>RPOG01000002.1:394377-1605591 GCA_008086565.1 Thalassoma bifasciatum
AGTGGTAAACATATTATGCTAACATTTAGATTGTCCAGTTGCACAGTATCTCTTGGGTTTTGAAATATTAAGTTTATGTGTTAAAATTGAAGATACTCTTCACATTTTTTGTGATATCTTAATGGGTATCAATAAAGGGCTGGTGAAAAAGAAATAAAGGTCATACTTCAGATGGGGGGGGTCCCTTTGGTACCATACTTGTGGTAGCGTAAAATAACTTACAGCTCAAATAACAATCCCTACCTACTCACACTGGTGTCTCGGAAAACCCTTATTTCGGCCTCAGCCTCTGAAACTTTCTGTTTTAGCAGCTGATCCACCCCCACCCCCTATTGGCCAGCCCTGGGGGCAAAGAACTATGAGCAGACCTTGGTGTTTGAGGCCCACCTCCTCTGATTGTCACAAGCCAGTGGCAATGGAGTTTGCAGACAGATTCACAGATTTCTGTGTTTGAAAATGTGTACACATCTGACATGAACATCTATATTTGTTATTCTTAATCTGATTGTAAAATAAGAAAAAGTTTACTGCCCCCTTTTAATGACACAAGTCCCCAGTTTGAGATTAATTTAAAAAAGGCTGCTTTATGGAGGTGGAAGAAGAACATGTGACCACGCAGAGCAACAACCAGCTTTAACATTACTTTGCTTTCTGCGACAGTCCACATGATTTAGTTACAGTTTGGTTTGGAAAGACACAAAGGGACTCGTTAAAAAGCTTAAGATCTCGAGATTTTATTGAGACAGAGTAACTTGCTCTGTTGTTGGTGAAAAATATACAAGGTTTTAACATTTTATTTGATAAATAACTAAATATTTTCAAGCAGCAGTCAAAGGAGCTTTAAACAAGGTGAATACTGAGACAGAGGAATGGAATCCAAAAGAAACTGAAGAATTTCAAACTTTGGTTGGTGAAATTACTCAAGTGGCCCCAGGAGCTACTAACACAATCCTGGATGTGTTATGACTTATAGCATTTTGTCCTCGAATTTCAGTTGCATAGTTTCATGGAGTTTGACATATGGATACCTCAGTCTGTTCAGACCTTAAGCAGCAGTTTTATTCTTAATCACAGGTTAACGTCATTTGTAAACCTGTATTTGCTGGCATTGTTTGTTTTTCATATTGTGAATTTATCCCATAAATAACAAAACAGTGTCTGAAGATTCTCCATGTTTCTACCAATTCCACTGTTCTCAGCACAGCTTAAATCCTTTCTGTTTTCATATAAACATGTTTGTACACACTTCCACACACTGGCATGGTCGATTATAAAGGTGTAATATAGTCTCACAAAGCAGATTTAAGCCAGTGGGTGAGGTAAAAGAACAACAAGTTGGTTTGATGGATAACAGAGAGCTCAAACAACACATCTTCAACAAGCGATGTGTACAAAGTATTCAAACTAACAGGTTATGAATGTTTTTCAGACTTATTTTATAATCTCATGAACAAATGATCAATAATTTGCCTCAGTAGCACTGGTGGTCAATAGCTTCCCTCTTATTTATTGGTATGTTTTTGGTACTTAAAAAGTCAATATACCACAAATGTCATCCATCATGGCATAATGAAACTTTTACGTTTCCAACTTTTAAAAGTCTTTGTTGTTCCTTGCAGTGAGATATAAGGTGATCTCATTATTTGAAAAAAGAGTCAGATGTAGTCCACAACCATCTGTTACCAGCTGGGGATGAAGGTTTTTGACTGATCAAGCTTGACAGAAGCAAGGTCAATGGCTACTACTTTTATGGCGAGAGTAATCCTCACACTGTGTTCTGTGAGGACCAAAAAAAGAGCAGATGGCCTCCAGGGATCTGCATCTAATTTGCAGAGGAGTTCTTGAAATCACTCGGCCTGATGGAACTTGCTCCAAGAGTTATGATGCTGAGGAATGTCGGCAGTGTCAAACTCCCTAACTCTTTCCTTAAACGTGAGTGTGCCTGCGAAGGCAGTGGTGCCAAACAGAAAGTGGAGGGCTAGAAAAGGAAAGGATCTATTCCCTGCAATTAATGCAGCAAAAGATGTTGAAGAGTTAAACTGTCATCCAGGACCGGGAACTCTGTGGAGACTCCTGATGTGCGCCTTCCCGTGGGGGCTGTGGGGAGAAAACGAAACACTTAATGACCTGTAGAGCCTGTGTCCATTGGTAGCCTTTTTTTTCGTGGACTGGCAGCCCTCGTCTTCAAATTATCACGTATACAACTCTTGTTGGATATTTTTAGCACTCTGCTACTTGAGCCATGACCTCAACAAAAGAGAAAGTCAAGTTGACATCTGCTTTTACTGCGGTCATGGGTCTCTTAGTTGAAAACAATAAAAGTTTTAGTACACCCTCCAGTCTTCTCCTTCAACGACCAACCAGCATAAAGACGGGCTGGACGTCTACTTTTTTCAACAACTGTGGTGGAGAAGATAACTACAAGCACATTCACTTGAATTTGATTGAATGAGTTTAGAAATCTCCAAACCCAGGTCTGGAGCTGCTGCTAATGCCAGTTTTTTCTTTCTACCCTTTCTTAGTTTAAAACATTCTTCAATAAAACAAAAAAATTAAGCTAACTGAGCAATTTAAAGCACATGAAGACTTAATGGTTTCCACCAAGGTATGAGTATCACAAAACAAATTCTTAAAATGTATTTATATTGAAATGACAAAGGCAAGATATTTAATGTTTAAACTGATAATTTATTTTTTTGTACAAATATTTGCTCATTTTGATACCAACATTTGAACGCCTATGGTCTTCGATCCCTTAGGCTACACTGCGTTAAAAAACCCACATCATTATGTTAAGGACCTCACCAACTTACACATCTGTGAAGGCACCATCAATGGTGAAAGCTACAAACAGGTTTTGGAGCAACACATGCTGCCATCCAAGCAACGTCTTTTTCAGGGACGTCCCTGATTATTTCAACAAGACAATGAAACCAAGACATATTCTGCACGTGTTACAACAGCCTGGCTTTATAGTAAAAGACTGGCCTGCCTGCAATCCAGACCTGTCGCCCATTGAAAATGTGTGGCACATTATAAAGTGCAAAAAAAGACAACAGAGACCCCGGACTGAAGTTGTCCATCAAGCCAGAATGGGAAAGAATCCCAGCTCCAAAGCTTCAACAATTAGTGTCTTTAGTTCACAAACATTTATTGAGTGTTGTTTGAAGGAAAGGTGATGTTACACAGTGGTAAAAATGAACCTGTCCCAGCTTTTTTGAGATGAGTTGCAGGCATCCATTTCAAAATGAGCAAATATTTGCACGAAAACAATAGTTTATCAGTTTGAACATTAAATAGCTTGTCTTTGTAGTGTATTCAATTGAATATAGGTTGAAGAGGATTTGCAAATCATTGTATTGTGTTCTAATTTACATTCTACACAACATCCCAACTTCAGTGGAATTCGGGTTTGTAAAATAAAGATAAGAGTAACTATTCCTGCTCAGTATGGACTCTTGACAATGCCTTTTATTTTTACTTTTTACATTTTTTTCCATTAATTTTGTACCTCACTAACATTCTCCAGTATATTGGGTACTGAGTTCATAAGGATTGAAAACAGGGAATAGTTCTACGGCTTTATCTTATGGGTCTGATTCAAGAAATGAGCCTTTTTGTGAATTAGAACCATTTATCTGTTGCCTTTAAGAAGTGAACAATAAAACAGAGAAAAATGCCTCTAGAGCTATTTATATCCTGACAGATGCTTTGACGTAACAGATGCATCATGATTGGATACTCTGCTCAGTATTTGTTTGGAGAATCTTGGGGTTGGGGTTGTGGTGAAGGTACTCAAACGACCAATGGTTAGTGTACAGTGACCATTATTACGATAATTGTTTGAAGTGTAATTTAACAGAAACAGTATCAGACTGACCTTGACAGACAAAAGTGGTTACACTCAGAATCAGAGTCTGGTGTGGTGCACACACAGCGCTGAACCACCTCATTTTTAGGTGCTTGTGTATCAGCATCACGTCTGATTCGCTGCGGTCCCCTGTAGGTCGATATCCCATAAGGCACTGTGCGCCTGAGAAGTAAACAAAAAGAGGTTAGCCAAAGTGTTAGCAACAATAAGAAGGTATAGTAATCAGTAAATATTAGACATCACAAGCAGTTTGGGCTCTGATATGGACTCAGATACCTTTTCACATCATTTTGAAAACCAACTGGATCATTTTATGGGGCAGTGTTAACTCAAAAAATGCATTTTAAGTCAGATTTGACTTCTGAAAATCCCTTTCTTTATATTCTGTAGGGTAAAACAGGTCATGGCCACAGAAGGTCATGAAAACTGAATCATGAACTTCAAACAAAATTCCACAAATTTCAATAATAATGTCGAAGAATCCATCACTTAACTCTCCACTGTTTAAACTCACTCCTGCCATCTGGACACCACTGTCTGTCTCTGCGTATGAGTGTCAGGTTGGCACCGCACAGCTTAACCCCTCTCCGGTGTCTCTTCTTTTCCATCATCTGTTTCTGACAACCTCTGATGTAGTGTTACTGACATCCCGCCTCCCTCTCCCACTGTGTTTTCTTTAATCTGCAGCCTGTATCCTCTCTGAGTAAAGGCTGAAACATCGTTCGACCTCATACTTGTCCAGTCTTAAGGAGCTGCTATTAGTAAGACAACTGTCTTCAGAAGAGACAGAGGAGTCTGTAAATGTTGACATCAGTAAAGATACGTAAAAGCAGTTGAGGAACAACTAAAGGGTAAGTAAGAGGTCAAAATCCTGTTTAGAAAATATCAACTCTTTGAACAACACTTGTCTAACCAGTTTTTCTCACCAATAAGGAGTACTCATGGGGCCATGGCGGTGGATTTTAGTTTACTTCCTGTATTGATCATTTATGATACGAGACCTTAAAAACTTACATCTTACTTGGGACTTCATCTTCTGTCATAATGAACATTTGCCATTTAGAAAACACTCTTGATGCTTCCATATTAATGTTGTCGTACAAGTAAATTAACCAGTCAGTCTTTAAACTATGTCAATTTGTCTCAACTTGCTAAAGTGCTCTGTTTATCTGAAACAGCCCAAAGCTTTCTTGGAACAAGAAGACAGAGAAAGAAAGAATGCTTTCCTACTGTCTTGCCAAGGAGTTTAATATGTGGTTATAAGAGGTGGCAAAACAGATACAACAAAACAAGGAGGTGTTGGAAGATATATATTTTGAGGTATCGCTACACACCTGTGGTGTGTTAGGCCACAAGTTCAAACACTTTGTGTAGGCCCAGCCTATAAGAAATAGCTACTTTTCTCCGTAATTGAGACAGTTGGTACTGTTAACTAACCATGGGTGGTCATCACACGCAAAAGAAACACAACTCAAGGGAGCAGATGGCAGCACCAGGTGGATCCAGGTGATCCCAACATTACTGGGTTAGGGGGTCATACAAGTCATCTACCACATCACCTCCACCTGAATCTATTCACAGATCATAAATTGAAAAAAAGAAACTCGCGGGACATAAAAGGGGATTTTGGTATCAGAGTCATTTTGAGGTTTGAGCAGTATGGCCCAGTGTTGTTTCAGAAAGCAATGGCTGTGCTAAGACAAACAGTCAGTGCAGAGCGTTGAAGGTGCAGAGTTTAGTCCGCCTGTGGTCCTGGTAGCTATTAGCTATGTTTATATGGACCACTAATAACTCAAATAATAGCCTGATCAGATTTAAAATGCTTCACGTAATAATTCAAAAGAACTTGTATTCATTTTTGAGAGGGGTGGTTCAGGTTGTTTGCAACTCTGATCGATGTTCATGTTAACACTTGATCTGCTCATTTCTTCCTGGTTGGATAAGTTACTCGCACTGCACATGTCTGCAACACATGATGTGCCCGGTTTGTGCTTTTATTATTGCTGGAATGGTGAAAGACATTGCGGTAGCTGACAAAACTGGTCCATGGCCAATTGAATTCTTGATGCTTTAGCCTTTAAAGATCTGAATGTCTGACTACTCATGCAAACAGGGAATAAATTAGACAAAAAGACATCTTTGGTAAAAGAACAGAGGGGGAAATGTAAATTTATTGAGCTTGACGAGGGGATGACTGGGGAGTTAATGCATGGAAGCCTGCAATGGAAACATAACTTTTGCCAAAGAGAAAAGCTTATGTTGAAAGGTAGGGGTTTAATTCTATAGTCAGAAAGGTAATACCAAAAACAAGAGAAGCAATTGTTAAGCAATATGTCCTAACATACCGATACATTGACCTTATAATGTCGAACGTATCATTTTTGATGCATAAGTTGCAAATACCTCTATCTCATCAACATGATAAAAGTTAGAAAAATAACAGGAAAAAAAAGAAAAATGAAAACTCCCCTTTGAGGGTTATCATATCACTACAAGCATTGAAGTTTTTGGTCCTTTTCAAAACGGCTGCTGTTATGGATTCATCCACATACCTCTTTTTTTTTTAGGAAAATCATGGCTAATTTTTAAGAAGTTTGCAGAAAGAATTACATCTAAATTCTTGCTGATTTCTTTAAAATAAGTATTTTCTACACTGAAAGAATGCACATTTTCAAAAACTTTGCCCAAAACACTCAGTTTAACAAAAGTGATACAAAAAGGTTTTACATAGTTTGAGGGGATAGATGAGCCATCTTCAGTAGAGAAGTCTGCATCATCAAACAGATTTAAATGAACAAATGAACATAGTTTCTGTATCATCACCCTTTTTTTTTTTTTTTTTTTGCCGCTCCCTGGATAACTATGATGCAAGCAAAGTGTTTTTACACAATACCAGGGAAACATCAGCAGATTGACTGCTGCCATTCATACACATCCATACATCATTTTTTCTGCCGCCAGGAGCATCGTCTTGCCAGAGGATACTTCAGCATGTGGACAGTGAAGATGGATTCGAACCAATAATTGTCAAGTTCAAAAACATCCATCAACCACTGAGTCACAGCCATACTATGAATGCTCAGCTATTTCAAACTGGGATTTTGCGATTCTTTCCCTCAAGTAAATCAGTCGATCAACCAAAGCAGAGAGTTATGAATAAGGAGAAAAACAATCATAAGAGGAAGAAGGTTTAAAGGGTCACTTGTTGAAAAGAATTTTCAGTGTTGAAAAGGTTGAAAGCAATTTTTATTTTCAATGTAATGACAAAAAAAGGTCCTCACTTCTTCTCTTTCCACCACATTGCTACAGGAAATACAAATAAATGAATGCCACTCAAGCCCAAGATCTATTATGTAAATCTGCGATGAACACAGTACTACACCTTACTGATGTGGTAGCAGCTTGGACCAAGATATTGTTTATGTAGAGAAGTGATGTCACCACTAGGCAAGTGTCAACTTTTTCCTCTGGATTGTAAATACTCTTTTGTGATAAACTGTGCAAGGGGAAGGAAGTCTTGGGTGGTTTATCAGCACCATGTTACACTGTATTACCTAAGAAGATGTAAAGCTCTCCAATGCACCTGGATGCGCATATTATCACATAAACCTGTTTGTTTCAATATTGCCTTGATCCTGATGTATATGACTATATATGAATATATGTAATATGTTGCCTCTGTCTCTTTCCATTTCCTGAGCTCAACGGCCCACAACAGATGATTGCAGACCACCAGTCTTGTTTTGCTTTATGTTTTCTGTTAAGAAGCAGTTCTTTCCAATTACATGGCCAATTGTTGGCTTATAAAGGATAAGAGTTGAGTTTCTTAACACTGTAAAGTGTTATGAATCTGGACTATTGGCTCTTTATTGAACTTTTATAAGATACCTTTTGCATGTATTTGGCTTTGATGTAGTTTATTCCATGTGATTTTAAAAACAAGGAATAGACTCACTGTTGAGAAGGTTACTCAACTTCAAAGAAATACTCCACACATGTGAGTCATATGTGATGTGTTTTAATGGAAAATTTTGGGTCCAGTCATAAAATGGGCCAAAAGCTCTCTGAATGAACCCAACTTACACCACAACTGTAAAGTGGAAGTTGTGGTACATGTCTGATAACCAGACACCCTCCCCTAGAACAAATCAAATTTAAGTGGGTAATGACAGGAGCACTTTAATTCAGTCTAATCCACCATTAAGAAAATTAAGAGGCGGCCTATTCTTTGCCAGCCCCCACAGGCCGTCCGCTTTGCATGACAGATTCTCTCTGATCTCTGTCCATTCATATTCACAGCCTCCACACAAATGATTAAAAGCAAGGTATCTCCCATCCACTCACCTCTCATAGCCTCTGAGTGTACAAAAGCTAAACTTATTACACATCTTCAGGGATTAACATTAACAGCTTGACTCCTAATTTACCTCTGACCAACCAGACACATTTACGAGTGCTTGAAGAATTCATTTGAATTATGAATGCTGGATGCATGTGGGTGCAGATGCCTTTTGGGTGTGTTCGTGTGTGTGTGTGTGTGTGTGTGTGTGTGTGTGTGTGTGTGTGTGTGTGTGTGTGTGTGTATACATAATTTTTCTTGTTACAGTGGATTTCTATTAGGACGTTTGGTCATTTTCAACGAACATGCAAATACATAAACTGTAAAAGTGTAAAAATGAAGTTGGCATAAATCATTGCTTTGAGGTTATAACTAAATTCTCTGAATTTGCTTCAGCAAAGAGTGGGGTCTCCAACTTATATCTACAAGGGTCTTCATCTGGATTTTAAATCTTCTACATTTGCAACCATCTCTTCTTTCCTGTACAGATTTTATTACCATGAAGGACAACACTTTATTTGACTGTTGTAATAAAACTCTGTTTTACAGTTGTCAAACTAGTATTGGTTTGATTAGGTATGACTTAAATATTGATAAACTATAGCTCAATGGTACAGTCCACTAATCTACAGATCAGAAGACAGAGCGCTACCAGTGCCACCATTTTCGGGGAACTTAGAACTCAAAACTTCAAGTTATATGAAGAATAAGTTATCTCAACAAAAATTAATAAGATGGTTCAAACTCGAGACTTTTAGTTGGCCTCAAAACTCAAAAATTATGGGGCAGGCAGTTGCCTTGAAACTATGAGTTAAGGCAACTTTTTCGCCTTTACATTGTATGTATATTAACACCGCTATGCAAATTGTGACGCATGTTTGGACACTGAAAAGACAAAACATGAGAAGAAAAAGAGAAAAGTCAGAACATTTCAACAATACTGCACCTCTGGTGTGAAAATTTGACCTTGCACCAAGTTTACTTTTGATTAGGCTTGCCCTCACTTGAACCATGACTGCTCTCAGCGACTGACGCCTCAGGGTTGCGAACTGGGCGAGATTTTTTTTTTTTCCCAATGTATTGTTACAGTGAATGGCACCGTTTGTTCGTAGCCTAGGTGCTGGTCTGTCAATTATTTTTTAAGTCCTAATAAGTTTCAATTACATGTCAACTCTTACAATTGACGAGCAGATGGGCTTGTCGGGATATGTTTGCGCAACGGTAGCACGTTTTGTAGAGTTAATAGAATTTCTGGAGATTAGTTTGTACTTTGATTTTGGAAAGTATGTCTTACTCAGGGGTGTTAATCCAGATGATGTCCAGGTGGCAGTAGTAGACGCACTCTTTATCCTTGTAGGAGTAACAAGTGCAGCGCTTGGATCTGGGCTTCGCTCCTGTTGCCTCAGCCAGATGTGAGCCCACTTGTCCTAAGGAGCCAGACTCCCTGTCGGAGTCTGGGAGCCGTCCGTGGGTGATCTCGGATGTCAAGACACCTTGTATTGCACAAGAAACATGTTAGAAGTAATTTCATTCATTATACAATCTGATTAAATGCGTGCAATATAAGAAAGTTTCAGTGCGTAAAAGTTGTTTGCAACTTGCATGAAGCATACCCTGGAAGATAATTGCTGCAACTATTTCCAAAATCATGACTCTCGCGAGGATGGATAGTATCCGTTCCATGTCAGACGTTCCCAAAGAAAATCATACCCTGATAAGGATGCGACGCGCGTGTGGAATTAATCTCCTTCTACCAACGACTGAAAATCCATGAACTTCAGTATAGATGTCCTTGTAAAGTCCATCCTAACACTATGGTCCTGGCTTCAAATAATGGATCAGAGGATGTCCGTTCAGAGTTCCGTGCAGCTCGGTGTCATAAATCCAACCTGCACCTGGCCGATGTGAGAGGAAACTGCACTTTTACAGCGGGGAAAAATACGCGTGCAGAACTGTTGGAATCTGAAACAGACTCAAGACCACGATGCTCCTCAAGGTCCTTCCGCTCACTACAAAGCTCAATCAAAGGTGTGGGGATTTGGAGAGTCTCGGGTCCATGCATACACCTCCCACAACACCCCTTTTGCGTAAGCCAGCAGCACCACTGCAATCTGAAATTAATTACCTCTCGTGTGTTCTTGTCAGTGCATGAACAGGTTTCTTGTCTTGTGATGAACAACAGAAAAAAGGTAAGTGAGAGAAAGAGAGCTCTGTTTCCATCACAGTGGCACTATGGACACCTGAGCTATTCATTATTAACTGCTCATTGACCCAGGTTAGGGTGGGTTATGTTTACTTCCCCACACGTGTTGTGGTTTAATTCCCAAACCAGGGGTAAATAAAAGAAACACCATCAAAGAACCCCATGGGAGCAGAAATTTTCTCTTGCATGAATCTTCATCTGATGAACCATGATTAAATAGGCAGGGACTCAGTGAATACAAAACATGCTTCTGAGCCTTGGGTTTCCCTTTAACTTAAAATAATTGAAGCAAAACTCTATTGCTCTTCAGGCTAAGTCATCGACCTCTCAGTTGCTTTAAGTGGTTTCAAAACCTCAAAAAATACATAGCTGAAAGACAGTCTTACCTTCACATTGTAAACACTTTCATGTTACATAAGAGCCAGGTTTGAGGATGCTACACCCTACCCTACCCTAAAGCATCACATGCTATTAACAGGCCTTCAGAAGATGCTTTAATCCATATTACTATGACCAAGAGGAAATGCTCTAATGCTTGTTTCAGGACTAATTGTATGTTCATTCAATCCATTGTGTCTAAAGCTCACATTATAGGATCAACCCAAGAAATGGTTCTCCAGCCCAGAACAACTGATCCGTCTTTAGACTTTGGGTGTAGACTGATAGGTTTTTGAGTCTCTAATCCTTCTAATCTGTACAAACTGACCTTCAGGCGGTCTCCACTTAGTGCTGTACGTCAAACAGGAGGATTGTTTTTCTTCCACAGTCTGTCAGCACAAAAACTTTGCAGTTTTTGACAGCACGGTCAGCTTTGTCCCGAGTCTAAGTGAAAGGTTATTATTATTATTATTATTATTATTATTATTATTATTATTATTATTATTATTATTATTATTATTATTATTATACAAAGGAAAGTTTGGAATAAGCACAGCTAAAAACCAAAGTAATGGGTTCTCATCAGTCACCTTGTAGAGCATTCCCATCAAGTTCAAACATGAACTCCCTCACTGGTTACAATACTCAATTAAATGTATTTACCATAGATCACATTGGACAAAGGGAACAAAGGAAGCAGGGACTGAGCAGGAATGTTTATGAAGACAGTTCTGTCTGCAGTCAGCTGTATCTCTCCTGAAAGCTTTGCAGCTGACGATTCATCTGTCCAAGAGCAAAACAACAAAAACAAAAACAAAAGAAAACAACAACACAGATGTCTTCTCTGTTTAAAACACTAAAATGCAATCTACAACTGCATCTTGTCTACAAGCAGTTCAACTGATAAGCCTCTCTCTGAAAATTGATCCCAGTTACTTATCCTGAAATCTCTACTTTCTTAAAGCCAATGTGATGTGGTTCAGCTAAGCTGTGGCTTGAACCTAAGAGGCACAGCCAATATTTTTTCTTGTTTTTCTTGTTTTGCTTTTGTTGCTTTGAATAAAACTCTCGCAAGTCACAGACTAAGGTTTTATAACTTTCTCATCCATGCAACAAGTGTTACATAAGATTTTGCAATTGATCTTGATTTCAACACCAAACTTGCATGATCAACTGATTAATGTTAGTGACAGAAGTGCAGTGTTTACACTTACCTCTTGACAAATTCCCACAAGAGATCTTTAAAAAAAGAGTCCTTGTTTCAGGAAAAAAACAGCTCAAATTACAATCTGTGCTTATATTAAAAACCACTGATAGAAACATTGAGGAAGGTCTGAGGCCTTAGTTTTGATAGGTAGAAATGTCTATCTACTATAAGTTTAAGTGACTCAAAAATATGAGTACAAGTGTGCACCTATGCAAGACCTTGTGGTTATCTCAATCTCTGGAACAAGCTTTGATTAAATAAAACTGCTGGACTGCACATGCACAATATACCTTATTAAGATGTTTTCCTGACATTCACTTCTCATGTTCTTCTAATTTTAAACTGCCGAAAATGTTTATCCACAGTGATCCAAGAGATTGATCAAAATATATCTCACATTTTATAATTTCTATGCAAGAAAAGTCATAATCCTCTGGTGAAAAAACAGAAATTGAAGGACATTTTAAGTCTTAATTAAAGAAAAAAATTTCCTACAAGATGTTATGTGAGACACATTCACTGGCAGGACCAGGAAAAAAATGACTTATTATGAGATATTAGATATTCTGTTTACTAACTTAACTAAATTAAAGTGGATTTTCTGTAAGAATTCAGACATTACAGTGCAAAATTATAAGTTACTTAAACTTATCACTGAGTTTATAGAAGAAAAGACTAAAAGTTATTACAATGTAAAATGATACATAAGTATAAGTATAAGTATAACTTACAGAAGAGTTAGTAGAGGTAGAGGAAAGGACTAAAAGTTGTTACAATGTAAAATCATAAGTGGGCACAACTTACCATATTGAACTCACAATTTCAAGGCAACAAACTTCAATAAAATCTTAAGTTGGGCAATTAAACTAAATATTTTAAGTTTTTTTTAAGTTGATAAAAGAAGAGTTGAGCAAACTCAAAAGCAAAACTTTAATGATTTAGTTCAATGACCTAATATTTAAAATTTTATTGAAGTTCGTGGCCTTGAAATTTTGAGTCGACCTTGCTTGTACAGTACTCAAGAAAACAGAGCGTCATCCTGCTCAGCAGTGTGTTTTGGTTTGCAGAAAGGGTGTGAGGTGAGTCAGGCAGCCCCATCAGACAGATTACCTCTGTCTGCTCCCTTGTCTCTATCAGTGTAATATGTCAGCACCCATCAAGGAGGTATTTTTGCTATACATCTGACACTGGGGGGAGATGGAGGTCAGTTTTCTGGGGGTTTTTTTGGTCCTGCGTAGACATTTTTTGCTATTAAATCAACAGATCAAGCTGCAATGAATGCCTCTTTAAGACCTATGAAGAATGAGTTTCAAGATTGATTATATCTCATTTATTACATTTAGTGTTTTAAACACTGATGGGCGTCAGACAGAGTTTACTTTGTACTTTACTCAACTAAAACAACATTTTCACTTGCCATTTTTTTGACGAGCAGCATGCATGACTGTTATAAAGCAAAATTAAAGTAAAGGACAGGTACTGCTTTGTCGACAGGGGTCGCCACACTCAACCAAAGAGGAAGTTCTTCACAGCAGTTTAAATGTATTGTCCGTGGCTGCACTGTGATATTCGAAAACATTCCAGGATGAACGCTGGGAAGTGTCAGTAACATATTTTTATATATGAGGGATGGAACACTGATAGAACATAGAAAATCATTGAACTTTGCATATTTTTTTCCCAACTCATGTTTCAGAAAAAGAGGTGATGCATACAATACAAAGTCCTGGACATGAGTTCCTTTGCTGTGGGAACTGCACATTGAGAAAACTGTGACTAGACTTATTGCTGTTAGAGTTGAATATTTTACTGTGTGTTTACTGTCAGGAAACATACTCATTCTTCACACAACATACACAACCTCACTATACGTTACTTTTTTTTAAAGTGATGCATAACAATGTTTATTTGGCTATCAGGATTGATTACTGTTTACTTCAACGATGGCGGGTCTGTTATGAGAATAAAACTGTTCACTTGTGTTGCAATTGTCTGGCAGCTTTTTGCTGTGACACATGATGTGAATCAGTATGTACGGAGTTCTGTGTTCTGTGTTTTGTGCTCATATGTAGTGTAATCAACATTTTTGGTGCTTTGGCAGGGAAATCAGAAAGTGGAACGGACTCATGGGAACATTTTTCCTTCCCTTCATCTTCAACTAGATGAATGTGTAAATGTATGATCAACTCTTTATCTGCATTTTACGGTAGCACTGGTCTGCAAATCTTTATCTTGTATAAAGAGTGAATGAAGAAATACATTCTGGGCATTCTGCTTTGATTCCAGTGTTAACAGTCAACATTCAGACAACAGAGATTTTAATCTGATTGTTATAGACAGGTGAGATATGGTAGTTCTCCAACCTGCTCGTGCATTATGCTCAACTCCAAGACATACCATAACATCTGCGAGAAGTGCAGCAGGAAGGGGCCTTGCAGTCATGCTGTAACACCAAAAGAACAAAGGTGATTCTCTTCAAAGAAACCAACTGTGGAATGTTTCTGACTGTCATAAAATTTACTATGTGTAACTGGAGGTGAAATGATTGTGAAATGTGCCAAAAAAAACAAAAAAAACAATGATGGCTTCACTTCAGACCTGGCAGAGCAGCACAAGGTGAAGTCTCAGGTGATGTATGTGAGGTGTAGACATCAGGCAGACAGTGACTGATTTGCAGCTGCATGTAACACGGCAATCAGATTTCAGTGAAAAGCAAGCCTTGCCTCGCTCCTGGCTCTCCAAGGTGAACATTGCAAGGGGACGTTATAAAAGCTCAAAGTGGGAAAGTGAAAATTTAGGGAAATAAATTCAGAATCTTGCTCAAATAATGAATGTCTACTTGAACTAATTCATCCTCTCTGTTAATTAAACCACAGTGCTGGATGTGTCAAGTTCTTGAAGGCACATAGGCTTGATTGTGATATCATGTGGCTGATTTTTTGGAAACCAGAGGGAAATTTTTGCATATATTCTGTCTAAATATATTTATGTACACATATACCACTGGGTCATGAGGAGATTTTAACAGGCGTATGTGCAGCTCATTTCAGATCACTATTATGAAAACAAACATACCTAACTGAGCCTCCAACCCCAATTTCCTCTTGGTTTCCATTGCCTCCCGGGGCTATCATTACTATCAAACAGGGGACTGCTGTCAAAGCCTGTACGGATGAAACCTGTTGATCTGTTCATATTTCAGTAATGTTCTCGTGTGACTGTAACACTTCTCATGTCTTGTGGAAATAATTCTTCTAGGATGAACAAACAGATGTAGGATAGAAATTTGTTTCAATGTGAGAATGTGAATGCAAAGTCTCCCCTGCTGAGCTTAAGGTATACACATGCTCTCAAAAAAATCTTTACTCTCATGAGAAAATTGTAATTTAGATACCTTGGCATGCTCAAGGCTGACACACTGTTTACAGTGTTATGTTTTACTGTCTGAGTTTTACACTGTATCTGTCCTGGGTTTGTACTTTTGCTCCAGAGGCATCCCGCTCCCTGAAATCTAGATCTGTTTGACTCACCACTGCCCTCTGGGTTCTTCCCAAATTCCCCCAGGCAAAGGGTTTGTGCCATACCCCAACTTTCTGGCACAAAACTCATGCTGAGAAACAGAGAGAAATTCCACATAAATGAAGACCATATTCTGTTTTCTTACTCCTGACCTGAGTTGTTCTGACAGAAAGAGTCAACTGCATGTGATTTAAGCAGTCACGTGATTCAGTTATGCTCTTAATGTTTCATTTTGGGTGTTTCCGTGGAAGAACCTGACCTTATAAATTTGATCATTAGATGTGATGAAATGGGTTAGACCATTGGCAGAGACTACATGTCGATAAAAATGGAATGAGGTGTGAAAGTTAAGCTTCACTTAATCATACCTCTGGCACTTTCATCTCACTCACTGCATTATGCAATGCATTTCATGGCTTAAGTGGTTTCCCTTGAGTTCATTAGCAATGCCATTATCTAAATCGAGGTGCCAAGTTTTTCCTATAGGAAGTATGTGGTGAACATTATTTCTTCCTCCTGTTCGTCTTCTTGCTTTAACACAGCCAGACATGTGGTTCACAGGACAATATATGGACTGTATGTTCAGCATCGGCAGGCCAACATCTGCTTGTGTGCTGATTGCAGCCGCCTGTAATCCACTCAGCAGTGGGAAACTCAATGCAGTGGGTCTATTCTGGGCTTAACTGGGAGACAACTGGGAATGTAATACATCCCAGGAGGACTTTGGCTGCCACTTGGTGCATGCTTTTCTTGGCTTTCTCTTATGTTTTATTAAAAAACATTTTGGGCGTGCAAGTCTGGGGATTTAAGGTCTCTTTGCCCCACGGTGCTATGGAGCTACTGAAGTATGGAGTGTAGAAACAATAAACAAATGAAATTTACATCTCAGAGGCTGCAGAGATGTAAACCTGTTGAAATGAATGTGAGTAACTGTTATGTACAACAGGTATTTAAAGTAAATGGACAGCAGCAGCTAAAAACACTTACACTACATGTCAGGTTCACCCTTTCCTGCACGGACACATACACAGGTGGCAGAGAATGCTGTGCTGAGTGATGGGCTGATCAACTGAACAGAAATAATATGCACACAAATTCATACAGCAATGTTTTCTATGCCTATGCAATTTGTGTCCAAGTTTCTCAAGTCACACAGCTGTGTGTCCAGTGGAGTGAACTTTGAATGCCACCCAAAAATCCCAAACCAATGAGCCGTTTGCCTTGTTTGTCACACGTCGAGTTAAAGTCCACGGTTTGAGAAAGGTAGAGAAAAGATGATGGACAGATAAGGTTGAAGGCAAACTCTTAACAGGTTGGATGTTGCTATGTGAAAGTTAATGGCAGAACACCTTCACACACATGAGTATGCAACTGTATGGCCTGGAGTTGGCAAGTGGTTATACCATTAAGATCTGTTACGGTGCTAAACTTTATAAAAGATAGAACATCACTCCCTGGTGAGTATTTTCACACTAAAGCTGAGATGGTGCCATGTGAAAGAACTGACTCCCTGGGATCCCACAAATTTGTTGATTTGTGGTTACTGTCAGAAAACATCTAGTGCACAGTGTTTGATGGCTATAAGCTTCACAAAAATGTATGACTTGAGAGACCTTTTGTGAGTAAAATGTGACATTTATGCAAAAGTAAACCTGTGGTAAAATCCCATAAAATGCATAATTTCAAGGAAAAATTTATATGTAATGATGGTCTCAAGTGAGAAGTCACGTTGAGATTTTCTTCAAGTCCATCAAAAACACAAGGCTGGAGACACAGTTCAGACAATCCCATGGGTTGATCCAAAACAATATATTTTCCAAGATACTGGTTACCATGGAGTATTTAGTGTTGCAAAGGAACAAAAATATACCATACATAACATGTGGTAAGCCAAAATCATAAGCATAGAAGGTACAGCTGCTGCTAGGGGCTAATAAAAAAATCCTTCTGCAGTGATAACTGCCCGACAAAGCTGAAGCACAAGCACAAATGCGGGAAAGATGCCTCCAGATAAAAGCTTGGCAGAGGTTTCACCCCTGATTTACGCCTTCGGTTGAACCAATCATGATTTGAAATTCTGTGTAGACTAAGAGATACAAGATAGATATTGGGTTTTTTTTTAGGATGTAAGCCTCAACTTCCTATTAAATGAAGAGCAATAAAACTTAAAATGGAATAAGTAATTTTGGGGATGATATCTATAATATTTGGTTAAATTTTGCAGACACTGTTTTTATGTTGCTCTAATGCAAAACTGTGATTAAAGTTCATGAGGCATTTTGGTGTTACCGGGAGCCTGTGAGCATCTGAAAATTATTGGTTTGGCTGCTGCAACAGCCTTAGGTTTCTTGGCATAGCCTTTGTTGTGTTTTATTGCTTCTTTGTAATTATTGTTGATTCTAGCTAGCACAGCTGATGTTGAAAATGCTACATCCTTGAAAATGTGTCCCAAACCCTTTCAGTTAATGTCAAAATTTAGAAGAAAGTAGATTTTGCGAGAGGCTAATTCCAAGCAATAGCTCATAGCCCCATATGATGGAAAGAAGTTTTCAGTGTTGAGTATTGGCTCAGCTGGAAATAGTCTCCTGTTATAGACTGTGGAAAGGTTCTGTCTTCACTCATGTGGACAATTTGGTTGCTGGCCAAACCATACTTTCACTTCATCTTAAAGCCCTCTTAATCCCATTCTGTACTGATTATTTATGTCAGAGTCTAAAGTATGGTTGATTGTTTGATTAGTGGTGGGTGGCTGAGAGAGAAAAAGGGGCGCAGGCATCAGCGTGTGAGATGGATATCTGGTCTACCTGTTTTTTTAACTTTGCACAGGAATCCTTCGTGTAAGCATCTCTCACCATATTGACAGTAAGGTGTTTAAAACAATAAATGTAAATGTTTTTATAAAATGAGTGAGGACAGAAGGCAATGTTTCCATTACCTTCACTCTCATCTCATCTGGGTTCTGTCAGATTATTCGCCACCAAAGGATTGATAGGTAATGTGCTAGCTTAATAAGATTATGCCTAATTTATAAATTATGTAGGACATTAGATGAAGAGTTTGGTGTGTGTTCTTTCTGTGTCAAAAAGGGATTTCCAAAAAATTTGCAGAAAGAAGTCAAAGGTCAAGTACTGCTCACCTCTACTTATTCCCGACTGTTTTCTCTCCTTCTCTCATCGTAAATCACTTGTTATCAACCCTGGGGCAAAAGTCACTTGGACCAGCCTTGTCATTTTAAATCATTATGAATCTGTTTAATCCCACAGGCAACAATGGTTGCAGCACTTTTGTTTTTTTACTTTTGGAATCTCTTGAAGTGTTAGTTTGACTATGGAAAGCTGATTTACTATTTAAAATGAAAATATCAATTAGTTAATTTAATAAATGAATAAATGAGAATTTGAAAAAAGCATACATTTTATGTACCAGAGGGGTTAAGGAATGAAATGCATGCACTTACTGTGCAATGGGCAAAAAAGAGTTTAAACACGCCAGTGTTTGTACTATGAATCTAGAGATGCTGTCGTTGTTTTCCTCTTGAGGATGCCCAAAAGGTATTCCCTTTCTAGCGGGGATAGGAAAAATACACCTTTTTTGTTTGTGCAGTACCAAATACCATCTCATCAGCTTAGCTTTGGTTAAATCAGTGGATTACACATTAAGGAGGAATTAATTTAACCAACAAAAACTTTGTAAATATCCTGTTATAAACATGTAAGAGGAATGGAGGTAACTTATTTATGTGTAAACAAAATAAGTTACACTAGATCTCAAAGTCATCAAAGATATGAATTGAATAAAAGCAATTGCGATACCAAAAATTTAAACTGACTATGGAAAATTTGTAGTAGAAAAAAGAAAGGAAAAAGACTGAAAGAAAAAAAAGGAAAGGAAATAGGATATGAAATGAATGAACAACTCTCAAAGGCCTCCTTCAGATGGATGGTGTATCAGCGCCCCCAAGTGGTACTTGTATGGTACAGCTGAGTGTGTACTTTTCACTGAACGTTTGGCCTTTTTTTTTGGTTGTTTGTTTGTACATGTTTCCAATACTTGATGTTGTAAAAGTGACATTTGAGTCAAGTTACAGTGTGTTTTTACAACAGTGTTAAACCTAACCTTAAGTTTCCTTTAGGGTGATTTCTAGTCTGATGCTCAGACTAGAACTGGTCAATGTACTCATCAACGTGAATCATCAACTTGCCCCTCAGCTGGGGCAAATTGGACTGCAAAACAACTTTCTAAGGAGCCACACTTTCTTTTGTCATGGATGCAATCTTAGCATTTCTAATGAGAAGGAACACCCTGAAAAAGAGGGCAATTTTTTTTAAAATTATCATTATTTTTATTTATCTATTTTTTATTTCTGTATCACTCGCTAAGAGCACAGCTTAAACGGCTACCCCACCCTCCCCTATGCCGTTGCCATAACAACGGTTGTCAAACACTGGTGGGTTGCTGGGACCGGTCGACTGCTAACCTGGCGCGAACTCCACATACACCACCTCAGCGTTTATTATTATTTTTTTTTTTGCGTGTCATGTCAAAACACAAGGTGAATAAACCTGCCTGTGTGTGCGAATTTTGTCATGCCGTCAACTCAGTGACGTTATAACTTCAAGCTACTTTCTTTGGCTAACTGTCTTAGCAGCTGAGTACTCAGCTACTTGCTAACATGAATATCTTTATGAGAAAATATACATGCTTTTAATGTAATGCTAGGTAGTCAGTGATGCCATAGCATACCAGAGAAGTTAATTGTGTGAAGAAAGTAAAACATGAAGTAACCCCTGTCATTTTCAGACATCTGGATTCAAAAATGAAGTCACCAAAAATGAAGAGCGGTGAGTGAGTATTTTCTTTACTTGGTAGTAAATTAAGTGAAATTCATTGTGCTAACAACTAAGACAATAATGTTCTCTCAGGGAGGGGAGAAGCTGTGTGCGTTACAAATGTGGCCTACTGAACACCATACAGGATGTCCTGCGTCAGAGACCAGGCTGGTGCGAGGTCAAAGAGTAAGTTGAGCTGTCTTTTAACAGCAACCTCCATCATTCCTGTGACTAGTGTTGAACTCAAGACCACATCAACCAAGACCAAGACTTGCCCGAGACCAGAGTGCACCAGCATCAAGATCAAGACCATAAAAATCTATTTTGAAAACCACAACAAGTCAAAGAGCATTATCTCTTTGATCTACTTCTTTTTTAAATACAATTAACAAACAAACAAAAACGAAGTGTCTGCAAATCTTTCCAAACACAATATGTAAAATTCTCAAATCTTAACACAATTGTTTAACTAAGATTCCTGCTAAATAAATAATTCCTTTCATTTATTTAAAGCCACTGATATGTCCAGAATTATTTCAAGTACCTGAAAATCAGTTTATTAATCAGGTGAATGAGGCCAAAAGTAAGTGCTCAGAGGTATTTCTGACAAGAAAAAAGATGGTCTGATGTCCAAGTTTCTGCATGTATCTGACAAATAAGGCACTAGAAAAGATTTCCAAGGAGGCAGAAAAATCTGTGCGCTAAAGCTAAATGTTTTAAATAAAAACATTAATTCATCACAGTTCAACTGAAAATTAATTATTAAATTATTAATTAACTGTGCTGGTCTCGACCGGTCTTGATGGAAAATTCTGACTTCGACAAGAGACAGAGACAGGCCCGAGTAAAAATGCTCTGGAGTCCGAGACAGGACCAAGACCTTTAAAATGTGATCACAAGACCGGTCTTGAGTACGTCAATGCGACCTGTAACAAGAGTCTAATACCTACTATGTACTTCACAGTGAAGGAGAATGGGACTTTAACTGGTGTGATGTTGGCTGGCTCAGGGAGAATTTTGATCACTCTTATATGGAGGAGCATGTAAGAATAAACCACTTCCGTAACCATTATGAGGTGAGACATTTCATTATTCCTGCTTGCTTTGACACTATACACTGCAGTTTTCAATAGTTGTGCTACTCACATCATATTTTCTCTTTTTCTTTGTTTCTGTGTTTCACATAACAGCTGACTCGCAAAAACCTCATGGTGAAAAACCTCAAGAGATACCGAAAAAATCTTGACAGGGATGTTGGCTGTATGGAAGCATCCAAATGTGAATTTTTCCCCTGCACCTTTGCACTGCCCAGCGAGTATCATCTCTTTGTGGAAGAGTTCAAGAGAAGCCCTGGCAGCACCTGGATCATGAAGCCGGTAAGCCAAAGCAGCCCACAGACTTTATTTTCACAATTGAATTCAGCTCAAATTAAGTCAGTATCAAATTGTCTTGAAAGCCATGAAAACTGACAAATATATTTTTAGGTGGCAAAATCCCAAGGGAAAGGTATCTTCTTGTTCAGAAAACTGAAAGACATAACAGACTGGAAAAAGGTAATGTAATATGAATTAAAGGGAGTTATATAAACACCTCTAGACAGACATTCTGCACCCAGAGTTACATAATGTTGATTTACAACCTTTGGCGTTTATACAGGATGGCACTCGCTCAGAGGAGCAAAAGGATACAGCTCAAGTGGAAAGCTATGTGGCGCAACGCTATATAGAAAACCCTTACCTGATCAATGGTTAGAAAGGAAAACATAAATAAACCCTTGTTATTCTTTTGAAAATCAGGCTAACAAAAAAGCTGAATAAAAATCGTAATATAGTAATTGAAAATAAGCTGATGAATGAACAAACCAAGCCTCATATGTAACCCATTTTCCTCTCCACAGGCAGGAAATTTGATCTCAGAGTCTACGTCCTGGTAACTTCGGTACACGTTAAACTTAATTGATAAGTCATCTACAAAATTCTAAATTAGTTGTTCACACGACTCAGTGCATGTGTGCTGTCTTTCAGTATGTTCCTCTGAAGGCCTGGCTGTACCGGGATGGTTTTGCCCGCTTCTCAAACACCCGCTTCTCCCTCAGCACTATTGATGACAAGTGTATCCTTTTCAAGCAGCCCTCTCTGATTTGAATGGTAAAAGATCAATGCAATAATGAGGTTCTGCAGTTATTAGTACCAGTGTGCCAGTGTTTCAGCTAAAGGCAGCTTTGAAGCTCATGACGACCATAGTTCTGGGAATGTTATTTTGTAGTTCTCTTTGCTATGAAAAAGTATGTAATTTAAGTTCCTGCATTGTACTTAATACCCATTTTCAGATATGCACCTCACCAATGTCGCTGTTCAGAAAACCGCACCAGACTATGACCCTGAAAAGGTTTCACTTTAAAGAGTCTTAAATGATAAATAACTTTTCTTTATTGGTGTAGGTTTTCTAAAGATAAAACCTTGTCAACTTATTCTCTTAACTTTATTCCTGCTTTTTTCCCTCCCTCATCCCTGAATAGGGATGTAAGTGGCAGATGCAGCAGCTCCGGAGATACCTGACTGCAAAACATGGTAGAGAGACAGTAGAGACCCTGTTTAAAGAGATGGATAACATTTTTGTTTGCAGTTTACAGAGTGTACAAAAGGTCATCATAAATGACAAACACTGCTTTGAGCTCTATGGCTATGACATCCTACTGGACGAGAACCTTAAGCCGTAAGTATTCATAGGTCTAAACAGATCTAGGTGTTCTTATTTACAAGTAAGCAGAAGGAGGCACATGCAGAGACAAGCAAACATGGCACAAGTTTGACTCGCCTTCCCTGAATACTGAAAAACAAAGCAGTAAATCTGCTTGTGTTTGACTACAAAAATAACTATGTATAAATAACCTCATAAATCTGCACAGCATATTTGAAAAACTGACAAGAATGTGATCCTGCTGTAAATAATAACACACACACTCACACACACACAAAAGGCAGCATCACTTCAAAACTCTACTCCCACCAAACTTATTGAGGTGTTTGCTTATCCACATAGATTGGCTTGATGCCGACCTAAAATGCTAAGTAAATGTTTGGTGAATGTCGCCGCCCCTCCATCTCCTTGCAGGTGGTTAATTGAGGTGAATGCTTCTCCTTCACACACACCAAGTAGTCAAGAGGATTATGAGATGAAGTGCCGGCTGCTGGAGGACACTTTGAATGTTGTTGACATGGAGGGGAGGTAAAGGCAATTTACTCATTACATTTTTTGTACCAGAGAAAAATTTGTGAGAACTCTCCATTCATTTCAAACATTATTTTCTCTGATAATATTCATCATACTTATTCATTTTAAACCTAAAAGCCCTGGTTCACTAATCATTCTGTATTTGAAAGTACACAACAGACGTGAAAAGAAGAACTTTTGTGCCATTACATCAAATCACAAGGAGGCTAACTTTTCTTCTTTCTGCTATGCTGATGCTATTACCTAATTTATTGTGTTTTTTTACTTTTTCTTTTAAGGCTCACTGGAAAAGAGAAAAGGGTGGGTGGTTATGATCTCATGTGGAATGATGGGCCTGTCTTCAGAGAGGATGTTAACATGGAAACATTTGGCATCACATGTTTCACAGCCAACACCCACTTAGGTAACAATACTGTGCTGATCATGAAAAACTCCCTTTCTTGAGATTTAAGAAAAATGCAAGGGGGGATAAAAATGTTTATTTCTTTTGCAGGGTGTGTAAATGACAGAGAGAAGCAACTCCGCCGGCTCTTTAAACCATTTCCAGGCCAGAGAAAGATGTGAAGCATCACTTTGTGTTGTACAGCTCGAGAACTTAGTGGGTGTTTGTTTAGTACACAGGATCCTGTGAAGACAACTGATTATCTCAAGTGTTATTCCAAATTATGTGATTTGTGATAATCTGGTCTAATGCCAAGCACCTTAGTTGAAAAGTAAGCATTCAAACCAATGAATGCTAAAGCTTCTTGACAAAACTTGTATCACTTTTAATTGCAGAGAGACTGCTAACATCTGTTGATTGTTTATAAGCGTAAACTTTTCAGGCTCTGAGCATACTGCATGCCTAAAAATGATGTATATTGAACAGTCATGAATCTTATGTAACATTCCAATGTGTTCCAAAGAATAGCCAATGCATCAGTGTCCCTTGAGTGCAAAACATTTATTTCTATGCCTTACAAATACTTGCATTCAACATTGTGAAAATACATACCACAATCTTTCTGCGTGCTTGTCTACTCAATGTACACATTTATGATAACACGGCCGCTCCTGGTCCCTTGTCTATGGCTTTGATACTTTACATACACATTAAGAGGAGGGGTGCAGTATGCGTACATATCACGTTATTTACATTGTGATGTGTCCATGAATTCTGTGCACATGATAAGTCATGACAAACCAAAGACACTCTATTGTAAACACAATTCTCTACAGACTTCAAGTATACAGTGGAAGATGGAGGTGATAAGTAGAGCCATAACCTGTCACAGCATATCTGCTGTGATGTTTTTAAAGTCCTCATAGGAATAACCCAATGTTACAGCATTACACTACATTCAGCTCTTTTGCTAAATATTTTCAATTTGTGCGTGAAAATGTAAACATAATAATGACAATGGTGAGAACAGGTCAACCACAACACTTTTCATAAATATAACTATGGTATACAAAATTTGGAAAAATATGCATTTACATTCATAGCAAACATTACACTGTCCTCAATGATAGAAAGAGCTCAGCTCTATGCAAAATACAGTTCATCATCATAGACTACAATTCAAGCTGTTCAAACATGAAAAGCCCTTGAAACAAATTAAATTAATCCATTGCACAAATATTTCAGATACAACCTACACAAATTCAGCACAACACCACCCACTGCACCTCATTCATTTCAGCCAAAGATGCTTCAACTGAACATGTGACCTAAAACATGAGGCACCAAAGAAAAGATAAAGAGCAACATCAAGTAAAGTAAGAGCAATAAAAACAAAGACTTCTCAACATCGAAAATTCTACGAGTAATAGCTACGATTTTATTGGATAACCAAGAACAATGATCTTCAGTGAACCAAAAGCTGTTGTGGTACACTAGATACTTGTTCAATTTTAGAATTGGTAGCACAAGGAAATATGACTTTGCAGTGCAACAGAGTTGGAATGACAGAAGCAATGATTATGTCCCATAGCATTGAGGGTCATCATCGCCTTCTCTCTTCACACAGTGCAACATGAAGACTGTGTACCTACGGTTCATTTTGAATGAATACAATATGTTTATATGTATATATATATATATATGTGTGTGTCTGTTCTATTTAAGTGTTATCCATTGAAGTCATGCTGTTTTATCTAATTCTAGCTGCGAACCACTTGTTAGTTTTGACCTTTTGAAGGCTGTACACCATGGATTTAGACTGCTGTACAACAGTTACATGTTAGTATTACACAGATTACACAGAAAGCAAGCATAGGCTCAAGCTCCTGTACCAAGTAAACACTAAGTAAAGCGCTATAGTGTAGGTGTATACAGGTTACTTTGCGACAAAGTGCACATTTTTTGTTTTGCCATTCTGCTTACTAGTAAGCGGCGCTTTGGAAAGAGACTGTGGCTCTTTAACAGATCTCTTCATGGCAGTTTTAGAGGCTTGCCCTCCAGCCTCTGTCCTCTGCCAGTCCTTTTCTGCTCTCTTAGAGGTGATAACCTCTCTCTTGCTTGCAGCAAAGACACGTTTCTCTGCACCAGTGGTTTTGCTGCCACCAGGTTCCTTCTTCACATCTGTCTCAGAGTTAGCACGGACACGGCTTTTCCTCACTGGACCTCTGCTGTTTGGGTTGCTTCCAGATTCCTGGGGCTGCTTGCGGGCGTTTCCTGCAGCCTGCATGTGTCTAAGATGACTCCTTCCAGCTGAGGGGCTAACTGGTGTCTGGGCTCCACCTCCACCACCTTGTCCTCCTGGGCTTCTACCTTCATTGGAGGTTGCACGAGTCTCACTGCTGCTCCTCTTTGCTGGCGCTCCAGCTCTGGCTCTGCGCTCTAGCAGTGGACTGAGCCTTGAATGGCGCTGGTAGGCATAGGCAGAGCAGCTTCCATTGCACAGGGGGTAGCGAATATGACAATGTGGGCACATGGGGAAGCGAGAGTGCTGGTGCTGGGCTGAGGCAGGCGATGGAGGGTTGATAACAGGTGCAAATGGGAAGGCTCGCTGGCTTTGGCGCAGACCTTTAGGGGAGTTGAGACGAGAAGATGGAGCTGTGTGAGGCCTGGGTGGGTGTGCGGTGGTGGCAGAGGGAAAACTCTGAGGTCTCGGACGGCTTCCAGGTGGGCGGCTGTTCTCTGCTTGCACTGTTTGGATCTGTAACCACTCAAGCTTCAGCAGCCTCTCCAGGTACTTCTCTAGAGGCCCTACAGGCTTGGGCCTGGGGGCCCCTCTACCCTCCGTGTAAAGGAACACTGCCAGCTGTCTCAAGCTCCAGCTGTTGAAGGGAGGAGGCAGAAAGTCGGAGTAACTGTAGCTGAGTTTTTCACTCTCACTTTCATCTCCAACACACCCACGGGGACCTGGGATATCGGGGGGAAAGTCGTTAGTGTTGATGACCTCAGCACGGAGATTGAGGTGAGGAGGGGTGCAGGGGGTACAAGGAGAGGGCAGCACAGGCAGCCTCTCAGAGTCTGACAGATCACTGGCACTGTCAGTGTCAACATCCTTCTGGCTGTATTGCTGCTGAAGGGCCTCTGGGGTGGGGGCCGGGGAGTGTGTCAGAGGGTGTGATGGCATATGTCGTAGACCTGATATTGGAGACAGAGGTAGGGAGAGGGCTCGTCTGTTTTTTCCCATTCCCCCATGGTTTGGATGGAGTTCGTTGCTGCATTGTGACAACCGTTGATTTTCGTGTTTCTCTTCTTTCCTGTGCACGGATAAGTGTTTGCGGAGAGGTCTCGAATCTTCTTCTTCGGGGCTGTAAAAAGACAGACAAGTGTGAAGAAAAGCTGTTTGGGATTTACTGGAGCACAGGCTTAACTTTCAGTAAGACTGAGCTCATACCTGGAGAGTTTGCTTGTATTCCGTGCAGTGCCAGGTTTATACCTGCCTCCTTTTGACTGTGCACCCTGTAAAAGAGCATTATTGAGAATCGCCTGTTTGTTTTAGCAGTAGATTAAAGAGCAGCACAGACCCTGGATTCTGGCACTTCCCCCAGAATCTCACTTATACTAAGAGATTAGCTGGAACATAATCCATCTTTAATTTATTGCAATGACTTTTCCCCACCTTTTGAACTGTGGACAGTGCGTCTTTTTCCTGTCCTGGTACTGGGACGCCATTCTTCATTTGACCCGCTCCTTTCTTCATCTTGTTACCTTTCTTTGAACTGTGGAAACATGATAACGGTTTGTAAGGCCCGCCCCCAACCTATGCCTGAGACATAACATGATGAGTTTAATCTCTTATAGGGTGACAGTAAAATGAGTATTACCTGGAAACTGGCAGGCTGTTTTCAGTGTTTTTTACCCGAATCTTATCTTTGGAGACGACGCGTTTCAGGGTCGTGGATGCTGTGCGCTCCTGCATGATGGGCCCCATGTTGCAGGTCGCACAGATGGTATGTTGTGTAGAATCCAGGACAATTAAATAACACGTTAGCTAAAGAACCCAGCCGACATCTCGGATCATGTACCCTATCCTGAGAATGAGGCTTAAAACACCCATTTTCTCAAAAGTGCTGCAATGCATCATGCGCAGACGAAATCGCTGGTTTCTCCACTGCAGGTTCAGCTCGTCCTTCTGTTTTATCGTCGACACGCCTGTACTGAACAAAAAAATCGGTGTCTCTGTTAATGAAATTGTGACAGCTGACGCACCTCTTTATCGACTATCATCTCCATCGCCATTAAAAATGCAAGACGTTCAGACGGCGCATACGCTTTGTTTGGCTCGCCTTCCGAAGGAGCAGATAGGTTTGTTTACCTGCTGCTGACTGGCTGCCGCTTGGATCGTGTTGGGCATTGGAGGTGCATCATGGGAATTGTAGTCAAAGTATCCTGGTTGCGCTTTCAAAATGAAAAGTGCAAAATGTCTCAGGTAAGTGCTTTTGCTTGGAACAAATGTCTATGAATACAAGCATCTAAATAAATAATGTTAAAATTCAGGTAAAACACAAAACAAAAGAAAAAAAATCATTGAACATCTGAAACAACTCAACCTCCCATACTACTCCAGTTAAAAATGCTCGCCATGTAGCTTCCTGTTAACTGCGCGCATGATTGCTGATCTCCACCGAGTCACGAAACTGATGTGTGAACCATATGAGAACTTGTGGTGCCATGGAGGAGTTTTGAAATCAGGTTAAGCAAATGCGGCCAACAGCGGAGACCCCCTAGCGCACGGAAACGCGCAGCTCCAATACATACTTCATTAAATGGAGGATCAAGCTCAGGCTACACCCTGCAGCAAAGTGTTACAAGTGCTTCATATTTTTTTATTTTGACGTGATGTAAGTGTGTCTTTTAATTTTAATTAAAAAGAATAAGACTTTTTCAGCAATGTTTTCGATGTTCAGAGAGAGAGAGAGAGAGGTTGGCTGCATGCATTCAGACACGTACTAACTGTACACGCCCACCCCTTTCCCTCTTTGCCGGAGGAATATTTTAAGGACAGTAAAAATGTTATTCTCCTCAAATTTTCAGCTCATTTAATAAATCACATATTTGGGGAAAAATGTTACTCAAGTTATCCAGCATACTTTTGTGTCAGGGAGTGTTGTTTGTGAACCTTATGTCACACTAGAACACTATGTTTTGCAACTTTATTCACAGGTGAGCAGGCCAACTCTCACAAAACATGGATAGTGGGTGGTTTATTGGACATGAGAGGATTCGTCCTTCAAAATCTGAAGAGCAAATATTCAGCTTTTGCAACAGAGTCTCAAGACCCTGCATGACAATCAACCTGACTGAAATGCTTCGTGCTGGTCAACCTAATGCAGTGAAAAAGCCAATACCAATCCGGCCTCCAAGCCCTAGAGTCTCTCAACCCGTGAAACAAGTGTTCCACCACAGTTCCTCTTGTGAACCACCACCTAAACCCATAATTCGGCAGAGGTCCCGCTCTTTGCCCTCCACCACACAGAAGAAGAGGAAATGCAGGAATGTCGGTGTGCGGTTTGTTGATTCTTTGGGGCTTGATCTGGAAGATATCAAGCTTTTTAAATCAGGAGAGGATCCATTTGTACCACATCATGTCACCTTTAGATTGTTGATGGGTGCAGAGTTAGCAGATGGAAAACATCTGGAGATATCCTTGCCATACCTGAGACCAGATTTTGACCAACAGCCTGGTGACGAGCCGGGGTTCCTGCATCGTCTAAGTCAGCAGAAAGTTTGTCTTGAGAGAGTCTTGTGTTCTGAACTGGGTGTGATGGTAATCACTCAGGTCCTTAATTTGAACTTTGAGAAGGAAGTAACAGCTCGCTACACATTTACGGAGTGGAAAAGCTTCACAGAAACTAAGGCCTCTTGGGTGTCCACTTCAACCAAGACCATGGAAGGAGGAGGGTGGCAACTAAGTTGTGACACATTTCAATTTCACCTGCCTGCACCTCCATATCTGCAGCCAGGTGCAGTGTTACAGTTTGCTATCAAGTACACAGTGTGTGGGGGTGAATATTGGGACAACAATGGAGGACACAATTACAAGTTAGTGTGCCATAACTACAAGATTACTGTGCCCAAAGAATGTGAGGATAGCATGGTGCACTTTACCTGAGTTGCTGACTGAAGATGGGAGATAGCCAATGAGAGCACTTTATGACTGTTTTGGCAAGGTGTCCTATAACTGCATTGTAAATTAATCTTCATTCTATAAGACTGTATGCACAGAAGATTTCTTTGAACTGGCTTTAAGTTGTCAAGCTAATTTAACACTGACAACATAGTGCACTTACAACTGAAGCCTACTTAGGTGCCACTGTTTCTTTTTAATGCACTTCATGATTGGGTTTTCCCAGTGCACTTTAATGTGGGAAATTCAGACCAATGTAACACTCAAAGTGTTAACCGGTCTAACTATTAAGTGAAACTGAAAAATTTTGAACTTCAGTCCACGTTTTTGTAGCTTTTTTTTAAAAGATGAATTTGTAAAATAAAAGTAGTGGTCTATTCAACCGTTTTGCCTTATTGTCAGAGAGAGGAGGAATCTGGGGGGAAATGGAAAAACGATTCTGAACCATGTCACTGATGTAATTTCAAGATCACGTGATGATTAAAAGATGAATGCTGGTTTTGTTCAACAATAAAATTCACTTATACACAAAATTCTGTGTAGGGGATGTTTCATGGGATAAGAGAAACATTTATAGCACCTTAAAAAACATGAGATAATGCTTCATGCAGCACAGGAACATAGTGGTGGGTGTATCGATCTGAAATATCTATATATCCATATAAACATCGGCATAGATTTATCGATCAATTGTGTGATGAGAGAAATACTAGTTTCATTTTCTACTCCGCATGTGCGTTTCTCTCACTCGCTTTGCTGTTGCGCTGCTATATATTTAATACATACAAATTTATTAGACCACCATCAAATGCAAGTTGTTTGGCACTGCTGCTCTGCTTAAAATGTGATGCTGATTTACAAAATCTGTTTATTTATGTCTCTGTAATGGTTTATTTGCCAGTATGTGCAAGCTGTCGAAATTATCTATAAGAAAATTACTGTTTTACAACCAAATAACAGCACATGATGATTTTCTGAAAAAAGAGTGATCTAGTTTCATACATGAATGCAAACATTAGTTTTAGTGGTTGTGTGTTATTCTTGATTAAAATTGACACGCTGCTTTTCCATGTAAAAAGCATCGGTATCGGTAATCACACGGGTACACAGTGCACCTTCGTCTGCGCATGCGTGACGGATACAAAGGAAGACTTCGCGGGTTGCAGCGCACAACCGGGAATATCTGTCGGTCTACAACCATATCAAGTTTCCATGTTGAATCGTAACAGTAAGTACGATAGAGGCGAAATAAACAATCTTTTCGAGTCAAATCACCTCGAATAACTCAAAGCCTGTTTCTAAATGTGTTAATCGAAGGACGTTGTAGGCGGTTAGCTAAATAAATGTGTAAAGGTCAGCTAAACAACGCTGTGCTGAAGTTATCAATAGACTTGCAGTTTATGGTTAGTAAGAAAGAATCAAAAAGGTCAGCCGTCGTAAGGATGGTAATAATATCATGTTTCTAGTTTAGCTTTAACTTTGCAGCATTAATAGCCAAATATGATGATGTGATGTCAACGGTCAGTTAGAAGTACGGACCAACGGCCCCTTTGCTCCATGAGCTGGTCAGATCCAGATCATGGCCTTCGTGCCGACAACTCGGAGTTGAACTTCACTAGGTGCACAGGAAGTTTGTTACTGTCCAAGTGGTAATAGACTGGCAGGATCATGTTTGCTCTTTCAGTAGTTTGAAGACAGCAGAGACTAAGTAGCAGTGAGGCTGTTCTGGCAGAGGGAAGTATGGCACCAGGCCAGGACGCACAGGTGGGTATGAAAATCTGTAACAGCCCTCACCCATTTGTTGGAAATGCTGTTATCGTCATTGTAATACTATTAAAAATAAATCCTTAATGGACCCTCTTAATTTACAGCTGGAGAAGATCATTGAGACAGTGTTAAAGAGTGGGGATGTCCGAGTTTTGGATGCCTTTTTCCAACGAGACATAAATGAAGAGACCCTTTTAAAATGTTCTGGACAGTTTCTCAAAAAGGTGGATCAACTTGTCAACAGGGTAAGATGAAATCAAGCACACTCATTAATATGCTTTGAATTTATTTGGTTAATGAATGGGTCGTAACTTAAGATGGACAATTAGGGCCACATTGAAAAATAAGGAAATTTTCAATTAAACCTACAAATTTTACTAGAATAAAGTAATAAATAAATAAAAATAAAACCATGAAAGTAAGAGAAAAAAGATATAGATCTACGAGGATAAAATCCTCAATTTACGGGAAGAAAGTCATAAGGTTACGCGAACAAAGTCATACATTTTCAAGAATCAAGTCATAAGTTTGCGAGATAAAAGTCATTAATAAAGAAAATTAAGTCATAGATGTACAAGAATAATGTCATGGATTTATGGGAATTAGATTTACAAGAGTTAAGCCATAAATCGCTGCTAAAAAAGTTATAATTCATGACAATAAAGTCATAAATTTAAGAGAGTAAAGTCATAGATTTATGAGAATAAATCAGTTATTTCAGCCACCTGTACCAAAATGCGGGGCGTAGATCATATTGTGAAGTTATACTTTGTAAAAGTTTCACAAATATGGAAATACTTAATCTTTTGGTACATCAGCATCTCATTGTTATACGTATTAAGACCCGGAAAAGATACTGCAAGATATTGGACGCTCTCTTCGCATCAGTGATCAGTGGATGGCTGCTCTTCTGATTCTACCTTTCAGAATAAAGTTGTTTTGTTATCGTTTCATGAATTTTATCTTGGAGGTTTATTACTTTGTTTATATAAAGCTGACTTAATTTCTGTAAAATGACAACTTTATTTTCCTAAATGTATGACTTTATTCTTATAAATTAATGAGATTCATCAAGAAAATTTCCCCTTTTCCTCTTTAAATGTGGCCCTGATTCTCTGTCGCAGTAACTATATTTTTGTTGTCTCTGTAGAGTTTGGATCAGAAAGAGTCCAAAACAGCCAGTTCATGTTTTTGTATGCTCTACAAGAGTGGGAAAAACCTTGTCGTACCTGGTGGTTCTCAGGGGTTGTCAGGACTCATTTCCCAAGGCCTAGTAAAAAAGATAAGTATACATTTTACACATACAGTCAGTGTATTCTGTGCAAGTAAATGTTCCTCTTGGGTTCTAATGATTATGTTCATCTGTGCACATGATACAGTGGTTTGAGAAATGCAGGCAACTGTGGATCCAGTGCGGCCCCCAATGGGATGAGACCTTGTTTAACCTCTCAGAGAACTTCTTAGATGCCTTATTGGTGAGCTGATGCTTTAGAGTAAAACGAAATCTGGATAGTAAGAACATTGAGTGAACTAGTCATGAAAGTGGGTTAAGTGGGTTTGTTTTCTCTGTTACAGGTGGTTCACGAAGCATGCAAAGAAGGTAAGCTACACATATAGCAGCTTTATCTAAATCCTATTTTTACATTATAGTTAGTCTTCTGTTATTATCGTGTCAATACTGAATTGGATCAAAATTGTAGTGCTTATGTTTCCCAAGAAGCCCTAAATTTTTTAAAACATATTTATTTCCAATGACTTACTTCCCTAGTCTTAATTAGAAGCAAAATATTTATTTGTGCAAGTTTTAAACTGTGTTCATAGTAATTTGAAAGTTTGTCATCAAATTTCAACATTGTTTTGAGCCAATTTTGTTTTTTATTTTTTTCCTTGATCAGTACCATAATAAATTTTAGTATTTTAGGGGAAACAAGATTTCTAGTTACAGTAATGTGTCTGCACTATGTTTTCTTCTTTACCATCAGGAGCATACAAAATCACAGAGTTCTTCCTGTATCCTGTTGGCCAGTTGGCTGTAGACCCTCGAATCAACATCCAGATCCAAAAAGAGGTTTTAAACAATTCTTTTAAGTCCTCTACCAGAGCAGCATTACAAACTATGACTCAGGAAGTCAGTGCATGACAATGTGATCTTCTCCCAACAGGCAAGTCGTAAATTCAACTTGATTTTGGACAAAATTCCTGTGGAGCTGAAGAAAGAGAGGAAGATCCTCACATCCCAGGAAGCCTCAGATATCATGTATGTCATAATCTTTGCCTCAGAAAAGTATCATTATTCTGGTTTTGTCATAGTTTCCATGTTAACAAACTTGTTTTTTTGCATCCACAGGATCAAGATCGCGGGTCAGATACTGGATGGCGGTGGTACGTTTTTATGACAAACTCTGGCATGTTTTCTCACATGGTATGTAAATGCTCAGCAAACTACAAAAAAAGTATCTATTCTGTTAGACTATGACTTCCAGACAGCCCTGATGGAAGCATTGTGCCGAATGGCCTCCTCTAAGCAGAGGAAGGAACTGGCTGATAAGTGGTTCACCATGGAACATGTGGCTAATGCCTTTATCAAGATCAGTGACTCAGAATTTGAGACGGTAAAAACAGGGGGAATGGATGCAAATGCATCAACATTTATTTGAATTGTTAGTGTTTCAGTATAAAATCAGATATGCAGAACTAACATGGGTGTTTGTCATTACAGGATTGTCGCAAGTTCCTGAATTTGGTGAACGGGATGCATGGAGACAAGAGAAGGTACTGATATATCAGGTCTGGTCTCAAAAAATGATTTGGGATGCAACTTGTAAGAAGAAGATTTACTTCACAGTAGAACACACCCTTAACTCTAGCTGTGACAGAATTTTGAGATGTGTTTCTAGGCCATGGTTACAGAATGCTCACCTGTGATTTTACAAATCCACAGGATAAGTTATTGTTGTCTCTTTATTCACTTCTGAGTTTTTGAAAGGTAGCACCTGCAGTTTTTGACTGACGGTCTCATATTCCGGAATAAAAATGTTGTATTTACTCTAGGGTGTATTCCTACCCTTGTTTGGAGGTCTATCTTGACAAGAATGAGGTCAGTGTCAACAGATTCAGGACTTTGCAACATCACATGTTTTTTCCTAAGTGCTGTTTCTGTGTGAGAATCCAAATTTCATTCCTTGCGCTATTTAGATATGTGTTGAAAGTATCATGGTCTTGTTGTTAGTTGCTAATGCCTGCTGATGAAAAACTGGAAGAATTTTGGATTGACTTCAACCTGGGCAGCCACAGCATCTCCTTTTATTTCTCCCTGACTGATGAAGATACCCAGGTATCTCAATGCCATAAATTTATGTGAAAATAAAGAAGTGATATATCTGTAAATTTACTAGGAAACATGTAGGTACTTGTAACAGCACAAGATCAACTGGGATTCCTTTTCCTTGGTGTAGGAGGGCCAGTGGGAAACATTGTGCATTAATGAGAATGAAGTCCATAGCTACACAGTGAAAGGTAATAAAAGACATAAGTCTTTACTCATGCTTCAGATTTCTAACAAACAATACAGTGGTGTGAAGTGTTTATGGTGCATCATACAACCATTTCTCAGAGTGTTGTGTATCTTCAGAGAAAGGCAAGAGGAAAATCCTGGAGTTGAAGATGTCAGAGGTTGTTGTGGTGGGATCAGTGGAAGGATCAAGTCTCACCATTCAATTCAGCTCCTCCCTGGACATCCTGCAGGCTGCTCAGAGTGTCTATGGACACTGCAAAAACAATGTAAGTTATGACTGTCAGTACTTCCTCATTTGCTGAAATCTGAACAAAATATTTTGGCATTGGTTTTGTAATAGAAAGGAACAACACAAGGATGGAGAAACATCAGTGACATGGAGGAGACTTGTCCCTCTTAACTTGTATTTTTGATAAATAATTCTGGCTGTGGTTCTAAACTCATGTAGGAATAGTCACTGAAACATTTTGTATTAACAAGCATCTTTTCCTGTCAGGACTTTGTGGGAAAAACAGGCACATCTGTTGTGAAGACCACAGTTAAAATCATACAGGAAGAAAACAGCTCCCAGGTAAACAGCTGGATGATGTTTTATGTTCAAAAAGTAGCTTCAATGTGGTGTCATGTAAAGCTTGCTAATTACAGATGTTAAAATTGAGTCATCTGGAGACAGCTTGGGCCTGTGACCATTCATGGATGAGACTACGTCATAAATGTGAAGTGGTTGTCATCACTCTGTTTAAATGTATTAAGTTATAAACTATAATACAGGCTGCAGTCTAGTTAAAGATAAAATCACAATTAATTTGATATTGCATCAGGAGTGTCAAGACTGTTTTTTAAATTTTAAACTGCAAACCATCAGTACAGTTCAGCAATCACCCATGCAGGTGGTTCCAGAAAGTCAGGTGTCCCTTGGTGAAATTGAGAAAAATACTGCTCCATACCTCTTACCCAACTCGTCTGCTCAGGTAAGAAAAGTTTTGGACTGTGAGTTTAATCCAGTATTATATCATGGCTGTTAGCGATGACATAATTGCAATGATACCTGCTAATAGGTATCAGATAACTATTTTGTAGGTGCAGTGTACCACATTTACACAAAATTTTACACTGAAAACTACCTGACAACTCAGTTGAGATGTCACCACCTAGAGGTGCAGTCACTCAGACGGATGTTAGCAAGGAGCTACATCACAAAAGCTGGCAGAGCGCTAATCTGAAGTGTGAAAGTCACCACAGATCTATGGATAAACTAAGTGAGAGATAGCAATTAAAACAGCTTTTGAAATGTCTGGCCACAGACCAGTCAACATTTTGGAGGATTTAGGTCTTAGATACAAGTGCAAATGGTTTAACATTGCCAGAGAATTTTGTAGATCCAGTTTTGGTTTTGTATCAAAGATAGCAATGATGTCTTTCACAATTGCCACTGTTTAATCGAATAAGTACTGTGAAGTCTGTCTCCTTCATTTGTCCCATGGCGTCACCATACAGAAGTGTGGCAGTGCAGCATTAATGTAAACAATACATCTAAAAGCCACTGTACTTACCATGATTTAATATTTCATTCCAGAAGGTGACCCCAGGCAGAGGTAGGATTTCAGAGTCTGCCACCTTCATTGTGAGCAGCTCAGGAGGGAGTATTCGGGGTGCAAAGTCACTTTCTGCTGTAATGCCCTCAAGTAGGTGGATGATGGGAGTTTGTCCAAAACTGCCACACTGGTTTTAACCGATTATATAAATGCCAGTTATGTTGTTGCTGTTAAATGAAAACTCCAAACACAAACTTAAAAAATGTTTTCAGCAGTTGAGCATCAATAAACTGTGACAATGAGTGTTATTCTGTCGGGTCCCTGCCCACTGATGGATGGTTAAAAACAATTAGTGAGTTTATGCATGAGATATATTGTCAGAAACCAAGGACATTTCCCTTATAATTTTAGTTTATTTTAAGTACTTTGTAAACTCAGTGATATACAGTTAAAATAAGTAATTGTTTTACTTGTAAGACCGCATTGTTATCATTATTTCAGATAAAAAGTCTTTCTGGTTTGTTTGTTTTTATCTGTGATTATCTTGGTTCTGTAAAAATTCAGCTTTCCTAAAATAATAGGATTTGTTTCAACATGGGACTGACAAAACTGTCTGTTGGACAGACAAGCAGTGTGGCCTTATGACATTTAATATTTTAGAAAATTTTTGAAACAACTAAACTCATTTTACATGTTATTCACTGTAACTGCCACTTTACCCTTGGGCTGGCTTTGTTTTGTTTTTTTTACCCGTTTTTCCATGTGACCAAATAGTTTTTATCAAGATATGTGAAAAATTAGAACTTTAAAGTGTCAAATGTGATGTTTTGTTCCCTATATTTTGGACACTATAGCCAAAAGTAAAGGGAAGCCATCTCTGGAGATGGTTCGTTCAAGTGAAAGGCGACATGAACCGCACCTCGAAGGACTCAAGATGACTGCTAAGACTGGCAGTGTAACACCCAGCAGTGCACTGGAAGGTGGAATAAAAGAGCAGGTGTGACAAATAATGAGTGAACAGTCATTTGGTTGATCAAAGGATCTAAATTTTGGGATGTGGTTTTGTATTTAATAGTGTCTGTCTGAGCAAATGTGATGTCGTCCCAGGGCACAGCAAAAATAAGGAGGGTTAGAGTAAATTTTAGTTTTAGATGTCATCAGATCATCAATACAGAAATATTGTTTTGATGTTCTTCTGTGTAATTTTAAGTTTTGTCTAACAGTATATGGAAACAAAAGCAGCAGAGACAGTTCCAGCTGGGCAAGAACAATCCCTTGGTATTGTATTCCTATAGTGGCTCTAACATTGTCTAAAAACACTGTAACACCTTTGATTATCTTGATCCGATCACTGATCTTTTCACTTGCAGAGCCAACTTTTGTTCCTGATTCGCAACCAAGAACTGAAGGAAACATGTAAGACTTGAAAAACATCCACATTGTTGTCAGTTCTACAAGTCAGCTGCTTTCAATGTTGCCAGTGCTCTAGTTTGTCTATTTTTTCCCCCCTGTGCTGTATTTGAATAAGAAGTGTTTTTTTTAACATCATTTTATTTCGGTTGTCAGATCCACTTACTGGAAAAAACTGTCAGTTTCTGAAATGCTCATTATGCCAACACAGAAAATCCATTCTCTGCCAAGAACTGGTAAGCAAAACTCAGAGGAATATTCAGAGATAAATGTTATCAACCTTTGTTTTGTACTTAACTTTTTTTTTTCTTTAGGGCCTCCAAGTTGTGAAAATCAACGTGGGCGTCTATCCTCAGCACACAGAATGTCAGATCCTGTTAACAGCCCAATCAACCATAAGAAACTCCACACTGAGCTCACGCAGCGCCTGCAGAAAGTCCTCAATGAGAGGAACAAAGACCAGGCTCATCAGGAGTCAGCAGCAGCACAAAAGCACACGTCCGATACCAGAGAAAACTGTACAAGAAAAAGCTCAGTAGAACAAAGTGCTCCCAAAGAGCAGAATGTCCAGAGAAATGGCGTAGCTGAACAGAAGAACAAGAAGCAAATGTCTGGAGAGAAAGATGCTGTTGCAGTCAAAGCTCCAGCCACAAACTCAACAGGCAAAGAGAAAATACTATCAAGTGCTAAGTCTGAAACTAAAAAGGCCCTTTCAAAGAAAGAGAAGGTAAGAAATCTGATGGCTTTTTGCAACTCGATTGCTTTCTGTTATGTCTTTATGCCATCACTTTTCTGCCTTTGTTCAGAGAGATGCAGCAGTTGTGGGCAGCATGGTGAAGCTTATCTCAAGTCATTATGAGAAGAACAGTGACTGTCACAAGACCAAGACCAAAGAGTCTGCAGGCGGTATTCCTCAGAGCTCGATTCCTCCTCCATATTTTAACAGGTACACAAAGTGACGATTCAAATAAATAAATGATTTAATAGTAAATGAACGATGCCACTCAGTGACTTTTTGGTTTTTTAATAGGCAGGTCTTCAATATGGGCTGGTTATCGACTACCACAGTAAGTGATCATTGCATTGTTTATAATGTTTTTTTTGGATTACTTAAATAAATCACTTATGTTTATTTGTAACAGAAAAAAGAAACTGGAGTTTTTATGAAGTCCTTCAGCAAAACTGCAAAAAGCTTTTCAAAGCCAAGGTAATTTAACTCAGTCACATTTTGATTGGAATTTTTGAATAGACAAGTGGCTTTCAATGCATTAAAATGTGTTTTTATGCTTTTTTTCTGTTGACAGAGAAGATATATATGCATTCAACATTGATGATCCACTGAGCATTGAGGTGAATATAACTGATACAAGTTATTTAATGTGTTTTGTTTGTGTGTAGTGTATGATGGTAATTCTCAGGCCTGATAATGCTCTTTAGGGAAAGGACAGATCCCTCAATGGCACTGCTGCCATATTGGGCAGGTAGGCCCGACACTTAAGGATGGCTTTAGATTCCAGCAGTACATTTTTTTCAAAAGAGATGAAATTACTTACATTTTCTTCATCTTGTGCTACAGTAGCTGTAATGACTCCTCCTCACTTATCAGGACAACAGAAAAACAACCACCAGTGGCAAAAGTATGCTTTCATCGTTCTATTTTTTTCCCTCATAGATATTAAAAGCTGAGGACTATGTTGATGACATTTGAAGGAAACCTTTTGAACTTAGTTTCAGTTAAACTTAAAAAGGGAAAATATGTTGCAAAAAACTGTACTTATAACATTTGTACTCAACATAAATTCTGTATTTTTGTGTTGCAGGAGAAGCGACATGTGAAGAAGCATCTGTTCAGTGACACAGACACAGATCATGCCATGACAGAGGTTAGCTGGCTGAGGGAGTCAAACAGGAAACCTAAACCCAAAGTTACCAAATACTCCAGGCAGGCAAATGTGAAGCCAAAAGCTGTCCCCCCCCAAGATTCATGTACGCTATCAGCCTTAGATACGATTGCAAAATACAGTCACTGGATTCCAGAAATTTGCTCACCACAGTTAACTTCTATAATTGCAGATGAAGCCCCAAATTCACCCTCACAGAAACTTGCAAAAGACAACACAAAACCCACTAAGGTAATGGAAAGAGTTTTTATTTTGAAGTCATTTTCTATTAGCCTGTGATGCACTACCCTGATCAGCCACGGGGTGTCATTGTTTAATCAGAGAAAACCTGCCATGAAGGAGAAAGTGGAGCCGCCAAAGAAGTTGGTGAAGCCAGCAGCAGCACCCAGCAGACCCCATGCAGTCATCAGGAGGCCCAAGAGAGCTGTATCTGCATTGACCAAGAATTACAGAGAGGCAGAGTCTGATGACAGTCAGTCTGAGTCAGAGGAGCCTCCTGCTCCAAGGGCAAAAGACTACCCTGTACGTTATAGCTCTGTTTCATAATTTTACAACACATTTGTGAAAACTAGTTTGCACTTTTGTATTTGATTGTTGATGCGTTTTTCTTTGATATCAGGGAGTGTGATTCTTACTAAAGTATTGTTGCACATTGGCAAAAATCCTTCTGTCCATTGCTAATTTTTTTCCTCCAATCCTCTGCAAACTCTTCAGAAAAGTCATGATGCTGCTCAAGTGATGAAGAAAACAACTGCTGCAAAAGATAACGCCAAAGGCGACATGAGGCTCAGAAGTTATCATCATGTCAGCCTGTCAGAGCAGCCACACACCTCCAAGGTTGCAGTCATTGTTGACTTTTTCTTAATGCCCAGTGTTGCATAGCAAAAAAAAGTTTAGAGCTCCCAAAATTTGTCACATCCTATGTGGCCTTATGGATGATGTTAAAATGTCAAAGATAACAGTTGTCACATATGCTTGAGTACGTTTGAGTCTTGAATGTCTTGACTGTCTTGATGACTGTATTGACAAATATTCACATTTGCCTTGTGTTGTTCCACCAACAGAGGTATTCAGCCAGACAGAAAAGTAAAGGCCTTTCAGAGGTGCCAGAGATAAAGAAGAGAAAAGAAAACTTCTCTGAGAAAATTGACACCGCAAAGGGACCGGAAAGAAACAAGCTGTCTGATCTGAAAAAGCCTTCAGGTTTAGAGGTGGGAGCCCAACATGTCAGCCATTCTGTGAGAAGTATTAAAGTATTGACTGTTGACGGTTTCATCATTCACCTTGATAAGTTTATTTCATATCCCTCTAGTGTTAAGTTTGTGTTGTGCATAAATCCGGACAGAAGCTTCTGCAAAAAGAAGAAGAAGAATTGTAGAGATATTGTGTAAATTTTTACCTTGTTTCTCAGTCACATTTTTCTGCGTGTAGGGATCCACCCTCCAGCAGCAACTATAAACAGACTCAAAGATATTTAAACTTGTTCTAACTGTAATTGCGCCTGTGGGCCAAATATGGTTTGTCTGTTGCTTGTCTCATACTGTAACTGAAACATCTTTTCAATGTTTTTTTCTGCAGCAAGGGCCTAAAACTCTTCTTTCAGAAACTTCCAAGTCAAATAAGAAAACTGTTGCCCCTGTTGAGGAACAGACAAGCTCATTGAAGGACTCCTGGGCAGCCAGCCAGACCTCTTTTTGTCTGTCCCCTTCTTTCACTGAGAAGATGAGATGTAAGACTCACTAACATCAGAGTTAGATAACAGTCATTTGACCCTGTCACACCACTTAATGTTGTTACATGTTTAATGCTGCAATGGTTCATAAAATCTGCTTTGACCTTTGATATAACAGCACACACTTCTATTCACACATTGGCTCCTTAGCCTGAATCCCATGAATGAAAAATATGTCCGTTTCTCCTCTCCTGTCAAAGTATATATGCACTTTTCTAAAGATTACCACTTGGTTCTTCTCTTTGCTTGGAATGTCTTTGCAGCTGGGATCATTCAGACTGAAGTCCTTTTGGCCTCTGAAGTGGAGCCTTGTTCTTTAAAATGCATTGGTTGCTACTTTTGTTTTCAATGCAAAGAGATGATTTGAAACTATCGAAAATAACTTCTAAAATCTTCGTAACATTAAACTAAAATTCTTTCTTAATGTGTCCTGTCTGCTGACGCTTGTCAAATGTGTCTATATAAAGTTTCATCACAGTGTAAGACAATGTAGCTTTTTTCTCACCGCCTCTCTGGCGCAAATGTTATAACTCTTACGTAAATGACCTTATTGCTCTCCAGCCTCTTAACTGCAAATTGATATGTGGGGAGGTCTTGTATATATTGACCTTCTATTCTCTGCCCAGCTGTTTGAACATCTGTGCTTATTTTGGACCCTCACAGCTGCTGAAAGGTCAGCCCCAACCCTGGGTTTGACCTGCTTCCCTCTCCTCAGCCCGCGGGGATCCCCCCTGCCTGCCTCCCCTGACCTTCCCTGCCGGGACACCCCCTCTCCAATCCTGCTGTTACCCAAACCTCGCTCTTCAGTCAACAGTAAAGGGAACCTCAAGGCCCTCTCTTTCTACAGTTCGGAGAAGAAGTTATTCTCATCTGGAACTCCATCCAGTCATTCTGTCCGCTGTGTCCCTCCACCGACCCCCAGAGGTCACACTTCTGCACCTGTTAACACTATTGGACGAAGGCAAAATGAGGTAAAACTTTTTTCTCCAAGAAAAACTAGAGTAGTCTAATTGTGCAGCGTGTTTTCTGTGTAAAAGGTTGGAGTCACATGGAGCAATTTTAAGAGGATCGCAGGAACAGCGAGGATTGTGTCATAGTTGGGGCGGGGTGTCTCATGGGGGAAAACAATTATTTTCTCCTGCCCACAATGACGTTAACATGTAGATTTTAAACCCTTATGCTAACAAGTTGTCATATCTTTCACCGAGTCATGACAGACAAAAAGAAAAAAAAAAGAGTGAGATGTTTCTAAATTGAAAGGGACTGAATGGACTTTTTAATCAAATCAAACTTTATTTATAAAGCACTTTCATACATTTTAAAAAAAGTGATCTTGAAAAAGTCTTACTTCTAGATATATGCCTGATCATAATTCTAACAATCCAAATGAGATTATCAACACCAAAGTGGGTTATTTTTCCTGGCTAAAACATGGGTTAAGCTGTTTGTGAAAGTGTGCATTCCAGTCCACATTCTGCAGTTATTCTGGTCTCATAAAACTTTAGAGTCCTTCACTAAAATGAAGAGCAAGGTTACATGTCCTCTGCTTGGTGAGGCAGGAGTTGGTAGATGAGCTATCATAGGCTATAACTGGGACTCGCTAACATAACAAGTTACTAGAGCACTGAACTGTCAATACCGCTAAATGTAGCTTCTAAACTATGATGCAAATTGAGTCTCAAAAGTTTGCTTGTCACATTTCAAAAAGTTGTCTTGAACAAAGAAAACAAGGGTTAAAAAAAGATCAGCTCTCCTTTCATTTGCTTCGAAACAAACACGCGCCTTGGTTAGAGTCTGAATCTTTACCACAGAGGGTAATAGTGCTCATGGGAAACGGAGTCTTTATTTCAGAAAAACACTAGCTTGTCTAGATAGTCCTTACTGCCCATTCAACAAAATAGTGTAGGGTTGTTAATCATAAGTTTGGATAAAATAACCCACTTACAGAACCCAAAAGTAAAATCTCATACTCTATAGAAAAAAATCGATGAAACTCAACACTCAGTGGGCGAGCCGCCTTTAATTAACTAAAGATACATGTTGGATCTTTAGCACCTTAGCGAGTACAAACCTGATGTTACTTTTTATTGATGGCCGACTGTATCATTAATGGCACATCCTCTTCCCTACCCTAACCTTTACATTACAGCAGTTGGTCCAAGGCTGTATTCTAGTTGTGAACAGTACCTGACATCATCACAGAGCCACCCTTAGTTCAGATTGCTTGTGGGGACCCCCCTGGTATTTCACATCCTTTGGCGATTCACACACCTTTACACCACATGGAAGCCATTGACGTCACTCAGCAGTCTTTGGAGAAGCACTGGAGTGACATGAAAGGGCTGTGAGTTATTAGTTGACTGAGGCATTCATATAGAATAACCCAGAATTTAAGGGAGTTGGACCATGACCTGAGCACTGCTGGTTGAAATTCCCATACTAGCTGAGAAAACGTGGGGAGCAAACCGTGACGCTTTCGAGGAAGCTGGGTCATAAAAATACCTCACCTTGAAAAAATCTCTACAATTTCACTCCAGTCAAAAAACTGCTGCCGTTTTATGTGAGCATTAAATTCTGAGTCTGTTTATGATCAGCTGAATCTGTGGTTGTTGTAATTTAATCTGGGGTCCCCCAAAGCGGGGGTCATGGAATTAATTGCCAAAATGCCTTTTATACTAAAAACCATTATCAATTAGAAACCCATTTTTGTAGCAATATTAACAAAAATAACTGTTAAAATGTTTGATCTTTGTTTCTACAAGATCACTGTGAGTAAACAAGGATGATGGCGGTATCAGTGGTTCCAGATTCAATGAAGTAGCACACCAATATGTTGCACGTTGTGGTCTTATTCTCTCCTGATGAGCTAAATAAGGTATCGTAGGCATCTTCTTTTCATCTGTTTTTGTCTAATTTTGAATTGGCCTGTACTTGCGACAGCCAACCCTTTGCTTAATCAATGTTGTGTCACTTCCTTTGTGAAATGTAATACTACTCAACATGATGTCATGGTTGTGTTGACATTAACAGTTTAGAAATTTCCTCTCTGTGAACACAGTGCTTGAAGCTTCCACACTGCAAAGATTTCAATCAAAGTAGTAACAACTATTTGTACAACACTTTTCTGAACAGGTAACAATGTATCTCATGAAATATTATGAAATAGAACTAAAGCATACAGGCATCAAAATGGAATGAAAACCCTTAAACAAAAGCTTATTAAAATTAGGTGTTTATGTCTTATTTTTCATGAAAAATCCCTGATTAGACTGAATATGTGCTGCATCACCTGATAAATAGAGAAAAATATTTAGTTACAAGACATTAGAAAACAAAAATCAAAAATCAGCTCCTGAATTGCTTGTAGCCAAAGGGGTCAGAAAAATATTACTTGATTAGGTGCTTGTATAGACATTTCATTTCAACATTCAAACATTATACCAGCAAGCATAGTAAGGCCTTCCTGACTGAACTTTAACCAAAGTTACATGCTTATTGTCATTTTTTCATGGTTTACATTTTCAAATTCTAACTTTCCACCGAAGTCTTCTGCTGCTCTTTAGAAACCGTTTGAAATGACAATTTGAGGCATTCAAATCACCAAGCAATTATAGAATATTTCTGAATTGCACATAATGATTTGAATGATTAAGGTGCATGATTGAAATGACCTATTTAACCAAAGACAGAGCAGATAATAGCCGTACACCATCTCCTCTCTGCACCATTTACAGCCCCATAATGTAGCAGAAAATATGTCCTTGTCATTTCACTTCACTAATTTCTGACAGACATGATAATTAAATAACCAGCAAATGAGTCACCATCTTTCTTCTTGTCCATCATTTTGTAATCACTTACTGTTCGTCCCATTTCTTTTGTCTGTTTCCAGATCAGCCCACTCCAGCAGGAACCCCCCTCACTGCCTCAAACTCCTTTGCATTCTTCTGCTCAGCCATTGTTGACCTCCACGCTCTTGGACCAGGACAAACCAGCCATGCCCTCTCCTCCTCAGTCTGCATACCCTGAGCACACTGTCAGCCACAGCTGCCATTTCAGTTTAAGTAAAGTGTCTTCAGTATCACTGAGCCAGTCATCCACCAAGTCCTCGGAGCACAGTAGAAGAGTGAAGAACATTGTCACTTCTGCCTTCTCTGTGTCTCATAAGGAAGAGGTAGAGCTGTGCCACACTTCACACCATGATAATTCAGGGGATTACTCAGATGGATCAATGAGATTGAAGATTCCCCTCTAATGAGTTGTTTGTAAAGAGATGTTGCCATCAAGCTAACAACTGATGCATTCCTCTGGCAGAAAACTCCATCTTCAGAGCTGGACCTACTGTCTGCACAGGTTCATGTGTCAGGTAAGAATATGTGTGCCAGGTTTCCACTGGATTTCACAGATACTTTCATCTCACACATTCACGAGACCTCTTGAAACTTCCAAGCAAGTGCTGCATTTGATGACCAGAAAACCGCAGCAATTTGATGATGTCAATACAATGCATCATGTGTGAACCTGGGGGAGCAAAATAACAGCATAAACAGCATCCTTCTGTTTGCAGGTTGAATTGATGCGCATGCAAAAACTGTTATGTACCATCAGAATATGTTGCCCCATCAGCAGTCATAACTTAGTTATAACTGACTGAGGAAACTCGAGTTTCTTGAGCACTTGTTCAAAAAACCCTTGAAATCAAATCAACACCTTGATAAAAGCTTAGTTTCTATTCGCAGTACTTCATCTCCTGATCTGATATGAACTTAGCGCAACAAGAGAGGAGATTTGTGTTTGGTAGATTATTTCTTTGTCTTTAAACGCTTCTGGGCATAACATCTTATATTGTTAAAAAACCTGTTTATTTCTCTTTTAAATGTGGCCACATTTATAATGAACATGCACTTTTGGGATGAAAAGCAGAGCTGAATATGTGGGTTGCAACTATGAAAATCTTGTCAAATCTTCCCTGCCGATGCCGAACCGCTTAAACTGCCACTGTGGTTGCCCTATCACACTGGCCCTTTACGGATCAGTCAAACATGGCGTACTCATTCTTTGAGCAGACACCAACTGACCACTGCGACAGGGACGATACTCCTGGGTGTTGCCAGTCAAGTGCCAACCTGACCCCTTATTGTCTGTACCTGGGGATACCAGGAGTTTCGAACATGAGTCAATAGCTGTGTCAGAATAAGCTGTTTTGGTACAGTGGCTGAGAAGTGCAAACCAACATTACAAAGTTTGAAACACTTTGACAAACTTAAAATAAATGTATATTTTACAGAACAATTTTAAAATAAAAAAGATAATAAATTAACAAAATACTTTACCCAGGATGAAACAAATTTACAATTTGTCAACATTTTCACAAGCATTGAAACAAATTTACAAACAACACAATTATAACAGAAAGGGAATGTACTAAATGCTTAACGTGACCTGGAAGTGATGACCTCAGGGGTTTATCAAGTTTTGTTGATGGGAGATGTTGAGTAAAGAGGGCAGTTTATAAGAGTGAATTTTGTAGCGACGTCATGATAGTGTTATTTGTGAGCTATTTTGTAAAAGGGTTCGGCCGTTTGTAAATTTGTCTCAATGCTTTTAAAAGTGTTTGCATATTGTAAATTTCTTTCGTCCTTGGTAAAAGTGTATCACCGATCTACTTTTTTTCTTTTTAATTGTAAAAAATGTTTTGTAAAATGTTAATTTATTTTAAGTTTGTAAAAGTGTTTCAAACTTTGTAATTTTAGTTTGCACTTCTCAGCCACTGCAGTTTGGCACTGAATGTGTATCTCTCACAGATGGGTCCATTTAAAGGGGGGTCAAACAAGCTCTTAGACAGTATAAGATTCATTGCCAAGAAGCATTTTTGCACAAAGAAATAATAAAATTCCCTCATTTTTATTGCCAAATGTGGATGTTTTAGGAAACAGTTGAATAGGATATGATGTATTAAAATTACGGCTTCTTGTTATAGGACCCAGTCGAAAGCGCCACATCTCTATTTCAAGTAATTCTGAAGAAGAAGATGAGAAAGTAGAGAGGATTAAAAACAAGAAAAGAGAGCAGCGTTCTCCCCGGATGAAACCAAGGAAGTTGTTCAAGTCCTGTAAGTCATGCAGCTAAGTATTCTACATGCCATCTCATTTTGACATAAATGTTGAACAGGAAGCATCTCATGAGAAATTAGTCTAATGAATTGTTATTCTCAAGCCACTTTAAGTGTGCTATCATTTCATAAAAATACAGGTATTTTTCTTCAGTTTTGAATTTGATTTCCAGTTAACCCAGAGTTAGTAAACTGTGATTTGCAGTGACATCTTTGATACCACAGTGATCAATTGTTGTTGTCTTCTGATCTTGGCAATTACTCCTACATAGGATCATGTTCACATTTCTTCATTTATTAAGCAAGACCTCAAGGTCAGTTCCAGAGCAAGGGAGAGAAATGTAGTCAGAAGAAGAGGATAGAGGAGGAGGGCAAGCTACTTGGTTGAATTTACATTAACAGACAAAAGTTTAAACACAAAATTTCAATAGCCTGTAGCCTTACAATTTTGTTTTCTTACTATATAACGGAATCTGTCTCTCTGTGTTGACCTAGATTTTTGAACTAGACTTGTCTGTCACTCTTATCCTCAGATACTGAGATTTCTGTTGAGAGCGAGGTGAGCCAGGCAATGTCTCCTTCCTACACTATGAGCTCCAGCCACTGGGAGGCAGAAACAGGAGTTGGAGACATGGACTTGGAGGAGGATGTGGAGACTGTCAACCCCAGTGACCTGTGCCAGCAATTCAGTACTGGACTGAAGAAGAAGTTTGAGGTTTCATGCACAACAAAACACTTTTTTTCTCTTGCTGTTTCCAAAAAGACTCAAAACTCCTATGAATAATAAGGGCAGCGGGTTTATCTAAATAAAATGTGTTCTACTTACTTCTCTCTATCTCCATATACTTGCAGACAGCTCAGTGTTCTTTGTCCTGAGACATTATATTGTTACTTTTGTTTCCAGGGCCGACAAAAGATGGTGGAGGTGTACAGCAAGCAGTCTTTGAAGACCGTACAGCAACATGTCTCCTCCCTCAATACACAAATGATCAAACACAGGTTTGTTAAACTCAGCAGTAAAATATACATTCACGGCTCAGAGTGAAAACAGGAAAAACAAATGTAGCATTATTTGGGACCACAGTACTCTTAAGACCCAACCCGGTAGTGTTCTATTTTTCTCAAGCCTGAAACGACCGCATATTTTTGGTAAGCTGCTATAAGCTGTAACCGGGTTTTGTCAATTTTTCTTCAACGTGCAGGACTGAGAGGCTCGAACAGGTCCGGGCTGCCCTTTTGGAAGAGATCCACAACTTGGAGCAGGAAGAAACTTGGCTCAAAAGCATGGAGAGAGACCTGACCGTACGCCTCTGTAGTTTTTTACTCCAGCTCTCTTCATCTCCACTCACCCACACATGCATCCTTTTTTTGGGAGAGAGAAACTAGAACAAAAAATATCTTCAACAACATGCCCAGAAATACACTCTGTTCTTGATTCTGTTCTGATCAGAGTTTGGTCTCTGTCCCTGACAGATACACTGGAAAAAGCAGATCACTGTGTTCTGTTCCTACCACGAGCGGGACATCAGGAGGTGTGTGTTATGGTTTGTGTGTTTGTGTACGCATTGAAAGAGATATGTTGTTGTGTTGTCTTCCTCCTACACTGATCAAATGCAGCCCCTTCAGGCCTAACACACATGCTCTGTTAAAGCTGAATAACACAGTTGTTTCTTTGGTGGGACATGGATTAAAAGAGCTTAAATGGTAAATGAGGTTTCCCCCAGGCATGTTGTGAGAAGTTGAAGATGAACTCGTCAGCGTCAGCTACTACAGACGGAAGAGGCCAGTGCTTCTTCATATGACTGAGAGTGGGTTCATTGATTTTGGTCTATTCCCTTGAAAAAATCAACTGTGACAAACATCCCCCCTCTCTTTGGAATCGCTACAAAGATGCAGCTCTGTCTCAATGAGCGCTCAGCTAAAAGTGCCATGTGTGCCTAAATGAGTGAATTTGTATCCAGAGCTGAGTTTCGCCAAATTTCAAGCCTTTATAGTTCATTTTGCTTCACACAATGTTTCTAGGAACTGATTGGAATCTGAATCACTGCACTGTAGAATTGAATCTACATCTTTCCTCTTATATTTAATCTGTACATTTCTTCTGCTGCTTCCTCTTATTGTTTTTGTTTGCCCTTCTCTCTTCCAGAAACAAGACCCTTGAAAAAACCCTGCAAAGTACCGCATGTCCGAGCTTAGAGTATGAGGAAAAAGTATTCACATCCCAGGTCAGATCCTTGGACCCAAATTTCACAGCTGGCGTCTAATATGCGTTTCATATTTTTGCTTGAGTGTTAGTCTCCTAATTAGGGCGAGCTTTAAATGAAGAACTTTCTGGTCTCATCAGAATTTTTTGATTGTAGCTCATCTCCCTTCAGCTTGTATTACCACTCATTTTTGCTGAGTAACCTTTCACAAAATGTTGCTTACTTCATTGTCTCCTGTGTCAAACTTGCCCCCTGCTTGTCTTGCCTGTCATATTCAGTGTCACCCTCCTCTAAACCCCTGCTGCTCTTCCTGCTGTTTTCAGATGTGCCTGATTAGAAAAGACATGAAGTCAGTTCAGGACAGGCTCCTCAGTCAGATGGTGAGTGGACACGACACAGGTGACCCTTCAGCCTGGATAAGACTGAAGCAATTAGGATCTGACTTTTCAATCGTGGCAGAGCCTGTTTATTACATACAGCATTCAGAGACGTCATCGCTCACATTTCTTTTTCCTTTGTTCTCTTACAGCAAGAGGGCGAGGTTCAGAGTGTGAAGAGAGGCCTGCATGCTTTGTTTTTCCCCTGATGGAGCCGAACCAAGGTCTTTATACTGTAGGCGAGGGTGTATATCTTCCTCTGTGATGATTTCATTTCAAAGTGTTTGCCTAAAAATGTTGTTTTCCAGGCTCTGTTTTTATTCTGTATGTTTTTAAAAAATGTTATCATCTGTTATTTAATGCACTAAATTTATATATTCAGTAGTTTTAAATGTTCTCAGGCTAAGATCGAGAAAATAAGTCATTTCGATGCTTGTCATTTCTTTGTAACTAAAGTGCCAGATTCATTTAGAGTTAACGTCAGTGTTGGTTAAGTCGTGGTAAATGTAAAGCATAATATGCTAAATCTTCTTGTTTTTAACTCTTCTTCAACATGATTCTTCATTGAAAATAAAAAATTGAGACAAACAGTTCTTAAAAAAGACCTTGTATTTTGAAGACAAGTAGTGCTTACAAAGGTATTTCTCTTTTCAGTGAAGACATTGATGGTCTCATTCAGATTGACATACTGTATATACAGTTTATATCAAATTCATCCCCAGTACCCTCTCCCCTCGACTGCACAGTCCAAGTGACACATTATTCATCAGTTAAGAAAAGGTGAAGCTGGTCACATGCACAACTTCCTCCCACTACACGGGTTCACACTGCCTTGTCAAAGGAGTCCATGAAATAGTACAAAAGAAAAACAAAAAACAACACTGACTGAATGAAAATATTGTTTTTTTCCTCCCCTCTCCTCCTGAGAGTCAGAGGCTCCTCCAAAGTTCCTCTTCCACCCGCCAGCTTCCTTAAGGCGACGTTCAGTAGTCTCCAGGACACACTGTCGCAAACCATCCTCTCTCCCCACACCCATCCTCTCATACGATATGATATGACAGTCGAGGGTGCTGGAAGAATGTTAAGGACACGCTGAAGACCAGGAGGCTCCAGGCTCTTCAAACCGTCTCGGCTGAGCAGCTTCAGAGCAGCTCCAGAAAATTTCCCAAGCTCAGCATTTCTTCACAGAAGAAAGTCGCTGCTTTCACGGCCGGTGGAACCTGGAGAAATAAGCACACAGAGAAACCATTTGTAAAGGAGAGGAGAGGGTGCCTTTGTTTCTGTACTCAGTTTATTGCAGACATGCAGCTATTTTTAGCCCTCATTAAATGTGCTGATGTTCTTTCAATGCCACCCTCGCTCTCGGTCACTGTTACAGCATGTGAGGCCCCTTTTTTTCTACTAAGCTCTCACAGCTCAGCCAAGGACACCCGCGCATTTATCACTTCTCCCTGCTTGGAAGCACGAGCCCTCCAGAGGACACCCTCCCCCAGTTTAGAAGCGCTCCCATCTATCTTTAGCTCCTCAGCGATCTCTGCACGAGCACGGGGAGCTAAATTTAGAACGCTGCCGCCCAGAATAGAGCATAACATGCTTTCCCCCATCACACACTGAACACAGACAAGCTCTTCACAACACTGACCTCGTAAGGTGTTTGCTGGAGGCATGCACTTCCATCTCAGTGCTTTTAAACTCATTCAGCTCTTTTCTGATTGCAGCCTGTGGGGAAGAGGAGAATGGGTATTAGAGCGTCTCTAAGTACATGCCAGTGAATAAAACCAGTCTTAAAAACTACAGAAACCAGATATTTAAGAGATATGCACACTTGACATTTTGGGAATTGGGTGGACAGAATTGTTTACAGGTTTTGCTAAGTTTAAGTGAACATGGCAGGTTGTTTGTTTTAAAAATGTACATTTTTTTGTTCACAGTCAAAGTGACTTTTCATTTCAACACACCTTGTCTGCCGCTGAGAGCCGAGTCCAGGGTTTGTCTGCTCTCCTGTCATAGTCCTGAGCTTTGGCCACCTCCACATAGTCACTGAAACGGATCAGAATCTTTCTGTCTCGAAGTTCATCTACTGTGGGCCGCTGGTTGAGCTGAAACACAGGGTTGAAAAAAGATTTAGACACAGCTATTGTCCATTTGAGTCTAAGACTCCTCCATTCACTGTACACCTAAAATAGTCATACTATATTTAAGTTACAATTTTTTTCTTATTGTTAAATGTTATAATGTTTAAATTTTCTTACCTTTCTATTTAGTCTTTGTTTGATCTCCCTCCTCTCCTCTTGCTCTGTCTGGTCGTTTCTCTCTGGGGTAAACAAAACATAAAAATTATAAATTCACTTTTTAACACAATTTTCAATATTCTGAAAGAAACACCAAACACTCCAGATAATTTGACAGTAAAAGGGGCATTTCTATCATATTGTGATGCCATGATAGTGTTGCAGGAGCATGTAAGCTCTGTCACGCCATGCTGTTTTTCTTTGTAGTAGTTGAGCGCTCATCACCTCTAACAGGGTTCACAGTGAGGAGGAGGAGGAGGAGGCTGTGTGCACTCATGCGCTCTTTAGCTGCTGAATAATGAACAACACTTGGCATTCCCTGCTATTTTTTGAACAGAGTTGCCCCGTTTACTGTTTTTAGGCAAAGCTGAAATATGGTTGCTGAGTGCACCATGTCGTGAACATAATTGGAAAGCAGGTAAAGAAATAAAAGTCGCAGAGTGTGAACTTACGTTTCAGGATGTTCCGACTCTCCAGCTCCTCCACATTCGGTCTCTGGCTCAACCTCCTGCGGAGAAACACCAAGACCACGTTTTGAACCATGTCCACTAAAACTGTTCCCCCTTCTCTCTCTCTGCCCTAAACCGGCTGTAGTTTCTTCACTGTGCGTGTTCTGGATAGGAATCCCCTATGTCTCCATCTCGCATCCAAACCACGGCTGTGCTGCTTTGACGGAGGCGCTCCCCACATCTGGAATAGTCACAGAAAGCGCTAATTCTCCTGTTTGAGAATCCTCGACCGAGTTAGTTTTCGGTTTGGAGATGCTGCATTTCAGGTGCAGACGCTGGCTGGTGTAGTGTGTGCTCCTCCGCTGCAGCTCCTTTACTCTACTACCGGCTCAGACTACGAGCGCTTTTCTACTGGGTCGTGATGGGCTGCCTGGGCGAGACTCCTCTAGTTTCCCTGGTTACTGCATGCATAATGAGGAAGGGGCGGGGCCTAACAGGCTCCCCACTCACGGCATCCCCAGCCTCCTCCTCCTCCTCCTCCCAGCTCTACACTGGGCTACTGGCACAAGCATTTTCACACACTGTTGCATCAACCTTGTACTTTTTTTTCATCAGAAAAAGAAGAGCGTCGACTAAATGGAGTAAAACACTGATAGTTAGAAAAATACTGTTACCATTTAATAACCAGCTACAATTAGAGTGACCAAACCTCCTATTTTGCCCAGAAATGTTCTTTTTGGTCATAAAACTATGTCAGTCATCCAGGTTTTCTCAGTTTCTTCTATTGATGTGTATAAGGAAGTGATATATGTTTTTTTTATTTTAGTATGTAGTGAAACATTTCCACCAGTTAAGAAAAATAACTATAACAACTTGACTTTGATAAGAATTTCTTTTGGGCCATATTAAATCCGAATTTTGAGATAAAAAAAATCAACATTTTGAGATGAATAGGCAAAATGATTAGCTAAAAAGTTTAAGTAAGAGATAGAAAGTCTGTGTCCGTGCTATTATTGATTATCTATTTCTATACTTGTTTATGTAAATATATGTAGTTATATTCATTGGTATTTGTTTTTTTCTTTTTTGTCCTGTTTTTTAAAAATTATTATTCATTATTGTTATTATTGCTATTTTGTTATTATCATCACTATTTTCATATAGTTATGGGTAGTAATAATAACTTTATGTGTAGTAATTATCAAAACTAGTGTTGTTATTATTATTATTTTCATTAAAATAATTGTTATCATTATTGCGAACAGTAGTATTTCCAAAGAAGCAGAGATAGATACATAAATTGAGATTGGAAGGTGGAATTGGATACATTTCAACTTCATTTCACTCCTTTCTGAAAATGCCTTTTATTGTTTTTTTTGTTGTTTCCTTTTTTTCTTTTATCATGCTCAAAATATACCACCACATCAAATCAATCAATCAAATCTGACCATACAGATCACACATGGTACATTTGTTTACATTCCCCTCCCATCAAAGGTCACCTCCTAAAGGTCTCTAAAAATCTAACGTTTTCCCCCCAGTCCTCTGAACTATTCATTCTTTGTATAAATAATAAATTTGAGCTGCACAACAGCTCTGGGCAGCATGTGGCACACTCCACAGTACACCTCCAGAGGTGGAAAGGACAGAGCAGGCAGAATGCTGCCACACAGCAGGACTCTTTTTATCTCCTCACACGGAGTGACACTGGACACTTTATAGTTATGTCCTTTCATGGATCAAAGTTAGGTCATACCCTCTGAGACCTAGAGACTGCAAAGGTGGCGTGGACCCCATGGTGTGTGCGGCTGAGTTCAGGGGCATTGGATAGCTAATATTTATGTCTCTGTTTCACAACATGAACATGTTTAGTTACAAATCTGACCATTTACACACCAGTAGCCACCTGCATTTTGTAATAAGCAAGTCAAGTGGTTAACCACATCTCCGCTCCATTGAGCTGATGTAGGTAGAGAAATGAAAGCTTATTGAAAAAGTTTCTTCACTCAGACGTTGCAGACGTATCCAAAGTAATGTGTACAGACAAGCAATCAATATGTTTTCATAAGCAGAGCTATTGCCAGACATCCAAGAATAGTCTGAGGATCCGTTCAATAGATTGATTTCAGGGGAACACGATGGGAATTTGCCCTCAACAATTTCCGATCTCTGTTCAGTTCCCCACCTCCACTGTGTTTTTATGACCCTTTTCTTATCTCAGTGGTTTACTTAGATAAGAAGTTAAATCTCATCAGGAGTGGAACAGCCCATTAAAACGCTTCCCTGCTCTTTGATAAACAAAGTTACCCAACAGGCTCTTTTCCTATTACATTTTAAACAGATGAAACGGAAAATCACTCGCAAAGCCCCAGCGAATACAAGCATCCACTGTATTATTGACCTGGTCGTTGAGTTGCTTAGCAACAACACTTGGTATCTTTGAGACACTAGAGTCCTCCCACAGACATTCTCACTTCTCCCTAGCAACACACTAATGGAGATTTTACTATTGAGTCGTGTGTGCCATACACAGAATCTGGCTATTTTTAGAAACGGCAGATTTTTTTTCACACTCACTACTGAGCTCTATTTTGGGAGCATCGCCACGATTTTTGTTCTGGGAAACCAAATGAATCACAGGCCTTTTTTGCATGTGCTGCTTTCAAGCAGGGGGAGACATTTTTCGGAAAGAGGTGAAACATCTCTACATGAGATCAACATGTTGACTCATCATCCCGGTTTCCCGCCTTTCAGTTTCTGTACCTAAGTTTGATTCCAAAGTTTAGAGAGGCATCCCCAGAATACCGTGATGACGCATAAACGCCTGTTGGTTTAAGGGTTTCCGCTTACCGTTCAGGATGCGCAGTGAGCCAACAGAGAAATGACAGTTTCAAACAAAGAATAAAACACCAGTGGGTGAGTGGGTGGCAAAGACTTTCAGTCTTTTATCTCAGCTGCCAACTGTGCTGAAAGACAAAAATGGCCATTCCCAGCATTCTTCCCTTTTCATGTACAGTAGTCAACCCCCACCTGCTCCTCCCATCTATTATTTCTGCTGATCTAACCCCGACAACACATTTGTGGAGAGAAGGGAGTGCATGAGGAGATGCATTATTGAACAGTGTCAGGGACTAAGATTAGAAACAGCAGAGTGCGGCTGCAGCAGCAGTGCCAGGCTGGGAGTCTCTAAAGATAGAAAGGTCATCTATCACTGACACAATGAATAGACAAGGTGTCATTATCCACCATGAACACTGATGGTGTTTTCTGCTTGATCAGCTGCAAATATCACAATCAGGTTTCACTGTGAGCTGCAGATAAGACAGAATATAGAGCAGATTCAATCTACAGTGGGAGGCACTCGGAAAAATCCCGAAGAGTGTTTGAAGAATCGTTTTGTCATTCAGTATGAATTCCCGAGGGAAATAAGCTTTTTTTTTCCTCCCTCCTCTTCACAGTTCTGAGCTATTTTTAGAAAGGAGTTCCTTCAAAAATGCCTTTAATTTATGCACATGCTGTGGGATGCAAATACATTGTCTCGCATATGTTAAGCACTGTTGTCAAACTACTAATTTCCTCACTTCTTCAAACCTTGGGGCCTCCCAGCTGTCAGGAGTGATAATAACTCTGAATCAGATCAGCGAATGTAAGAGGCGCAGTCTCCTGAGGCCTTTTACACAGAAAAGGTTTACTTTGTTTGATCATGAACACTTTAAAAAAAGGTACTAAAATGGTTTGTGTATCCCTTTAAAAGCTTTTATTGATTTGCGTTTGTGATAATAGTAAACAGTCGTAAATCAAAGAGTGTGAGTCAGTTGAATCCTGTAATATCTGGAGCCAGATCTTTACATAATAAGCAGCTTCTCACTGCTGTGCCACAAGTGGAACCTCTGCCTCCGAAACACAGACCCTGCTGGCTCTTACGCAAGCTGCAGCCGTGCACTGTCGTCACCTTTCTATACACTGTTCACTTGTGAGGCTCTGACCAATGCTGCGCCTTTTCTCAAACAACCATAAGATTCTTTCCTTTACTAAGAATGGGTCGGGGATGCGGTATTCTTAGTTGTCTCACAGACAGTTGATAAATCTTCTTCTGCAGAAAGTGTGGGCGGTGTTCTGTTCTTGGCTGCCATTGCTGAGAATGTTATGTAACGCAGAAGTGTGCCGCTGTTTGATATGATGGTGTTAAAGAACGCAGGTCTTGTGACACATTCACACACAAGACTGTTGCTGTTTGTCTTTGAATGCTTCTCAGTTTCAGTTGTATGAAAAACCTGTCTATTGGTGTCCAAACAGGAAAGTACAAACACTGACATCAACAAAGCGATGAATCCTGGAAGCAGACTGAGTCTGTACTTGCTACCTTCCAGAAATTGTGTGAAAAGTCCAGCCTTTGAATGCAGCCAGGAATTTAGTTCCCTATTTTCTATTTTGGGATTTCTGGAACTCAATTACATTTTTACTGAAAGATGAAATATTTCTTGACACTTTTATTCTTCTCAGATCTTGTAGAATCCATTCATGCATGCCAACATGTAGATTAGATTTAAGTAAGGTCAGCAAATTACATGAGTCGGTGCATATGTATCAGGTATCAATTTAAACACAATTTTAATGAATCTCAATCTTCTTCTTTTGATTGGTGTTGTGTAATTGACAAAATTCAGCATTTAGGTTTATAAAACGCCAAACACACAAATCATTTCCACTGCACCTGGAAATAGTAAAGTTTATCAGTTTGAACAATAAATACTATATCGCAATATTCAAATCATTGTATTCTGTTTTCATTTGCGTTTTACACAACATCCCAACTTCATTGGAATTGTGGATACTGTTCCTTTCCATTGCTTGTAATTGTCCTTTGCAAAGTGTTACAGCAGACATAAAGGTCAAGGGCAAGAGAAACAAGTGGGAGAGCAAAACTTTCATAAACCAGCATCAGAAATCAAAATAATGCCTTTGGTGGACACAGGCCCTTTTAAGACAAATGTCACCACATTATATTTTCAACCTGCTGGTTTCTAAAGCTTCATCAATGGTTTACTGTTTTGATTTCAGATAATATGTCCATGTAACTCCAAAAAATATAAGCCAAATGTAAGAGATAACTAATTCAGAAGGGATCTCATTACTTACTTGGCAAGTTTCATCTCAATCTGCTGACGAATCTCCTGTCGCTCCTGGTCGCTCCTTGCTGGGAAGATGTTCCTGTCCTCCAGTTCCTGTTTGCTGGGTCTGTTTCGTAGTTTGACAGCAAGCAACTCCTTCCTTAGCCTGCGAGGAAGTGTGCCTGCACACAAGCAAATACACAAGCACATTATTACGAAGGAAAGTACTTGCAGTACAGTAACTCTTCAGAGAATAGATTCATAAAGATTTGCCATGACCACGTGACTGGAAAGTTGTTCTGCTTGTTATAAAATGTTTTGCCAGGGTCAAACACACTTTTTTGTTTGAGCAATGTTGTAGGTCACCTATATCTCATTAATAAGATTAGGCTTGATTAATAATATTGTTGGTCCTAGAATCAAAACAATGAACTTAAAGGTGCTGAAAAGTTCTTTCAAGCTTTACAGAACTGCTGTGTTGATACTTAAAGTTGTGTAAAATCCACAGACTCATCAATATAACACCTAAGTCTCAACCCAGTAGTTTCAGAGCAGGATTCCAGCGAGCAGTTGTTTTCTCAAAAAAGAAAAAAACTACAGTGTATTTAACTTACTGGCAACAATACTGATTTAAAGGCAGGTCAGTAAAGTACTGAGGACATGTCATGTCACTATGCACCCGTAAGTGTGATAAAACCAGAAAATGTACAAATCCATATTTCATAGAAAATCCACTATCAAAACAGAGGGCAAAATAATCATGTATCAGAGTGGAAAGTCTTGCACAGAGAAAATAAGATTAAATGAAGTTGTTGAGCTCAGTTACCCACCAGATATGACGGAGTCATTCCAGCCGTCCAAGTCATTGGGGAGGCCTGAGGTGTTGGAGAAGCAATGGTCCAGCCGAACGTTCTCCTTGTTCTCCTCCGCCTCCTTTTTGGGCCAGTCAGACCCGCCACCGACCACACAGCTGCCCAACAAGGACGATGTGTGCTGGTTCTCTGAGCTGCAGGAACGGGAGAGCCGACCATCTGAACACCACAACCGGGGAGGTGAGCCCTGCTCACATCCCTCGTGTACGCTAAAAGGACAAAGGAAAGGAAATGAATGTAGGATTAATGTCAGCAGCTGGAAGAGGAGTTGAAAATAACAAGACTAATAGTAGATTTTGGGTATGTCTTAAGCTCAACGCCACATGAGTTTCAAAGCATCACATTTGTTATTGTACATGTGCAGTCCAAGAGAGGAGGCTGTTGTGTGAGGTCAATCTGAGGACTCACCTCTCCTGTCTATTCTTAGACGCAAAGGCTCTCTGTAGTTCCTCCATAATACAACTAGGGGGCATAGGAGGGTGCATCATGTTGCCTAGGTGTGGGGACCCTGAGGGGTTTGCCAGGGGCCCTCGAAGGGGTAGGGTAATTGAGGCCATGCTCTCTGTGGCCCTGGGAAGAGGCTCCTTAGGGAGGTAGGAGTTTGGCAGGTGAGTGGGGAGCGACACGGGGCCCGAATCTGGAAGAGAGCGAGAGGGAGAAAGAAGATGATAACACTGCAAAGAAGCAAAGTAAAGGATATATTGGATGGTTACAATAGAGAGGAATGCTATTCTTTTTGTTTTTTATTTAAATCAAAAAGCCCTTCTTACAAATGAAAAAAGTCGAGCTCAGCAAAAGAACAATCTACGAGGTCTCTGAGATTGGCACAAAATTGAATATTAAAGTTACCTAAAATAGTTTTAAGAGATTGCCCCACTTTTTCTGTTGTGGTTTTGTTTTATTGTTTAAAACTTCCTTATCCCAATATTTTTGCAGGATTATGGAGGCAGGCTTTTTAATTAGTACATGGTAAAAGCATTTAAAACATTTGCTAGAAATGCTACAATTTCATCCATTAATTTAGCAGACATTTTTGTTCAAAGCTACGCACAACACAAGCAAGAGTTAAGATTGGAGAGAATAACCTTAATAAGGGTGACCAAGTGCTTCAAGTTATTTTGGCCGCAGGTGCTGCCACCTAGTGCAAGATGCGCTTTCTTTTTCTTTCATCTGAAATAATGACTACTTGCTGCAATAAAAAAATCAATGTCAACCACATTGTTTATTATTCAGCATTATTCATTATTCAGTGCTGAATATTAACTAAGGGCCTTGTCTTAGGTTTATTCTACCCCTGAGGACAGAAAGACGAACGGTCAGATTAAGTCTTCGCTGAACAGTTGAGTCTCCAGACGACACATTGAAATAGAAAGAGACTCTGCGGATTGTATGGAGTTTGGTAATACATTCCATCATTTAGGAACACCAAAGGAGAAGAGTCTGACTAGAGGTTGAGCACCAGGCGTATTTCACAGGCAGAGCACGGTGAGTGAGAGGGATTGTAGACCTCGATGAGGGATTCCAGGTAGGCAGGAGCAGTTCATGTCACTGTTTTGTAAGCCAGAAGAAGAGCTTTTCATTTAATTCAAGCTGCCACAGGAAGTCAGTGAAGCAAGATTAACAGCAGGGAGACATGCTGTTTGAGGATGTTTAAGGCCAGATGTGCTGCTGCATTCTGGCTCATCTGCAGAGCTTTAAATGTACACACAGGGAGGCCTGTGAGGAGCAGCCCCATTATAAGAGCCTGTACCAGAATCTGTGAGGCCTATTGTGTGTGGTAGGAACTGATCCTCTTGATGCTGTAGAGGGTTTACAGACAAGACTGAGCAATCAGGGCAACATAAAGGTCAGCTGGTCATCAATCACAATACCTGGATTTTTGGCAGAGTTCATAGGCATGAGTTGATCTGAGAGTATTCTGCTTTTGGGAATACAAACTCTTCGGTATACTTAACTTACAGATCTGTTTTTAGATCACAGAAAAACTAACTCCACAACTTACTTGCAAAGAAAACTCTTTAACCAGGTATTGGACTAAACACCATTCTTCAAGAAGATAGTGTTTAATTTAGTCATGTGGTTCAAATTATAACTGTCTGACATCTGTAGTACAACCACTGTGTGAATGCTCATCATACGAAGAGGAAGATGATATGCTTTATTTATCCCCTTCAGGAGTAATTCAACTTTTCCTCACTGAATCATTAGCACATTGCATTGAAACATGCACAGACAGGGAGTGCAGAGTGATAATACTACACCATCAGCCTGCACCTGAACAGTTGGGGGTTCGGTGCCTTGATCAAGTGTACCTCGATAGTGCTCAAGAAATCATGATAATATCTCCCCAGCTATAAGCCCAATTCCCTAATCTTAGACCATGCTGGGACTTTAATCAGCGACTCTCTGCCATGCCAAGCCAAGTTCATTTGGACTGAGCCATTACTGCTCTGAGTTTGTGTTAAGTGTACAATATACTGGAAAAGTAGAAAACCCACCATCTACAGTATTCAGCTGGGGCAGATGTTTTGGAGGTACTTGTGGTGGAGATGTTCCTGTAGGGACTTCCTCTGATGGTCTTTCCTCCATCTGCTCCCCCAAATCCCGCAGCCCTTCAGGTAGATCCCCAGAAGAGTGCAACTCCTCTGCTCCCTCCTCCTGCGGTAGTAATACATTGTCCTCCACCTGATCACAGTCCTGGGGAGGAGCAGCTAGTGGGGGAGGAATAAAAAAAGAGTTCAAAACGATTATTTACTGAAGTATGCTGCAAAGAATTCAGAAATATGATTTGATAAACAGGCCTGTATTTTGAAGGATGATCAAATACTCATTGGAGAACAGTGTTTACAAAAAAAATATCACCACCTAAATCTAACTGAGGAACAGAAATGTGGTCAGATAAAAATCCTTAATGATCATGATTAGTGATCACTCAAAGGTTTGGCCAAATAAAGTAAAAAACAACAACAGTAGAACTCAGGAGTATGTTTAATTCTGAAAGTGAGACCATGGGAACTCAAGGGATTTGGATTTAACAGCTGTGTAGCCTTAAGAAAACCACTAATCAGTGAGGCTAACCAAATAAAAAAGGCTTCAGTTTGCTAGGGAGCATAAAGATTGGACTCTTGAGGAATGGAAGAAGGTCATGTGGTGTGGTGGGTCCAGGTTCATCTTGTTTTTGAGTGATGGGCACATCAGGTTAAGAAGAGAGGCAGGTGAAGTGATGCACCCATCATGCCTGGTGCCTACTGTACAAGCCTGTGGGGGCGGTGCTATGATCTGGGGTTGCTGCAGTTGCTCAGGTCTAGGTTCAGCAACAATATGTTTCCAAAGAATGAGGTCAGCTGACTACCTGAATATTCTGAATGACCAGGTTATTCCATCAATGGATTTTTTCCTTCCTTCATGGCATGGGCATATTCCAAAATGACAATGTCAGGATTCATCTGGCTCAAATTGTGAAAGACTGGTTCAGGGACCATGAGACATCTCTTTCACTCATGGACTGGCCACCACAGAGTCTAGACTTAAACCCCATTGAAAATCTTTTGGATGTGCTGGAGAAGGTTTTGTGCAGCGGTCAGACTCTACCATCATCTCCCAAGATCTTGGTGAAAAATTAATGTCACACTGGATGGAAATAAATCTTGTGACAGTGCAGATGCTTATCAAAACAACGCCACAGCGAACACGTGCTGTAATCAAAGCTAAAAGCGGTCCAACCAACTATTATAGTGTGTGAGCTTTATTTTACTGGTGACTGTTTTTTTGGCCAGGCAGTGCATTTTTCTTCTAATCATACTCATGCATGGTCCTGACCACATTGTAAATTATATCAGACACAAAAGCTGCATTGAGCTGTCTTTGCTGCCCTCTAGTGGTGAGAGTCTACAGAATTCATTCACAAACTGTCTTCTCAATGGATTCAATCAATGGCTTTTTGGATCATATTAAAAACAGTACTACAAGTCTATTTATACGTCTGCAATTTCAGATTCAGGACCATGTGATGTATTTATCTTTTAAGTAGAAAGCTTCATAAATCGTCTTTTATCATTCAGATTTCAAGCATTTTATTACAAACCACAACAGCACTTTCATTTTTACTACCCTTTAATGTAAGAGAAAGACACCCATCCATGTTATAAAACCATTTTCTCTCCCATCTGTTACTTCTGAAGCTCTGTAACAACTATACGTGTTGACTGTGAGTATTTGGCAGGATTGTCCTACCAGGTGGGGGCAGCTCCTCGTCAGGACCGAGGTACTCCACACTGCTGACTGTGAGGTTTGTGTTCAAAGATCCCCCGAATCCACCAAGCAGGACTGTACCATCTGAGCAGCAGCCCCCAGTGGGGGAGTTTGGGTCGTGGCATAGAAGACTGCTAGATAATGCTACATCTGTGAGAGAGGAGAGAAAGGCGCTTAGCTGTCATACAAAACAAAAGTTAAAACAACAAAAAGTTACCTTTTAAATTCATGATGAACCACCTCAGGCTCTGTTTCTGTAATACCCCTCTTTCTTAAACAGCTGGTCTTGCAACAACAGTGCTCCAATCTGAAATCATCCTACTTATTTTTGAGTTTGGCCTTTTCATCTTGGTGCAAATGACTCAGCTGTTTTAACAAAGAGAAGGGCTCATTCAAGCATTGACTTTGAATATCTGCACTCAGAAACAAGGCTGAAAAGACACTCCTGTTTAATCGTCTAATAAAACCTATGTGATCTAATAAAGGTTCATCTTCTTTGTCTTGTTATAAGAGAGGGAAAATTAGCCATGGACAGAATAATCATTCACCTCTAAGCAAATCACGTGTAGTAGCAGAGTAAGATCACCTACGTAAGGGACAGACTGACAAACCCTGCAGCAGCCCAATGATGTGACCATCTATACACATTTCCCAGGACGGCATTCAGTCTTTATGTCACCTTGAGTCAACAGCACTCTCCATTACAGCAAGAGCATCACATTTAGCCTTGTGTTCAGCAAATATAATGGTGAACATTGTGCTGGGACCTGCTATCACTGCTTTTAAGAGCAGGCACACAGGGTGACGGTGCAAAGAGTCAATACATAACTTTAAAACCTCAGATGATTTGAGTAACAGCACCTGGATTTAAGTGTATTGTAATTTCAGGTTTCTAGATTTAAAAAAATGGTTACAAAAATATTTAAATTTCAGAAGGAACTGATTATTGTAAATTTTAGACTCAGCTTTTATGTCTTGTGTGTTTCATTTATGTGAAGAGTTGCCTGACTCTCCACTGACCACCGTGATGGAAAAATAATCTGTTTGCTGTAATGCTAATACACAAGAAGTAAGACTGAGGTTTGTCAAACAGTTGGAACACAGTCCATCGCAGTTTTATTTGTGCTATGAGAATTAATGTGTCAGTTATGATTGAAAAAAAAGTTGCAATTACAGGCTAATGCTAATCCATGTATATGCTGAAATATCATTTAGGAGAATATCAAAACAACAGCCAGCCTCCTGCTGTACATGACCAGCTAATGCAGAAGTAAGCAAATGCTGCAAAGTCAATTCAGAATCCCATTACTAGTGACACTGTGGTATTGATAATCAAAAATATCAATACTTGAAATAAAATGTATGTTTCAGTGTAATTTGGAGATACTTGTTTCTTATTTGTCTTAGGACAGCTGTGGGCTGCTCGTCCAGTGTGTCTGCTAAAAACAGCACGCAGGTTTATCATTGCCCAAAATGGTAATATTTTTCTTCTGCAATTTCTTTAATCAGTCTTCTGATATTACCTGTATATATATATATATATATATTTTTTACCGGCATGCTGTGAGAGGCAGCCAAACAATCCAACCCACGTTCAAAGACGTAAAGCTTTTTTACCTTTGCAATCAGGAGATCATGACAGAGTGAATTTCTGACAAAATTAAATTAAATCCACATTTTTGTGCAGATTTTGGCTTTCAAAAAGCCTGTGGTCTTAAACTAATCTGCTGATGAAAAGACTATTTCACTTTCATTTGGTTCTAACTGAATTGCCTACTCTTTTTTTGTCTCACTCCCAACAGATCAAATCCAACAGTGCAAAAGGTCAACTTGTGCAATTTGTCACTGCTTTTAATTTGTTCAGGTGTGTATTATGACTTCATTCTTGAATCTTCTTTTTATTTTATTGTGTTTTATTGTGTTTTATTATTATTGGCCTAAATTCTTCACTGTGAAAACTGTGCTCTGGGATCATTATAAATGACTGACTACATTCACACAGTAACAGCAAGAACTCCCACATTTGTTCGTTTTATTATCTCTCTCTGAATTAATTCATTATAATTGATACACAGAAAGGTGAAAATCTGTATTTGTGTGAATCTATTTGTGAACATGAGTACCTGAAAATACCACCACCCACTATACCCACCACACCACTTCACCCCAAAACCACCTTTACTTTACCTGTGGAACTCTGCTTGAGCTTCTCATTTTTCTTTTTTCTCCATTTCCAGGGCTTGAAGATGCGCCCCAGGGTGGCCAGCTTGCTGTTACGTCGTATGGGTGGAGTGTGTACCCCGGTCACCAGGCAGCCGGTCCTCAGCACCCTCTGCTGGTCAACTAGATCTACTACAGGCACAGTGGAGTTGGAAAAGAGGCCCAGATGAGGGCCAGGAGATTCAACAGGAGGATGAATATGGGTAAGGACAGAGAGGAAAAGAGAGATAATAGGAAGGGGAAGTGTGTTGCAGTGCAGAAGTGAAGATTGAAGACATGCAAGGATGAGTAAAATTGTCAAGAAGTGGGTGAGAGGAGACAAGAGAAACAGAGAGAAAGAGAAAACCAGAGCACAATTAGTACGCTCACCTTACTGAATAAACCATGATGGACTCCAAGTGCTGTGAACAGATTGAATTAGAGAGACTAATTTGATCACAGCACACTCCTTCATGAATGCGAGCCCCCTCCCACTGAGCCATACGTCATTTTTCACTATAAATAATAGACTCCCAGGCCAAATTTGAAAGGAGCAGAATAAACACAGACAGCCTCATAAGATTACAAAAAGATCTATTTCCCCAGAGGCCAACAGGTGTGCCAGCAGCACTGCTTTCTCAGAAACAGCATTAGCCTTGGCTACCTGGTAAGAAACAGGGCCGAGTGTCTTTCATTGTGTCAACCCTTTTATTTCTGAAACAGTCTTCTTCTAAAGCTTTGTGTTCTCATGTCATGGCTCTCACAGGACAGGCATCTTCCAGAGTGATCAGTGTTTCAGGGAAGTGAAAATCTCAGTGAGATACATCATAAAACAGGCACAAACATGGGCTGCATGCATTGTTTCTATCATTCCATCTTATGAGACTATCTTGCAATGCAACAACATAGCAACATGCTCTTGTTTTGTCTGAATGCAGATAATAATGTGATTTTTCTTTAAAAGAATCCCCCTTTCTTCCCAGATAGTACAAGGTAATTGCCTAAGGATATGGATGGGGAAAAAGAATAGGCAACAATCACAAGCACAGTTTGTGAAATTAGACTGAGATAATTTATAAGCTGTTCCTGCGAGTGCAGAGACCCTTTTTTGGCTCAAGATTGAACTTCTATTCCATTGAATGATGGTTGTGACTCATATCAGGAAAAGTGTGGGTCTGCTGATCCGCATATTACTACCTGTTTGCCTGCATCCAGTCTCGAGGAGTGCCAAGAAAGGGAAAATGTATGCTAAATGTATTTATTTAAGTGCTATGTACGTCAATGTGACAAAAATTGCAGTGATTTCCTTTTAGGAGGCTGATATCTTTGTTCAATATTCAAGTGAGGAGGAGGAGGAGTGACGGATTTGTGATGGAGGAGGTTGGGGATTGAAGGGGAGGGGGGCATGAGTGTCTCAGGGTGCGATGTGGAGTACAGTGATAGAAGAGGGAGGATACAGCTGACTCCTTTTGATGTTTCTTTTTTCTTTTGCTGCCCCTTGCTTCTTCCCCAAAGCATATGTGGAGGAGGTAGGGAGGAGGGTGGTGGGGATTGGGGGAGGAGAGGGACAAGGAGGGAAGAAACAAGGAAATGGGAGGTATACCAAGAAAGGAAAGAAGAGGACAAAAAGGGGAAAGAAGGCGGGGACAAAGGAAAACGACAAGGGGAACAGGACAGGAAATGAAAAGGAAAGTAATAGGAAGAAAAAGAGAACATGAAATGAAAGGAGGTAATTTACAGTTTGGTTTGAGCGTAAAAGTTCCAGGAAACAGGTCACTTGACCATGCACGCCTGTCTCACCATGTCATCATCACTACTCTCACACACACAGCGTGGCAGACGTGGCGCCGCACGCAAAATCCAGGTCAAGCTTAAAGGAAACGCACCCAGTCGCTCAGAAAAAAAAGCTTAAGAGAAGAGGGGTAGTGGGAGGGGTTGATGCGCTGTTTGTGTGCGAAGCAGAGAGAGAGAGAGCCTGTGTGTGTGCGAGTGTGTGTGTGTGTGTGTGTGTGTGTGTGTGTGTGTGTGTGCTGTGTGTGAGAGAAGAGAGGGGGGAGAGGAGGTGGGGTCAGGCCCACTGCTGTTGCCATGGCGACTACATCCAGATGCTGCCGCAGCAGTGTGAGCCAGCGGGAGGAGCGAGTCTGTGTGTAGCTCAGAGGAAAAGGAGGAGAGAGGAGAGAGCAGAGCAGAGGAGCCCCCTACTCAGACATTGCATGCCACATCTTAAGCCAGTGGCAGCACCCAGTGCATTGTGGGAATAGGGGGTGAAGCCTCATGGAGGACGAGCCCTGTCTGCATTTTGAAACAGGGAAGGAGATGAGAGGGAGGGAGGGAGGGAGGGGTCCAGGATAGGAGGAAAGAAGAAGAGGGGGATTCCATGGAGAAGAGGCGAGAAGGAGAGGTGGGAGGGGGTTGTTGCTATACGGAAGTGCTTGCAGGAGAATCTGGGCTCGTCCAATCACAGAGCAGCTATTTATAATGCATATCAAGTAACTCTTCATTTTTCATAGAAGGGGTGGTTGTTCATCGAAAATGACAGGAGTCTGGGTAGAGCACAGAAATTAGGTGGAAACACATGCATACACATGGAGATTTTTCTTTATCCGCTGGATGAGGATGTACCCGAATGTATGTCAGATAAGCATGAACGGACTACATGCACCATGTGGCGATTATGTGCAATTCTAATTAATATGCTAATGCAAATAGGATTTATTAAATCCACGTGTCGTGCTGATGCAACGGACCAATAGTCTGTTTGCTGTGCCCATGGTTCTCTCTGACACTAGTCTGCACACACTGTAATTCCATTTGGGTGGTGGCGTTCTGGCTCTTCCCTGGATGAAAGATTAAATTCCAAATAGAAAACGTAATATCATTCCTAAAAGACCCCAAATATAAAGTCTGCATAATACATTTTATGCTGCATTAGTGCAGTATGAACTTCAAAATGATTTAAGAGTGGGATAAAGTGGGCAATCTAATAATGTGACTTGGCAAGAAAGCAAGGACTGTAAGTGTGCCACCAGGGACCACACCCCACTTAACCAGCTTGTCAGCACATTCAGGAGCATAAGATCTCCCCCCTACATGTGCTCAGTGAACACAACCCCCTTCAGCTTATGTTGAGCTCACTAAGAGGCATCATCTTTGAAAGCGCAGGAATTTAACACTGATGATAACTTTCACTGATAAATAAAAAGAACCAGTTTATTTTCCTCCTCAGTATCACTGACAACCACAAAGGCAAAGAATCTGAGTGAGTAATGAATACAACTCTGAATCTGTGTGTGACCTTTACAGTTTTTGTAATCGCACTGGAGGGATGAAATGAACAACATTGTTAGAGCAGTGAGGTTGTGTGAGGCAAAGCTTTGCTTTGCTGAATCACCTGATCACTGATCTAATGAGTGGGTTTGTTTTTTTCAAATCTCTCACTGTAGTAGAAAAAGACATTAGAGTGAAACAGCTCTCCACTATCAGTATCTCACAGTGGTATTTTACTAGAGCATCATTTCTTATAACTGTTGAATCGATCGTCTGCATTACAAGTCCACTGAATGTTCAGGGATAATCATTTTTTGTAAGAAAGCCCCTAAGACTCCAAGAAAAAATGAAGCCCTGTGGCCACCAACGAAAGCATATGTCCGTAACTTTGTTGACTGTTTTCTTTGTTTATTTTTTTGGGGGTTGAAGCAGATCAACTACTACAAAAGAGCTCTAATCATCAAGACATTTTTTGCAGCTGATCGTGCTCCCCAGAACTGTCATTAGATCTTTTTGATTAACTTGTAAGTGACTTTGGTGGTTGGTATTTCTCTGCCAAACAATTTCAAATGTTTCTCTCAAAAGATATAGTACAGACAGTCATGGTTCCAAGAGGTTAGACCATCACTTTCCAGTGCAGCCATCTGCAGTGCTTGTTAGGAACCTCACAATAAAATTCAACTATAATTCTTTAGGTTGCAATTCGATTTGATTTGATTCAATATTGGTGTAATTCCATCGATTCAGTAAGAAGCAGAAAATCACAAATAACTGGGATTCCTGTTGACGACTTTTAAACATTCATGTCATGTCCACAAAGTTGGTGGCACTGGCTTTGCTCTGCTGATGCTGCTTGCTTTGGGTGCCACTTTGTTGTTGTTGTTTGGTCTATAGCTGCCTCCGTCAATACAACGCCCCCCACTGGCCAGGAGGTGAATCAACTCAGAGGATCTGTCGATTTGATATTGAATTGGGCGGGGCAATATTGCAATACACCGATTAATCAATATTTTTACACACCCTAAGTCATCTGAGTTTAGTGTTGTGTTTTGCAGGAGTGTAAATGGCTGGATTGCCATGGAATTTGAATGTTATTTATGTTTAGTATAAACCACACAGAATTTTTCCACTAGTGACGCCATCAGGTAAAAAAAGACTTAATTCTTCTGGTTAACAAAAAAGCTTGTGAGCTCATACTGTAAAATAGAAGACGCAAACATGCTTATATCCTAAAATTAACAACTACACTTTGGTTGAACCTACCAACACATTGCCATTAGTATTGCCATTGTGGCTTATCATTTTACTATTTTGGTTTTCTTTGAGTCTAGCATCCATATATCCCCCTTTTACAAGCACCTCTACACCAAACCTATGTATGAAGACAAAAGGATATATAAATCACTGTACAACCTTTCCCGCTGACTATAGCGCTTGTCCTTCAGTGGTCTCATCACAGCTATAAATAACGTCAGACTGACCCTCAAAACCTATCATGTCTGTGAACCCCACAGAGTCTCTGTTCCTCGCTCCAGCCACCCTACACCCTCCACCCAAGCAACTAACAATGTGCCCTTGAATGGACCACCTCCTTACCCGCTGCCACGCCAACTAACCTCCTCATTTTACCCCCCTGGCTTTACAACTGTGCTGCCATCTGTCTGTAGCGCCGCTGCCTCCAGGGCTCGGCCACAGTCAGAGCGCACAGCTAAAGACTTGCAGGGAGAAAGCAGAGCAGAAAGGCTTAAGAAACATGAAGGCAGGAGTCTGAATGAGAGAGAAATGCTGAAATCAAAAATAGTAGAAGCCAAGTATAGAGTGATTTATGAAAGCTGAGAAATATGAACACCTTCACACAATAACTCTTCAGGCTCTAAATAGAGAAAAGTCTGTCTAACAAAGACTTGAATATCTACAGTTCTTGTCCTGTAAAGCTTCCTCCCTTTATTCTGCTTCATTTCTTTAGCTGCTGCTCTAACTTACTTTATATTGATATAAATATATATGACCAGATACACAAAACTACAAATCCAATAACCTCTTTACATCCTGCTAAACTGTGTGTCTGCAGTATGGTAATATTAAAAACCTATCTCCCAGAAAGCTTTATTATAACATTCAATTTGAACAATTCTGTAAATTCATTTGACAAAGAACACTAATTGAAAACAGAAAGGTAATGTCTTTGTTTGTCTCCCTATCATGTTTACTCATTTCCATTTTTCATACCACAGTGCAATTCATTACAAGGGAAAAATGTTGCCCTTTAAATGAAATATAATACCAACAACCTATCCGAAATGTAATCATAAAAAGCATATAAACAAGTTTTGGCATGACCCTAAATAAGCTGTTCATCCTTTGTAAATGTGCAAGGATGACTCATCCTGACATGTATGTTTTGATACTGAAACGTTTTAAGGATTCCAACCCATTTCTTGGAAACATGTAGTGTCAGGCTACATGAGTCAGCAAAGGTCAAGCCTCCAGATCATCCAAGTGATTACAGCCCAAGTGTGAAACTCCTGAGTGTGGGATTCTGGCATCAAGAGTGAAATCATGTCAGGGAGGCCAGTAACCAATAGGAAACGCCCAAGGCCTACATTTCTTACCATATGTTGGTGTTGAGAATGAGGGCTGTGGGTGGCTTGGTGCGTAAGCCTTTGCTGCAGCATCAACAAAAAGAACTAAGAATCTGGTTCATTTCCAATGGATGTTTAAATGCTGTTTGTGTTTACTACTGTATTTGTTCCTTGCAAAATTGCTAAAGGTTTTTTGACAGATAGCTTTAGGGATATGTTAAGGAGCTGACTCCTAGAATATAAAGTAATCAATGAAATTACCATCAGCGATCAGCATGTGCATTCTATTTTACTTACAAAGGTATATTCATAAACATCATTTTTATCAAACGATGTGATGTTATTTAACTCACATTCACTAGTGAGGATAAAACATCATCACTGCTTAGTCAGCGTGCTGTGACATGTTTTACTCAAGAAGAGAAGTGGAGTCTAGACTGAGAAGTAAGTTAAAGCCTGAGTGACGTCATCAGAATAACATAGGTGAATCATTCAAATTTTAAAGTGGCATCTTGAGGAGCACCAATAGGTAGGTCCTGTTTTCTGTAAAACAGTGGTTATGTTTATATCTAGAACTCAGTCGCTGCTGTGGGTAATGATAAACCAGTAGTAGTTCTTTCCTTATTTTAGGAGTTATGAAACATTGACCTTTCATACAGTGTCTGTCAATAGAGAAATGAGGTATTCAGACCCAAACGTTTTTTTTAGTTCCAGACTGTAAACATGTTTTTTAGTGCTGTAAGAACTGATTATACACATTTATACATGTTGTAAACTATTTCTCAGGTTTAAAATTAGGACTTTGAGGGTGAAATTCTGTGCTATCCTTTACATGTGTGCTCGTATGACATTAAACCTCCTTTAATGCTTGACTTTTTTGGCTAGGTGTATATGTGGTTCCTGTTGTTTCTGTTGTTTCTCCAGCAAGTGTCAAGGTGACTCTCACTGAAGTGCAGCTTTTAACACTTATGCATGGGCCTCATATATTTTGAGCAAAGTTTGTCACAGGCAAGAGCCTCATCTCTGAAATGCTAGCTGATGGGAAATGTAGTTTTTAGTTTCAGAGATTCAACACCAAATTTGCCAGAAGAGGTCACAATGAGAGTCATCATGAAATGACACTGCCTTGTAACAAATAAAGTGCCATAAAACACCATCTTTGTCATACAGAGTTAGAAAAGAAAGTATGAAGATTATAGTCTTAAGACCTGCTCTTTATGTAAACTGTCCATAATAGTAATATATACATGAAAACTCTTAAAGATTTTCTGGTTGTGATTTACTGCCTTACAAACGAGAAAAATATATGTATATTCATTCACTGATTAACCTTTTCAAACCAGATGGAGAAGCACAAACAAAATCTTTAAATGTGTATAAATATGACAATATTTATACCAATATCTAGTCGTCAGATTCCTTATAAAAACACTTTCTTGCTCACCCCTCCTGTCAGTGAAGCTATTGGTGGCCTGTTAGGACAAGAAGACCCTGTGCAGCATGAGAAATATGATCTTTTATTAGTCACCATCAAAAATGTCCATCCTCAGTGGATGGGGACTTGAACCTGTGTAGATATAAAAGACTCATTTCACGTTAACTAAAGCAAAACTTTATTTTTAAATTCAGGTAATTAGACCTTATTAAACCACACTTAATCAGTTCTGTTTCGAACAAGTCTGCCCTGCAAATTACTCCACACTTCTCCTTAAATACAGAAATATCATGTAAAATAACTGAACTGTTAATAAGTATTTATCACACTTGTTGAATTACACAAAATGTGTCTTTGAATGCTTAAAAACTGAATTTCTCCTATTGCTAAACTATTTAACAATGAATGACAATAATTTAACACATACACACGTGACACATTAGCACAAAGACAAGCCTCGGCATTTCAACCAAAAATGGATAATGCTATCTTTGACCAGCTGTGGAAAACTTACTGTTTCCATCAAAACCACCCAGTGGGAGTGTTCCTGCTAAATGTGCCTTTCCTGTCATTCACACAATAGGACGAGACTCTGAAAATGTCTTTACAACGTGTTCGACTCACAAGAACCACCTGAAGAAGATGAAGTCCCTAACGCTGTCCAGGAAGACTTCAAGTCCATAGTTAAGCTTTGGGCTCTATTCCCGTTATAAGAAATCTCATCCTATTTCATCAAAAAGCTTCCTCCAATCAGGTAATGGAAGTCTTGGTTCACCCTTCTGCACTCTTTCACTTTAACAACTTGCAAGATTCATTCTACTCATTCAGCTTCTTTTCTGTCATCTAAGTAGACATATTTTTGCTAAGGTGCAGTTTAATTTCAAAATTACGCTTTTAGACCCTGTTGAGTAAAAGAAGGGTGTTTAGACCTGTTACAAAGAATATCCCAGAAACAAAGAAGGTCACAGTTTCAATCCTGGAGCAGACAGTTAAATCAACAAGTGAAAGAAGGGTTTTCCTTGAACAATATCCAGAATTCCTATTCAGTCTTTCCTCGAGATGTCAGAAAATGTAAATGTGGGCATTCATGTTTCCCTTGGAGCAGCTGTTACTCTCCAAGTTTATGCACAGCTGAGTTAGCTGTGGGTCTTGAATAGTGTGTGGGCGTTTTCAGTCAACAAGGCTAGTAATAGACTCCAGTATCAGTCAGGTGGGTGAGCAGTGGTGTGTAATATGTTCCTGTTGTCTCTGCTGTTTTAGGTCAGTGTCTGTAACATTTATATAAAACATACTGTACATGAGAGGGAGAGTAAATATTCATTGCTAAATAAAGGTGCGTGACTACTTTAATGCTCGCATGTTTGTTTTAGTGTCAGTGCTGGATACAGAAGCTAATAGCACAGATCCACTGAGTCTCCCTTGCTCTGTGGGGAAGAAAACACATCATGGTCTCCAGGCAGGGAAGACGATAGGAGGTGCACAGAGGAATAGAACAAATGATCACTGTTACCCTTGTAAACTCCAAATAAGCTCCACTGCAACACACACACACACACACACACACACACACATTTTGTTTCCCAGAAGTGTGCAGCAGTGTAAGTGTGGGATGGTTGGGGCCTATTAAAATCAACGATCCTCAGCAGCAGCTGGAACTGGAGTGGAGAGATATCGTATACAGTGGTGCGTGCAGAGCTGCTACCCCTCAGGGGAGGTACAGGAGAGAGTAAAAATAGCATGACACTTTCAGCCATATTATTGTCCATAAAAAGCAGTGTTTACCCCAAATGGACCTCAAATAGATCATGCATGGTCTGCATGATCACTGGTTAACAGCTGGTTTTGTGATGCCAGACAGTTCAGATGCGAGTCAATGGGCTAACTGCCTCTAAACTCATTTGTCATAGATATACAAATGACCATATTTGTCATTACAGCGTGAAATATCCATAACCATCCTCATTTCATGCACACTATGGAGAACATGATGAGGACATGGGGTCAACTTACTACACTGCTAACTGGTTTTACTGAAAGAAGAGATGACATGTAATGAATTACATTAAATCAGTCAAATATGACACATTTTTTCCAAGTGTTTGCCTCTGATGTATTTCATGTTGTGTCTCTGTAAGTAACAAGTCCAGAGGAAACAGCTAATTTTCCTTTATTTAAAGCAATTAATTAATTTAATTCATTCATTCATTCATTCGCTCATTGCTTTAGATAAATGGCCTTTGTTATTTAACCTCTAGGGACCTGAGCTTTTGTTCTTCCTTGCTATTTGCGATAATTAAGTCTTAATAAGTATAAAAGCTAAACGTGGTCTTTGTACAAGAATCTATTTTCATAATGTTATGAGCTGGCTTTTGTGTTTAGTTATAAGTGCTACTGTACACAACTTCATAGTATTTTTTTTTTAAATGGGTCCAAAGTTGTGGCATCACCTAAAGATGCTGAGAACAGGTTCCCTAAATGTGGCTAAATGTGACCGCTGGGTCTTAAGACGTAACAGAAAGCTTCTGTTCTGACACTGTACAATGTCTTTATTCCCTCCTCTTTTCTTTTTGAGTGATTTTTTTTTATGTATCCAACTCAATTAGACACCCCAAAAAGGTAGATCCAGTGTTATCAACAATCATGAATTCAGCATTTTGTTAACTAAACTGCTGCAAAGGGGAAAAAAAAACATTTCTCTTTCTTAAGACTTGTTTTGGTCTCAGAGGAACTGAAATGAGTCAGTCCTACAGCTGATCTGTCATGTTAGCCTTCTGGGACTGATGGTAGACATGAAAACTGTCCACAAAAGTTTTGCCCAGCTCACAAACACATTCATTTGTGTGACCAAACAAGCTGCCTGCAGTCGGTATGTGCCAGACAAGGGGCCTCTGTTGTGAAAAACACATTCTCTGGCATAGTTTAACAGGTCTGGGCCATGCAATGACTCAGTATTGATAAAGAAGTTTCTGGAAGCCACTTACTCATCAATAATGACCATATACTCTGTTCTACAGGCTTGGCCACAGCTCTTAATAGCGCTCTCAATTGGATTGGATTGAGGCGTTTGGCTTTCATGGATGTATGAGATGATTAAATTGAATGAAATTTGTTCCTGGATCTGTACACTTTTCCTTCCTTATTGTTGTCATTCGTGCCAAAAAGAGGAAAAATAAAAGCATATATATTTTTTTAAAAATAATCACATATAATACAATGTTTCCTCTTCCAGTAGATCAGGGGCAGGTTAAGATGAAGCATCTGCGATCCAGGACAGACTTATCAGCAAGCAGAACACGGCTCTGCTCGGTTCAGCAGCCTGCTGCAGAGCAAAGGCTGCGGCTGTCCATGGTGCTGAAACTCACTCCCCACAGTTGCTCCCAATTTGCGCCACATATGAGCTGTAGGTATCATTTTCACCACTCCTGAAAGTCTTTATGCGGCATTAACACACTACAGAGTACTTAAAACTTCACAAAACATATACTAAAACACAAAACTTTTTTTCTGTCTGTCAATGTTTGTACAACGTAGAAAACCGTTTGCCACAGTGGGACAACATCTAATAACTTTCTCCATTTATGATTTACTCACTGATACTTTTCCTGCTAGAACTTCAATCCTATTATTTTTACATGTTTGAAATTAAAAAGTAATTTCAGACCAGCACTTTAGGTTACATGCAACTCAAGGTTTGACAATAAGAAAGCAGTAAATCTTTACATTCAGTAGTGGATGTTAAATCACTGAAATGCTGCACTAAGTATAAAACTAGTTGCTGATCTCATATATTTCAATCTATAGCTTTTTATAGTTTTAGCTTCAAACCATAAAGCTATAATGTATATTTATGTGACTATTTAATGCTTCAGTGATTCAACAAAGACTCTAATTTCTTAAGCCTCTTAAATTGTAATCTGCTTGTGTCTTTGTGCCACTGAATTCTTCAGACTTTGGACTGACAAGATGAGTTGGTCAGTGAAGCCACAGTTAAATTTAATACATATTCAATACGCTGTCATTTTTTGAGAATGAGCATAACTTTGCTTCATTTAGCTGGCTACATGTGAAAAAGATTGACAGTAGGATCTCTTAATCAGGAGTCAAAATGAATGTGATGGAGTGATGTTTATCTATCTTTCCTAAAACCCCTAAATGAATGCCGACTAGAAACACGAGGTAATATGTCAAGCTTTAAACTGTGGTTGTATTAAATGGGAAAACAAGATATGAACACAGCCGGTGACTCTCCTCTTTCAATCACTTCCCTCCTGAATCCTCTCTTTACTTCAAACCATTCAAGTCAGTCAAAGAACACAATGAAATGCTTCAGTTTATTTCCCATGTCTTCAGGTATTACTTTATATGCAGTTATCTGATATGGCTATGTATTTAATTTACCATCTCCTCGGGGTCTCTGGCAGAGATGTTCAATCACACTGTAGTGTAAGTGCCTATCATACCCTCTATGGAGGCCTCAAACCACTTTGTCTTATTTCTGCACTGCTTTCTATTCTTCCAGTCTGCTTTGCAATAGCACACCACTGAACCTCAATTCTCTTTCTTTCTTTCTCCCTTTCTTTCTTTCTTTCACTAGAACCCTCATCTGCACCTCCTTTTTGCCTCACTTTATGTTTTAGCCCCATGTTTCTTCATTTTAGACAGGAGTGTTTATCAGTATTGAGGTTCAGGACTCCCCTCTGCCCCCTTCATCTATCTCTGACTGAATCTGACAGGTTCGTTAGGAGAGAGGGACATGGAGGCTGCAAACAGGTGTGAGGATACAGAATATCGATTTATGAGCTCCTGCGCGTGTAAGAAAGAGTGTGACACTGGGAGAGCTGCTGTGGATGCTGTAAATGCTGACTGGCAGAGGTGGGAGCATGAAGATAAATCTGGCTTTTGTACTTGATTTATGTAACTCAGCCTAACCTCATTGCTTTTAATCCACCGTTTCACTTCAAGGAAAACTCAGATGGTTAATTTAATGACAAAGAGAGTTGCATTGTGTTGATGCAACCACAGGGATTTTTCACCAAAGCTTGTGGTCCACCTTTTACAGTTCCTGTTGGGTCCTTCTTTTGGTCTATATAGCATGAAATATTACCATTGGGCTCACTGTCACAGTGCTCATTGGGTTCTTTTGATAGCTTGGGAAGCCTTTTTCATGCTAGATTTAAACTAAAAATGAGAGAAAATTTCATCCATATGGGACCTTATAGAACATCTGTCTCAGGTGTTGGTGGAGCCCAAAAGAATGCCACTGTATCAAATATTAGACCATAAATAATAAGGAAAAAAGTTTGAGGCTCTACATTGTATAAAGCATGATAACTATGAATCACACAGATTTCAAGATTTCTCGATTGAAGGACCGACCTGTTGGGCGCAAAGCCCTGAAAATTGTAGATTAATCTTTGTAATATGTGAAGAAGATGTGAAGAAACCTAAGTCATGTATTTTTGAAAAATCATTCAAGCAAAAAAAGAGACTCTTCCCTCGTGAATTCCTCCAGAGTTTTTCTCCTATCTATGTGACCTTCAATTCAAAATCTTTAGGTCTGGTCAGACAAAGCCAACAAATTTCAATGGGTGAGGAAAAAACTACAGAGATAAAAAGCCGTTTTCAGCGATTTATCAGCAACTTTAATCAATCACTATAAGGTCTGCATAGGGTCCGTGGAAATCCGGCCTGGTATCTGAGCTCATACAGAAGACTCCAAAATGAGAACCACACAGCTCCTGCCTCTCTGTTAATGGTCTCCTATAGACCATCCATCATCTTGGGGTGGCCATTTAGCAACACGACAACTTCTTGGCTTCCTTCAGTGACGGCTGCTGCCTCCTCTTCTTCCTATCCTTGCTCTCTTTTTCTCTATCCTCCATCTCTTTTCTCTTTTCTAAACTGGACCCTTTCCTCCTTTTTACTTCCAAAATGTGTCTACACTGTTCCACAAACTCAGTGCCCAGAGGAGTTAGCTCTTTACTCTTCACAGCAGAGCATGCAACTACGTGCACTCCCTTTAACCTGGAACTTCACAGGCTAAATAGCTCCATTACATCCTGCTTTTATGCTGGACTCTCTGACAGGTGGTAAGAGCTGCTCAGGTCCTTATTCTCTGTCCTTCAAGGGCTGTTTCCTGCCTGAAAGACTCATTTTATTAGGCTTTTCTCTTGTGATTTTCTCTTCTCTTTCTTCTTTCTCTTCTCTTCAGGTCAACACACGTGGTATCACACTGTCATACAAGTGTACACACTCATGCAGTCACTGCAGCAACACATAGCTCAAAGTGTTGAATGCCTAATATGCTTTAACATCCAGGAGGAGTGGGACTGATGCAGAATTTTTTGTTGTAATTTTTGTTCTCCTTGTTACAGACGGCTGACTGACAGTGAAGATGCCTTGAGAGAGCTCGGCTCAGCAATGGTTGAAGCTTATATCCATTCACTATTGAATGCTTGTGGCTTCACAGTGTGTCAGTACAGTAACTGCCACATCCAGCTGTGTTAGGGTCAGGAGGTTAAAGCAAATGTCCAGCAATCCCAAACATTTGCTGCTCCCGGCTTAAAAGAATGTCAGGTTTTGTCAATTTAATACGCACTGAACACAGTTGATAGGACAAAATAGGTCGGTTATACTTCGCGTGGTGCTATTTCTCCAAAATCGTATGAAGAATTACAGACTCCAGTTGTGAAATGAAAAGTAAAAGACAGATCAGCAAATAGACAAATAAAGATAAAAGGTGCTATCTGGTGGAAGTTTTCCTGCACCTCTTCCACAACTATTATGTTAATATCTCTGAAGTTCATCCTCAGGGGCAGTGATACAAATCAGAGAGTAGATTTATTTTGTAATACTTTTTTTCTATCAGTCATATGATGCTACTGACTGTGAGAAATCTGATGTCCTTGATCACCGTACATATCTGATAACTCACCATAGGAAGAGGCAATGGGGGGCTGGGGTGGCATGGCCCCTTGTTTGAATCTGAATGGCCACTTCAGGGGTTACACTTAAGCAATTCATCTACTTTTTTTTTCCACAAAACAGATGCAGAGTAGAACCAGTACATAAAAGATTGTAGCAAATATTTTGTGACTGAACTATTGATCTGGGGTGCATGGTTAACAGTTAGTCTGCAGGACTTCGCTTGCAGCTTTCAAGAACTAAAATTTTGATTTTGGACACATTTTTTACTTTAAAAACTCAATGGAGAATTATCATTTAAGACTTATACATTGCTATTCTGCTTTGTTAAATCTAAAAAAGTAAAGTATAGACGATTATCAAACATTTTTTGTCACCCTTGTATCATCGGTTGGGCCACCAAAGTCTGGACATGCTTGTGTGTCCATATGCACTCATAACATGGATGACAAATTCAAGTAAAAACCAGCATAAAAAGCTTAAAATCTCCTTGGCATAGACTCTGACAGCTCCACTGGCAGGATGAATCAGTCATTTGACAAGTATTCTCCCATGTGTGGATAACACTGTTTCAGCCTCCCTAGAATATCTCCTAAGTTGGGCTGAGAATTGACTGTAAAATGACTAAGTCAGTATTTGTAATCATGGACTGTCTAACATGAATCACTATCTCAAAGCTTTAAATATATAACTGGTTTCCTGGACAATTTGTTTTCACAGTCTCGCCACATCAATTAATAACACCAGCAGTAAAGATTGCATGATGGTCACAGTGGATATTTTGTTAGCGCACCAGGAAGCTTCTCTTTGCAGTCTGAGTGCTTCTTCTTGGCCTCTGTGGGACCTCTGTGAACCATGGAGGAGAGTAATGAATAGCTCTCCAGTGGCTACAACTAACAGGTGGCCTTGACTGACTCACTGTCCCTTAAGGGTAACTGTGACGAGTCAGTCGTGACTCTGGTGTGAATTACAGCTCTTCTACGGAAAACAGGAAGTATCAACTCAATTAGACTGGTCTTTAATGTAGTGGCAGGTGGTTCTTCAGAAGACCAATTACAGTACGTATACAGAAACTGTTAGTTAGTCTTTATCTAGCATCTCTATTTGTTCATACAACATGGGGACTGGAAACCAGGAAATTCACTTTTCAGAGTATGTGCTCCACATAAGTAGACTTTACTTTCTTTCATCTCACTATTCCCCTTCCAGTTCAGCCAAATCTTTCTTAAGGTACTAAATAACCAAGATAGCTACCTCTGATGCTGATGCTGATGATGAGTTTGTCAACAAAAGCTTTTGGGCACCTGGAAAAAAGCTTTGATAAAGTAAATGGTAGGTGTCAATACTAAATCATGCTATAACTTAGGGCTGGGGAATCATATGATCGTACTTCATAAACGTGATAAATTACAGATTGATAAGGATGATCAGCTGTGAGCATACTTAATCAATCAAACATGGCGGAAATGTGTGTGATAGCAGTCAATCAGAAACAACCTTTGCCTGCTCCACTTCCGTTTGTAAGTTGAGTAGCAATCAAACCTGTCATCTCTTTGCAGCCATTGGCCACATGAGCAACATTCAAAGACAAGAAAAATGATAACACACGCAATTTTCTTTTGATGATGATACTGTTCACATTTTAAGAAGTCTTCATTATTCTTGAGGGGGCAATGTGTTTGTTTTGGGTTTTGCATACCTGCAAAAATGTTTGCTTTGTTATCAGCTTTGTAAGTTAATAAAATATTGAACGAATCTTTAGTTTCTTTTGTTTTCAGTGCAGATACTTTTAAGATAATATCTAAAAATGTGATTATAATTAAGTTCAGGTGATATGGAAAAATAACTTGTGTTTGTGTTTGTCTTATCCCCCAGCTCTACTATAACTTTTCACTGTGTATGACATTATTGTCCAAGCTAATGGGTTGTTGGGACTTACAGCCCAAGCTATGGAGCCACAGAGATATTTACCAACCACCACTGAAATGGTGGGTTCCAATTTTGTTTTGCTGATTTAGATTTAACACTTCTTACTTTCCCTTCACACTTCGTGCTTACTGTATTCAATTGAATATCGGTTGAAATGGATTTGGGAATCACTGTATTCTGTTTTCATTTACATTTTTATACAATTAACCAACTGCATTGGAATTGGGGTTGAGAACCACTTCATACGGAAGACTAGAAGTCACATTATGAGAGTTTCCACTCTGTTGGCCTTGCTTTGGTAACATAGCGTTGACCTCATATAATGGTGTACGCTTCATAATAAGCATCCAGACAGTGGAGCCATATCAATATTCTCTGAGCCTTTTAAAAAAAGACAGAAATTCATAAGAAAGACTCACAAAGTAGACTTTTGTTACCCATTACTTCTTTAAGTTATAGGGAGTTCATTATATCTACAAAAGTTTGCTTTGTACTCCAAACAAAGAAATAGCAGTGGTGTCGATGCCATGTTTTCTCCATCATTATGTCTCCAATTAAAACAAAGCTTTGTTATATGAGGAGATCATTATGTAAGACTGCTGACTCAGTATTTCCCATATTTACTCACCAAGGCTTGAACATAAGGAATGTATTATCTACAATACTTTGCTCGGGTTTTGGGTGAGTCATCGTTACATCTCTGTATCAGCTTCCACAGGGGTTGATATCTCTTCTTGTTCATTAGGGGTGTTCCACTTATACCTGAAATCCTAAAAAAAGATTCCTCTGATGTCCTATCCAAGAGGATTACTACATATCAGCAAGACAGGTTGAGGAGGATGAAACTCCCCACAACAAGTTGATCTCTGGTAGGAAAAAAAACGTCCCATTAGCAGGAGGCAAAAAAGCTGACCTTCCATAGGCTTAAGTTGCCACACGAGCAAAGATCCACCATAAAGTACTCGCCTTAAGCCTTCAGGTTAGCTCCAAGGAGGCTGTTTTTCTTTAACTCTTTGTCATCAGACAACAGGCTGACGTAGGATGTCTTAGTGGAGTTGTCTTTTGCTCCAATTGTAAAAGCAGCTGTGAGGATTACCTGATAGAGGTATTGTTTTTCCAAGACAAAGACTCCGTTTCCCATGAGCACTCGCGACTTGGACATGTGGGCTGGAATGCACAGTATCAAAAACAGCTTAGCCCGTGTTTAAGTCTGTGCTTTATCACTCTTCTGTTAAGCTTTCTTCTGCTCTTCTATCTGACGAGCTGTTCATAGTCCTGTCTGACCAAACTGGGAAGCTGAGAAATAGCTTTTAGAAATAGCCTTCTTTGGGGCTGATAATCTCATTCCAAATTGTGGATTACAATCAGGAATATATGTCCAGAAAAAAAACTTTTTCAGAACTTTTTAAAATCTAGAAAGTCCTCACAGCCCTTTTAGAAGTTATTTTGTTAAATAACTGAAAAAAAACAAAAGCAAGTTTGAGTTGACTTAAGCAAAGTAGTTCACATCAAACTTTTGCTGAAGTCTTTTAGACCCGGGAAAAAAAGAGGAAGATATACTTTATTAAACTCCTTAGGGGGGTTAATTTTTTTTACTCTGAATTATGTTATACAGACTGTACACACACAGACACACAAACCCACGCACACACACATGCGAAAAACAGTACTTTTGCACAGAAACATGCACTAAAGAACAGCGAGGGAGCTGCGCATACTTGAGCAGTCCAGGGTTTGTTGCTTGGCTCAAGGGCACCTTGTCGGTACACAGGCAATTATTCAGACACGTCTCAAGCGATCAGCCAAATGTTCAATCTTGGTCCATACTTGGACTTGAACTGGCAACCCTCTGGTTGCCAAACTAAGTCCCGGTGGACTGAGTGACTGCTGCTGCAGCAAAAAAATAAAAAAAAGATCCACTCTTACAAACCTGATGGTGTCTGCTGCAGGTTTGACATATTGCCATGAGACAAGGCTACAGGGACAGCCCTGTTTGGAAACACTCTCTGTCTACAAAGCTTAAAGGTGTCCTATACACACCATTACCTTAGTCGTTATTCAGGAGTGACTAAGCGAAAGTTTGAGTGAAAGTGACATTTTATTAGCAGGACAATCTTAAGGGTCCTTGTCCGAACAAACGACAGCGATGTGTTTGCTGAAGCTTTAGTATCTGCACTTATTTGCTGTATAGCTTTGATTTATGTTGTAAAACTGACATTTAAAGGGGCTATTTTTTCAAAAGGAAAACTGGCTAGCAGAATAAAAACTGTGCCGTAAAGCTAAGATGAAAATCTGGAAAAGAATCGAACAGACAAATTGAGAAATTCTCAGCCTTTCGTTCACCACAGGCTCCTGTTGTACGCTAGCTGCACCTTCATTCAAGAGAAAACATTGGTCTGATTCTCTGTGATGGTCAAATGAAGCTGCTGTCTCTATTGACTCTTCCCCTCAGTGTTGAGTAAGTGGATGAATACGGTGTCAGCCTCTGCAGCTGCAAGGGCCACTGTGCTGGGGGAAAAAGGCAGTCTCGGCCAAAGTAATCCTTTGGCAAAGACTGGTGTCCCAGACGCTAGCGCAGCGATGATCCACACAGAGAGGGGGTGGGTGATGTTGTGTACTTTAGGTCACCAGACACTGACATTGTCCTTGCATAGACAACTGTATTTACTGTGTCTTTAAGTTGTTCAGTCCCTTCACATATTTGACAGTAATGCAGTTGTGTGTGTTGTGAGATAAGAAGCTGATAATCATGTATCCTATTAGCATTAGCTCTCATCACTAGCATGGCTGATTTGCTAAGCTACTGTGGTGTTTATTCAGGTGTGTCAAAGACCCAGTGTGGCATTATCACATCCACCTATGTGTGAATTAAATCCTCCATAGGTGGCTTGAATTCAGCAAGGGTCCATTAAAACTGTGCAGTCAATGAGTGCAGACAGGTGTGATCTCAGGGATGCAAAAAACGCAGCACTCATTAGTGAACAGTTGAAAGGTGAATGGCACCAGGATTTTTTTTCTGAATCATTCAGTCAAGCATTCTTCATGTGCGTAAAACCCAACATGTGTGGGAGTCAGCAGTGACTCTTTCCAAGCCCACACAATTTGAACATAAATAGCCTCACTTACATAAAATCAACCCATAAATTTGTCCTGAAAGTATATTGGTAATTCAAAAGATAATCATTTAGAGCAACCACAACAAACACCACATGAAATCTGTTTGCAGGAGTTCATCAGAGATGTGCAGAGCATGACTGCTCCCTGGTGTTCTCCACTTATTAATGAAAGATCAATTCATTATTCCATATGCAGAGGGGATGACTAACAGACCACAGAGAGATGCACAGGGGCTCCATGTTGGAAAGCACACCTGCAGGATCCATGGATACTGAATCGATTTCTTGTGATTGCATGGCTGTGCTGAACTGGGGCTATTTCCACCTAAAGGCTGCATCACGTGGACTGTCGCTCATTGATCACAACAGTGATCAGTTCAGGATGGGGAAGAGGGAAGCGGGTGGAATTGACAGATTAAAACAGAGGAAGGGATGTAAGCTACAGATGTGCATGTGCCTTTTAAATGCAACACATCAAAACCCATGTGGCTCATCGGGCAGAAATGGTGGCTTCGAAATGACAACAAATACGCTCACCCTGGCATCATGAACATCCACATCTATGCAGATTTGATGATGATGATGATGATGAATAGTCGCGCTCGGAGAGGTTGGTACCAAGTACAAGGGGATGAGAACTACAAATGTTGCACGCTCTCCTATCATATTAAACGGCCTACACGCTGTTTCCTAAATACTACTTGCAGCCATAACAGCTCAACGGGCTACAGGCGTCTGTGTAACGCGCATATCTGGAGGGGCATGCAGCCATTCATAGACGCTGATATGCCACATTAATTTTCAATTTGCAGCGCCACGATTTAGTGTTACAGTCCACATTTTACGAGCATGGTTGGCATACATGCGCTAATTATCCCTCCGTGTTCTGATATCCCACTGGGAGAGCAGGGATGCATCGCCGCCTCTCTACAGAAGCAGCCAGATAAAAACACGCATTCAAATATCAAGAAAATTATGTCTCCGTCCTACCTGTGCCGTGAGCCAAATCGATGCCTGGTTCGGTGAGTATGTTCGGGTCACTTTGAGATCTGCCTCGTTGCAGACAACCGTCTAGTTCATCTGATGTAGCCATGGGGAGACAGCAGAGGAATCCTGAATAAAATATTGAAAACCCAACCAGAGGCAGGCAAGGTCAGGAGGAAAGCAGCGAGCTGGTGCAGATTTAATTCGCTCTGACAACAGCCGCTTTGAGCATCTACCAGGGAGCCATGGCTGAGCAGAAATTCCGTATATGTGTGTGTGTCTGGGCTGTGTGTGCGGGGATGTGTGGATGTGGGAGGGGTGATATGCCCCCGATGATGCCCGCTCCTGTCCAGCAACACGACCACATTTTCGAGCACAGCTATACGACAGTTTGACATTCATTAGATTACATATGTATACCATAATTTTCTTTAAAACCAATCATTTGCAATATCTCTCTCTCGAAAAAAAGAATTTTATACATAAAGCAGTAAAATAAAATGAAACGGCCAAACATAATATTTGGGTTTGTTTAAGCAAGTATGGCATTTTCTTTGATTACTTATTGAATTTATATGCATCAAAGGTAGGTTTGAGCCAAAAAAAAAAAAACACGATATATTTTTTTTTAATCTGATCTCAATTATTATCGCGATTTTTATATTGTGTTCAAACTGCCGGTTTCAATGCATCTGTACTAAACACCCAAAAAAATTAGAGGTTAGTTTTACATTTACATTAATATATAAAGTAAATAAAGACAAAAGTAGAAAAAGGGAAGAAAAAAAAACCACCCCTCAGTATCCCCCCATGGAAAAATATAAATTAACCCAGTGAAGGAGGTACAATCCCGGGTATTTTGCTGGTATGTCAGACCCAAAATTGCCCCCTTGGTTATAATGAAGACACCTTAAAATATATGCATTACAATTTTCAAAAATAGATTGCGCTACTTCTCTGGCAACTTACAAACGGAAAAGGTTGATTCTGCCATGTTTGATCGATTAAATACGCTCACAGCTGATCACCGTAATTGATCTGAAATTCAAATGATTGCCCTGCCCTAATAAAGGTAAACAGAGGTACTTCTATTTTTACCTATGGTTGTGCATATCAAAATGTATGTACAGGCCTATAAGTCAAACAATAAGCGATGCAAAAATTTTCAAATTTTAAATCAGATTTTTTTTTTCTTTAAATTATTATGTTTTTAGGCCAGCATACATTAAAAATAAGATGCGTTTTCCATAAATCCTATGAAAGGGTTATTATTATTATTATTATTATTATTATTATTATTATTATTATTATTATACGTTTGCCTCTTTGGAGTTTAATGCATGTTCTTCTAAAAGTGCTTTGAATAGCTTTATTTTTCAGTTATGTCCATTGGCAAAGAAATTTAGATTTGCATCCCGATGTTAATCTGGGATTTAGAATAAAAGTGAGAGCGATAACAAAGCAGATTTCCATCGGTTCCTCAATAATACATTTGGAAGCAGCCGATTGGCTACTTTTGTGTGTGACGCATCAACGCGGAAGTAACTCACCACCACTACAGAAAAAAAGATGGCAGCTCACAGGTGCAGCTTCTCGGCTGCTCTGTCTCTTCTTTGTTTCGTCAGTAGTTTAGTGCTCATTATAGCAGAAAGTCAAGAAACGAAGCTCACAGTTGAACAGCATGTTACTGTTGTTGAGGATTCACAGTCAGACACCGAAACAGCCGAACAAACGACCGCGCTGCCTGTAGAGGAGCAGGAGGAGGAGGAGGAGCAGGAGCAGGAGGAGGAGGTGAGACACTGGGAGGCTACTGGGACAGAGGAGACCACTCTGGATGATGATGCTTCTGTCGAACAGCAGGACCCTTCAGCCATCGAAACAGCTGTCCCCTCTTCTTTACCACACCCTAAAGATGATTTTCAGGAGGAGCTGGTCATCAGACCATTGCACTCTGGGGATATTTATGCTAGCTTCCAGTTCCGTACTCTGTGGGAAACAGATTTCATGAGTGGAAACAAGGGTAAGTTAACTTTCAGCCAGGATTAGGGTGTACATTCTTTAGAATCAACATTTTAGTCAGCCTTAGTTAGTGAAATTCACCTTACAACGCACACCCTACATTCAAACAACTTTGTTCCGCGTTAGAAATTGTCCCACAGATGGGTAAACACAGCAGCAAATACATTCACCGCTGATACCCATTATTCCTATTTGGTCATAAGAACTCAGTTTAACATCTCTCAGTGTGAAGTTTATATTTGTAGACTGGTCATAAATCAACTGTTGTTACAGTTTGACTGCATTGAAGTACAAAAGCAAGACTGAAGTGTTGTTGCAGGGTCATTGACGGATAAGACCTTTAATAAGCCATTCTTAAAACACCAAAACAATGATGTACCGTATATTTGTTGTTCAAACATTTGGAATGTAGAGTACACATGCATTTATGAAAAATAAAAACAGTCAAGAGATTTAAGTTAATTTAAAGCTAAAGTACAAGGACAGCCTTGAAAATAAAACATTTGGGGCAACTGTCATTTTCCCCAAAATTGATATATTTCTTTCTTAAACATTACAAATAGTTCACCAAGTTTCAGTAATTTAATGAACAGTTTAATAAGGACAGGTTTATAGATTCGCAGATAAAAATTCATTTTTCACAATTTTTGGGTGGTTGCCCCACACGATAACCAAAAGTGGCTGTTACATTTCAGTTGTTAGAAAATAGGTTTATTTGCAAATATGAAAAAGGCTTAATAACCTTCCAGGTGTTTCACAGGGTTCCTCGGATATGCCTGGTTGATGAAATACCCAAATCCCAAAATTGTGTTTTCTAGATGGTCACCTCAGATGATATTTCATATGATGAACTTATTTGGACAATATTCATTTCTAGAATATGATTGGAACTTACTTGTAAATGATCTACTGTTTTGTCACTGAATAAAAAATATGTTAGAAATTGCATCAAATAGGGCAATGGACATATTACATCTGATTCAAATTGACTTCAAAGCGGTTGTCCAAGTAGGAAAAAGTAGGCGTCATGTCATTGACCCTCTATATTTTAGCTCTTTTTAACTATAGTTTATTCACAATGGGACAAAACTGATGGGAAGATTGCTTCTCCACATCTCCACATCTGTTGTGGGAAAAAAATGTGGACATACATCGACAATACCCAATCCTTAAACTGAGTATTGTTGTGTTTTTCAGTATCACACTACCGGCTATTTCCAAAGTCTCTGGGTCAGGTTATCTCTAAATTTTCGGTCCGAGAGCTGCACATCTCCTTCACACAGGGCTACTGGAGGACCATGCAATGGGGACAGCCTTTTCTTCCATCCCCTCCCGGGGCTGAACTCTGGGTCTGGTTCCAGGACTCTGTTGCAGAGTAAGTATGGCCGTCATGTTGCATTAAAACATGTAAGGTTTGGTATCTGCTCTGTATTTAGTGAATTATAGAACCAGTCTTGTGGAATATTTTGATTATAGGCCAGACATTGCAAAAATTGATTTCAAACAGTTTTTTGTAATTAAGATTGATTGTTTATTATGATAGTATAACGTTTAACCTTAAATTGGTGGTTGTCGACATTGTTTTGTTTTTTTGGGGGGGGGTTGATCTTATGAAAGTAACTACATTTTTAGCATACTTCGCTGTTTAAGATTTTCTTTAATTAATTTTCACACCATTTGTCTGATCTTTTTAGTGTGGATGCAACATGGAAGGAGCTAACAAATGTTTTGTCCGGGATCTTCTGTGCTTCACTGAACTTCATAGACTCCACAAACACTGTCCAGCCCAGTGCCTCCTTCAAACCACTGGGAACAGGAAATGGTACAGAGGTTTCTTCCTTGTATGTGTTTTGTAGACTTCTGTGGCCATTAGCTTTCAAGATGCTAATTTTGTGATGTGATTTCTTGTGATACTGCAACCTAAAGCTCTACAGAATAGTATGCATTGTGCTATTGTGATATGTGTCTATGTGTTGGATTTACAGTCACAGATCACCGCTTCCTTCGCTATGCCACTCTCCCACGAGAGATAGTTTGCACCGAGAATCTGACACCCTGGAAGAAACTCCTGCCTTGTGGATCTAAGGTCAGTTGTCATGCATGTGATCTCCTACTTATGCTCTCTTTGATGCTATAACATAATGCAAATACTGATAATAGTTCTCACCCTCCAATGGGAAATTGAAATTCTTGAGATCATGTTTTGGAACATTCACTGTTCAAATGTCAGTCCCTGTAGCTAACTCTGTTTTTCTTCTCATGTATTTGTAGGCTGGGCTTGCAGTCCTGTTGAAATCAGAGAAACTCTTCCACAGCAGTTTCCATTCGCAGGCAGTGCACATCAGACCTGTGTGCCAGGACTGGGAGTGCAAAACCACATCCTGGGAGCTGAGACAGACGCTGAATGTTGTTTTCGACCTGCACACCTCTTCACAGGGCAAACGTGGTATGACACAAGCAGATTCTTCCTGCATTTTTCTTCTAATCAATTTGAGTTGTCACAATAACATAGTCATTATTAACTTGAACTCTTTCTATTTCTTTAGAGTGGTCACTGTTCAAGATGTTCTCAAGGACTCTAACAGAAGCATGTCCTCTGGCCTCCTCCAGTAAAATCTACATCGATGTCACAGACAGTCCTGAGGTCTGAATCTTATTTAATTTGACATCATCTTGAAATGAGCTTTCTTTATGCAGTGTTCACTAAAAGCTAAGGTGAACACATTTTACAAACTGCCAGGGGTGAAAATATTAAGATCTTTTTGGTATTTTTTAAACATAGGTTTTAAGAATCAAACATGCTTACTTTTGTGTCTCAAACAATGTACTGGCAGTTCAAGACTTCAATGCTCCAATCATTTGCTGCTCAAAGATGTTTTCAGTTAAAAAAAAAAACAATGGACAACAATTGATATCGCTAATGCACAGAAATAAAATAGAAGCTCATGCTCTGTTACATCTTAAACCAAAAGTTCCAGGATCAATACAGTTAATGTGTCAGTGAAGCTGACATTTATATGAGGGGAGTTCCAGGTTTGAAGAATCAGCTACAATTGCAATGCTGCTGGTACCTGGAAAGGTACCAGCAGCACTGCAGTGCAGGGCTATTTTCAAGTATGCACAAAAATAAACAATCCCAGATTTAAAATTCTTTCTTGATGCGTTTTTTTTTTTTTTACTTTGTTACAAAAGCCTCTCGATGATCACTTGAATGTACATTCTGTTTAATGCAGGGTATAATGTAGATGTGTTCCATAAAGTGCGACTGTTCAACAGTATAAGTGTACAGCAGCATTTGGCTGAGAGACAGATTTGATTTTGTTTGCAGGGGGAGCAGTTTGAGGTGACCCCAGCCACTCCCCTGCTGAGCCAAGCAGTGGTGTTAGGAGATAGACGCACATTTTCTGTGTATGATCTCACCAAGCAAATCACCTTTGGCACTGTGCGCTCCCTCAACCTGCTGATCCGTTGGAAATCCAGCGAGGGTGAGTGAGACAAGCAAAGTGTGACACCGCTTTGTGAACAGACAGGGCTAGACATTTCACACACACACACACACACACAAACAAGGAAGTTGAAAAAGGCAAATTCCTAAAACTTAAGTTGTCTTACCATACGCGAAGATGTTACCTGTAAAATACAGGATATTTGTAACAGGGCAGAGACTGACTGGTGTCCTAATTTGCACATTATTTTCACATTTCATGTCTCTGCTTGATGTTTACCACATGGATGAATATTAAACCTCCTCCTCTTGTTTTGACTCTCTGCAGGTGACATGCTGCGCCCCCTGCTTCACGCAGAGCGTTATGTGGCTGGTTATGGGCTGCAGACTGGAGAGATACACACACTGATGTACAATAACCACCCCTACAGGTCTTTCCCTGTGCTGCTGCTGGACTCCGTGCCGTGGTACCTTCGCCTTTACATCCACACCCTCACAGTCACCAGCAAAGGAAAAGACAACAAGCCTAGTGAGTAACTAGATCTGAAAATGAGTCAAATACTGAAATAGATGGCGTATTATTGACAAATGAATAAAGCCACTTAACAAGGGCAAGTTTCTAGATATTAGACGTCGGATCATTATCAATGAAAAGAGAAGTATCACGCCTGTGAAATCGTGATCCTGGTGGTCAGTCAATGCACTACCTAAAACCAAAAAATGATGGATGTACAAAGTCTTCCAAAAAAAAGGAAGACCACAGTTTACAATTCCAACTCATTCCAAAGGGAAAAAGAAGAAGAAAATGTTTATGCCTCTTTCCACCAAATAATCCTCCTTTTCCCCAAATTTAAGTCAAACTTAACGACAGCATGGCCTCCTTTACAGAATGTTTTACCTGTAAAAACAACATATGTCAACTCTTTTAGGACAGAATAATGATATACCACCAAAGACTGTAGTTTAGCATCTAAAACCATAAAAAATCTCAGTATTTACTGCTGAACATATTTAGTATAGTTGGAAAGAAATAGTGTGAACTCTCCATCCTCAAGTTTACCTACAGGATTCATTGTTTCATTCACTGCCTTGTAGGTGCTTCTTTTCACCAGAAGGAGGAGAACATGAGTCATAAATTCTTTTCACAGCTTGGAGACTTCAAGACTGTTAACTATCTACTCAACAAAGGGCTTTATCTTGGCTTTTTTTTAAACTCATTTTATACGGTTTTTTTTTTTTTTTCTTCAGAGGTTTCAGAATTATATCACATTTATTTAAAGTCCAGATGAAAAAAAGGACCTCTGGATAATCAAAAATCATGTTTTCTCGCTTTTGCAGGCTACATCCACTATGAGCCGTCTAAGGACCGCGCGAGGCCGCACCTGCTGGAGATGCTGGTCCAGCTTCCTCCTAACTCTGTCACTGAGGTCACGGTGCAGTTTGAGAGGGCTCTGCTCAAGTGGACAGAATATACCCCTGATCCCAACCATGGCTTCTATGTCGGGTAAGTTGAAGGGCTGTTTTCGGAGCTGTAAATACATATGCCTACATATTCCCCCTACTATCCTTTCTATACTGGAGTTCTTTTATCTTTCTTTAAAGTTTTTTTTTTTTTTCAAGAGGGAGAACAGGACAATGGATAGAGCAAGAAACAGTGAGAGTTGGGAGTAAAATGTGGTAAAGGTGCAGTGGTTGGATTTGTGCCTGGTGCATGCAGCTTCTCTGCTCCACTATACCACCACCTGATATTGGGAGATTTTTTTATGGTGTGTTCATGTTTATATGAACTGTTATGCATGGAAGTAAAATGGTACTTGTAAAATGCTTATTTGTAAAAGCCTTATTAAAAATCACAAAAACTCCGAACACAAACCTCCTATCACCAGCCACAACGAAACAGTATGCAAAGGTGTGTTTTCCATCAGAGAAATAGATCGGATGCAGTAGGGGGCGTTGTTGGTCTGTTGATGTGGATGCATACCACATGATCAGGGGTTGTGGTCCTCATTTCAAAGATTGCTGGTTTGACTCTCATCCTCATCCTTATGTCTTCACCTTCTGACTACTCTGCATGTCCTGTCTTTCTTCAGCTGTCTTATCAATAGAGGCCAAAAAAATTTAATCTAAATAAAAAGAAAGGAAACAATAGGATCAAACAGCAGGTAAGAGAATAAAATAGATGGATTTCAGAGGAGACTATCTATTAAGTTATGGAGATCCCAACGAGTACAAACATTAGATATTTGAAGTCTGTCGTTGTAATTGCAATATGTAGCAATGTCTAAACATTATATATAATTTTCAAACCAAAAAGAAGGTAATACATTTGCATTTTCATTTATTACCACTTTTTTCTTGTTTAAGTAATTTATCACCAAAGGCAGATCAGCAGAACATCAGTAAATGGGATCATGAAAACTGCAATGTACAAAAAAGTATTGAATACTGTCAACTTCAGAAGACTGCAGCTGAGGAGCTGTTTAAAGAGCAGATCTGACAGCCTTTATTCTGAGGGTCTTTGCGTTTATTATGAAGAGCTTTTATTTCTGTTTGACATTCAAAGGACTCAAATCTGTTTCCTCTACATTTAGGTCTTCAGTAATTAGTTCTCTTGTACCAAGCATTGTTGCCATGGATACAAACAGCACTCAGGACCGCCCACTATTTAGCAGCTTGTAAGTATGGAGTTGATGCTGCTCATTCATGTGTTTTAGGGGGAAAAATTTATTAATCTGGAGAGACAAATAATTTAATATTTCCCTTCCTATCAGCTTTCCCTGCAAAGAGGAGTCCAGCTACTTTGTGCGAGTCTACACAGAGCCTCTGCTGGTCAACCTGCCCACTCCAGACTTCAGCATGCCTTACAACGTCATCTGCCTGACCTGCACTGTGGTTGCTGTGGGCTACGGCTCGCTCTACAACCTACTGACCCGCAGTTTCCAGATAGAAGAGCCGAGCCCAGGACTGGCCAAGCGGATAGCCAACATTATCCGCAAAATGAGGGGTGTGCCTCCACTTTGAGGCAGTAGGGAGAGAACAGTCAGCCTGCTCCAAATTTAGAAGGGAAGTTTTTCTTTTGGTGAAACCACTGGTAACATGTGACAAATACAAGGAAGGACTGAGTCTTAAGCACTGGAACGGAAGTTTGTGAAACGGACAACTTGAAGGTTTTAAAGTGGACGTTTTTTTCAAGATAACTGCTTTCAGGATTACAACCTGCTGGCTTTAGAGAATGCAAGAAACATGGATGCTTGTTTACTGTGATGGAAAGTGAGACTTTTATTATTATTATTCAAAAAATTGGAAGAACCAAAGCTACGCAGGGCACTGTCGTGCCAACTGCTTCCAAGTGTTTCACTTTGATTGTTTTTTATTTGTGGTCTGACTCCACTACATTTTGACACAGCCACACTGCTTTGGCTGTGCATAAACAAAAGAAAGTATTTGTTTCTAAAAATATAACACTGATGGCCTTACACTACGATACATAGCTTCAGAGAACTGATGCAAAAGAGGGACCATCAACCTAATATCATACTGAGTTACTTGTGAAATAATCATTTATTTCTTTCTAATTTGATTTAAAATCACTTGATTCTGAAATATGGGAGAATAAATGCCCACAGCATCAGTCTAATTTTAGATAATCCATTTTTCTTTTTATTTAAGAGTGTCTGGGTGTCTTTGGTGTTTTAATTCATAAGAGAACGCGTGGCCGCAAAAACACCAGATAGTGACCAAGACCATGATTAATAACATGTCTGTAGTAAGAATGAATCCCTCAAAAATAAAAATAAACATGACACGTTTTGATCTGCTCATTTGTGTTGCTCTCACCGGTTGTTGGATGTATGTTTGAATGTCAAATGGGATTGTCATCAGGGCCCCTCATGGATAAATGCCTTTGCTTACCAAAGGTTCAGTTCAGTGGAGATTCAGAACACATTTTCAGGTGGGGAAAAGGCAATTTCATGCATTACGGACAAGCAAAAGTGTAAATATCCTCTGTTAAGTCTGTGCTGCAAAGTTTGAAATTACTGTATGAGGGATTCTGTTAATATTGTTTTTCGGGGTTTTTTGTCAATAAAAAGATAAACATGCCTGCTTCATTTCTTCATAAATTTACGTAAGGAGAAGTTTCATCTCATAAGCTTCATTAGAGCTGGAGCTGTGTTACTTCCCACTGAGTGCCCACATTTTTGTGTAAACAAACTTGGCCCCTTTTCTGGCAGACTCATGAAGAACAAACACAGACGTCTCTGTATTTGGCCGGTCATCGATTTTCACCCCTGCACGTTTGGCAGCAGCATGAAATAATGACAAAGGAAATCGCTGCATTCCTCATAAATGATGTGGATCTCTGGTCAGCTACAGACCTTGTTATCTCTCAAAGCTTTAGACAGTCTGAGAAGTCTCTGCCTTCAGGCTCTGTATTTAAAGGCTGCAGTGTTGAGTGGCTTATCACAACTTTAACAGCACTTTAGCTTTTTCAAACATATGTTTGTGATTAGCTGGACAAGTCTGCTTATGAGTCACACTTTTATGATCTACTAGAAGTGATCAAACATCTTCAAACCTGTATGTGAAGATGTGTTAGGTGGTTGTGAAACCATTCAATTCTTTGGGTACAAGATGTTCTTGTCTCCTTCTTGAAATAATCTTGTGTCCTGCCTGTAGACACTTTCCATTCTTGGCATATTTCTCGTTGATGCCTTGAAAAAGAAGAGACCTTAGAAACTCCAACTCCAACACCAACAAAGTGCTACATACACATCACACTTTATTGGGTGAAATACAAATAAATGCAATTTGGCTCTTTAAACCATGCAAGCGAAACATACAAAAGTACAGTACGTATTTTTTGTATACTACACTTAATCAGTGTTTTGTCTTTAGCAGAGATACTGTTTCCATCACAGAGGTGTAATCAAAGTCTTATAAGTTTTCACTCTCAACTCAAACACAATTTTTCTAGGTCTTTTGAAGACTACAAATGGAAACCTTCCAAACATTTCTGACCCTTAGTTGAAAACATGATGTAGTTAATCTACAGTTTGCTTTTCAATGAACTACTTTGATAAGAAAGTACAAGAATACGTAGATCTATGTGCTTAAAGTGCATCATAAGGCATGCCTCTTTTAGAAAACAAAGAATTAAAATTAAAAATTACTTCCCCAAAGTAATTCATGTGTGCAAAATAATGCTGAAATGTACTAAAATATGGTTCTAACTTGTTTTAAAGAAAAGTTCACTTTATGTAGTTGCAAAAAAGGAATCCAAATATTGTTGCTCCCTTGCCAATCAGCATGGCTCACTGCAGGCATGGCCGCAGGTCGTCCTGCAGCACTTCTGCTCTCCTGGACACTGACCATCATGATAGCAGTACTCTGCACACATGGGGGTCCCCTGAGGTGCAGCACACCGACCTCGCTTCACTGGTAAACCAAACACAAAACATGCAGTCATGAAAAACTGGCACAGGTTCAGAAAATTGCACAGTCAATTCTGAAGTTTTAGGGGTTTCAGATTTAACCTGTGTATGGTGCAATGCACTCATGTCCACAACCATTGTGGCAACACTTTTCTTCATTGGGACAGTCGCTGTCGTTGGAGCAGAACTCAGCACACATCCCAGCACCCCACTTCCTGCGAGGACACGCTCCAGGCTTAGCTGAGAAAACCAAATAGTGAAATCAGTAAGAGGGAGAAAACAGATATTTGTGTTGCTTGAGATTGAATCAGAGTTTTAACAAGTGTCCATCAGAGTCAGTTGGGCCTCTGACAGGATTTAACAAAAGATTCATCTGCTGCACACTTAAGTAAAACTTCATCATTGTGACTCATACTGAAAGCAGGAGGGACACAGACAGCTCCACAGTCAAAGACACAACATTTGTGGTCTGCAACACAGTCTTCATCACATGTACAGCCTTTGTGTGATGGGACAACATTAAGGACACGAGGACAGTGGCCTGGCTTTGGGAGAATCACTGGAAGAGGGAGAGAAATGCAGCGGAGAATCAGATCAGCTGTGGTAACAATAAGTAAGGCGTGGTTGCCAAACTTGCATTTTTCCTACAAGTCAAGTGGGATTACATAACAAACAAATACATCTATCTGATCAAAACAAACATACCTGTTAAATTGCCATCAGCTTCTGCAGGAAAAACAGTGTGCGCAAGTGCACTCAGTGTTAAAATCAGAGTACAAGCCGCTGAGCAATGTTTCTCCATGTTAACTTCTAGCAGACAAGAATGTTCTTCTGTTTGGACAAATATTTGAGTACACAACCTGGAGGCTGAGCAGCTCTGGAAGAGGACCCTGGGTCCCAGTGCCTGTAGGGTTTCATTCACTGCTCTTTCGTTGAGTTTCTTTTGAGTTTTCACTTCTCCATATCCACTGCTTCAGACAAGACTAGTGAAGGTCGTGATAATTAAAAGAATCATCATGTGTTGTAAAAATCACTGAATGTTTATAAGTTACTCAAAATGTTTTTTCTGAAAAGATGGCTCAGCATCTTCACGAGACTTGCTGAATTGATGAAATGTCCTCACAGAAGGATCCTAACCGGTTCATGACACTTTGGAGGTTCAAACATCATGGTCTGCTCACAGATCTGCCTCCAACAGGGCCCAAGAGAGCTGGCCAATCACAGGGGAGGGGGTTTGGGGAGCAAGTAACTTAAAGCTTTTCTCAAATAGCATTGTGAGATTATTTTGAGTTTCAAATCATGTAAATATAGAACCAGGGCACCAGAGGGACAGTGTAAAGCCTAAAAAAGAACAATACCCCCTCTTTAAACGTGACATCCCATCCTGCTCGCCTTGAATTATTAAATCCATCCCTGATCAAGAATCTATAATGGAAGATCTGTTTGATTAAAGGCTATGAATCACTGACCCTTTTCATAAAGTGAATCTATATCTGAGCTGCAACAAAGTTCTACTACCATCGCACCTCTGGACATTCATATCAATCCTGCGGCAGCACAATATTGGTGTTCAAATTTGAGATTTCACATGAAGTTACCGCATTGAGGAAGCACACCAGGTAAACTAAGAGCAGGTGCTTCACATATACACTCTCACACACCCTGACTGCTCTGCAGGCTCTTGTCTGGTATTTGAACCACTTTCTGCTACTAAATTTCCCCTTTTGAAGCATTTATTATGAAAGTGAGACATTACAGGGGCTGATAGCATGTACTTATCACCTACAGGGCAAAGGTGACTAGTAGATTTGAAAGAAGTTTATCAAAATGATCAGTCTTGGTTCTAATTTCTTAAGTTTGCATTCATAGGCAGTATATCAGCTTCCAATCTGCTCCATTTCAGTATCAGGAACAAAACTCCCTACAGGAGCAATTACAAAAGGAGGTCATCAAGCCGACCTCAACAGGTGGGAGGCCTTTGTTCAAACTTACCTCACCTCAGTGAGGTAGCTTTTAGTATTTTGTACGCTGAGGTAAATCACTGTTGTAATTTCATGATTACATTTATACCCTTTTAAATGACATTTCCGCATTAATATGCTTCAGTGTTTTTTTTTTAGGTTGTTTTTTTCAAAATTCTCTCATCACAATAATGCTCTCTACTTTTCCTATTTTATTAGATATTTTTTGTTCCCCAATAAAATTTTGAAGTCTGTGCTATGCTTTTTTTCACTGAACTTCAACTTTAATGAAGACTTAAATTTTTCAGGAACAGTAGAAATTGCTCTCTGTTAGGACAAAGGGGACTCCTTGTGTTATTTCTCCACCTGTGATCCTCCACAGCTTGGTGATCTCAGTCTGACTCGGTGCTGTCATCTACTGGCAACAACAGGAATAACATGTAAAGTGTTAACCAAAAGAGAGGCGGTTAAGATCCAGTTTCAGTCACACTCATTTGAAACAAAATAATTGCTTATTAAGGTTTGTGACTATGGGCTGGAAACAAAGCTATTCCAGACTTCATTGTTCTAACCCATTATCTTCTCTGACATCTCTGACGTCTGTGCTCTTTCTCTCTGTAAGAGAGAGCACAGATGTCAGAGTGGATCATGATGTACATCTCTGCACTTTATCTTGGTATAAATATATTTACTGTGCTTGATCAGAACCATGTGAACTGTCAAGAACAAACCCCTCAAAGTGTTATTCTATGTCAGAAAAAAGCCTGTTTTCATTTGTGTTCACATGCATTGCGATAAAAGCTCAGTCCGAGTTCAGTCAGAGGAGCTTAGTATTTTGTAAGGATGGAGATGGTTACACACTAACAAAAGAGAACTGCTCGCCCATTATATGACTTGAGCTTAGCAGAGACTTTCATAAGCTGTTTACATTTCTTTGATAAATCAGCTTTAAAGGCTTACTGTTTTTGTTCCTGGGAGTTCAGCTGTTTTATACTCTTTTCTTTTATCCTTGCACCGTTTCATCCCTAATGCTAAACTCTTGATTCCCTCTCATTCTCACTCATTTTGTTCACTTCTTTACTTTTATTTCAGTGCATCTCTGTACCACATCGGCCTGTCAAACTTGTACCTCACCACCTTTATCAGTCATTGCTCTCTTATATTGGAGTGTGACATACAGTAGTTTTTGTGCTTCACTTTCATAATCCTCCTAGATAGGATCAGACTGTCATAGTGAACAGCAGGGAAAACAACACCACTCTGATGAATCATGATAAAGGTAAGTTAATGAGAGTCAGCACAATTACATATTAGTTTCTGCGTTTGCAGCCTGTGGTGTTAGATTTCAGATGAGCTGGGCTGTGCTCTCTGTGACTGGACTGTATATCTGATTCAGTCTCCTGATCCTGATAAGGTGGTCGGTCCTCTGCAGAGTACCATGGTGCACTGGTCTTAAACACAACAAAATACAAGTTAAGCCTGCAGGATGAAGAAAAACAGGGACGTCGTAACAAATTTCATAACCTTTTTTTTTCCTTTTAGTAAAAAGTAGTGCAACTGCTCATGATAATGTCTGTGGATTATTTTGTGTAACAGGGACAATAATCCTTAAGTGACCTACCATAGATTCTTTCCACTGCTTTCTTTAAGTGTTTCTCTCAGTGAGTGACACAATTATTGTCATTATGTCATTTTCGATGCAGTTAGTCACAAGATGACATTTTAAATATGTATCTGAGTTAAAGGTAGCTATTTTTAACTCACTCTGTAAATTTGGAAAGCTTAACTTTCAATGTATGGGAAGAAATTTATTGAGAACCAAAAACTGTTTTTCAAGAGTTTCCCCACCAAGACAGACAGTAACAGTTTTCAAAGTTCCTGACAAACATTAATTAGATTTACATTAAAATATAACAAAGCTAGTTTTACCAAAGCATTCAAATACATGACACAGCAATGTAACCAGCGAATATTTCCCATAATCAAATAAAATCACAGCTACATTGAACAGAGCACCTACAGCCTGATGTGTCTCCTTCTAATAATTAAATATCACCTTAAAATCGCCCTCTGAGATAAATTTCAGGACTGCAGGTATTGGCATGGTACTGCAATGCACCTTTTGTACCATGTGGAGAACTTTTTGCATTAAACAGCAAGGAAAAAGATGTTGATTGCACAGTTTGATTCCACACAAATTTATGAACAGAGTAAAGACAAACAACTTTGGTGTTACATTTGCTTCACTTATTTTGCAGCTACATGATTTGAATGGTATCAATATTTTATGATCTCAAACAAATTAAAAGAATTGTGGTTGTTGAGGGCATGCCAGATCTGATCTGCTAGAGAAGGTCTGTTGCTAGTTAAACAAATCAATCAATAACCAGTAATCAACACGTGATCTTTATGTAAACCCGGCCAGACGGCTGAAATTAATCTTTGAAGTCTTAGTGCACTCTAAACATTTCTCAGCCACTTCCAGAAAATATGATCAAATCAGCTGAATTTTATTGTGTATTTAATGAGGTTTCATTAGAATACTAGAATGAGAATTAATTTAATTTCTTTCATTAGTTTTCATCTCTTTATTAACAGTCTTTTGTTAAAATCTGTCATACTGCTCCTCTCAGCCTCCTTTTGTGTAAATATAAATAAAAGCAGCCCAAAGTTAAGCTGCATTGTCTTAAGTAAGTAAAGTTGTGTTAAATGCACTCAGCATGTGGCGGTAAAATGTTCACATGATTTCGATCAAGTTTTGTCCCAGAAGTTTCAAAAAGCAGAAAACTGGGTTGCTTGGATATAGTGTGAATAAACTCTTGGATTATGGGCTGTGTTATTATATATGATGGTCAAATGATACGAAGGATAGTAGAAGCTGAAAATCATTATACGCATGGAAATCCACTGGTTGTAGGACTGAGTTTAACTGAAGTAAGTCTTACCAAGATGCATGTGCAGGCCAGTATGATCAAAACACTGAGGCTAGTTCAAGGTAAGCAAACCATGTGCAGTGCCATGTACAACCTCTGGGTGGGGGTCTCCTCTTAGTAATTTCAGCAGGCCTGTTTTTAAAAAGTCTCTTTCCTGTCCCAGTGATGTTCCCTGAGTCAAATGTTTTTTAAAACGGAACACACATACAGTCTGAGAAATAGTTCAACAAAAGAAATTAATTAGTTTTGGTAGGACAAGTCCGAATCATTTTCAGGGTCAAAATCTGACCCCATGTTGTCAAATATTCTTTTCAGTGGCCCTCAGATGTTGCAATGTAGTGTAACTATGTAAATATATTCTGTCTGGCTTTGATTTGATTGACAGCTATCCCCCAAACTCTCAAATCTAGGGGGTTATTATACAGGGTGCATGGAGGAGTAATTTCACCCCCAGGAGAGGTATAAGGCCATGCAATTTACATGTCCCACTGCATTGCTTACAGCCAGCTCAGCAGCCAATGAGGTCTCAGCTGTGAGCTTTTTAAGACCTGATACATGTTGTTATTATGATTTATTTTCAGACAGTCTGACCCTCTGACATCTTCCACAATGTCTCTTCATATTTTAATCCATGCTCCAAACACATGTACACGTAAAAATGGCTATTATTTCCTTTATTTGGCATTTTCCCTATTCTTATTTCCTTTATTTGGCATTTTCCCTATTCTTATTTTATGTTGCATTCTTGCTACACTATACCATAAACACACCTTGTACCTGCACCCTCCTCTCCTCTCTTTCCATTTCCCCATTTCCAATTTTTTTCTCCTTTTCCTCATGTCCTTGGGAATTCAATCATAGAATAATGTTGCCGGAAACCTTTCCTCTATGTATTCATGTAACAAGGCTCGGCTAGTGGTTGTTATTGTATGTCCTTGAAATGATGTAGATGCTATCGGTTTTGTGGCTGGCCATGAATGTTGGACAAGTGAAGGAGTCGAGGAAAAAAGGTGGCTCAGTGTGACTGAAAGTGAGAGTTGTTGCAGGTACGTTGAGGATGTGAACTGTGAGAAATGCTTGGAGTTTCTAAAAAGAAAATCTGTCCATTATCCGAGCTCCCTTTTTCTGTCAGTACAGATATTCTCTGAGATGTTGGGTACATGAGGAGAAATATAAACTGATTTGTTTGCTTGACATGATTGAAAAATAAAAGGTTTCAGCATGTAGAAATAATCAAATGTATATTTTTTAGCATTACTTATTGGTTGAAATTTCTCTTGGCCTCTTTTGTGATACCTTTAAAGTCAAAAACACATTTTCTTTCGAGGAGCTCTATTTTGAGCTAAATTACAAATGCAAAACATCAGCTTTCCCCTTTTGGGGATGAATTATAGCACAGTGTAGAAATCTCACCAGCCAAAGTCATATGACAAACATGACAAATGGGAATAATTCCCTGGCTGCCTCTCATTTTTTTCCATTCTGACCCATAACAAGTCTCACCATAACCCCTTGACCAGCAAGCCCCTCCCCCCGAGATTTAATAGTCAATCATGTATTACACAGTGCATTAACCTGCCATTGACCTCTTCATGCTAAACCCAATTGCTGTATTATCTCTAGCGTAATGTTCTGCTTTTAGTTATCTTCATGGGACTGAATCAGATTTTGTGTCACTTCAGCCTCAGGCATCAAAAAATGTCTCAAATGACTGTCAGGTCCTTTGAAAGGACGAGAGGGTTGTATTGGGGGTGTTTCATCTGAATCACAAAAAAATGAGATCTGAGGTAGAAGCTGCAACATTTTCATCTCAGGCAGGAGTTAAAGGGATGTAAGGAGTCTTTTTTCCTACTGTGAAATAAATGTGAATAGAAAAATAGATTTTTAATAATCTCTCATCTAGTATTTGTTATAACTCCTTATATTACCATCAATATGTTTGACACATTGCATGTATTTATCCTTCTTATATTAAGAAATGTGAAAACCCAGCAAAGGTGTTTTACAGTCAAAATAATGCTAATGCCTTTAATGATGAAGCATGCTCAGAAATCCCCCCATGTCCACCCTTTGTCTCCCTGTGGTGCAGGAGCTGCCCCCCACGGCCCCATGGGAAATTTGTAATATATGCAGCCAGGCCTTGGGAGTAAAATGAAAACAAATGTAGTGTAATAAAGGAGAGAAGATGAAGCGATTCTGTGATGATGCTCTCCACCGGCCTTATAAATCACAATGAAAGTGGAGTAGGTCATATGTGCTCCCACACTCACTATGCAAAAACACCCACAAACATGTACACATTTATATACATATACATACACACATCTATGCATATCAACACATAAGTGAAGAGAAAAAAGTGAGAAAGTACATGGAGAAAACTTTAATGTGTATGTATGTATGAATGAATGAATATTTCATTTTCATGTATAATCATAAACATGCCATTATTATTCAGACACATTTAAATCACAGACACATGAAAGTCAGCCAAAATATTCAAGGATCTCCCCCAGCCAGCATGAAACAGCATACAAGAGTAGAATTACATCATGGAGCAAGCGTGAAACACACAAAAAAAGGAACACACCAAATTTACACTCAAATTATCTGCAAAAAGTATACATTTACTAACAGGTACATACAGGATTAAAGATGAAAACACAAGAAACTCTGGAAAAAATTCAAACTTGATGAAATGAATAAAAAAGATTAACAGAGCAATACTTCTATTTACAATAAACATCTCAATGTTTTGTAAATGCTGAGGAAAAAACCCACTATGAATTATCTAGAATGCTGAAATACTTGGGTGCCTTTCTTTTGTATTTTTGAACATACAAATAGAAAAAGATGCAATAAAGTAAATCATGAACATATAATTGAAAAGTGATGGCTGTTGGCATCACATTTCTTATTTCCTAGCCTCGAAGTTCATTTAGACATGACTTTGAGTTATATCATGCTAGAGCAACTTTAAAGCTTGATCCACCTTTAAATTGTGAAACCTACAGAAAATAAAGCAACACACGGGTGAGCCAAAGCTGTCTTCAAAACACATGTAGGTTACGACCTGGTCAGCCCTTAGTTTGGTTTTATTTAGTCATTACAAGAGGCAGACAGAGGCAAAAATAAACAAATAACAGCAGCAGAAAAGAGGAAGCATTCTTCTATTTGCTTTTCTTCTCTATTCATAATCTCATAACCTTCCCCATTTATTCAACTCACTCTTTAGCTGTGTCTGCCTCCACTTTGTTCACCACTTAAACTGTAATTAAACTCAATCAAAACAGGCAGCAGCTGCAGTAATGCAGTCTACCTGTAGGGGCTGCTGTGGTGTCAGTGTAATTATTCGGTCCCAATAAGAAAAACGGGCTGATGTTACAGTAGTGGCAGCACTCATTATACAGAAATTCAACAATTAAAAATGAGACAGAAAAAAAGGAAGGCTTTGAACAGCTGGTCAACTTGGCCCAGATTTGAAGCAGGCGACTGAGGACTCAAAGATTTATTGACAGGAGAATTGGGGTTGGTTTGAAAATTGTCACCCTCAGTGAGGCGTGGTGGTTTTAATTTTAAGGTCATTTGTGTGTGTGTGTGTGTGTGCGTGCGTACGTGCGTGCCTGTCTATGTGTGTTTCTTATTTTCTGTATGACTCTTGTGCATTGTGAGATACATTGCAATCTTTTTCAAAGCTACAAACTCTGAAGATGGATTTGAGACTTTCTTTGACTGCTACAGCTGCTTATTACACCGTTAAAGAATAGTAAACAGAGAGAAACAATAAATAATTGATGCCTAATAAGTTGGAGGAGAGCACACTAAAGGGCGCCTTCTTTATTTTCGGGGCCAAGAATAGAAAAAGCCTCCTGAGTTGTTTATTTCCTCCATCCCTTCTTTCTTTTCATGTCCTTCTCATTTTACGAGCCATGAGTCAACACAGCACACGTAAATGATATTTTGACACAGAGAGTCATGAATAATGCATTTGAATTTACTTTTATGCCAGAGTTGGACCCCTCTCAGCACCCCATCTCTCCCCCACAATCTCTCCCCTTTTCTCTGAGCCCCCGCCCCCTCACCCCCATCCTCCTCTTCCTCTCCTTTTCTCACTATTCATCCTCATCAGTGCTCAACCTCATTTCTTCTCTCCTGGCCCCTCCCTCTTTTTCTCCTCCTCCTTCTGCACCTCCATCAGACGGCAAGGAGGAAACAATGCAGGATCAGACTTCAGCTTTCAGAGTGAAAATCTACTGTATCTCTGTTTGTTGTTTAGGTTTTACACAGGCAGAAGCTCACTCCTGTTTTCTTATTCTGTGAAGAGAATTAGCTCATGCAGGAAAATTCTATTTGATGGCATAGTTTAATTTTATTTCGACTTTTAATTTGAAGTCATTATCCTGAAATGAGCCATGTTAGGTGAAAAAACAAAAGACATTAATGGTTTTATGTCATCACATTGGCAATAACGTTTTCCTTTATTTTAAGTAGTCGGACACTCTCAAGTTCTGAGGAAAACATTATATTTGTAGCATAACACCAGTCTGCAAATGAAAGTCTCTGAGGTCGGTGAGGTCTTGATAAAGCCAACACTACTTATTGATTCAGCATCTAAATTAATCATCCATAACTTGATCTGTTTCGATAAAGTCATCAGCAGCTGGCACCCTGCATGATCAGCAGCAATCATTCTTCCCCGCCAAGTCACTAATGTTAAGCCCGCGGGCTCCACAAACAGCCAGACACAGACGGGTTTTTAAAAGTAAATGAAAAACATTTATTCTGCTGGTGCTGCTTTATTTAACAGCTTGCTTGTGGTCATGACAAACAGAGGAAGTGAACATGAAGTTCAGGGTGCTCTGACCATCTCATCATTTCTGTTTTCATGCTGCATCTGTTCCTCCACCTACACATCATAGGAGTCATCATCATGTTTAGGGTGCTGTTTTCCAAGCTTGGATCCATGTTCCCCTCTATGGCCCTGATCTATATTCCAGAGTCCTCAGAAGAAAAGAAGTTTCTCCTTAAAAAATGTCTTTTCCTCAGTTTCTTGACAGGATGTATTGGTTTAATCTCTGATTAAATACTATAGTCTTTAAAGCACAAGAGAAACTGTGGTGGATATTTTGCAGAGCTTATTTTCAATGAAGACTTACTTAATGTTAAATTGAATGTAAACTCAATTTTGTAAGCTTTGAGGAGTTCCTAAAACTGACAATAACTAAAAGCATTGATGGGTGATGATGATGACAGCATTTACCCTTCAAAGTCTTTTAGTGTTGTCTGTATCTTGGTCAATTTTTCCACAAGTACTCACGTTCTAATGAATTGTGCAACTGCACAAAACTGCATTGTTGTCTTAATGTAATATCAGAGAAAAAAAGAAAATGTATTTAAATGGCAAGAAGGTGAGAGGTGTAAGAAAACCCCCACCATATTAATTAAAAAAAAAAAGATAAAAAAAGACCAAGAGCTCTTTGCAGAAGCATCTTTAGATCAACTCTTATCTTCCAGTATACATCAACATGTGTTTCACATAAGAAAGTTTGGGATCCCCTGAACCAGACCATAATCCAGATGGTGATCCCAGTCTCTGGCTGCAGTCTGTAATCTACTTACTTCACACTTCTGAGTGGAACAGTTCTCATCCCTCTGGTGTGAAATCCCTCTGCTGAGAAGTGGCACTGAAGGAAGCAGGGATGAATAATCTGCATCATCCCCATCGTCCACAGAGTGCTTCTCCATTCATAATTTAACATACCCCCCCCCAGCCCCCATTACATCTGATGAAAGCCACTGACCTGAAAATGTAGAGGGAATGAGTTCCTTCATGCACGCCGTTAACATTGTCTACGTCCGGCCCGTACATGCTGCCAGCAAACATCAATAAATGAGTCCAGTGTCAACACTGGGATCTGATGTCGATTCTGTCTGTACACACGGGAATACAACACTGACCAGGTTTCTGCATGTCACATGTTTAAATGAATCACATTGTAGTGCATATCAAGAAAATCCACAGTCAGTAATGAGATGTTTCACAGCAAGATTTACAGTTAATTTCACATGAGTAGACTCTGGGTTGTGATAAAATGCCTTAAGACCACATGCCGGGCTGTTTTACAAAATATACAACATCCTTATGTTCTACACATAGACTGTATAGCACAGAGACAAGTTTTCAGGATGTCATCCATCTGTTTCTGACACAGAGTTTTGGAGCCCGTCGTCATTAGGTGCCATGGACAAAATGCTGACCTTCAATCTAACTGAAGTCAAGCTAGAGTGAGGCTTTTGCATTTTCACATTCACTTCATTCCTTTTGGCCTTAGATTTGTGCTTCATTTACACTATCATCAGATATTGTATTCATAGGGTCGAATTACAGAGTAGTCATAGCCCCTATGATTTGCAATCTGCCCTGATACGGGTACAAATGCAAAAAAAGTCAAATCTTATTGACACTCCTTGAAAATGCTTGAGACAGCACTATACACTATTTGCACGGCCATTTGAAAACTACAGTAAAGTTATATATTATTGTACTTTAGTGGGGTAACTGAGTGCAAGACACCAAGAACTGATCCAGATATAACAATTCCGACCCCACAGGTTTTCTTGCAATCCTGTGTGGTTCAGAGTGAAATTACTGTAATGTGCATCAAACATGAGATGTACTGCATTAACCCATGTTACTGTAGAGTATAGGATAACAATGCTTCCCTGTCATAAAATGGTACATTTTTACTGAAATGTTACTGTACACTGCAGTACAATGAATATGTGAGCTGTAGTGAAGCTGTAAATCTAAATATAAAATATAAAAAGCTTCATGTATAACACAATGATAGCAGTGCAGTGCATATTTTTTAGTGCTGAATTACTGTCCAATATACACACCTGTTCTCCAGATAGAATGCTTGAATAATTGAATTTACAGTGCTTCTCCAAACATTTGGCTGCACCCTTCGACCAGCCTCAGCCATTGTGAGGCTGTTTGACAACATGGTCCACAATTGTAGCCCTAATTTCATCAGTGATGTGACACAGTCATGGAAGGTCCTTCCTCTTCTCCTGTTTTGTCCCCTTCCCCTTTATCCCTGCATCCTCACCCCTCTTCTACTACTCTGACCTGTGTCACAGTATCATAGAAATGTTACACACTGTCTTGCTCAGTTCGTGTACTAGCCAAGTGAGGGTTCATGGGATTCAGCTCTGAGTGACTGTGGAGAAGTGACTCATCAAAGGTTGCAACTAATGCTTCACCCCCCCCCCCCCCCCCCCCCCCATAGCTAATAGTCCCATGTAAATGAGGACTATTAGCTATATGACTATTCAGCATCCTAAAGTATAGTTTGACATCATCATCTCATAATAAACCTGTTTGATCCTAAAAACTAAAGCAGCACAAACGAAAATTGTTTCTGCACAAACCAGCACTAACGTAGCACAAACAAATGACATCAATTTGATTCATTTTTGACAAAGTCTGGGTCCGTGAACTGTGACCTTTAAAATATATTATATCTTAAAAACTAAAGCAGCACAAACGAATTTTTTTCCTGCACAAACCAGCCCCAACGCCGCACAAACGATTAAGAATATTTTCACTGAGTTTAGCGTGGGGTGGGGGGCCAGCTTCACGTAGGTGGCTCGGCACGCTTAAAGGAGGCGGGCCAGGCCGCGGCACGATTCATGCACAGCACGCGAGGGCGAGCGCCGCGCGTACACAATACATCATGCATGACGTATGAACACCGCGACCACTCCTCTCGATAATCATCTTGAACTATGGCGGGGTGTTGGAGGGCTGTGTTGGTCCAAAACAACTTAACAGAAGCCAAAAAGTGAGTAAAGTTGTAACAATGTTCTCAATGCTCCCTTATCTGCTGACTCTGGTGAAACCGCGTCTTGTGCACAGACGCTGCACGGTGACGTCGGCGGCCGTGCTGAAGCCTGGTTCATGTTGTGGTAGTGAGACCGCTGGCCGTACTGTCCTGGAGGGGGNCTGCGCCCTATATGTTGTGAAGGTTGAATGAACACTTTTAAGAATTTAAATTCTAATCAGAAAAATGAGCCAAACCCACTGAGAAAAAACTGTAATACCTGGAATTTTGATTTTGGATGAACATCTCTTTCCATCCCTTAAACAGCCAATAATATTGTACTGCACCTCTGTTTGATACTTTGTATAATGAAACAAAATTCACAGGAAGCATGTTGTGGTTGCAGTAAAGGTCAGAGTCAAAGAAGATACTGTTCAAGACATTCAGAGGGGAAATGGATGTTATTCATTTGTTCGCTTCAGTTTAGCCCTCCCTGTGAAAGACCACCTCTGCACAGACAGGATCACTGCAGTCAGGACTGGAATTATAATTTTAATGCAAATCAGATTTTTTTTTCCGTGAGATGTAACTCTAAAAGTGCAAACCCAGTGCCATTTAAAAAGTGTGAGGAGATACAGTTATGTTTCTTGAATTGATTGAATTCTTGAATTGATTCAAGGAAACTCCTTGAATCCTTGAATCCTTGAATGTGGTTAAGGAAATGTGTTTTTTTCTATTATTATGTATGTGTTGGACCGAGCACAAATAAATGGTACATTTCCTTTGGCCATACATTTTCCTGAGCTCAAAGTGCTTTCAGAAGGCATCCCTTTGTTCTTTGCAATTGGATTGTGTGGAACAATAGAAAAGGCTTAGCCCACAGTGACAAGTAAACAGTAAATTAGCACATCGTCGTTTTCAGACAATGCTCTGAAAACACAAGAAAAAGCTCTGTTTAAAGGGTTTAGGTTATTAAATAAACCTAAGAGAAGAGTTCATTTTAGCTGGACTCTGCAGCATTGTTATATAACCCATGTCTCAGGATTGTGTTCAAACCACGACAGAAAAGAAAGAACATTTTTGTACTGGTGAAAAGCGTAATTTATATATCCGACAAATTAGTGTCGATTTACGTAATCAGTGGCACAATCGGGCTCCGTTTAAGACACAAGCGTCGCGTAGTAAACGACACTATAGACTTCGATGGTATAGGGAAATTCGATCAAGGTGACTCACATAAGCTTGTTGCTGTTAAGTGCATATTTAACAGACTTTCTAGTTTCTCCTGCAGAGTTATTCATATCAAGCTTTTCAGAGATAAGTCAGTCTCAGAGCACAGTTTAAGAACTTCCACCAGCCTTTCCTCCCCCGCAAAGAAAAAAGTTAAAAAGTGTAACAAAAAGAGGAAGCTCCAGCCTCCTCTACACTGTACCCGTCCTGTATCAGCATGAAAATCTGGGTATATTGAGAACCTCGCTGTGACTTGAACACACCACATGAGTCATCTGGGATTATGAGTCATATTCTACTTGAATACAAAAAGAACCCCAGCTTTACCACACACCTACAGACTGGGAAACTTTTCACAGACTGAACTTACCAGCTCAGCATGCCTGGAACTGTTGACTGTGCTTAAAGTGGGACAGTCACTTCATTTCTAAGCCTGAGCAGGGAGTGTTCAACAGATGTGATTGGATCTTACTTAAAATGACTCGAGAGGAGTAAAGACTCTCTGTGATGATAAAGACGTGACTGATGTGAATGCTTGGACCTATGAAAGGATGCATTGCTTTACAGACAGACAGCTAGATAGATAGATAAATAGATAGATAGATAGATTTAGAGTTAATTAAGACAATTTTGAGTAAAGTTTGAATGCTCCTTGAATCGTATGCATCTGTGCCATCAAAGAGAAATAATTGTGGCCGCTTTCATCCTTCCTGCAATTAGTCTCTCCTCTGTGAAGTCATCACATGAATAAAGGACAAGAGCAGACTGAACCTTTGTCACTTTAATCATCCCTCTGTTTTATTCTTTCACACTGCTTTGGATTGAGTCCCCTATAGATGAATGTCAACAACTCAGTGTGTCCTTCAGGCAGATTTCACATCATTAGTGCTCTTCTTTGGGCTGTTGCTGTGATAACACAGACCTGCTTTGCATGTCTGGGGGCGTTAGAAGCAGCGTACACAATGTTTATGTTTTACCAGATCTAGATTGAGCCAGGAGTTGTATTTCAATAAAGAAGACTGAGAGATGTTATTTATATTAAACTGCCATGAAGAGAATTTTGTTTTAAGGTTAAATATCTGGTCACAACAGAAGATTCAGAATAAAGAGCTGCTGTGCTCCAAATATGATGATAGACAAAATAATGATCAGAAAATGATGGTAAATCCTCTCCTGTTGAATCATATCTTTTTGTTCATTGAATAATTTGCTAATTTTGCCACACAAAAATCATGAAGATGCTTGGATACACAAACAATCCTCATTTTTAGAGCCTTCACTTGCGGTCATGTATGTACGGTGCTCACAAGAAGAAACCAGATAAAAGCCCCATAATATTCACAACATCAGATGACGCTTTCTGAAAGCTTTGAGTTCACAAATTACTTGATGTTTTTTTTATAGCTTTCCAACAAGTTAATGGAATTAGATTTTATATTTGCTAAAATATTGCTCTTCCTTAGCAGTGATGTCATTCCAGCACCTTTTGAGTTGTACCCGTAAAGTTGGATTCGTGTTCTGAGGCAGTCGTAGAAACCGATTCATAAGCACTGGCACATGTAGATTTTAAAGTCACACTAAACACAATCCTAACTCGAACTCAATTTCCCAGACTCATGTATATGACGGAAGAATGTTTTTGTAAAATAATTTTTTTGACAGAGAAATTGTTAAAATTACAAACACAAATCATTAATTATGCATACGTCTTTTTGACAGCGATCTTACTCCATAAGTAGTTTTGTTTGAAGTAAGCAGCTTCAATTGTATAGGCTGCCCCCCATCAATCCTATGATATTTGTGAAATCTATCTGAAAAATCTTTTGTCCCACAATTTACCACATATTTAGTTCTTGTTTTTGTGATTGTGGTTGATTGTGTGTCTTGATATGTCAGCCCAATGTAGGACTGGTCAGCTGTTCAGGGTAAGTCCCACCTCTAACCCAAATGACAGCTGGGTTCAGCTCCCATCCCCATGACCTAAATGAGATAAGCATTAGGGGATAATGTATACATTAGTAGGTGATTACGTAAATTTGAAAAATATTGCAATAATAATAACTCAAATGGAAATTCAATAATCTGAAGAAACTGGTCTCAATTCTAGTAAAACAAAATCTAATGTGATAGCAGAAATGCTTGCTGATGAAGAAAGTTTTTTTAGAGGGAGCTAAAAAGAGATTGCTGGCTGGGCTTAACTGCTCTCCTTGGGTAGACTGTTCCAGAGCTTTGGAGCTCTCAGTGTCCTAACAGGGTGAGCAGGACATGTGGAAAGTAAGAGGGTCATTATCAAAACCAGGCTGGGATAGAAGCTTATGTTTTTGCCAAAGTGTCAACAGACAGAGCTGAGATGTGCCTTAATTTTGGTAGATGTTTGATTAGATATGATTGGATATTAGATAGGCCTATAATGGTCCTTTGTTGTTGTAACGTCTCAAGAAGTCAGAATAAAGTTTAAATGTGGCCTGGTATTGAATTGGCTGTGAGGAGAATCCTAATGAAGTGGATTGTGGCAATTGTGCTGTGAAACTGATGCATTTGGGTTAGGTTGAGCATTTCCACAAACGGTGTGTTTTAGCACCTAACTTTTGTTTTAGCCTTTAAATTGTTTAAGGCTTTTGCTCAGGCTCCATCACTCTCCTCTTTAGCTTTATTCTGCTCTTCTGTTCCTTCCCTATCAGACAGTTCAGCTCCTGTTTCCACTATTACGTCCAAATAAATCACAGGAATCGTTTTCAGTAGAGAAAAAAAACAGTTGTATAGATCTGTCTTCTCACTGCCAAACTTAATCTGCTGTCCTGGCATTGTCATAGAGACTTCAGCGTGCTGTAAATCAAGCAGTTGACCTGTCCAGTCCTGATCAGGAAGCTGAGAATAACACCTTGAAATAACCTATATTTTAGCCATGATAATCTCGTTTCAATTTAGGGTTATGATCGAGCATATAGATGAGACATTTCTAGGATCATTTAGAAAGTCCTTACAGCCCCTTAAAGTAAGACAGGTGAGTAACATGAAAAGGTAATAGATGTTCAGATGGATGTATTTTTGCTTTTTCACAAAGACCTTATATACCATTAGTATCAGTGACATTATCATTTGAACATTACTGTATTTCATCACTGTGATACTGCTGCTTTGACTCCCCGTCACATGTGACAGTAATCTTGATCATGTCCTGACTTTTTGCTCTTTGCTGTGCGTCTCATCAGAGACTAAAGCGATTTATCATCTTGCTGTGGAGCACTTCTTCTTTGGCTAACACTCACTCTCCATGACACTGCAGTGAAGTTTAGTGAACCACAGCTACAGCTTAAACCCCACCCCCACAGCACCTCCCAATAAAACTGATTTGCTCTGGCATGTATTGTTTTGGAAAATAAATCAGTCGACTCTTTCCACTTCATGCACTCATGACATCATTTGTTTCCCCTCTTAACTCAATTATTGTCACTTAGTTCATCTGTACGGCAACAATGACCTGTAGCTACAGTGCGCAGGGCCCTTCCCACTCTCTGCAGTATGACAGAAAGAACAGGGAAACAGTAACGCCTTGAGCCTGTAACTTTGTCAAAGTTAAATACAAGAGAGCACTTTATCCGCCTTATTTTTCTGTCACCCAATCCTCTTTTTCCCGCCTCGAAAATAAGCTTCAAGGTAATTGTGTCATTGTGTCATAAGGCACAGGAAAAAAATGGTAATCCATTAAATTGTATTCCGTGTTCTCTGTTGCTTTTGTAGTACAGAGCGACACTGCAGGATTTAGGAAAGGTGAATTATGAATAATTGCCTTTGATCCAAAAAGCCCGAGGAGTAATAACATTTAATGCTATAGCTGATCAATGAAAGCAGGGCTTCGTGTTTTTTATGTTCGATGACACCGTTTGTCAGAGGGTACCAGCTCATTTATTACACCTCTCATAAAGAGAAATTTGATTCACGCCAGCAACATTTCCACAAAGTTGGATTCACTTTATCTGACTTTACTTTGGTTTGACCTTTAACCTCTCTTATCAAAGAGCATCAGAAACTGAAGTTCCTGTTATGTTTGGATGCAAAAAGTCCCTGGCGCTCTGATGAATAATTTAGCATTAAAACATGAGAGGGGCCAGATGTTATTGAACACACACTCCAAAGGGTCTTTGTTGTGTCAATTAGTTGATTAAGTATCATCTACTCCCCTGTAACCTGATCTCTTTTTAAACAGCTTCATATTACAGGGGCAGCTGAGAGCAGGAGAAAGGGGACATTTTCAATTACATGTCAGCATATTTGACTGACCGTCAGCCACCATTTGATCAGGCTTTTACTTTAATTACTTGCATTTCATTAACTAGCCTCATTTATGGTTGAATTTTAATCAGCAGGACACTGGGACACAGAGTTGTGTGTTGGGGGAAAAACAGACAGCAGGATACTTTTAATTAAAGCACAGGTCTCATTATAAGTATGATTTTGCAGTGAAAGTTAACAATATTCTGGTGTTAAATCAAGTCAACAACCCTCAACTGAACACTTTTTTCATTCTGCACAAGCAGGTTAAAGTCCTCAACACCATAAGTGGACAAACAGTTCGGTAGTAAACACTTGTTGGTTCCAAATAACTCAATGAAAAAAAAAATGTATTAACAATAAAAACTTGAACAGCATGCCTCTCACCTCTAACATTTTAACAGCTTTCAAAGACCCTTGAAATCCTTTCAGAGAACTGAAACCCTTTTGTTTATAAATTTATTTCTTCCCACACAAAATCCTCTCTGCCCACACGGACACTCTAGGATGCCGACTGAAGTTATTATCATTTGCAGAAAAGAGGACAACACTGGCGAAATACAAAGATACAAAGACGACAGCATGCAAACACAGGAAGATATGAGGACAGAGAAAAGGAGTGAGACTGACTGACAGGTTGATAAAACAGAAGTGGAAGAAGCATGAAGGTTATAACAGTTTTGAATGTCCCATTGTTTTTTATTTAGATTTTCTCCTGACTTCTGTTTTTGAGTTTAGTTTTGAACATTTTTGAAAGATATTTCCCTGTTAAGCATGGGTGTTTTATGTGCAGTCTTAGTTTTCATGAGTGCAGTTTTTAATGTGATACTTGTCAGAGTAAAGACCAATGTGAGCAAGGAAAATTAGAGTTATTGAAACTGAAAACATGAAATAGTTTCAGAAAATGCATCTCAATACCTAAGATTCTGTGAGTTTTTGTGGTTGTCATATAACAAGACAGAAAGAAAAACACTAGATACATAGATTTCTATCACCTTATTTTATTAAGATATGCATAAAAAATACTGCACTTCATGTTATAGATCGTTTTCCAGACTTTTATTTCAGTCAATATGATGAGTTTGTTTTTTGGTGACAATTTAAGCTTATGTGAATCATAATCCTCTTGGAAGATAAAATACTCTTTGTAGTAACAGAGGCAGTATACAAAATAATTTCTCACAAACAAAAGTTTCCATTAAACATAACTTTAAAGTTTTAATTTTGGCTTATTATTTAGAGCTGTGTTGCCTTTCACTGAGATGGTAAAACTAGATCTACATCATAAAGCAATACATGTAGTTTAATGGATTAACAAGGTGTTCAACCGTATCACTTCGTGAAATCAGTGGATTATCTGACATATAAAGTTTATAACTGAAAATGAACCACTTTCCAGCCCTAATGTTGTGGGCTGAAAAGTAAAATGCTCCTTAAAAATGTTGCTCAGTAGAAAAATCAAAGTAATGCTAAAATGAAATGAAAAACATACAGCATGGCAGCATTTTGTTCAATACTTGAATGAATGTACTGCTTTACATTCCTCCACTGTACAACTAAGACAAGAAACCCAGAGTTGAGCCTTTTGATGAGTGTCTCGACCCAGCAGGAAGTCTTCATCCTCCTAAATATTTAGCAAGCACCTGATTCTCAGCTGATAGTCCAGAGCCGGCCATATTAGGTCAGGAACATCACAAGACCTGATCCTCTTGCACCTGCCAGAAGAACAGCACGTCTCTTTCTCTGTCTCATTCTCTGTCTCATTCTCTGTTTCACCTGCAAGGAGGAAAATATTTTACATAGAGACAGATTATCCCTGCTGATGAGAGATATGTCACCTGTGGATTTAGAACAATCTTTGGTTTGCTGAACAAACACATTTTTAATCCAAAATATAAAATATAAAAACTGTTGGAGAGAATTTCTGTTAAAAAAGGAAAAGAACAGACAGACTGTTATGTGAATAACAACTAATAAAACTTTGTAGAGTATATGAAAAAAAGGTTGTGACATTGTTATTAGACAGTATTTAAATAACACTTCTCTAGTCTTCCTGACCTCTCAAAGCACTTCTATGGTCCTGATCTCTTTTATCTATCCACACCACATTCACACTGATGGAGGAGAGTGATAATGACATGAACCATCAGTTTTAGCAAACACATTCACACATCACTGACCAACAGTGGGAGCTTTTTGGGGTTCACTGTTTTGCTCTTGGACACTTCAGCATGTGAATGCAAGATGTGGGATCAAACCCTTGACTCCTCGATTGAGACACAACAACTCCACCACTGAGCCAAAACCCTCCCCTGTACGTCATCCATACTAACATATTTGTCACGAAAATTACAGAGACATTTTGACTTCTATTTATCTAGCTAATACTGTAGGTTTTATTTTCAAAGGAATTACATTGTAGGATACCATCTCAGTAAATGCTTATGTCTGCAAATTCACTTAGCAGCTGAATTTAAAAAAAAAAAATAAAAAATTAAATTGCTCAAGTAACTCCAGCATTAATCTATTTACACCAATTGTTCCAAGTGTGGAGTAAAAATTTTGGAGACTGATATTTAGCCTTAGGTAGAGTAAAGTAAACTGTATCCTGAGGTGTTGAATCAAACATTTAAGGGGAGATGACAAACAGCTTAATTTTTTAAATATTTTTTAAATATTTTTTAATTTAGAATAGGATGGAGGGAAGGGGCATCCTTTTTTTGTATAACTTTTAAATGGACCGTGTCTTCTGGAAATGATATAAATAAAGTTTAATATAAAAAAAATAACAAAAAAACATCCGCAGTATTGGCAAGGGGGAATCTCTGCCCTGCAGCACCCCCCCCCCCCTTTGATTTGATTTGACATTGACTTCACCTGAAACTGCAAAATAATGTAGCATTTCCTTATCTCGTTAAATACACATTGAGATTATAACTTATGTCTTGCACATCTTACATTTTACTGTATTTTAGATATTTTTGTTTTGCAAATATTTTCAAAATACTAGCATTAAACATGTCAAACATATGTTGATCATATGAAATATGCTGTAAAAAGCATTAACATCGTCACTGTTAGCATGTTTATGTTGACATCCAGGTCAAAGCCCAGCATGTGCTTGAGGTTGTGTCTTATACAGCTTGTGGCCTTTCTGTTATGAAACTCTTGTAACATTACATGTATGTGCAATGTCCCTGGGGTTTTATTTTTCATGTACTTTATGTCTATAAGAGAGACATACAAGAGGGTCTTATAGGGATTAAGTCAGAATCAATAAATGGTTTAAAACAGGACCCCTACGTTAGGGAATAGGGTTTAGCCATGCACTTAAAACTCTATGTTGATGTACGTTTGAGATCAAACCACAACCCCCTCTTTGGACTAACTAATTAGTTTCAGTGCTGGGGTATCGGTTTAGCTCAGTTGGTGGAGCCCCATTCTCCCCCGGATTTCCTGTCTCTCTCTCTGGCTTCATGTCAGATGAAGGTGTTAAATAGTCAAAGAAAAAAAAGGTCAAAAGAAGTCCAAAAATAAAAAGGGAGAAAAAAAAGACAAGAACTAGTTTTGGTTCTGCAATGTGAGGCACAACAGCAATAGTTGGCATATGCTAATCCAGGTAGACGAAAGGTTTACTTTCGAGTGGTCACATCAATTATGGTTTGCACAGTCCCAGGTTCTCTGCTGATATTTTGGTTCAATGATCTTAATTAAGCTCCACAGCAACTGGAATGAATACTTTTTCACCATGCATACAATGCTGAAATTTGATAATAATGATTAGTCCATCCAGATACAGTACTGTGAAGGTCTACGCTATGTCATGTCATATATATTCAGGTTGGGCCAAGTAACTAGAAATAGAAAGCAAACCTGCAGGAGTGAGGCACAAACACGACCCTCTCCTTGACTGTCTTCTTAGGCATTGTTCCTCAGTGATACATGGGGGAAACCACAAGATGGTTTCATCCACGTTGTATGCAAATGTTTTGTGTGGATTTCTACCCAATAGATGGACATTCTGATCTAAATTATTACCAGGTTATTTTTTGAGAAGGACAGCTCATCATTGATGAATATGTCGTTTGCATAAAATAACACATTGATGTGAAACCCTGTTTCCTGTGACATAATGCATTCAGTTTACTTTATCTACAATTGCACAGTGACAAAATCACAGGATGACATGACAACAAGAGAGAGAAAATGATTCACATGGGTTGAGTAGAAGCAGTTTCCCTCTTTTGTGCCATTTGTTTTTCATAAATACGGCAGCTCAGAGCGCCGTTAATACTTTGTGTATCAGTTTTGTTCTTGTTTGCCAGACAGTGTTCAGCAGCAGCCTCTGGGGCCTGTCTGCAGTCAAACAGGCTCTCTCCTCTCCTGCTCTGTTTTCTGTCAGTTTTAAGTGAAAGAAGACAAGGGTGAGGGATGTCGGCAACAAGCAGCTGCTCAGAGGTGTGCTGTCTGTTGATGCTGGGCTCTCCTGGCACATGTAAGAGCTGTCACCTTTCCTCTCCATCAAAAAAATCTTGAGTGTCAAAACACAGAGACACAAGTGTTATTTTGGATCCTCAACCATGATTTTGATCCATTTAATTTGGTGAATATTACTTTGGATGGGGAAAAATTGACAAAATTGATGTCTTACTAAACATTGTGCACATTGTTTTATTAAAAAGCATGATTCAGAGTTTTGCTGTTAAATAAGAGAAAAGAAAGGCAAACCTTTCGATGTTTTCTCACTCTCCTGTGCTTACTCTTTTGTATCATAATGGCAATATTTTCACAATGTTCCCCACCATCTGTGGGAATGTGATACCTTTCTATAGCTGAGTGAAAGAGAGAGGGGGGGTGGGGTGGTGCTGGTGGAGTGGGGGGGGAGTGGTGTTCTCTAATCCCAGAATCCCTCACATCGAATCATGCAAATTTGGTGCACTTTGAAGCGATTCCAGCTCCTACCATATGCAGAGTGAAAACAACAATCTATTATGCATGCATTGCACCAAGCTTATGGTAATGTTATTTCCCTGCTATCCCTATAAAGTCAAAATTTGTAGATGAACAACATATCTAAAGTTTCTTTTAAAATAATATTTGTCTCATTGTAGTGGTGCATTTGTGAATAACAAGCAGAGTGTTTGGAGGGAGCTGCAAAGATGTGTTTGTGTCTCGCTGTGGAGGTGATGCTTGGAAATATGATGGGTGATATTTTCCTCTGGCAATCGATGTTTAAGAGGTTGTATTCTTGCCGTATTCACTCCAAGTATGTTGTCACGGTTCAAATTCTGCTCTTCAAAGACAACAACACAATCAGAAACTTCCTGAAATGCAAAATAGTTTGTTTTTATGTTGTTTGTCTCTCCCCAGCACCAAGTAGCTTAGCATCCATGAAGTCATTTTCTTCATTAGTAATAGAGGTTTAAAATAAACTTCTCTTTAAATAAAGAAAGACACCATTTGAAGCCAGAAGTCTTCAATCCCCACAAATAGACTTTTAATGACCAGGTAGGTGTTTCATGACAGCAATCTTTTGGGCATTCTCCCTCACTATATTTCACAAGCCAAAAAGCTGTCAGCACGCTTTGTCGCTCTCTGTCTATGGCTGGATAAAGAACACAACATCAATGATATTTCCATTTGTTCAATGGATAATTAGAGCCCACGACATGCCAAGAATCATTTTCCGTCTTGGCTCATCCTAATTTGGGGGAGGAATCATGCAAAGTGTAATTGGCAAGACAAGATGTGACTGGTGTCTCCTGAGTGGATCTGTGCTTTGTTACAACACACTGTTCTTAATGAAGAGGCTGACGGCTCACTTGATTATGTTGTGTCGTATTTTAGATTTCATGCATAAGCTTCCCATTACTGTTTAAGTAAACTCATCTGAAACTTGAGCCTGTACCTGAAGTTTCTGTTTGTTGGAGTCTAGTTATTCGTCATTCTTAGCACCTTTCCTCACATTTATTTGCTTACTTTGCATATTCATCTTGGTCAGGATTGCAGCCGTTTGCAGAGCAGAACCTCAGAAAGAATTTTACAGAAAGCAGAATCAGCAGGTATGACATAGTTGGGGTCATTGTGGGTGGAAGAGGAAGGGTTGGCATCCCGTCAAAAGAACGCACACACAAACACACATATATGCGCTCACATTCTTTGCGGTGTACCTGCAACACTGTTGTTATGTGAGATGACAATGTGTCAACCAGTTTCTTATTGATTATGAAACCTCCTTCACACTTTGGAGTTCTGTTTTTTTCTGTGGTTCTGCATGTGCCTCAACCCTGTACACAAGCACACAGTGTGGAGATACCACTCTTAATGGTTACTACAAGTATTACCAAAACTGTATACCCATTAAAAAAATTCAGTCTTCCTTTTTTCTTTTTTTTCTTTTTAGAGCTTCTATATTTTTTCATGTAACACTGTCTGATAATCACTATTCTGTCACTTCAGTCATACTGCAGATGTTTTACAGTGTGTGAAAAATGGCCCAAACCGTATTCCAAATATCATTTATGACTTTTTGTGCTTCATGGCTGTTTGAAAACATTCTTTTTCCTTTGGGAATCACTTGTACTTCAATGGATTTAAATATCTCATACTGAGTGGGTGGTTTTGCTAAACAGAATCCTCACTTGTTAAGACAAGACCACAAAGGAGTCTTGTCCACCCTGAGGGGATTCAGTTTTGCATAACCTGCTCACCATACAGCGCCTACTTTGTCACTCAATTTAGAATCCATAAAAGTTGATTATTTTATTGATTTAAAATACTTTGAATATGCAGTTAAAAGAAAAAAAGCCTTTGAGATTCAATGGTTGGTGGACCATCTGTAATCTGGTATTCTTATCAGCCTACTCATGGTCAAATTGACCTTAGCCTGCTATACTGCATACTGTCATGAAATCAAATTGAACTTCACATTATCATTCACAATAGAGTAAAAATGTTAATTGTTTTTTCTTTGGCATTCTAAAGAGGTGCAGAAAATAACAGCCACATGTGTCTAAGGTCCTCTCCTGCAGTAACTTTAATGCTATGTGGCCATTATCTTTTGTGTTCTTCTCCTTTTTCTTTAAAAAAGTGTTTTTTCCATGCAACATTTTTTTAAATACCATTCTTGGACAGGGGGACTTAAGAGCGACAAAATGAGGGAATGAGTATGGGTGAAGATATAGGGCAGCAGTTTTTGGCCAGCAGTCAAAATAGTGACTGCTGAGTCAAGTGGTGCCTGAGCGCTTCAACAGCTAAGCCGATGGCAACCTCTCATTTTCTTTAATTTGGTCAGTGTCTGTTTTACTGAGCTCCCTGAGTATTTTAAGTCTTGCGTTTGATCCTTTTGAGGAACACACTTGGAAAAAGGGACAAAAAATATCTATTTTTTGTTTATTTGTTTGATTGATTGTTTTTTAGTTTTTGTTAATCTCGAATAGGCATTTTGAATTTTCATAAGAAGTGGGTTGCCTTCACCCTGGCACCACAACATACGCCGTGCATATAGCAGATATGTAGTGTTAATGATAAAAAACTCAACAGATGGAAATCAAACTTATCAAGCATTACAGAAGCTTCTATTCTTCAACAGCCACTGGTGTTTTACCAACATGACGGGGTTGAAATTTCATCACAATTCTGTTTCTGCACAGTGTACCTCAAAAAGTCTTTGATGTCAAAAATGGTTTGAACATCATCTATGAGACCATGGTTCCAGGTATTTTGGGCACCAATTTTGTCCTTTAAGAAGATACAACCTGAATAAAACGTAAGACATGTTGGGAGAGAGTGGGGGATGACAAGTAACCTGTATATTGAGTGGCGCAATGCCTTTTTGCTGGCTAATAAGCTTCTAGGAAGTTATACCAAACCACGACAAAAGACATCCCAAAAAAACTCTAAAAGCAGGTCCCAACCTCATTTTGTGTCAAATGTAAATTATTAACCCACCAAAAGCAAGCAATTTGGAATAGTGGCAAAATAAAGTCTCAGACAGGCAGAAACCTCAAGCAGAACCAGACCCATTAGTGAACAGCCCCATGCCCTGACTGGCATGATCAATGCTGAGCAGGTCAGACCAGTGTACACGTCACAAGGTTTAATGTGATGCAGCCCTGTGGTGCACACCTTCATAACACATATACAACACTGCCGTTTTCAAAAAACATGTGCACACATTTTCTACTCACACAGCCATTTATGCACAAAAAAACCTTACAGCACAAGCATGCACCTTGTAAATCCACAGGATTTGGGGAATAAAACTGTTAACCCAGTGTTCAGAGTGAGTGTGGCTCTGCAGGAGCGGCTGCATATCATGCTGGATGAGAGTTGGGACGTGGGGTGGCTTTATCACTCAAACTGGCCTCATGGAGCCTGGTGCTCTCTGCCAGCCAGACTCCAAGTTATTCTATGCCAGTGGAGCATTGATTTTCCACACTGTTAGCTCACATGATTCCCCCTTTCCTCAGAGGAAAATTGCCGGGATGAAAAAAAAGGACTCCCTGTGATCGATTGGACCACTGCGCAACTGAATTCAGGTTACAAGCTGAGGGAGATGAGGAGAGAGAGAGAGAGAGAGAGAGAGAGAGAGAGAGAGAGAGAGAGAGAGAGAATGAAGACAGTACACAGCAGGGTGCTCACATGTTAGTCTCACTGAGGTAAATATGGACTTGTAAAACTGGGGCTGGGGAGGGAAAAGGCACAGTTTTAAAGAAGCAGTAGCAGCAGCACAATATAGTGCAGGTACCTGGTTTACACCTTTTTAGTATTAACCATGAAAGGGAAAAAAAAGTTTTTTTCCGTTTTATTTAAAATAAAGTTGTTTTTTCAAAGCTTGGAATAATTTAAAACATTTCAAAGTTTTCTTCTCTGAAAAGTTTTATTTTCCTTGTAACAGCCCATACAAACGGAAAAACAGTGACTTAAAATATGAAAGCCCCATATATTCATGTTTCAAAACCAACTCACTCAGCAACTAACCTATCTCATTGAAATCCACCATGGTGGTAAAAATATTTAGATGAGTCCAATCACAGATAGACTGGACTCTTATGTCCTCTTTTTAAACAGCACTTTCTCTATGATTTCACTGACACTGAACGCCTACTGAAGCAGACACAGGTGGCTTTTTGCAGCTATGACTTCTATCAAAGTGATAACTCTACAGCTGCTGATTTTAACAGTCTCAAGGCTCAAGATTTTAAGGGTTTCACTTTTCCGCTTTTAAAATCAAAAGAGCTCCAAGATTTGCATGCAGTACAGGAAAGAGCTGTATTTCCTCGCTTAGTCACAGAACTCAGTTTTTTTACTGTGAAAAAAGGAAATGTATGAAACACTGAATCAAAAATGTAACTTATCAATAACAAAAAAAATCTATACCTGGAAAGAAAATGTGCCAACTTCATGCTGTAGAAACTGCTACAGTGCTGCAATCAAGACACAATATGCCACTTTCTCCCATGATCTGTAAGTTATCACCATAAACTTTATTTTAGCAGACTTCATTCATATTGATGCATTTTATGAAATTTAAAACACGTAAGACTTTCACATTGAAGTATTTCTAAACACAATGAAAAGTTCCATTCATTTTGCTGCACAAAAACTAAAAAGTGAGAGAGACCATAATCACAAATATATTTGAAATCAATACTTCTTTTATTCTTGCCTTGACATCGAGGTATTGTTCTATTTTTAGGCTTTATTCTTTTTTTCTGTTACTGCTGAGCTATGTGCATGTCTTGGTGTTTGAGGCCCGCACCATCATGTAATGAACTACTAAGGAGATTCTTATGCAATGACCTCATAATATTAGGAAGTCTCATGATGGTCTAATATTATACGCAGTGAAGAGTCCACAGACAGATTCATGGATTTCAACAGTGTATGAATGTGTAGAGGTCTAAATATCTTAAGTACTCCCAGCTTTTTTTGGTCTTTGTATATCTCTAAAATATGGAAATCCATAACACCATGTGTTTAACTTTGTTGTTATATTTGCCAACGGTGACATAAAGGATTTGTATCTGATGTGACCCAATAATAGAATTCCGTGAAGAATTTAAAGTGTTGTTTTGGAGACATGAAAATGATTGGAAGTTAAGCTCCATCAATAGAAAAACAAAACGAGTTAGTTGCTCCATTGTATTTTAATGACTCCAAAAATGTTTTTCACCCTGTCTCAGTTTTCAAAGTTGCCTGTAATGAAGGCTCACATCCAGGTACCTACAAAATAATTGGAGCGTTTTTGAGGATCTGTCATTTAAGCCATTGTGTTTTCATTTGGCTGACTCTTCTGTTATATAACAGTTTTCTATAGTCCTATTTTCACACACTGAACCCTTTTGGAAAAAGCTAATCATTATACAAAAACACTGAATACAAAGCCAATACTGCCAATGAGCAGCAGAAAATAATAATGCAGTTTCCTGTCTTAACAAAAACTTGGCAACAAAGAGAGAACACCATGTGTACTGGGATGGTATGAAAATAGACCATACCATCACCAGCCAGTCACTTAGCCATTTACTATTAATAAATAATGCTCTGTCTTCCTCTTAGCCTTTGCTTCTGCTGGTTTTAAATGGTATACATTTTCATTAATGTCAGAGGGTTCTTCTTCATTGTACCGTCCTGTATGTTAGGTGAGCCTCTCTCTCAGCCTCTTAAGACCATTATGTTAGCACTGATGCATATGAACTCATTTTAGCATGATGGATGTGCAGTATGTAGAAAGGCATAAGGGCCATACAATAACTCATTTGTGAGCGTGAAAACAGTGGCAGCATATGCACTTTATCATGGAACATCACTCTATGCATTCATTTGTGTCTGAACAAGTTGTAAAGAGAACAGGTCAGTCCACTACCACATGATTGGTTAGGATAAAAAAAATGGATATGTTAACACTCTAACTGAAGATCTACTTCTGTTGGGGTTCTTGTACTTATTGGTCAGGTTTTTATTTTTTTGGGTTCAAGTTATTTTTTGTTTTTCTACTCTAAATCTGAGAATTTGTAAATTTGTTTTACTACTTGTTACTTAAACATCAACCACACTGAAGGCCCTTTGTTTCAGATGAACTTTGTGATGCATTGTAAAAAGACTGAACAAATTTGAAGACACAAATAGAGAAACAGATAAAAAATGATGTGAGGTAAGAATGGATTATTATTGTTTTAACCACAAAGAGCTCTGGAGAACTGTTCTGTGGTTGACTGGGAAATACAACAGATTTGTGATTGAGTAGTCTTTTTCTCCTTGGTGAAAAAATAGCACTGTTGATTTAAAATTAAAACCCAGACCATGATGTTTCATTTCCTAGATTTTAACAAATTATTTGGTGACCAAAACTAACACTCAGGGGTCTATTTCTTCACCACAAAGAGCCTTGACTGAGCGACAATACACTTAAGTTTTGTCAAGTGTAGGCACATATACACCCCAGATAGGATAAGTAAAGGTTTCTATGGAGAATTTATTGGGAATAACAGGGGAAAAATCAACTTCTTGGACTAACATTTGCATGGCTGTACAAATTATGTGTTCTTCATGTCGTGGCAGAAACTGTTGAAGTCCGACTTTGAGACAACAAACAAATCTATCATAGCGAAGAAGCATCTGTTTGTTTCAATAAATGTGGGTAGAATTCATGAGCCCCCTGTGGCAGAAATCGGCATTATTGAATAGTATATGTGAGGAAATGCTCACATGACCAGAGCTTTATTTACTGTCAGGTAGTCTAGGTACATACAATTTCTTCTGTTTCCATGTTCCATGAAGCAGTTGATAGCCAAACTTTTGTTTCGGATGCCCTGAAGGAAGAGGCTAAGCTGACTAGCATATGCTGCCTGTTAGTGGACTTTGTGTAACAAGTACCTCATGTAATATTGGGCATTTATTCTGTGTTTATAGACTACAACCATCAACCATTGTTTGTCCCACCCCTTTTTCTTCCTTGCAACCACCATTGAGTGTGGGAAGTTTTCTAGATTTAACTTTTTGACTGTTTTGAGTGCATCAGCTGAGAAATCAAAGTGCATTGCATTTTTCTGTACTGCCAGTGTGAACAAACTTATGCACTCAAAATAGTAACTGTAAGTGCAGATGTACACGATTTGGGACACAGCCCAAGAGGACCCCAGGTGAATCGTCTTATGATCTATTGTTTAGCATACAAGCAGGAACATAATAAATCACATGATGCCATCACTGATAGGAAGAGAAAAGCTTTTCAGTTATGAAAAATAATAAATTTCTTGAGTTCATGTATAAAGTCCTATATCGAGTTTGTGTAAATGTATATAGCAGTCATCATAATGAGAAAGTGCTTTAGCTCTGACTTTTTTCACAATTTGTCCTTTGCTTCACCCATTTGAACAGAAGTGAGATGTTTCAAACTTATTGTATGTTTTTATTCCAGCAAGAGAACTGGAGTTCAAGTACAAGGGCTTATAACATCTGTCTTTTATCACTGTTAGTAGTTGCAGTAGATAGTGATCATTGTGCATGTGTACACACAAAATCCTCATGCCACCTCCCTGTCACACTGGCCACTTTGTATTTGTACACAAAGCCACAGAAGTTAACAAATTTAGAACACTTTTCCTATTATTCCTAAACATATGATACATTTATGTCTCATCTTGAAGGTCAACAATCTTTGTTTTCGTATCCAACTAAATAGTGCAAATCTTTCTGTTTTTAGAGCCACAGTGGTTGATAAGCATTGTCACTTTAATTACATCAATGTAAATATTTCATAGTGGCCAAATCAGATCTTGTGGCCACAATGCTCCTGTAAATGGAATTTTATCTGTAGCTCGGGACCATTAGTGGCACTGAGTTCTGAGGCAGCCTAGAGGACGGTAATTAAGTCCACTCAGCCATGACTAAACATTTTTGACATTTTTCCTAGTCCGGAATGAACTGTCAGTGTGCGCAGAGAGTAACCATCTTGTCACTTTGTGTTTGTATAAGAATAGCAGAAAGCTGGCTGCGGAGCTGAGTTTCATCTAAAAAAAAAAGGATGAAATGAGTGAAAAAAGAGAAAATGGTGGTGGCTTAAACATGTCTGTCTGTCTGTACAGCATGTGTGTGTCTCTGTATGTGTGCGTGTGACTGAGACAGAATGAGAGGGAGAGAGACAGACTGTAACCCATTTCTAATTCTAAATTATTCCATTTCACAACAGCACTGAGAGGAGAGCGACCTAAAATACAGTATATGTGTAAAAATGTGGAAAATATTTTGAGCTCACACAATGCAAAGAAAAGTAGGACACATTTGAGTTTGCTTTGCATCACAGTTTGCTGATGGATCAAAACTGTCAGAATAGCCCAGTTTCTCATGGAGGCTTTTGTTAGATTTTCTCTAGATTTATTTGGACCTTCAACTGAGGTGTGTGTGTGGTTTTTTTAGTGTGTGTACATGCCTGTGTGTGTAAGAACGTTCATTAGCAGAAACTAAGGTCGATTTCAACAAACTTACTGCATATTGTGGTGCACTTTGCATCTCATTCCAGTGTGATACCAGGATACTAATATGTTTCTCCTCTTGTGTGTGCAGATATAATGAGTTACAGTGGAAGCAGAGACAAAACCCAGAGATAACAAGGTGACTTTGAACTTGCCTCGGAAGATATTCCACTGGCATCCTTAAGAAGAGGAAAACAACCAGTGCCTTAATAGCCAATACAAGCATTCCATCAACTTTGGTATGCTTGAGTAAATTGAATACCCCTGCTTTGCCTTTTGTTCTAGAAAATGCATCAAATTGATTGAAAGAAGCAATTACGGTACCAGGGAACAGTATTGATTTTATGAAAGTGTGCAATTACTTTAATTGGAATAACCGTGTCTCGATTAGATGGTGGTAGTAGGCTATGTTCAAAAAATGTCTGCATTATACATAGTTGTTTTGATTTTGAGTAAATTCTGTTTCCAGTACAGCCCAACCTTTGTGCCTGATTAGCCTGTTTATTTTCCTGTGTAGCCATTTTCTCTGGGCAGAACACATTTAATCAACATGGGTGCAATAGTAATGAAAAAAATAAAGTCAATGGAAGCATTAGCAAAAGAAAATTATTTTCAATGTCACATGTTTGAAAGATTCTTGTGCACAACATGGGACTAAATGTGTGCGCCAAGCGCACAAATCAGCCCGGTTTGCACAAATGAGAAGGTTGGTTGTTTGTGCAATACAATTGAAATGCATCCTCTGTTTGGAGTTAGAACCAGTTTAAAAAGGGGGAAAATGAACAGTGAAGTCAAGCTTTAAATCTGGCTGCAGACCATGTGACTTGACATGGAGCAAGCAAATGAAAGAGGAAGAGAGACAGAGAGAGAAAAGGAGAAGCAGAAAGAGAGAGAGAGACAGAGAGAGAGGAAGAGAGAGAGAGCGAGAGAAAGAGAGAGAGAGAGAGAGCAATACCCCCATAAAACCATCTCTGCTTTCAGTTCAAATAGGTCCTATCATCTCCATGACAACAGTCGTAATGGTAACATGGAAATATATTAATGTAAAACCATGGCAACGTTCTCCAATTGAATTAAGCAGCACCTGTGCACATTACAGAAGAAGATAAAAGACAAAAGGAGGCAGCTTCTGCTTGCCAAGCAGCTGTGGCTTTCAGACCTTAAAAACCCATCTACATTTCCTGAAAGCATTTGTTTTCCAATGTTTCTGTGTGGCAAATTACCGTAGCATTGCATGCTTTTTCAGGGGTTTTCTGTCGTATTTGTGCAAACAGATGAGAAACTGGATAATTACATTCTGTCGTATATAAGCCTGACTCCCTTGCCAGAGTGGTGTATACAGCAGGATTAAGAGAATGTGTGTTTTACCATTAAATCACATAATGGTGAGGCAGCCGCTCTGATAGGTAAAAGGGCACGGTGTTTGTGCACAAAGCGACATGTTAGACACACAAACTGAGTACATTGAGCTTCCTTTTCATTCAAAACACAAGGTGTGTGAGAGAGTGAAAGTGTTGGTGTTGTGCCTTCTTTTCTCAGAGCAGAGCTGAAAAGAGAAAACATTATCTACATCACCATGCCATCAAATCTGATGGATTTTATCCCCTCCCTCCCCCTCTCCCTCCCTCTTTCTTCTCCCTTCCCCTAGCCTCTGTGTTCACTGGTAATAGCAACGAAGCATTCTCTCACCCTTGAAAATGTGAGTCTGTGTGTGTTTGTTTGTGTCTGTAGAGGAGGAAGAAAGAAGGGCAGAGGCTGCTGAGGACGCACAGCCTCACTGAAATTACTCTTAAAAGGATATTGTTGTTCCCAAAGTGTGTTGAACAGCATTTTCATCTGCCATGTTTTATTCATACAAACAGTCATGTCCGACACAGAGCCATACAGTACATCGACTTCTGTTCAACTCTGTCTGTCTGTCTCTGGGAGAAAATCCTCATTCTGTTGTAAGGTAGCACAGATAAAAACTCTAATCTCCAATCTCTCAAGGGATCTGACCAGAAACTATTTTCTCCACTCTGCTTTCCATTTTACAACAATGCCACTCCTTCCAGGCAGACAGAGGTTCAAACCGTCAGTACTAAGTGTGCTTATACATTATAAGGCACTCAGGCCTCCCAACAGGCACCTTCTCTGCAATAGGTCAAACTTGCGTAACGTTCTCTTTTAAATCCTCCAGCTGTTTAATGCCAGGAGAGAAGAAAAGTGGAGATTAACAAGAAACTCTATGGTGGAAATATATACAGACTGGCTCTCTTTCAAACATACAATGCATCAGCAGGCCTCACATGAGCTAGGATTGTTTGATTTCACTTGTTGTACAATGACTCTGACGTGAACACAGTGGAAAATTGCAATATTTTGTGTGGTATTTACCAAGAATTAGAATGAACAGTTAGATCTTTTATGAACACGACTATGAAATGCTCCACATATCTTGCAATAACTTACAATTCCCACCACCTGAGAGCACCGATATCAAACTATTTGTCCCTTTATAAAGCCAAGGTGAGAGGCATCAGGAACATAGCCTTGAGTTATGGGAATAATAGATTCATTCTCAACTCAGCTGCCTATTGGATAAAGGATTTATTCTCGTTTCTTTGACTCAGATATCTCTGTAACATCTGATGAGTATAAAATATCCTTTTTAGTTTTTGTCTTTACTTTGAATTAAATCATTTACAACATTCAGCTCTTTCTCTTGATTCCTAAAGTATCAGCCAGATAATACTGATGTGAAAATAATGAAAACTACACAAGTACATAACACTCCATCTGCCTCTACAATTGCCTTTTTAATAATAATAATTATAAGCAATACATTTTACAGCAATATTTGGTACTATTTCCACTATGACCAAATGTATTTCTCCTTTTTTATATACTGTCTGCATCAATTATAACACAGATAACCACTTCACTGAAGTTCCTGTTTCTAAATTAAACAATTTCAGAATTGGAATCACAAACACTTTATTAATGCCAGGGGGAAACTTGTTGTAACCATAGCTCTTGACATGATGCAGCAGTAAAAATAAATAGGATAGATGTAATAAAATGAGCAATAGAAACAATAAACAATAATCACAAATAAGCAGCAAGTACCAAAAGGGATAAGTACTGAAGGTAATGCAATATCTACATTACATATACGTGATTGTAGCAGGGTAAACTGTGTTATAAAACACTGATATTGCACACTGAATAGGTGCTAAGATATCGCACTGTGATGTTACACAGGATTATTACACAGTGATATCACATAGTATTTTAAATGGCAGTTTCATCCCTGGGAATACATTTTACTGTACAAACCGTGTTTGGCTTGAATCGTCCAAATTTATCTCGGTAGCAAACTTTTTGAACTAACATTAAGCTTACCTCCATCACCTCAATAAAAAAACAGATGCAGAGGTACTATTATTATTATTATTTTTGCTATTTATTATTATTATATTAATATTTCCACCATACTGCTTAAACTGGCATTGGTTCTTGATGGCCTGAATCACTTAACATGATTTGCAGAAGATTGAGGTTTACGCTTAAGATCCATTTTGGTCAGCATTCAGAGTGAACGACTGACAAACAAGAAAGATGTACAAACAGAGGAAGACATTGGATCTCTATGTATTCCCCCATTTTGCACTGAAGAAAGTTCAAAATACAGATTCATGGATCTGTTACTAAATTGGATTGTACAGTGCTAGCGTCAGACATGCTAAGATGGTAATTACTTTTCAACATACAGGCAGGTCACTCGGACATGTTCAGGTTAAAATCAGTGAAAAAGTGTGCTGCTTTGTCCACAGAGGACTCCAAAATCAACACAGAAAGTCCCTACCAGGGGCTTCTCTGAAGTAAACAGGTTGAAGTGCTTTTGCATTCACATTTTAATTTCATTTTTCAACCTGAGGCTAAGTCATATTAATTTATAGTTCATTTTAAAGTATTGTTTGCAAAGTCCATCCACAGGTTTGAGATTATGTTAACTGTTTTAGGATCTTAAATAAATGTGTTCTCCTTATTCTTTGGCCTCAATGACCTAGACAGAAGCCAGTACAGGTACCAACCCTCAGTTCAGATAAAAATCAAGTGAGCTTGAATAGCATGATTATAGTTTCATTAACATGCCTCACCAACATAGGATCTGCACGCATAGACATTGACAGAAAGTGAAAATGGGGGAGGCTTTAGTAAGAGGGTTGTTTGTATCATTTACACATGTGCCTGAATAATGGATTTCACCATCGGGCTGTGAAGTTGCCTGAAAAAGAATTATACAACATAAAATGTTGACTTTTGACCAAATAAACTCCCAAATGTGCAGCTGCTTGAAAATAAAATGTATTTAATGGTTCTTATTGCCTTAAGGTCACATTAAAAAAGATGCCTGAATTCTAATTAGCCTCATTTATCCCCCCCACCCATCCCACCCCCCACACTCAGTAAAAACATCTATAATTTGAGCAACTCAAAAAGTATCCTAATTGCTCAGCTGAAAAGGACTCTGATTGGATGCTTGAACTTCTTTATGTAGGAATGACTCACAATTCCTTTGCTTGAATGACAAACAATTTACCCTGGTAAATGGTGCCATGTGTCTTTTTGAGTGGATTCAAGAATGAGTCCTGTTTTCCTACATATGTGTGAAACATACGCTCTGTAGTATGAAGACGATAAGCTATGTCCAAAGTACAAGAAATAAAAATGACTTTGAAAGATTTGTTTTTATTATGGAAACTGAAAAAAGAAGCATAAAAATTTACAAACTGTCTATTTTTTATGCAACTCAAAAGTATAAAACTTTAACTCGCTTGACATTATCACCATGTGCAAATTGTTGGCTGTTTTAATGACACTGAGCTAAGCTCCTGCAGAATGCAATACATTCTTCCCCAAATGAGAGCTGAAATGCTATAGGCAATTAGAAGAGTCTCTAGAATTTCCTTGAAATGAAGTGCTAAATGAAACGTGGTCAGACTGACAAGTGTGCTCCCTCTTTTCACTGAGCCTCTCTGTCTTCCTGCAGCTCTTCATGCAGAGGGGAAAGGTATACATGTCTCTTTTTACCAATCAAGAGTCAATGCATATAAGCCTTGCAGTGATTTCCCTTAATTATGCTTCAGGGTGATTTACAAAGTGGATGACACAATGAGGACATGATGTCAGTCAATAATACTCTAGCATTTTCTTCAGAGCTTGCTCAGATTTACTGTACTGTATCTGATTCCTGTTACAGAGTCAGCATTTTCCCCTGTATGGAATAAATCTAGAAAAACACACACATGGACATAATCTTTGAGTGGTTCAGATGTCACAGGCTTTAAGTCCTTCGGCTGGGTATGGGTGCTGACCTCTCAGTAAACCAGGCCATGACCTCCTTGTCTGCAGGGCTGCACTGAGGACATTAAATGATCTCTGCATCTGTTCCAGTAAGAATGTCCAAAGAAGTCATTGGTTTATGTTTCACTGTGTTATCAAAGCGCAAATGGCAAACAGAGAATTACTACCCATTCTTTTGTTCTCTGCTCAATGAATGGTCCCAGAATCATTATCTAAACTGCTGTTTGTATTCCCGGAGCAGATTGTTGACACACTCAGGACACACAGCTGGTTCTCATGCTCTGCAGAGACAAGCAGGGTCAACACAACCTGCATGAGGGTCAAAGGTCAGCAAAAAAGCTCGACAAGTTTCTCCAGGTAGGACTCACACTCTTTGTTATGGTAAGTCCTGAGGTTTCACTTGAATGTTTTTATTCCACATCCCAAAGTAAATGATTTAGACTTTATGAATCAGCAGCAAACTTCAACTTTCAGAATACTGAAAAGCATCATTCTCATATGGTGTGTAAGTCTTAGCAATAGGAAACATTAGCCCCAGATTTCCTCTAGGCTTACTGCACAACTCATTACCACAGGACAGATACATACTATACATTAGTTTTACTACACATCAGAGGTGAATTTGCCTTTCTAGAATTTCCTGAGAGAATAGACAAATTTAGTTAACCTAATGTATCATTTGCATGTTTTCTACTATAGCTTCCTGTAGGTTTGAAAGTTTGCATGAGCAGATAAAAGCACAACATGTCCTACACATCTGTGGGTGTGTCATGTACATCAAAAACAAACACTGGAGTTTTTGTAAATGGTGAGTGAGGACAGGAAAGTCATCTGTTGTTATTCAAATCTACCGTCAGCATAACCCACGGCATAATTTAGAGTCTACATTTCACTTTTTAATCCCTTTTAATCCTTAAAAAAGAGTTCAGCCCTGTGGGATGATTTATACAGCCTCCTGAGACAGACAATAACCTTTGCTTTGTCAGTCTAAAACAACATTTATTACATAACAACAGAAGAGCAGATTTTACTCTGAAATGAAGGTATGTTTGAGGCCTTGAAATTAAAATTGTAACCAAATAATGCTCAACTTTGAATGAGATCTGAGGCTGGTTGCAGAGTTTTTATAACCCAAGGTACAGTTGCAGGCAATGTAATGCTCACAAAAAGAAAAACAATAAATAAATAAATAAATAAAAGAACCCTAGAACAAGAGTCTTAAGATCTATTGTTTAACGCACAAGCAGGAACATAATGAATCATATGATGCCATCACTGATAGTCAGAGGAAAGTTTGTCAGAAATAGAAAACAATGCTTTTCCTGAGTTCATATTTACAGAGCTGTATTACAAGTTCATCATTAAGAAAATCAAAAGAGACTCTTCTTTAACAAAACATGTGATATCTACATTTTTACCTACATCACCACCTACATACCTATATCCTGTTTTTTGTGCTTTTGATTAAGCTAATTATAATGTCAGTATTTCCATCACATTACAAATGCACTGAAAAAAGATCACTTGGATCTAAGTTGCGTCATGACATCGATCTGTAAATTTCTGGATGTTGAAGGTTAAGTCAACTAAGCTCAATTTTTCTTATTGAAAGATAGAACTTCTAAAAGGAAAGGAATATAAAATAAAATCTACCACAGTCAAATAAAGCAACAGATAACAAGATCCAGCTTGCATTTGACCTAGTTAGACATTAAAATAGTGTTATGCACAACCAGCTGTGCTTCCAACATTCAATAAAGTGCATCAGAAACCTTTCATACAGTATGCACACCAATACTAAATATATTCTGCACAGTCTGCTCTATTATGTCTTTAAGCGTTAAAATAGATGAATAAAAGAGACTGTTCTTTATTGTGATGGCAGCTTTTAAGCCATAATTCAATGACATCACAAAATGAAGGCTTGATTTACTTTTATCTGCTGTGACTTTGGGAAAGACATGTTCAGCATTTACTTTTTGGGATTTTTCAATGCAAGGTCACACAAAAATCACATTCTGATTCTGTTTTGAGATGTTTTTGGGTTTGAACTCACACACCCCTCAGCATTTCTTTTGTTCTCCCACGCTTTCCTCAAATCAGCCATCATTTCTGCAGGACGAAACCGACAGCCAAATTATCTTATCTACCTTTCATCTTCCAAATTTTTTCATCTGCATCACATTTTATTTGAGATTAAAGTAGGCCTGTGTCTTTGTGCGGCACTAATTGCCATAGAGCTTCAGTAATTAAAGGACAATAAAGCCTTAGTAGTAATTAGTTTCTCTTGTTTGGTTGCTAGCCCATCAATTGTGCTTCAATAATACTGATCATTAGCATGCGCCTAGGCAGTGAGGGATGCTGGGAAAGGAGCCCTGCACACACAGCACTCCACATTCCATTCCCATGAAGCCATGGCACCAAGCCATGTGGTTAACCCTCTGTGTGCCGGGCTGCAGAGTGTGGCAGGCAGTGCCTACCAGGGAAGAGAAGGCCTGCATGGTGAAATAAAGAGGGCGCACTGTAGCGTAATAGAGCTGCTCGAATAATGATCAGCTTTTTTATGCTTCTGAAGCTTGGAAACACAGGGGCTGCAGAAGTGGGCAGATGCTGCTGTCACTATTTGTGTGAAAACAATTGTACCCTTCACATGGTTACATGTTGGTTTGTTCACATCCAGGTCCACCTAATGAAGGCCTGTGTGCAGCACTGCTTATGTGTGATGAAGGGAATATTTTATCACTGTTTCAAATGCTGATTAATCAGAAAACAGACAGAATAAGGTGTCAGAGAGGAGAAAAACATCAAGAGAATGAAGAGAATTTCTGTGCAGCCACGGTGCATGGATTGTGCTGTAAACTGTGGCATAGTAATAACGCCAGGCAGCAGAAAATGTGCTCTGTTCTGTACTTTGCCTTGACATGATTGAAAGACAATGGTCCCATGGATAGGCCATTTCAACATCAAATGTGCATGCACATCACAGGGCAAGGGTGTGCTATCCATCACATTCAGTGAGCTGTCAGAAGCAGCTCGCACAGCCGCCGCTTCTCTGTGCACACACTTCTGCAACTGCATGGCAATACAAGATTAAACCTCCTCGTGCATGTTCCTTTCAGAGCAGACTATATTTTAAACACTTTTGAGAGTGTTCACAGTTTGAGGCAGGTTTTTCTACACTCCAGAGTAAGTGGTTACCTTTTATTCTCTTATTGCACATTTTCTTTTCTCTTTGATTCAGTGTTTTTACACAATTTTAACTAAACTACAAATGGAGTTTTGAAATCAAAACACAAGATGACAAGAGCTTTGTTGTGAATAAATCTGAAAAAAAAGGGCATACATGTGCCACAGCTGTGTTTAAAACTTAACTTTGACGGACTGTAGGTGATTCCTAAGTTTTTATTTTGGCTTTTTAAAGACAGTCTTTTTTTTCCCTAATTTCCTTATGCTTTTATGTTGATTTATTGATTGAAAAATCGTGGAATACGTTTCAGAGATGAGGTGTTGAGATATGACAAAGTGTTAAAGAGCAAGTGTCATAACAGAGACCTCTTCATGTGATGCTCTCTGCTTTTAGCTGAAGACTGGCAGGCTTTTGTAAATTCAGTGTCAGCATATAACACCACTGTTTAAGTTTATTTTATTTTATTTTCTGCGTCTAAAAAAATGAAATGCATGAAAACACAGTGGAACTGCAGAGGGACTCCATGCCGTTCTCTATCTGTTTTGGCACAATAACCCAAATGGAAGCCTTTATGAAGCGCTGATGGAAGAAGAGCGCGCTGTATAATGCACAGTCGTGCACACTACTACATTTCCAGCTAATCAGAAGCGCGCAGTTGCAGAAAGGAGAGCGGTTGCCAAGGCAGCCACCAATCTCCCCTCCCCCTTCTCCCTCCGTTCCTCTTTCCCGTTTATTATCGGCAGAGGTCGCATGGCAGAGGGAAGTCCAACCACTTCTGTACTGGAACCAATGCAAGAATATGCACCTCCATAACAAAGCCTGTATGGAGTCCTGAGAGCGGTGGGAAAACGCAGGCTGCACATTAATGTGTTGCTGTTCAAAGACTTTAAAATAAGAGGATCTTAAGTTGGAGGTTTTCTTTTTCTTTTATGTTTTTTTTCCGGAACAACGGGATAGTTTTGCCAACACGTGCGTCTCTCCATGAAATTTGTTCTCTCCGTTTCTGAGTGAGTGAGTGAGTGTTTGGCATCCTGAAGAGGACTGCGCATCACCAGAGTTGGTGCCGAAGTTCGGACGCTGGCGGATGTGAGGAAGGAGAGTACCGAGTCAAACTCCACCACTTGTTTTCTTTTTCTTTCTTTACTCTCTCCTGCTCCGGCGTTGTTGTGTTTGCTGAGACAATAGTGAGTCAAAGACGCTGAGAGTGATTTCATGCCTTCAGTCTCGCACAACCTGAGATGGACGTGAGATTTTATCCTGCGCCCCCGGCTAATGTGGGTTCATGCTCACTACCGACTGACCCAAGTTGTCTGAGCTCGTTGGACTATTACCACTCAAACAAGGTAAATTTAAAAAAGAGAGTGAGAAAAAAAAGAAAACCGTGTCTTCATGCAAAGAAATACTTAATGTCTCACCTGTCTGTATATGAGCCTGCAACATTTACGCAATTGCTTTGGATGCGTTTCGCCACGGGCGCACACTTGCTCCAAACACACAGCTGCACTCTCTCAAAGAAAAATGTCAAGTGTCAGCAAGTGAAGTGACCTGAGCTGCTTTTATTTTAGTGTGGTACAGGACGCAGGATTTGAATTCACTGTTAGTTAAAACTGAAACCTGCAATCATTCTATTTTGCTGTTAAGAGAAAATGTGTAGCCCAACTTTTGCTCTCTTACCAACATGCTTATTATGTTATTTCCCCGGTGAGCTCGTGCAGTTGTGTTTTTTGTACAAAGCTGGCATTAAGTGTCCCACCCGATGTGGAATACCAGGGGCTGTATAGAATCCATACTGCCCTACTCTGCTCTCTGCTCCAACATTATCTTCCCTCTCAATGATTTCTCATAGCCTACATGCTTTACCGCTGGGAGTTCAGCGATTAAATGGATGTGTGCCAGTAATGTACTGTTAATTACTTTGTAAGGAGAAACCACAAAGTCTGCCTGGTACAAGTGATCACTCTTTTCTCTCTCTCTCTCTGTTTTGACACCCCGCAGCTTTTTGGCTTGTGACCTGATCTGACTCTATTGCAAGTGCGCAGGTGGCATTTAAAACAACAATATGAATAATTGTAGTTTGACATTTTCAGAGAAATAAACAAAATCATCATCTTCTGGGATAAAGAAAAAAAAGCTGTTTAGTAATCCTTTTATAAGAACCTGAGGCATGGGGAAGTATTTGGATGTTGTTACCTGTAATAACAGACTAAAACACCAAAAAGTAAAGCACACACAGAGGGAAATTACAAATAAGCGCTCAAACACAATGTGAAAGAGACTAGAAACAGATGCAAATCTTTCACCATCAGTACTTAAGCCATCTGTAATCACAGAAACAGATCGTGTTGTGTTCACTTACCCTGGCTGTAGTGTTACAAATCAACAGGCTCTGGATGCTGACCTGCTGTAGATGTAGTTAAAGTGAGATAAAGTCGTTTTAGAGTTCTTCTGCTCCCCCCTACAGAAAGATTTAACTTCAGCGTTGATAATGAGGGGAATAAACGTTTGTAGGAAGTTTGACTTTCACTGTGTGGGCAATGGAAAATCTGTATCAAAGGACGGTACATTCCAGTGATCAACTGAAAAACACATTTTCCAGCTTGAACAATAAAAAACGTGTGACAGAAATCTTTGCTCAAGGGAAAGTGTGTTTTGAGGGCAAAAGACAGGATTTATTTGGATCACAGCTGGAATAGTGTCCCTATAAAACATTTAATAGCCAGGCTGGTTTACACCTGTGACACACAAATAGGCTCATATAACTCCTCCACACAGGCTATCTTTTTGTAGGTCAAACGAATTAGGATCATCCGCCAATGCAGATAATCCCAAGAATATGCTGATATCCTCACATTGCATTCAATCCTGGAAACAAAGCCAAACGAAATGAAAAGATATAAAGTGTTTTCTCAAGAGCGAAAGTGACACCAAGAGCTGTCACTGACAGAGGGGAAGCGTGGCATCCCTCAAAATTACAAGTGTTCATTTGAATTATTGAACTCCCTCAAGAATCCCTTTGCTTGAGGGAGCTCTTTCCATTGAGAGGAGGTATAATTTGCTATCATTACACTAACCACCTTCACTGGAAATGGAAATGAAGGCTGGGGGCTGCAGGGATCATTTGGTGTCCTGTTAACACATTGCACCAGGTCAAGTTCCCCTCCTAAAACACCTGTCAAACTGGCTGTGGTCTTAAAGACGATCAGATTTGTTATGTAGCTTCAGTGTCTACAGATCAAATTTGCCTGCACATGTTCATCCTTGACACTTTGGTTGGCTTATTCTAAATTATGTAGCGTATATGTGAAAGGTTAATCATTGCAATAATGTTGAACATTTAAATTGGCTCGATTTGACTATTGATTTTGTGTGTTATGGTTTGTCTGCTGAACTTTTACTGTATTTTCTAACTTGAAAATAGTCTTCCGGGACAATTTTACTGGAAATCTACCAAAACAAAGTGAATGAAAATAAGCTTTTGGTTTGGCCTTTGAAATATTGAGGTTTGCACTATTTATCCTGCAGCTTTCCCAGCATTTCTGCCTCTAAAGCAAGTTATAACCCGAGTAAACATCTCTCTTTTTTTATCACTGCTAAGTTTACAGTGTTAATCTCAGTCACACACAAGTTTAATTGGATATAACGAGCATGTGTTTGTTTTTTAGCTTAACAGTCTGTTTATTTGCAAACCTGGCTTGTGAGCTACCGACTCACTCTGTGCTTAGAGAAAAGCCCAGTTAGTGTAATTAGCAACTTTATGTGACTTTTGAAGGGAACTTGTATGCTTTTTTTATACTCAGCCTTTGTTTTGCTGCTCTTTTGAAAATGCAGCTTGTTTCCTTCACAATGTGCACACATGCAGCTGAATGTTTTCCTCTCATCACCTCATTCAAGGTTCTCATGTGATCACATATTGGTGGCTGATAATTTATGCAAGTTGCACGTTTGGTTATAAAGATACTATGTGAATCATCTTTCAGATTTTGTGGTCAACGCTTTTTCATGAACTGCTTCTTGATAAGGTGAATTACCCTGCCTGAAAAATCCCTTCGTGTTAAGGCTGAATTCACTCTGAAGTTCAGCGCTGTGATACAGAAAAATAGGTGAAGAATGCAAAGAAAAAGACGCATAAAATGAGCAGTGAAGGTACTTCAAGTACAGACTGAGATGATTCAGGGAGGTCCATAAATAACCCTGAAGATGTCTACCTCAATACTTTCAATACTCACTTTATTTCGCTCTGAGTGTGCGGCTCTTTTATTACTGTGGTGCTCTCCTGCAGCCGAGGAAAAATTGCACAGAACATTACTGTTAGAAGAAGAGCTTTGTGCTGTGATGATAATATTAAACTGTGCCATGTTTTTATGCTGTCTGCTGCAGGCTGTATGGCACATGTATACCCATCTCTACAAATACTTTTGCCTATACTTCACGGGGAGCATTGAAAGTGTGGAATGAATCGCAGCTTCTAGCACATGTTCAGCTGTAATTGCATTGTCTACTTGTTTGTTAGTCTCTTTCAGTTTGCTCTGTGAAATGGGAACAGAGTGTCTGCTCCTTTATTTGAATACCTTAATCAAACAGAGCCGACTGCTGCTGCTGCTGCTGAGGTGAGCTGCTGTCTACAGTACAGCAGTGAGCATGGAGCACAGAGCGAGCAGGCCCTGTGTTTATACATCTAGGCCCCACCCAGCTCATATATCCTCCCAACAACTGATATCTGCTTAGATAGGGCATGACTGAAGAGCAGGCTTTGTTAGCTGGTGGTCTCCACTGCTTCAGATAAGCTTGGGGAATGATGCACTCCATTTGAATGGCTTATCTCAGTTTTATTTCATACTACAGAGCAGCCCTGTGTATGCTGTGCAAGGTTTGATTACATTGCATTAACATTTCGTCCAGTTTCAATCACCCTCAAGTGAAACAAGCTATTGAAGCTGCACAGAGATCTTGATGTTAGTTTTGGCTGCCTGTCTAAGGGTTACTTTTAATACCTTGAGTACTTAACCATGGCTGATAAATTAAGCAGTCTCTGTAAAGCAGGCTGGAGTGTATTTTCACTCTGAGTGGTGTTGTTGCCATTAGCTAATGACAAACTCTGTGGTATGTCACAGAGGCAGAAAGAGAGAATCAAGGGATGAGTGAGAGTCAAATGGGTTGAAGTAATCAGTGGCCCAGTATGGGGACAGTGTGTGTGTGTGTGTGTGTGTGTGTGCGTGCGTGCGTGCGTGCGTGCGTGTGTGTGTGTGTGTGTGTGTGTGTGTGTGTGTAACTCGGGGCCAGTCAAGCATTTTGCTGACTACAGAATCACAATCACAATTGCTTTCATAGCCCTGTGCAGAGGAAGGCCATGCATACCACAGTAAGGGCCGGTGACACACAGCGAGCTGGAGCAAAAACAGCCACTAAATCATATTCTCTCTGCCCCGACACACCCAGGAGATTTTTAATGGGGATTCCAACCATTTGAAATCATTTCAATAAAACTGGAATTGGGTCTGACATGGCTGAGTCACAGAGGCTGCATATGGCTTGAAGATTTCTTGCCTTATAATTTTTCTTATTACTTCAGAAACCTTGTGTGAAAGTTCTTAGACCAAATAACCAAAGGGTGCTTTGTTTGTTTGTTTGTTTGCACTTTGTTTTTGCCATTTCTCAATAAGTTCTGATAGATGTGGACAAGATAAATGTACAAAAAGGAAATGAGACACATGATAAATCCCCTTCCCACTGTTTAAATACCCATGTCTCATATGTGAGCCTTTAAATGCAGAGTTTATACCTGATGTAGCTTATGAAAAAGCCATTATGCATGTGTGTGTATGTGTGTGCACACAGTAGACAGAGTGGTGGGGGGCTACCCACTGGCTAATTATTGGCCCAGGCAGTGCTGCTAAGCTACTTGCTTGTTGGTGGGCACCAGTGTGTCCCCCTCAGCGTCTGTTACCGTAATTAAGACCAGCCGCCCCACTGTAGTGTGCTTACATCAGTCAGCCCGGGCCTTCCCATGGGGCAGTGCAACGGCATTCCCATTCCTACTGCAGAAGAAGAAAGAAAGAGAAAGAAACAGCACTTGCACCTGCTGCAGGGTACACCCTTGGGTGTTGAGTTAAATGCTGATTATGTTTGTTAATGACTGCAAACACTCACAAAGAGTGACAGGGGGTCAAAACTGATCTGAATTATCTATCTATCTATCTATCTATCTATCTATCTATCTATCTATCTATCTATCTATCTGTTGAGGTGTTTGGTGTGTTTTTTTCTCTTTCTTCCTTTCTTTTTTTGCTTTTAAGCGCAGTTGCTCTGATAAGATTATTTGAGCTTTGTGCCTTTAGAATAGAAGACCTCTGATCTTATTTTGTTTAGCTATGGAAAACAAAGAAAACCTCCCAGAGGACAATTTTCTACAGCTACTATACACAGTACAGTACAGATATTGTACATCTAAGCCTGTACAGAACCCAGCCAGTGTGTGTATGTATAAACAAACAAACAAAGACTCGGGAAAGACTCTCCTGTCAGCCATTTACCAATGCGGTCAAATGCTGATATTAGAAGTTGTTTAAATTGATGGTGAATGCATTTTTTTCTTTGTTTGAATGGTAAAATTATTGTAACAATCTTGGAGGCTGATAAAGATGTAAAATAAACTTATATATCAGTTTTCTGATATATAAATCAGAAAACTATGAGCATTTTAAAAAAGCATTTCATCCCTAACTCTGGACATCTAATAGACTCCACTTTTTATGGATAACCATCAGACTTGAAAGGATACTGTATACTACTGTGTGTGTGAATGCAAACCCACTGTATGCACGTCTATACTCTACATATGTACTGTATGTATGCATGTATGCATGGAAGAGGCCTGGAGCTGGACAAACATTCCCAGTTGTCTCAGCTTCCTGAGGTATGTCCTGTGCAAACACTATGGGCCAGGGCATAAGCTCCATTCCTGGGATATAAGGCTCTTTCCCTCCCTTGTTTTCACTGAATATCCTCTACAAATATTATCAGCCTGGTGTCAGTGCCATGTTTGCACTGTTGCCTGAAGGGACAGTGCCTATAAAAAAAGCTCAATTAAATGCAAAATCCTGGTCCAACTCAGATACAGTAAAGGAAAAGTTTGACTGTTTTAAACAGACTGTCTCCTTTGTGTACATCAGATACCTGTTAAGCTTCATTAGCAGATCTTTGACTTCTAGCCCGAGCACTGGTGTCTTGATTAGTTCACTGACTTGCATTGATTTGGACTGTGAGAGGTTTCCATTTAAAGAGGACAAGGTTGATAAATCCATATGATCCAGAATTTGCTCTCTTTCCTCCTCTCCAAGCTGTGACTGCTTTCCCCCGGTCCCCCGTCTGACAGGAGCATGTATTTATTATGTGTGACATATTTAGCTGGCAGATATAATTGCTTGTGCAAGGCTGTAATTGTCTGCGACCAATTCAGTCAGCAGAGACTGCAGGAGCCCACAGAGCCACTGAGGTAATCAAACTGTGGCTTGCTCTTCCTCTTTGAGAGCTAATGATGAGCTCCATGATCCTTTACAGCGAGCGGAGGAGAAGTGTGACAAAGTACAGTGGTGATACAGTGGGTGTCAGTCCTGTAGGTTATGATATTTGAGCCAAGACATAGGACTCATCTTAAACAAGGAGAAAAATAAAAGCAGCTAGTAGTTATTGACAGAGAAAAGAAAAGCATTGGTTTTCAATATGCAAGAGCGATAGAACAAGGTTGGAGACTTATGGTTTGAGTAGAAGTCAGGATTGCTGTGGTAGGAGGCCCCTTCTTTGTGCTTGAACCATTTAGTCTCAAGTTGGCCTCAAGCCATTTCAATGAGTGATGTCGCAAAGAAAAACAAACAGAGGAAAGCAAGACAGAAAGAAAACAAAGCAAGAGTTTTAAAATTATGATCTATGGACAATTATGTTATGCTTTCGAGGAGTCTGTCTTGCTCTTAACAAGGCCTCATCAAGCTCACAGTGGCTCTGCAGGCCTGTTAACACACAGGAAAGGGTAACTTGAGTAGATCTTTTTATAGAATGGTTAATAACACAGTAGACAGTAGGGAAAACCATAGCCTAAAGCAGCTCTCACTGGCACAACCCACTGTGAACCAACTTAGTGTATGTGAATGTTTGAGTGAAAGTGTGTTTAGAGGCGTTTATCTGTGGCTGGCACCTGAAGAGTGGCTGAAAGCATGCCACCAAAGACACAGATGATGGAGTTAAATTTTGCATCGTAAAATAAAAAGTGTTAGTCACAGTAACAAACAGTCAGAGTTATACCTCTATTCCCAAGGTTTTCTTGATTTTTTTCAGGCGCTCTTCTCCCAAAACTTTTTAAAGCTGCTCCACACACATGTCCCACACAGGGTGAAGTTTTCCTTGTTGAACAATGTAGTAGGTGGGTGGGGTGGGGTTTGGGGGGAGCGCAAGTGACAACTGCCACTGTTAAAAAAGGAAGCCATTAGGAAATGTAGAAGACATGCATGCTAAGTTTTGTGTCACAATGCCCATTGTCACAACTAAACTAAATGTGTTTTCTCATCTGTTGTAGATAATATCAAGGATGAGAGTCTATATGTATATACATATATAAAAAATGCATAGCTTTCATCATTTCTGCCATTGTTGGATTTGAAAAATGGCTCTCCAGAAACCAATAGATAGGATCACTTATAATGTTCACTTTTTCTTCAGTCTTTGGGCGAAGCATGACATCGAAAGCACACTGTGGTTGTCGCACTGTCTTGTTTACAATATGACTGCGGATGATGGAGTTTAACACTATGGTGACATTGTTTATGTTTCGTTTTTTTTTATGGCGAGGGGAGGGGTTGTTATATTTTCTTCATCTAGGATCATTATATGACAAAGTCCTCACGAGTTACATTTTATATTTTACATTCACAGTCTGATCCAACATTATTTACGTTTTTATCATTGCTTTTTGCAAAAGGTTGGTTGTGCTGATATCTTCATATAGCTCTCATATTATATGATAATGATTCCTCTTTTTTAGCTTTGGAGGTTCATATCCTCCCTGTTACTTGTAGCCCCTCTGGATTTGAACCTGTAACATGATCCCTTATCACCTCTGCATAATTGCTTGCAGTTAAGTTCTGAATATATCCTGGTGTATTCTCGCACTAACTCGCTGCAGCTACATGTGACTTGTGAAAAAAAAACTTCAGGTTCAGTCTGGGTGAGAATTTCAGCGGCTTGCATTCACATTTTCAGTTCACCCTTAATGATCTGATGTTTTTCAGATTTTGAATACAGCTAGTATGCTTCTTTGAGGTAAATTCAAGTACAACGAGCTCATAGAACTAACTACCTTATATATAGTATAAAGAAAGCACTTTTTTCCACGTAGAATTAAAATCTCACTGGATGTTGATAACTTAATTGCAAAAATAAAGTGAGTGTAACATCCAGCAAATGTTTTTAAAACTAGCTAAAGCCATAGAGGTTTGTAACACCATAGTTCAGAAAAAGTGACACTGCTGTAAATATGCAACAGGCACAATTAGGACTCTCACTCAGTGAAAGCATCGAGCATGTCATACGCAGGAACAAATGTTTGCAGCAGCAGGGCAGGGAAGGGGAGTGAAACTGAGAGATGGTCATGTTTTATTAAGCCTGATAATGCAGCCTAATCTAGGGCTCGGGTTACACAGTGCTTTGTGGGTAATTAGAGATCATGTCGTATGCCTGGCCCGCTGAAAAATTGCACTCCGCCCTAATCCCCCCCTGTCCGCCTTTCACCCGCCACCTTCTTTCTTTTCTTGCTTCAATCTTGCCACACTCTTAAAAAAAAAAAAAAAAAGACATGTCTCCAAATGAGCTGGTTTCCTGACAGGGAAAGGCACAAGTAAACAAACATGGCAGCCATATTTCAGGTAGTTAGTCATCAGAAAGTTTCTGCCTCATTGTAAGACACTTGGAAATGTGCTTATGTGCTCAGAATTCAATAAGAGGAAGTCGACAGTGGAGCACTTTGTGGTTTGCTTTGTGGAACTTGTTAGATGAATGACTAATGCCTCCTGGCAAGTGCCCCAGGTTTACTATTACCAAAACAATGGCACTCGATCCAGAGCACCGCAGCCTTGGTGTTCACACAGACAGGAGCTCAGGCTGCTGTTTTCTTTTGAACCCTAAATGCTGACTGCCCATTCATGCAACATCCCCCCAACACACAGACACATACAGAGGAAATTCTCAACTGACATAAGGATATGTTAGAAAAAAAAGAAAAAAAAAAACATTGTCATCTTTCACCGTTCATTGTCCTCAAATTTTCCACTTTGAAGAAACAAGAAACATTTCCATTGTCTTGGCTTCTGAAGTGACCACATGTATACTATTTTTACATATACATGTTTTCATAATCTGGCCGTTTTGGGATTAAAAGAGTGTCTCCATTACATTGATTGGGTAGAAAACATCATTTCCAACCTGCCATAAAAGATCATGTAGGTGCAAAAAGTGAAAGAAGTACAGACTTTGACTGTAACTCACTGGGCTGCTTTCCCCTTCAGTTTTGATCACACCTGGTGGTTTGAGCCAAAAATCCCCCTAACATAAAAGAAAGTCATGAAAGCAATATAGAGAGGTATGCATTTATCTTCTCTGTATCTTAGTAACAACCCATAAAACCTAATCCTCACCTCAACCTACAGCATGCACTATATGAATCATAGGAGGAAAGTCCATCAGTGAACTGCTTTAAATCTTATCGTTATGAGTCCACATAGTATCAGCGTTGTCACAGAGCCACAGCTACAAACAAACACTACATCTGTCATATTCAGTTATCTATTATCACACTGAGCCATTGAACTCATTAACCCCCACAGTCTCTTCAGCCTTCATCTAAAAGATCCTTTATTCCAACATAAAGCAGATAAAGACACAGGGGATGAATGCTCACGCTGCTGCCATGTGTGACACAGGCTTTCAAATAGCTCATATACCATCAGACATCAAATTTGCATGAAATGTATCAAAATTTTGAACTGAGTTGTTTTCAAAGTGGGGATTGTTGGCAATACTACAGTTTTTTTTACAGGGTTGAGGTAGCTAAATGCTTACTGTGGCTCTTCATCACAGTAAGCGTGTGATCCTTTTTTGTTTCCTTAGTTACTAAGAGTAAGAAATATGTTACATTCAAATCAGCTTGTGTCAGTTCAGAGTTTGGGGAATTTTTGAGATGAGTACCACTTCCTGTTTCTCTTGCTTTGATTGGCTGAGTGGGCTGTCACTCAGAGTTGCACCATTGTCTCAGTAAGGTTTGTAACATGCTCATCCTGAATTTATCCTAAAGTTATAATGAGTTTTGAGCCTCTTTTAGACTCAGCAGTCACAAGTTGGGTTATTATCATGCAGGTTTTACATTTAACATAGTTCCCTTACTCCTAAGACAAGTGTTGGGTCTGGATGCTGTTTTGCCTATTGGGTTTAAGTTGTAGTCTCAGAGCACAAAGACTTAACATTTCTGTCACGTAGAAATACTGAGCATTTCATTTTTTGTTTGTTTCTGTACCAATGATGAAACCTTTGGTGATACAATTTTTGCCAGGTACATTATACACACTAAACTAACAAGGTCCCTCAAACTTACATTTAGACTGTCAATAGGCTACTTGTATAAGAAGAACTCTTATAACTGAGGTCTTCAATTTAATCTAATTATTATGACATGAAACTGTGAGATTTCTAAAACACACATTGAAGAACACAGGACTTGATTACAGATTTGAAATGGTGAGGAAAAGGCAAAAATGCTGCATGAAACAGCTATTAAATGCAGGATAAGAAACGGGGCTAAAAATGTTGTTTGCAGGACAAAATAGTCTTAAAAACATCCTGAAAAACAACTTTATAAAAACCAGATTCTGACTCTGCCATCAAAAAACCCTGACCTATTTTCCGTACATTGATCCCTAATGGAGAACATTTTCCTTGAGAAGAAGCAGAGTTTGCTGATGTTTAGGCAGAACACAACACTGCAGAAAGCTGACTGAGGGACAGGTGAGGTTTGATTTCATGAGTCTGCAATGATGGCACAAGTATGTTTTTCTACACAGAGTGACTGATTTTTACAGAAATTAATCAAAGAAATTGTAAATAAACAATGTTACTGTGTTCAGGGTTAATTAACTAGTCATTTAAAGCTGCTGGTCCCTGGTTGGTTTGGTTTTCACAAAATCAATCTGTCCCTCTTCGATAAAAGTTTAGACAACCCTGCTTCAATATGTCACCGGGGCCTGTGATCAGTCGCCCAATCACATCTGTTTAAGTTTCAAGATAATTTTTAAAAAACCCTTTCAGGCGATCGCAGGCCGTCTTACGTACACTCACTTACACCCCAGAATTACCCACCATTCAACCACCACACATACAGACACACTTCCTATACAGCTTGAAGGCATTTCATTTCCTCTCCTCCTATGACAACATCACAATATAATGCGACATGGTGTCACGTGACAAAGAGCGAGTACACAGGGCAATCAAATCACTATCTAGGTCTCTCTCTCTCTTTCTCTCTCCCTTTCGCTTGAAGGGCAGAACGGTCAGTTGTTACATAAACTAGATTTGGTTCAATTACAGAAAAATGTGCTTTGTGTCCTTGTCAGAAGCAGAGTGATGAAGAAGATAGAATATAAGTTAGTTATCCATGTTGTGTCAGGATTTTGATAGAATACCGGGCTTTATGTGCTCACTGGGTCCAAATGGTGACGTTTCATCCAGGTTTGAGACTCACAGTGAAAAGCCAAGTTTTTACTTTGTCAAATACCCATGCAATGTCTCCTTATGTGAAATTTGAGGACTGTAAAATGAAAGATAATTAATTTTCCATCTTGAGGAAGTAACAAACATCTTACTGGCGCTGTAGGGAACCGTCATGTTGAACCATATCTGGTGAATCCTGCAGATAAAATCAGTGTTTGTTTTTATCTTGAATTAAGACTGCATTTCCCATAAGCCTTATCAACTACTGTTGTGAAATGAGGTTCTCATCAAAACATGAATGAGAATGAGATACAAGTCTTGTGTTTTCGTGCTTTTCTTTTTATAAGGACAAGTATTTTGCAAGGGACAGAGTGGTGGAGTTATTAATTAATTCATAGCTGATTAAAGTTATTAACACTGATGACAAAACTTGTAAGCTCTGATTTATTGCATTTTTTAAGGATACTGAATGTGATTAGAAACAGTGGTTTAGCATCATCTGTCACAGTCTTGATGTGTGCTCTGGTGTCCTGATAAATGTCGACAGCTTTTCTCCTCAAAGAAAAGTGAGACATTTACATGCCCACATAAACACTGAATCATCTTCATAGACAATTTACTCTTTAGAGCAATTGAGTTTCTCTACATCTAGAGCAGTGTTTGAACAGGAAATGCACTTTTGCTTATCGTGTTTCTTCAGTATCAGCCTTGAATATAATAATCCAAATTAAAAACCTCCTACTCCTCTTTGCTACCTTACTTCTCACTTTCAGAGCTCTAAACAAAGTCACTTTCAGACGAGTGCTGATTAACTTGGCTTTATCTGGCCTGAATTCAGGCACTTAAGTTCAGTTCACAGAGATGACCAATGCTGTTGCCGAAAACCTCTGTTTTTCTGAGCAGGCCATGAAGAGGCATCCTTATGAGGAAACTTTTTCATATCAGTTTTAAAAAAACGTGATAATACCTCTAAAATTGAAATTCTCCGTTTGCAAATATCTGCAATACCTGACCTTTAACCTCACACATCCAGTTTGTTAACCTTTGTCAGCTTTCTGTGAACAACACATTTTGTGATTTGTTTCCCCTGAGAACCACGAAAAGAAACATCCCTGTTGTCTCGTACAAATCCTCACAATCATTGCCTCATTTAAGCATTTCTACCTTTGTGGTGACCTACTTCATATAGATACATACATAGATATGTATATGCACACTGTTGTTTCCAGTGCTAATTTCTTAATCCTTTGAGTTTTGTTGGGACTGACCCACACCCCAGGTATTCACTGTGTGCTCGAGCACTGTGTCATGGCACAGTTTTTCAGATGAGCCTGTAATTAAGTCGTCTCGGAGCCTTGAGCTGGGACCAATTTGCCACTAATTGTCCTGAGTTTTAATTTCTAATGGAATAAGGGCCAGAGGGAATGCCGCCTAATGAGATGCAGTAACAGTGTGTATGAGTGTGCGAGTGTGTGCTCTTTTATCTGTTTACTGTAACTGTTATTGCCCCTGTGAATAGAGAAACAAGAGTGAGTAAAGCAAGATATTTTGTTTTGTTTCAGTTGCCTCGTTTCTGTTTATTCCACAAAGCACTCAGGATGTTTCTTTCTTTTCCAAACCATCTATTTGCGTATAATGAATCTTTATATGGATTAAAACTCAGTAATATCATTGATTGTGCACTGACAGCGGAGTCAGAATAAGCCTTTTAGTGATACCTACTCCCTTTTATACAAACTGTGAAGTGCACTCTCTTAATAACCGTGTGACGGGAGAGACCCGTCCAAAAAGTGAGAAGTGCTTTTGCCCTCGGCACTCGAGTTATTGCTCAGAAAGCGTGGCTGCAGACTGGAACCAGAAAGGTTGTTTACATAGCCTTGGGAGTGTTTGTGTCATGATTTAGATTCCAGGCATTTCTACATCCAAATAAATCAGTTTAGACTTCTTAGGACAAGTAAACCTCCAGAAGAAGACGCGGGCCAGCTGTGTTTAAATTCTGTAAGTTAGTCTTATCTTTTAAGCTGGAACAATTTTGTTTTCAGTTATTAAAGGCAAAGGAAGTGGGAGCCAAAGTTCACTCAGCATATGTGGGTTAGAAAACTGGCAATAGAGATGTTTATCTTACAGTAAAATGCCTTGCCTTGTTTGTGTTTATTAAATTTTGAGTGTTGTTCACAGCACATGAACACACAAACACACAGCAGTCAGCTTGTCTAATGGCGTGTAATACAAGCAACAGCTTAAAGAGAAAAATCAGAATAATAATTACACAATCAGCTCAGAAAGCAAATGACTACAAGAATCTTTAAACACTTTGGTGACTTCACTGTAATTTTTCTACCTTATCTGTGAGTGGAGTTTGCTTTTGCGTCTGACTCAAGGCCCTTCCTCTTATTGTTTCAATATGTCAGAGCATTGTTTGAATGAGGTCACCCATTACCGATCTGGCCTGAGGCCAGCTTGACTTCAGCTGATTTAATTGAATCTACGACATGAGTCAAATTCAAACAAGCAGAGAGTGCTCTGCCATGACAGCCTCATTACTCCACATTAAGAACTCATTTCACAATGCATTGTGACTTTAGGCTTGACAAACGGTGAAAAAGGATGAAATCAAATAAGTGAGTGTATTTTGGCTGAAGATACTCCAGGACTGAACATATAAAATGGGAGAGCCAAAAAGAAGTCTTTGTGCTATTTTGTGTAAGTTAATGTGAATGCCTCCTGGGTCAAAGTGTTCCTATGTTTGTCGTCTGCAGTAATGGGATGACATTCAATGCCATTTTCCCTCTTAAATGGAATTTTTGTCAAAGCGTTATGAATTTAACCTGCCTTGTCACTCAAGCCAGAGACAGTGCTGAGAGAGGAGAAAATATGCGAATGAAACCTTTCACTGCAGATTTTTACTGTTGGCTGTGAGCAGAGCAAATAATGACGCCTTTATCACGTCTACGGCACAACAAACAAAGGGGGCTTTGTTGTGACATACCACAAGATGTGATATCAGGCAGTATAATGACTTACATTTATAACACACATAATATCCACAGCATCTCAGCAGTGAGCTAGCTAGGTTTTAGAATTTCGTCAGCTTCAAACCTCAGCTAAATTTCTCAATTAAGCACGCATTCTTTGAGAGCCACATGCAGCTCTGTCCCAGCTCGCGGGGGAAAACGTACAGCAGGCTGGATGTGCCAGGGCCTCCCTCCACAATAGGGAAGGAAATGTTGAGACTGCGAGGTTCTGTGGAGTGGAGATATGGCAGTGTTTGCTTAGGGCTAGGTATCGGGCACAAAAACAAACATGGCTGCCCTTAATGAGCCTGTTTGCCTGCCAAAGGTAAAGACAGCTGTTGTCTCTCGCCACAATGGAGCAGGCCTTGGTGCGGCGGTGCACAGAGGAGCACTCTGCGTCCCCATAGTAACGCTCACCTTGTGTGTACTCAAGAGGGAACTTATTAAGTCCCCTTTACAATAAATAGTGAGTAAAATGTAAATTGTGAAGCCATGCAGCACTTTCATGAGGTCTCACTGTGAAATGATAAGGTTTATTAAATCTTGTCCTTTGAGCAGTAAAAGTGAAAAGCCTTGTGGGAGTGTGAAACGGCTGCACAGTGAGGACACATATCTGACTTATACTCATAATGTCAGTGAGTGAGAGTTGAGGAACTGTAGCTTTTCTCTGTTTGATTAACTGGAGCACATGTTAAAGAGGGTTTGAGAGGTCATACACTTTTCATTTTTGTCTTTTTTTTGCGCATTGTCTTTTGAGACTGATGAAAATCTCTCTCAAAATCCGTTCTGGTGAAAAATAAAAAGTGGCCTCTCAAAGGGACACTAATGCACAGCGAGGAGGCAAAGTGAGGGGCACTGGAACCTGGAAAAGCACTTTTCTCCTCGTATTCAGAAAATTAATACATTCTAGCTGTACCTGTCCAACTGAATCAGCACTGACAGTCTGCTGCACTACAGGGCTAATTTTAGAGTTAAGAATGAGTGGGGCGACTGCGAAGGTGTTTTGTAGAGCGGAGAGCAGCCGCTAAGAAGCTGTGAATATCAGAAGTCCGACCGTCACTTGCATCACAGTGGCTCTGTTAAAACAAGCACCCCCCTCCCCTCAGCCTGCTGCGCTTTCCTGGCATTGTTTACAGAACATTTTCAATGGATGACATTTTTTTCTATTATTGTACTTGTGCCTGACAAAGGGACTGACAATGTCACTGATGACTGTTAGAGTTTTCAGATGAATAAATGAGAGTGCTGTGTAAGGATTTCTTTTTAATCAGACTTCATTAACTTTGATTCAATCAATAGAGTGCATTTGATACTTCAGGAAATGTCTTTCTTAAATGTAAAATGAAAAATGAAAGTAGAAAAATTGATCTCTTTCAAGATTAAGAGAATTCTTTGTTGCTCTATAGATACCACAAAACCACTTTGAAGACAATTTTTATCGCCTTGATGTGGATTCTGATTGGGCTACACCGACTTTGCTTCTTGAGTTAAAACAAGTATGAAACTCTGAATGAGGTGTTTTACAAAATTAATGCAAAAATAGGATTATTCTTAAAGCTTTGAGCCTTTTATTCATCTGACAAATTAAGATGAAAATGAATACATGGTGGTGTTCGAAAAATATTCACAATAAATTTTATGGTGAGGGCTTAAAGTACATTTTTGCTTCAAAAGAGGTGCCACAGAAGTCAACTGCTGCAGCTGCATTGTATCCCGGTTTATAAAATCCCATGACCTCAAGTTTGACACCAGAAGACCAGTGACTAATGATGTGAGTTATTGGTATTTTTTTCCTACATCTTTGTACGATCACGACACGGATACTAAAAAATAGAGTAAATACTCGACTTCACTGGGGCTTCAGAAGCTCTTATTACTCAGATACAGACGGAAAGCGAGTATGTTCTTAACATGAATGAAGTTAATTCAGTTTAAACTTGTGTATGGAGCTTATAGGAACTACTTGGACCATGATAAAAAGGTTACTTGGTTATGAGGAAAAGATGCAAAAACACGAGAAGCTTGATTTACCTGTACTGACCTGGACAGTAATCTAATCCCAAATCTTTCATGATAATTTATCAGTGTTTTTTTTCTAATCTGGGTTCACTCTCTTGCAGCACACTGTAACCCAAAGTTTGCTTGATTGCATCCATTCTGGGTGATTCCTGCATTCATGTCTGTTGCAACTGGAACAAATGAAACTTTCACCTGAAATACCCTCAGAGTGAAGATCTTAAAGACACATGTTGAGTTTTGGCATCACTTCTTCATCTCTGGTAATGCCATGCCGTATCTGTAATCATGATACCTTTTGGTCTGCGACATTTGATGTGCTGCAAATCTCTCCCTTTAGCACATTATCTCCTCTATTTGTTTGCTGCAGAGTCTTTCAATTAAAGAGCATGGCCAGAATTCGTTTTCGAGTGACTCCCCAGAGAGGCAGCGGAGGAAATGGCTTAGCACATCAGACACATTTGTCTTCTCTGCTTAGTTACCTTGCAGGGGAAGATGGTGATACCCATTTCCTCCATCTAATGTGTTTGCTTTACGCCCGATGCCAAGTGTCAACATGCGGCTTCTTGACAGTCATTTTTCATTTGAAGCAAGCAGCTTGGTTAAGGGAGCCAATGTATTATATTTTTGCAATTCATCCTCCTTTTATCATCAGGTTGTTGTCTTAAAGGTAGTCAACTTCTAACATGTTTGAGGTTAAAAGTGCAATAGTGGGAGATTATTACTTAATAGCCTTGGCTGGCTGTTGATTGAGAATAAAAAGCCAATTAGCATAATAGGATATGGGACATAATGACAGAATTAAATGAGTGTGACAGACACACAATAGGCCTGCTCTGTCATCGCCTAAGCCCAGCTCGCTTATTAGAATTAATCTGGCCTGATTAAAAATGCAAATGGCTCAAAGTCATTGACGGAGTTTACATGTTTTTATAACATTTAACTGATTTAATTACATGGAAAATGAAATGGTGGGAAGTGCGATTGAATTTTTTTTTCCGCTGTTACCCTCGTGCCACAGAGAGATGAATATTCTCTCATGCCAGGAAGAGAAGGTAATGAGATTAGTGCTCTCCCTCTCTCTTACTCTGTTTCTCTCTCTCTCCATCTCTGCCTTTCAGATGCTGATGGTTTGGTTCATCGAAGCAAGAAGAGCTGTTTTATTGTTATCACTGAAAACATTTTATCTTGGTCTCTGAAGCACCTACTGTATTGTGTGGGCTGAGGAGCTTCGCAAAATTTTAAAGAGTTTCCTCCTACAGTGTATCATTTTATAAGGTTGCTTTAGCTGGGGGGGAAAACCTTTTCTAATTCTTCCTGGTTTTGATTTTGGTACTCAAACAGCCAAGCACAGGAAGTATCAGAGGTTTTAATGGACAGATTTAATTGTCTGAGGTGTAATGACATGCTGTATTGCCTGCAGCGGGCTTTGAATGCACAAAACTTGCTTTGACATTTTACAGGTGAACTCCAGGAAGGTGTTTAGTTTTGACAGTTATCTGTCACAATACATGAAAATAAAAGCAAACACTTTTACTTGATTTACCGCAAGACTTGAGTGTTTGCAGGCACAAATATCTGAGAGATATTGTTGCACATTTTGATGTAAACTCAAGGCACAACACAAAAAAGTCTCTTCATGGAAAACTTTGACCTGTTAGAGTGATAGCAGTCGGCTTCTATTTCATGCCTCCATGTGAGTAAAGATGTCGGGTGATATTCAAACTGTGTGCGCCTCAGAGCTTGTTAAAAGTGCAGATTGATATATGTGCAGACTTGAAACATGTATGTTCTTTTTGCACCTTTCTGTCGAGGTTGTAAAACCTGCAAGCATGTGGTGGACATCCTGTGGGGGAGGAAATTGATTTAGCCCGGTTTGTTTGTTCTAGACTGACAGGCGTCATGCATGCAGACCGGTCGTTTAATAGGTATGTTAACGTTTTAATAGTTGCCACGACTTAACTGCTGATTCAGATTTTGGTCCTCAGTTTACATTTAGTGTGATTTTTATCTTCCTGTACGTAAATGTCAAAAACCTGCTATAGAAGGCGTTTGGAAGTGGCTGAATAATTTGAAATTGGCCAGATGCTCTTTTGATCTTGATGTTTCTCCTCCGCCCACCTTGCCTTACATCATCAGCAGCACTGTTTTACAATGTCTGATACACAGATGTCAACCTGTAAAAAGGTTTGAGATTGTGAGCATGTTGCGGGGGAAAAAATCTGCTCTTGAAAGACCATTTATTTTGTAGGGAAAAAAGACATACAGATGTAAAAGTTTGTGTTGACAGCACAGGATCAATTCCAACTGTGTGTCCGTACATCAGCTCAATGTGTTGAAATGGAAAGTATGCTATCGATCTGTGTGCATTAGTGCTCTACAGTAACATAAGCAATGAGTGGCAGAACAAAAGAGGCACTGTGGATAAAGCTAGAGGGAGAGGTGCTTCACAAAGAGGACAGTTAACTTCATGCAGTCTATTGGCATTTCATTGTTTATCATTTTAAGTCACAACGTATATTTGTCTTCCATAAAAGAATTTTGCCCACACACATACATCTGGAACTGATTTTGGAGAGTTTCAAACCTAAAGGCCTTATGTATGCCCCCCAGACAGAGAGGTTATTAAAGTTTATTGTGGTAAAGTGCTGCAAAAATGTGATATGGCTTGACATTAAAAAGCTAAGAAAGCCACAAAAAGCTGCTGTAATAGAGGTCAGGAAACACAGCTACATCAAGTTGCTCATTTATATCTCCTCAAGCCGCCCTCACTCAAAACTGGACGGCCTAAGAGGCTGAAAAACACACATCCTGCGCTGATATTTCCTCTCTTCTAGCTCATACTTTTCTCCTCAAGGGACAAAACACAATTACTCTATTGTGCCAAACAGTACAGTATATCACATTCTGCACATTTCAGCCAGAGAAAAGATGCAGTGTTGTGTTGGGGCATATGGCATCATGATAAATATGCTTTAGAGGAGGGGGTGGAGGGTAGGGATGGGGGAAGAGGGGGGTCACTGTCAGGGCATGAATTGAATGAACTTTAGCATGGTGATTGGATTAGTGTATTGTAAACAAAGGGTTATTTCTGTAATCCTACAGGCGTCAGGATAAAGGCAAACAAATACAATGAAGATGAAATGAGAAAAACATTCAATATAGACTATAGTATGCCTATGTATCAAATACGCTACAGAGAGAGTTACAGTTTTATTTTATGAACTAAATGATGTAAAAGGCTTCACACCCTTGAATATGAAGACGAACATCTGCGACCACATCTATGATAGACACAGTTAGACACCAACCCCGGGCCTTTTCAGTAACGACGCTGGTTCAACTGTACCTACACACTGATGACAGGAAACACAGCGGTGACAAGGAAAACCCAGAGATGCCACACGGAGGGGTAAAAATAGGCCACTTGGCATGAGAGACAGCACAAGAGTGGGAGGAGAAGAACAAGAAAGAGGGGAAAATTTGGTGCAGTGTGTCTTCTTGTTGGGACTTTTTTTTCTGAGATAAGAAACTTCACTATTTAAAGTTGGCTTCTGTAAAATCAGTCTCATTTCACCTTGTTGGTTTACCGGCGAACAGAGAGACCTCAGAAAAAGAATGAGCAACCACCTCCTCTGAGTTTATAGTCTGAACCACCCACACCTTCACAGGAAGAAAAGCAACCTATTTTAACCCATTACCACCTTTAATGTGTTACAAATCTCACTTATTGACAGTCTCAGTAATATTCCCTCTGAATGCTGACCTCAGAAAAATCCACATTAGTTGGTATCAAGAGTTGTCACAGCTGTACTGACCTTGGTCTGTTAATGGTAACTAAACACCAGTAAAGACCGTTATACCTCTCCTATGAAATAGGCACACAGACTGCTACAGGGCTAGACTGAAGTTATGTCACTGCTTAATAAACAACATTTTTATCATGACTGTAGTTGACAGACACCAAAGACTGTCTGACATCAATTAATATGAACAATCGTGTTATATAATGCTGTACTTTTGAGATCAGCATGTGAAAATTCAACCTCTTAGATGGAGTTTAGGGCACATGGGCCCTTTGCTTTCACACCAACTGTCCAATCAGTTGAGTACTCCTCTTTGATGAGTTTGTGCGGTCTTGGTTGCAGCTGTCTGCAAAATGTGTGCCCACGGATTAAAGAAAAAAAATGGCTCAAAATGATGTTTTGGTATGGAGCATGCCTGACAGCAAGAAAACAGAGGTTCTTTTCATTGGAGTTAATATACTGTATGTACCAGTGTTGTGGCCATGTGACCAAACATGAAATCTGAGTCTATTCCTAAGTCCTCAGTTTTAAAGACTGCTGCAATTTCAATGCACTACACATGAACTCAAATGGAGTCCATGTTGAGTGGAGTTTCTATTGCCCAACGATCTATATAGAGGATCCAAGCAGTAACCTAGCTGAACTGTACAGTTTATTGACAAATCACTTCGTCTCTCACTGAACCTTATTCGTCTGTGAGAGTTAAGGAAAATAATTTATCTTAATCAGATTTTGAGTGAGGCCTTTGAAATCACTGGACATATAATTACATGTGAAATTATATAATATTGGCATGTGTTGATGCGTAGGATGGCTCTTGTATAAGGAGATGCACTCATTGTTTCTGTTGCAATGACATCATATCAGGTGTCAAACCCCAAATCAACTCAAATTTACCCTGCTAGAATTATTTCACTCATCTTAATTTCACACTAAAGTGTTATATTACCCCAAGATGTTTCACTTTACAAGCTAATGGGAATCTTAAGTTATAAAAAATTTGCCCAAAATCTTGAACCCAGCGATTGAGTCACTTTAGAGGCTACCATTACTGTTAGCTTGTTAGCTGTAATGTAGTCGACAGTCTAAGTGGGTTGAATACAGCAAGTCAGATTTCAGGGTGCACCCAAGACGGATGCCTTTTAAGTTTTGGTGTTACCCTGGCTTCTCTCTGATGGTAGTTTTACATATAGAACATGTTACACTGCTTTTATTTGAACTTGAGGTTTAGAAAATTGAAAACACCCAATTTATGGTGCCTCGTTACTCATCGTGGTAGGAGCTGCTGCTGGAAGGGACATAGGTATACACATGTGCCAGTATCTGTAAGATATAAGTTATTTTGTTAAATAATGCAACACATACGAAAAACAAAACTGTCTTTCAACTTTGATATTCGATATTGAATGCTTAACTAAGCTCCAGGGTCCCAAATGCTGGGTCTTAAAAGTGCATATAATCTGCCAAAAAAGATAAGAAAGAGAAAGGTTGTTGTTCATGAACTTTAAGAATGCAGTCACTTTAAATGACTCAAGTTATAATTTGAGAACAGATAACTCAGTTTGTGCAAATTCGGATTAGAAAGGGGACAAAACCACTATCCACTATCCCGTATCAACCACACATTTGATGCCTTAAGTGCCATCCTTGTCTAGTTAGACCACTATGACTTTGGTTACAGTGATTCTGTAACATCCAGTCTAAATCCCATCCCGGGCTGTGAGGAATGAATAACGACATGTCCTCAGGCCTGCCCCTGCTCTGCATATCTGCTCATTCATCTGAACCGCTCATTAAAGGGTAATTACCTGTAATTAGTGAATCATGTCGCTTTAATGAAGATGTTGAAAGCTGTTTGAGCCAGACAGGCTGGCCTTAATTCTGAGTGATGTTCAAGATTAGCTGCAGACAGGAATTCAATAAAGGCGGACATATTAATGAAATATTAGTATGTTTTTTTTTTCCTTGGCTGTGCATAGCTGGCTTGTGTTTTGTTTATATTGCACATTCATTTTCAATTCCAGCAGCGTCAACACCTGGCTCTGGAGGGCAAGTACGTGTTGCTGTATCAGAGGGGGCTAATAGGCACAATGATGATGAAGCTGTGTGTGTCTAAATACTTCTGTGTGTGTGTTTGTGGGGCTTGCTCTAATGTATGCTATACAGAGAGAGAGTGTGTGTGTGTGTGTGTGTGTGTGTGTGTGTTCCCTGGCGGCGTGGTGAGTGTTTAATCTGGCCCGGTGGCGTGCCGTTGGCCCGGCTAATCACAGTGTGTCTGTAGGAGTGCGCTGAGCCAGGGGAGCACGCCGTCGCTAACAGCGCCTGACAGACTCATTAGAGAGACCTGGCACTGAGCTAGCAAGGCGCATACACACACACACACACACACACACACACACATCCAGACAAAACCCCACACTCAAACACATTAAAACACATGCAGTGGGAAAAGCACTCAGGCTCAACTGCACACACATTTGGAAAAGTTCACACACTTAAACACCTCTTTTTTTGACAGTCTTGCACACACACTCATTCATATAATCATCAGCAAACAAGAATGCTCTCTCACTCTTCCTATCTGTCTCTCTCTTTCACACACACATACAAACACACACCGTATCGGTGCTCCACATGTGAGAACAAGGCAGGCGGTGACCCCTTGCAGTTGCAGCCCAAACACAGACAAGAGCCAAGAGAGCATTTGTGAAAAACAGAAGGAGGTGGAGGAGGAGGAGGAGGAGGGAATGGAGGGTGGGAAAAAACGAGAGGAGGCAAAAAGGAGTGGAGAGTTGGGATGCAGCAACACTTACCCCCATTCAAATGATGTTTCTGGACAGGCAAATGACATTTTCAAGGCTAATTACCTGCAGCCAGGGGTTCGCCTGCAGACTGTTGAAAACCTTGATGGTGTAAAAAGGACAATTTTTATTTCTTTTGTACATTTTGTTTTTATACTCACTTCATTTACAGGGCTTTTAAATGTGAGTTATTTGAGTATGAGGGTTTGATATCTTACTTGAAGCAAAAGTTTCCTCTTTAAAAGTGTGAAAAATTGAACTAGAAACTATTAATTTCACAGGATTGTGTAGAATGACATTTAGCAAAGTTGGACAAAGTACTTTGACAAATTACTTAAGACTTGCCTGCCTTGCTCTCACAGCGAGGTTAATTGCGGCTCAGCTGCAGCAGAGCCAAGTGGAAACATTAGGTTCGGCTGAATAACAGGTGAATGCAAAGCAGGTCAATATGTAGTCAAGTGTGGGCCTGCCAGCTGTTCACTCCCTCTGCTCTGCCACCACCACACAATAGCAACACACTCACACACTCACACACACGTGTTCTAGCTTTGCACACAAGACACAACAGGGGCAGAGAAAGGAACACAAACAAAGAAAACAGAAATATGTTCTGTTTTTCTTTTGTTTATACAGTGCAATGAACAGTGGAGTAAATCCTTCATAAAAACATAAATTTTGTTCATAGAAACTTTAATTGTTTGAAGGATAAGACCAAAGTGTCATTTTTTTAATGAAACAAACGTACAGGACCCAAGTGCCACCACAGATTTATTCCACACACAAAAGAGACAAAAGGCAAACACCAAAATGTTTGCTTCATCGTACACATTAAGATATACATGTATAAAACACAAACATTTAATCCAACAGAAAGTCAAAAAACATAGCTTAAAATACATCAAGAACTGCATGGAGCGTGTACACGACAAAAACTGAAATCTCTGAAATCTTAGCAAATGTTTGTGTCTTATTTATAGTAAAGATTTTCTGATTATTCTTAATATGAGCCTCATTCAACAGACCATTCATGAAAATTGTCTTACTTCAAGTTATTAAAAGACAAAAATGGTGTCAAGTCAACCAAATCTGCCAATGGGATAGGAAATTTTCACTCATCAAATTTCTGGAAACAATGTCTTAATACAAGAAACTTTTTATCCAACCCCATTGTCAGATTATTTTTCCTGGTTACAAGCAATTCAGACATCATTTTTGTCTTTATATAACTTGAAATAAGACATTTTTGTTGGACCAGTATGTCTAATGTGGCTCATATCAAGAGTGATAAGACAATTTTTACTAAAAATAACACAAAATGACTTGCTTAGATTGCAGTTTTTGCAGTTTAATGAAGTAACAGAGGGGAAGGCACACAAACAAAAATAGTTTAATCAAAACACAGGTGTAATTTAATGGAGGGAAATAACACAAGGAGTACACCACAACACACAGGGAGCAAGAGCTAAAAAGAGAAAACAGGTCACACCAAAAACTAAACTCAAAAACTAAACAGTGAATAACTGCGAGAAAGTACGCACAAAGAGAACTGGAACACCAGGATTTGCTGAAAATGTATTTGACTGAGGTTTAGCCAGTTTTTGATAAAGCCTAGCTTTTTGCTCTGTGCTATAGCTCATTGTGCTGATGGCAAAAACTAATAAAAGCACATAAATGAGTCAAATTGTCTTCCCTGAAACTGTAGTTGCTTATCAGTGCACCAAATGAGCGAGAGCCCAAGTTCAAATATGGACCAATTCACTCAGGTTTGAAGTCAAGGTGGCTTTGTGGTTCTTAAGGTGTGAGCGAAGCATTCTCATATTAACTTCTAAACTTTTCTCTTTGATGTGTAAGGTTGACATTGTGGAAAACCTTCCATTCATTGAGATATAATCATAGACTTTATAACAAATGAACAGTCTTCCTGATGTCACCCATCTATTTCTAAAATGGAGTTTAGAAGTAAAAAGTCTGGTGCAGCCATATTGGAAATGTCTCCACAGTAACAGGGCGCCATCAGTCACATGAGCTGAGCCGTGCCTCTGATTGGGCAAGCGCTCGATCTCAATCTATCTCCCCTACAGCTTGTGCCAGTGGTGAAATTAGCTATCCAGAGAGGAGTTTTTGTACCAGGCTGTAAACGTGTTTACTTTTGCTGTAAAAACGGCTTCTCTTGGCTTGGTGTGTATGTGACCTCTGACACTAAACCAAGCAGCTTTTAGCACTTCCACATTGTTTTGTATATTCAGACTAAAGTTTTCCACTTGCATTAAAGTCAGGAGCAAATCCAATAGTCTCTGTTTAGTTCTTCTTGAGTGGGAGTGCCCCCTCGATTTGCCTATGTCATAGTGTTAGCTAACATACCATGAGCTTACAGCTAACTATGTGCAGCTATTGTTTTTTTTTTTTCTACTGGAGAACGACTACACAGCAGGGTTGTAGCAGAACAGGTTTTCTTTTTTTCCATCAGTTTCTCTATTAGCAAGCTTTTTGAAGTTCTTCACCAATTCTTTCTAGAAGAAAAAAAAAAGTTTCCTGAAACTTTTTGGTTTGGATGGAAAAGTAGAGCTGACACCAATTTCTTTAAGACTGTAATTTCCAACAGATAGTGTGCCTAACTACCTCAGACAGTTTTGGAAAGTTGGAAAGTATTGTAAGTACAAGTCTACTGACACATTGTTGTCTCCTCGTTGACCCCCTGAAAATATCAAACAACACCTGCCTTTGTTTAACACCTTAAAAACATTGCAAACACCTACAGAAATATCGTAGGAAAGATCCTACACAAAAGTATGCCTCAGTGTATGACAAGAAGTTTTACTGTATATTCTGCTGCCAAATCTGCCAGGTGTCTCTCTCCCTATCTCCCTTTTTTTCTCTCACTTTACTTTGCCACTCTTATTTCTCTTTCATATACTAAAGTTCTTGTCAAATTTTTTAATCTAGGTTGGTAGCTGTAACTGGAACAAGTTTTGCTGACGACCTTGTTTCACCGAAAAGCCAAATCAAACTGTCTTTAATTTCCACAATCATACCACGTACCAGACCAAATCTCTCTCTTTCTTTCTCTCTCTCTCTCTCTCTCTCTCTCTCTCTCTCTCTGCTCAGGGTACAATAGATGTTTTGCTCTCTGCTCTCCTCCATTCTCTCTCTCTCACTCTTCTCCAACACAAGGCTATGACATTGAGGGAATGTGATGTGATGTATTGTAGTGAATAATGTATTCTGCAAGGATTGTACAGAGCGTGTAGAGCAGATGGCAGCAGGTTGATCTCAATGTGTGTGTGCATGTGTGTGTGTGTGTGTGTGTGTGTGTATTTAATGGTGATGGTGTGTATGTGTTTGTGTGTGTGTGTGTGTGTGTGTGTGTGTGTGTGCACTCACCCAGAATGGGGGAGGGGGATAGAGTTGAGGAAGGGAGGGAGGTTGGGTGGGGGTTGGTGTGTATGTGTGTCTACGTGAGCCTCCTTTGTGAGATAAAACATGCAAATGGTGGATTATTTTAATGCATTTTTTTCTAGGGCCCTGAGCCTTAATCCCTAAAGCAGTTGAAATGAAAATAGTATATGTTTTCTTTCAAACTCTCTCCTTCCCTGAGAGGAATTTACCCTTACCAGCTGTCTAGGAACAAGATCCTTTGCACTTAAATTTCTCTCTGGTGTAGTTAAAGCCAAAGACTGATGATTACATCCGGAAAACACTGAATAGACTAAAGCTTGTCTGTCATGAAGAGCAAAAATAATGTTTCAAATGTTGTCAGATTGAATGAGGATAACTCTGGAGACTTTATAACAGAGATAACTGCTCAGTTTGTTGCTATAGGGGGATGGCATTTGTGGATGATACATGCTTTTGTATTTTGATGATCTGTGCTGACCTGTTAGCTTATTGTTTATATCTCGTACACTGTCTAACACCGCAAAAAGTATGTGAACAATAACCCATGCAGTCTAACTTTTTAGATAAAAATCCCTCTTTTGTTGTTTCTTTTTTGAATTTACTCATTTAAAATAATGAAGAGCAATGTCTCTTTTTCTCTGGAAACAATGATGTAAAATGTTTTTTTTTTCCACTGGATTTGTTTTTCACTTTTGGATGGAGATAAATAGAAGCATAATGAGCAGTGGCTAAAGCACTTAAGCGCACGCAGTGTTTTTTTCTGCAGTGTGAACTTGCCCCCTATAGCTGAAGGTAACAGATGGCAGAATCTATTTACATCCACTTAGGTGATGAGTTTACTTATACTTAAGGTTATTCCACAGTTTTCTGCACTTTTATATACTTTGCTTGGAGTATACAGGCCGCCTAGGGGTTGCAATCATGCTGCTTCCATTTAAGGACTTCATTATTTACATTTTGTGTGTGCGCACCATTCTCTTCAGACTTATTTTCATCCTTTTCCAACCTGTTGGTGTGATTCCCCACACTCTGCTCACAAGCTGCCTTATTCCTATGAAGTCCCGTCAGCTATGTGGCAACAACAAGATATTCTAGGTGGCATGTAGAGCTGTAAAGTGCAAAGGCTGGTGGATGCCTGGCAACTAGCCTGCAGTGTACAGAGGCCAGACACTACAACCACAACCTCAGCAAACATCCTTTATTTGGATCCTCCTACATCTTAGATTCAAAAACAGAGGAAAAGTGGAAAACTTTTTTGCCTCATTTTTGTTCAGTTTATTAAAATCTTTTTTACATATATGTTAGAGGAGTTCTCATAATTTTCAGGCTCATCTGGAGGTAATGAGGGAAAAAAGCTTGTATGCTCTTGTCTTTTTCAGATCAGGGACAGTAAGCATAATTGAGTAAATGTATTTAAGTATTGGAGCAAGCTGATTCAGCCTCTCTGGGATGGTTGATATTGTACTTAAGAAGAAAATTGCCCAGGGCAATTCATTAGGAGTAAATAATTGAGAGACTTGGATGGTGCTAAGGTGAAATGTGTGTTATTATTTTATGTAGTTTATGTTCCTAGGGCTCTTCAGTTTAAGAATATTAAAAATGCACAAGCCTTCCCACAAATTACTCACTGGTAAGATTCACAATGGGCGCTAATGACTTACTATCCATCTCCCATTGTTTTCTAGCTCTGTAAAAGTGTTTTGCTACACCATTATCAATTCTATCTCTGCTTTTGGTGATGTTCTTTTTATCCAATGATGTGCTTGTACCCGCATACATTTACAATTTTCACTCATTTCATTTGGGGTAATTGAGCCACATTGACTATTAAAGTAGGATGATTAAATTGTGAAATAAAGACAGAAAGAAATAACTCCTTGTTATGTTTTGAAGGCTTGCTGTTTGGTTTGTAATAAAGGGGTGTGGAAGATGTAATGGAGCTGTCAGCCAGGCATGCAGCAGGCCAGTATTTAGCTAAATAGCAAGGGGCTTAAGTTATACATAGGTTAAACACTAGCAGTCTTTCGATGTCACATTGGCAAACCAATAAATCTTCCTCATGTCAGTGTTGAGTGCACCTGCAACTGTTTATTCAACCCCAGATGGGCTCATGCAAATGGCATGTATTTGCAATAATTTGCATCCAACTAGGTTTTATCTGCAGAAACCTTTCCTTTTAAGCTGTCCATTTCTTTGTGTTATACACTTGAACTCTTATCTGTTCTGAATTCTCACTTTTGTATGTTGGTTTTCCGGTGATGCAACTTAAAGGCCACTGAGGTTTTATTTAACATTTTCTACACCCACACACCACGTGACAACCAAGAAATGAGGGAGCATCTGAAGGTCTGTTCACAGGTCTGGATGCACCTTTATAGCATGATCTATGGTTTGTGGTCTAGGTACAAGAGGTGTTTGTCCTTAAATAGTCAACGGTTGTGCACCCTTCTTCTTTGTTCACCAAGATTCTCACATTTTGGTTTGGGGAGGTTTCTTTTTTCTCTTCCCAGCAGAGTGACTGTTTGGTGTGAGTGTTTAAGTTTCCATCTAAACTGTCACTTAGCCCACTGTCCCTGAGTCAGAATGAATTTCCCAACATTCAGCATCCTGGGATGATGAACTGAGATGACTTTGATCATTCCCTGAGTGCTGCCAGATAGTGAAAAAATTAACTTTTCATTTAACTGATGACAGGACACTTTAAGTCTGATTTCAAAGAGCCTTCTCCTGAGAGACATTATATCCCTTTGAACTAGACAAAAATATGTTGTCTCTGTAATGCTAAACTGGACTTTGTCTCACCTACATTTTTTGGCCAAGAAAGTTGTTTTCTGGTTTGAGATGAGTATCTCAGCTGTATTGCCAACAATAAGACTCAAGTTTATGGATTGTGGCCTTTGATAAGATGTGACAGTGTTCCTAGGTCATGTATATATTATACATTGTGTTACAGTTTGAGTTCTACTTTTACCAGCAATAACTGGCAGCTATAAGCAACATACATACACACAGTATAAATCCACCCATAGCTGCTCATTTGGTCTCCTGTTTCTTGGCTCAGTGCCAGCGTTCAGCCTACTGTCTTGTCAGGGGTTTGTGTATGTTGCTTGTCAGCTTGTGTAAGAGAGTTTAGAGGTTGGCATGAGGAGGAGGCGTGTTCGGGGTGGAGGGGATGTCAGCTCATTAACCTCCATTCTTTCCCTAGCATGGCGCTGTGTAGAGTTACTATGTGAGCCTCGTGTCATTACTCCTCCCCCTGCACGCGTGTGCTGGGCATGAAGGGAAGAGCAGACAAACCGTGGAAAGGGAGAAGTGTAAAGGTTCACTGGGGAGGGGGAGTGGGCACTTGACATGTTCCTTTACAAATGCCCTGCTTGTATCTCATAAACTAAAGCCCCATCGTCTCGTTTCCTTCCCCACTTTTGTCTTCTCTGTCTCTCCTCTTTTTCTCTCCCTGCTGTCTTTCTCTCTAAACACAGGCCCGGTACAGTGTGGCTGAACGAGGGGTTAGGCTTCACACTGCTGCCCCCCCAGGCATCAATCCAGCTAGGAAAAGACTGCCCACTGCTGTGGTGAGATACAGTAGCAAAGCCTCAGTTTTTTTTAAACCTGTCTCTTTGTGCTTGCCAGTTGATTCAAAGTGATATACCTCAAGGTACCACCCTGGGCCAATGGCATTTTGGAGGCTTCGCTCTTGGGATGTCGTCGTGATGAATTTACTTGTACTTTGACTTGGATATTCCTCCAAGTATGTACAGGTTTGCAAGGCGATCTGTTATTTTTTCATATGACCACATTTGAGGTCATGCAAAGGATCAGAATCTACCTCTTTCTTGAGATTTCAATCAACCAATCAACCTTTTTTTATATCGTAACAAATGTTTTCTTAGCGTAACCCTTGGCGAAAAACATTAACTGGTTCAGACATGTGAAGATAAATAAAAACTTAATTTCACAACAGCAACCCAACATTAGGGTAAGATAAGAAGCCTTATCCAATCTGAGTACAGAACTTTGTAGCAATTTAATTCAAGGAGTAGATGCAAATATGCAAAATGGAAAGAGCAGAGATTTTCAGGTTGTCTGAACCAGGTGAAATCTTTGGAATATAATTTCTTGTGAATTTGAAATCTTTGGTTTAGCAGAAACTGATCATCTATTTTGATATAAGTGGATGATACTGCTGATAATGATAATCATCAATACATTTTTAGTGAACCGTAAACCTATTTTATTTGTTTTAACATTGTTAAATTGCTTTTATTTTGAAAGAAGGTTAATAAACACAAAAGGTTATTTTCATCTGCAGTTAACTATTAGAACACTCAGACCCGACACATACACCCTCTGTAACTGTAAGTTTTGTGTCGCCTGTTGTGGTCTATCTTATATTTGAAGAAGAATATTCCTTTGGAAAAAGATTGATGGGTCCCCCATGCGAGTAACAATTTATTTTAGTCACTGCCAAAACTGTCAGACTTCAGTTTTTGTTTTTTTCTTCCTCTCCCTTTGCTCTTTCATACTCCATTCTGTGCAAAGGCAAGAGAGAGCAGTAGATTGCAATAAGATAACCAATTATATGCTAGAGGAAACCTGACTTTTTTTCCAGCTGCAGTTATCTGATGTTGCAGTGAGCAGAGGCAAAGGGCTGGGGTAATGTGACATTCACTCTGCCCTTTATCGTCTCTCATCACTGTTTACCTCAGTCAGTTAAAAGTGGCTCGTGCTCTGCATCCTTTCATTCTGCCAGAGAAACCTCACTGACATGTACTCACGCAGAAATATGCACTTTGTTTCCCACTGTACACACAATTACTCAAAACCATCAAATACACACATTCACACACAAATAGTCACACTTACACACCAAACCAGAGTGTAAGTGTCAGGTAGACTGGTGGGATAACTTCCCTCCTTGTAACGCCTGCGATGATAAGAATAGCATAACTGTAACTCTTAAGGCTAGCCGCTAATTGCGTGTGATGTTATTGGGCGTTGTGCTTAGAAGGTGTTTCCCAGAACTGGTTTGCAGGCAGAACAGTTTTGACCACCATGGCAGCATGAAGGAGCTGTGTGGCTGGCACTTTGGTCTGACATTGTTTATTTCTAGTACACCTTTGCACATGAACTCATGCTTTGCACACTCCATGTTTATGGCCCTCTTTTGCATACTGCCCTAGTTACTGCAGCAGAGAGACAGACTGATAATGCTTAATCAAGCTACATGTCATGGTTCATCAAACAGGTTTTACAGGCAGAGAAGCTGTGACCAAAAGCTGCACCTGGATAGATTTCACACAAACATACAGACACTGATGAACTCAAATAAGAGGAAGACCCTGAAAACACACTCAGTGGAGTCACTTTTTGCGTTTATTTCACTAAGTTGCTGGCAAAGTGTTGCTCATGGAAGTATCCAACAAGTACAGAGCAATACAAGCATTTATTTGGGGTCTTTAACCTGTCACTCTGTGATTGTTTTTCATAGCTGCTTTATCTAATCTTCCTTTAGCTCAGCTTTGTACAGTGGCCGATAGGTGTCAGACAATTTGCAAAAGCAACATGAACGCAAACTGAGCAATATAACAGAACAACAGCCACAACAGAAAATAAAAGAGATCAACTTCAGTGGGGTTCTAATGGACGTTTTCTAGCAGATATATTTTTAGTGGACAATTTCCAACGGACACAGAAAAGTTCTGAAAGTATAAAAAACAATCTTTGTGTGTTTTTTTTTAACTTCAGCTTTGAAAAGTATAGCTATATTTCTATCATGATAGCATTAAAGCTAAATATGAGATGACACATCAGCGGTGAATAATATAGAAATATAAGTACCACAAAGGATATCACAAGGTGAGACCTTTACGCTGCTTTGCTTATCTTAGCTGAAGTTAGAAAAGTAAATAACATTTTACTTACTTTCAAGACTTTTCTGTGTCTGTTGGGATGACTAGAAAACCATGAGAGTTGATCTCTTCTGTTGTAGCTCTTCTTCTGTTGTGTTCTTGCTTTTGCTAATAGTCTAAAGCCTACCAGCCATCCTACCTTTCCCATCTAAGTGCTCAATATAAGGTATACACACCACAAGCAGTAATTTTTGCCACTGTTGTGATTGGGTGGTAGATGTAGTTTTATCCACTTTTGGTGATATCTGCCAAATAAATTGAACATCTGCCTGCATTTGCATCAAATAATGCTGAGTTTGGGTAAGTTTTTGCTTGCTTTGATTCTTTGTAGTAGCCTCGTGTCAAGGTCAGACTACATGTTTTTGAGGTCACTGTGTTAAACCAGGCAATTATAAAACTTTGACAGCAATCAAAGGAGACAATGTCATGGTTCCTGACCGATCATTTCAACAGATGTGGTCAGGTTGAGAGGAAGAGGAGCTGAACGAGACACCAACTGAAAATGTTAACCACGGTTCGTCACTGGGTTGCCGAAGAGAAAATGCTATTGGAGTAGTTTCTTGACAGAGGCGTGGATGAGGTTGCCAGAGCTTGGCAAGCTCTCTTTCGTAGTTCCAGCTCCAAATTCACTTCCCCTGTTTTTTTTGTACGTTTTTACACTTGTTACACTTGTGACATTTGCATTGTGCATTGCATGCTTTGCTTACATTGGTCATTACTGATGTGATGGGACAAATCATACTAGGACGAGAGAAAATTCAAACATGGTAGGCCTTTTTGACAGCTGGTTGATATGTCATCCAAACATGGATCACTAATATGTCACTGTGACAAACTAAAGTTAAAACCATTGAGCTTCAAGAGTCAACATCTGCTGGATCAGGCTTTAAAACAGCCGAAGACTTTTTTTTTTTGTTTTAAATTTTAGGTTTTCTCTTGTACCTTTAAGATATTTCACGTCATTATTTAGAAATCCAACTTGAGGTATTCTAATGAGAACAAAGTAGATTGGAAGAAGAAATAGAGGTGTTAATGTGTAAATGCTGTTTAGAAGGTATAATTTATCATGGCCTCCATAACCTCTTGTGAACTCCCAAACTCGCATTGAACTGGAGCTCACAGTGGAAACAAAACCTTATTTAGAACCCCCACCTGGCCTCACTACAATCACATACACACACACACACACACACACACACACACACACACACACACACACACACACACACACACACACACACACAACATTTGTGCCTCTCTCCTCAATCTCCCCTTCCATCTCTGCTGTTGACTGCTGCTTCTGTTTTGTGGTTGTTCTAGTGCAACAGAAAGTGGATGAATGAGAGCTTCAGCCTGTTTTTTTTATTTTTATACATCACAAGGTATAGGTGGAGCCGGAAGCGGTTGGAAGCTTTTTTATTTTTTTTATCCTTTGTGAAAAAGGTTCATCTTTTTCCAAGCCGTTTCTAATGGGTGTGTTTGTATTTATATGTAATGTTTTCTTCGTGGAAAGCATTAGACCTTATCGTAACAAACTGGATGTTGCTCATTAGATGTGAGCTGTAAGATTGCATTGCCACTGATAATGAAACTAAATATTAATGGATCAAGCACAAAGCCTTTCATATTTTTAGAACAGGTCTTTGAGTGGATACAGTGCCTCACAGATTCATTTTAACTCCTCCAACTCCATACTTAGTTGGCACTGAGCCGGCTAATTCAAAACAGTATCCCATCAAAATTCCTCTGTGTGATCGGAGATCAGTTCTGCTCTGTGTGTGTCGTCAATATCTGATCGTGTCGTTTCTGCGGCCCACTGACCGGAGCACACAGTGTCCAGATAAACATAGCCAGGGTTTTGCATATGAAAATGAACAATGCAGCTGATAAAGGTGGGGGTACATCAAATGCTGAGCGTTGGTGGATGTGACCCTGGTGTTGCTGCAGCTGAGTGTGCACGTGTAGTGAGTGTGTGTGTAGAGTGTGTGCAGGATCATACTCTCACACCCAGGAAGAGGCCCTGTTTCCCTTATCTAACGACAACAGAGCATGTGTCGCCATGGCCACAGGCTGCGCTTTTTATGGGCTTTGTGTGTGTGTGTGTGTGTGTGTGTGTGTGTGTGTGTGTGTGTGTGTGTATGTGTGTGTGTTTGTGTTTGTGAGTGTGTATGTGTGTGCCATATTCATTGTTTGCCCATGTTCATTGTTTGCTTGGGGCGTGGTGCAATACCAGAACTGTTACTTTAGTCTCCTCTCCCCCTCTACAATGCAACTCTAAAAACTACAGAAGATTTTTTTTTTCTTTTTTTTCTCTTTCTCTCTGTGTTTCAGTCTTCTTCTCTCTGTCTTTAAACCGCTGGTGACAAGTTGGGCGACATCAAAATTCAGAGACACATTGTCTCAGGTTGAGGTTCGCCAGGTCTCTCCTACAGCTTAATTGAACTGAGGACGAGAGAGAGATGTAAAAAGAGAAATAAAGAGAGGAGGGGGAGATGAGGAAGAAGGGTGCTCAAACAGGCATACATATTGCATGAGCCCCCCCTCCCACCGCCACCACCACCACACCCCTTTCTTCACAGAATGGCTGTGTACTGTTCTGGGCTTATTAATTCCGCTTGGTGAGAGAATTATTTTTAGAGTTGGTATACTGGCAAAGGCTTTTAAAGTCCCAGGTATAACACATTCTACTTAAAGTTTCTTTTTATACATGGAAAAAGTTCTAAAAGTTTGCAGTGGTTTCTCAGTATAGCACTGTATGTTCTCGTTATTTTGTGTCACATGTTTTGCAGATGATGCAACGGTTTATATGAAGGCTGTTCGGGTCACAGTGAGAAACCATAACTCTTAGATACAGCTTGACATATTCTGTAGCATACGGTTAAATGGTGTGTTATAGGTATTAAGGTTGACTTATACATTATATCTGTTGAAACTTTATCTTTAGTACACACTCACAGTACCTCAACACCCATCAAGAGTTCAAGGTGACATTAAAATAACCTTTAGTTGTTGTGGAATCAGGCTGTAAGAGCATTAGTTTCAGTCCAATTAATGTTCCAAATCAAGGCAGTTTGTTTATTTTCTTTTTCAAATTGTGCATTTCATTGTTTCTCTTGGCACACCTTAGTAAAAGGTAGGCTGTGCAGGAATGTTCATGACTGTTTGTAAACACAACACCTGAACTGGGCTCCTCCCCCATGGCTCAGTGCCAGCGGCATCACATGACCGTCTCCAACCGGAGCTACATGAACACATTCACCAGCCCAGTAGGCACCTGCAGCAACGCGTTTCTACTCAGGAGAAACTTAAGTATTGCACACCTGACTTCCTGCAGCTAAATGAGGTAAATTGCAAATATTGTATCGTTCTTTCATTGCATTAAGGCCGCTATCGTAGCAGCTTGGTATAGCTTCTCCCAGTTGCTATCATCAGCACGTAGAGTCTCTTCTACACTGAACATACTGTGATTGGCTGGTCACCACACCCGCTCCCCTGAGACAACTAAAATATCAACGTACAGGCAGAAGAGGATACTGTGGCAGACACTGACACAAATGTATGGGGGTCCATAAATGACATCTTGGAAGGATTATTCCCGGAAAAGTTGACATTTTATTTTTTTGGAAAATACTGCAGACCCTGCCTTTAAGCTCCCTCCGTGCTCTGCTAATACTGATGTTACCACGAAGCCAAAGAATCACAACTCAATGCATTTTTGAATGGAGGAACAATCTCAGACCCCTTTGGTGACAAGTCTAGAGGGGATGAGCTCTTTTTGTCAAATAAAATGATAACATCACCAAAATGTGTCATGGGTAAGCTAAGCTAACTCACAAACTAAGCATACATGTGCAGCTTGTCACTGAGCAGCAGCATTGCAAAAGCCGGCAGTTAAAAAGTTTGATTATTCAGGGTTAACTTTTAAAATTCAATGATTAATCACTATAAACAGCCTTGTAGTGGAGTTGATGATATTTTCAACCGTAAAAGTTGCAGTGGTATACGTATCTAAAGTATGCACTATTATCAAATAAAACTTTATTTTACCTTCTGGCTCAGAAAGGGATTCTCTTGCCCTATAATGAGTTCATTTTTCCTTCTAATGACAGGATAGTCATGGCACATCAAAGGCACACAACACAGTCCGTCAGCACCCCTCCCCCTCCACAAACAGATGTGCCAAGAAGACTTTATGAGGAGCTGATATGAATTGTCCATCAATCCAAAACAGTCATCAGTGGAGTATGTTATTTTGCCTCCAATCCTGCCATCATCTGTGCGCTCAAAGATGAAAAGATCCTGGCATTGTATCGCACCATTAGCTCTGTGTAAATATTACATGCTTTCCCTGGATATGCTAGTTAGCATTACTTCCACCTTGTGGCTTCATTATTTTTGAAATGCTCAGCTTTGTCGATGATTGCAAGGCATGACCTAGTTCTGCGACTCTCTCTCTCTCCCTCTCGCTCTCTCTCCACTGTCTTTACTTTCTCACTTTTCTTCCTCATTTGCTGGTTCTCCGTGTCTTTGTCGTCCTCTCTCTACCACTCCACCTCATTTTCTCCACACTCTGAATCTGTCTTCCTCTGTCTTTGTCATTTATTCATTGTCTTTCTCCATTCACTGCCTCAGCATCCCCTTCATCCTTTGAGCATGCCTCTCTGTTATTCTCATCCTCCTTCTCTCTTATGTATGCATTCTTTATTTCTCAATTTGTCTTCCTTCCACATCCTATTATTATTTTCCTCTATTCTTACTTTCACCTCTCTCTCTCTCTCTCTTTACTCCTCCCAGACTCTCCATCCCTTCTCTCCATGTTTTAATTCCTCTTTCTCAGCACCACGTGTGTCACGGAGGGAAACATCGCGAGCAGTGGTCCCTGCTGAACAATTACCATGCAAAGCAATCCAAATAGAGATGTTTGCCGAAAACAACATGTGTGTAATTACTGCTTAATGAGGCCCTTGTCTCAGGCAGAATGCCCAATTAGACTGCCGATGAGAAAGAGATGCCAAGGCCTTGCTGAAGAAAGAGAAGGAAGGAGGGGTGGGGATGGAGATGGAGAAGAAGAGAGCCAGAGAGAGGTGGGGACTGTGGGAGAACATGGGAAGCAGAAAAGAGGAGAGGGAAAGCAGTGAGGAGGAAAAATAGAAAAGAGAAATGCACAGTTAAGGCTTAAGGGAGTTGAAATAGAAAGATGGAGATAGTACGTTGAGAGGGAGAAAAGAGCACGAGGGGGAAAGTGAAGAGAAGACAAACTGCGGAGAAAAGAGAAGATGATTTCTGCAGTAAATGTGGAGTAATGGCAGAGCTGATAGCATTGAGCCGAGGATAAATTGGCATTTTAAGTGGGAGAGCGAGGTAGTGCAAAGGAGAGCTTTTGAGAGAGACAGGAGCGGAGAGAAACAGCTTTACATTGCAATATATGGGCAGCCATGTTGCAGCACAAAATGGCTGACCTTTCAAGGCCTTTATAGCGAATATCACATCCTAGATCTGTATTTGTTGATTGGCATAAGCTGGTCCTTTTGTTTCTTCCTTAAGCAGTCCAAAAAACACCAAAAAGTCTTTGCAAACAATGACTTCTGGATGGAAGCATGCTAAAATCTTTGTCTGTAATAGAAATGTAAGTGTGATATAAATAATGAAATGATTTTCCTCAGCAAGAAGAAGACATGGCTTTTTAAAAAGGAAAACCTAAATACATCACTATGGTCAACATAGCTTTAGCTCTCAGACTTTCTTGCTGTCAGGTGATAGGCTGCGTCATGCGTCTTTGAGCTAACTCGCATCCATATCTCTGAATAAAGCGTTAAACAATTAGTCAGTGTGTAGTTTAGCTTGAAACAAACCTGTAGTCCTTGCTCCTGGGTTTCCAGATTAATCATGTGAAGTGTGAATGAGGCTCATTGCGAGTGCTTGTCTTGGTTTCGTGTTTGTGGCTGAATGTGGATGTAATCATTAGAATAACCAAGTGAATCCTCACAAGGGCCTCCATGATATGCATCGTTAACCAAGCATTGCCCTGAGGCAGGCGCTCATTCCCCGGGCCTTTCTCCTGCAATAATGTTCCGTAATTTCTCTTTCTCACCACTCACATGCTCATTTAGCTGCTTTCACTTTTTCCCTCTCTAACAGTGTAGATATTAGATTTCACCCCCAGGAATTGTGCCCATATCCGTCCATTATAGGCTTCCTCATTTGGCATTGTTTTTAGCAGGTATGCTTTTGTATTCACTTATACCCAGGGTGTGTTTGTTTTAAAGCTTTCAGTTGCTTCCACCGTTATAGCAGAGCAGACCACCCGAAAAAAGAGGCCTTTCGTATCTTCACATCTAAGGAATTTGAAAAGGAATGCTGTCTAGTTTGATCATGTTGTCTCCGCCGTCTTTTTCTGATTCTTCTGCGCATTGATACCATGTAGAATGACCCCCTTCAGCAAAAAAAAACAGAGGCTCTATGTGACATGTTTGGTTTGTGTGTGTGTGTGTGTGTGTGTGTGTGTGTGTGTGTGTGTGTGTGTGGGTGTGGGTATTCAGTCAAGTCAAGGTTTGTTCCATTTGCTGCAAGAGTGTTATGACAAAGCTTTGTGACTTTGTAAGCCAAGGGCATTTTTACAATATAGCTCTTCTAAATGTGGTGGTGGTTTTTCAGTCACCTTGACTCCACACGGCTTCAGTTACTGAGCCATTTGTTGGACAGAAGCTCTTTTTTCTCTCCAGTATAAAACAGAATCTGTGCTGTATTTTCTTTTTCTTTTCTTTTTTTAGCCCACCCAGTGAGGGAGTCTTGCCCATACACATGACATCACAGCTAGCATGTAGCATGTAGCATTTAACAGTTGACCTGGTGTTGTTTCCCAGCACTCTCTGGGGTCAAGGGTCACTTGTAGTTAAGGGACTCCTAACCCTGAGTCAAACTGTTTTGGCACCTGCAGCAAGTGATCTTTCACTGCCTGATTAACCCAATCCTGAAGACACGGCACGCTCTCTCTGTGCAGCACATACACACGAGACAAGACAAGCACACACACACCCTTCACAACTGTATGCACTCACAGATTCATTCACACTCATTCTCTGTCTCGTTTGCACAGCGGCACCCACAGGGAAAAGCCCGTCTCTCGTCACTGTGCTCATGTCCCCTAATTACCGGCCCGCTGACGAACAGTAATTACCCACGCTGCCATGCCACCACGAGGTTTAACCAAAGTGACAAAGTCATTAGTCTCACACTTCAGGCCACCCGTAAAGAGCTTTTCCTCTTCACACCTACTCCCTGGCCTCCATGCTTTTTTTTCAACAACTCCTCTTGCGTAGCCAACCATGTTAATTCCTCTTTTCTTTTTCTATCCACAGTTTGATGGTGACAACATGTACATGAATGACAACCAAGAGTTTCGGTCTCCAAACCAGGTAAGAAGAGCCTGCATACACAGGTGTCAGCCTCAAACAAAAGAGTTTATTGGAGTTTATGTGTTTAAGTTAATTTTGAAAAAAACATAATGTCAACATTTGCAGGTAAAGGAGTCAGTAAAATGACATGTGGGTTGGCTCCTAGAAGAGACAGAGCTGAATCAAACTGAAACAAATAGTTTTGTTTGGCTTGTAAACATTGAATGTAAACCACGGTTTGTCATCTTGTTATTTTAGTTGATTTATGACATGACGAGTAACATCCTCACTTTGACCTCTTCAAGAATCTGAAAGCTGGAAATAAAGTGAATTCTGTCATTTTTGCCCACAGAAACCCAGAGCTATGTTTTGAAAGGCAACACTTTAAGATAAATGTAGTTGGACTGTCCATAAAATCCCATTTAAAACCACTGTTGAAGTTGTAGTAGCTCTTTGCAAACTAGATTTGCAAACACAAACTGCTTTGTTTAAACTGAGAGAAGTGATTATGTCAGGAATAGTTATTGAAAGTGATCATCCATGAATGTGTGGAAAACTCTGCACTTTCATTTCCCCGCATCGGAAGACATACTTTACATAAACTGTTTTAAATAAATTACACACGCTGCGCTATCCAACCTCCTCTGCCGGTTCACACTGAACCTATCTCACCTGAGTTGCTACCTCAGATGTCAGTGCAGATATGGGATGACTTGGTCCCACCTTCATGGCACTTCTGTTGCATTCACACCGAACACTAAAATACACAAATGCCAGACTGTACGTGCAAACTTGCTAAATCTGCACAAATAGAGTGTTCCAATCGCAAGTCCTCAAAGATGCGACGATTCAGCGCTTGCCAAGATATGACTACTTGGATTCAGACATGTTAGATAACCTTGTTTGAAAGTCTTACTTACTTGTTTTCTTACTTTGAGTTTTTTGTTTAATCTCAAGCTTCTTTTTTGTCTCAATTAGTCAGAGAATCCAAAAACTCAGTAGAAATTGCTGAAATAAGCTTTGTTGATCCTTTCACCAATAGTTTCATCAAAATACAACTTTTTTCAAGATTCAGTTAAGCCCTCAAGTTGTTTAGTGTAACACAGAATACATCATATGAAAACACATCTTTGCAAATTCAATGGCACAGACCTATAAAAACAATGTTAAAGGCACCATACAAACCAAACAGCAACCCCTCTTACAGTTACACATCCTCAGCTCCATATTTTTACAATGACTGTTTTCCGCACAAGCACTTTTTTTGTAACATCTTAACCATACTCCTCAAATCCTGGGTTGATTATTTTCCTTATTTGTATTGTTTTTCCCATCCCCAAACATCTGTTTGCCAACTTTAAGCTTAAAAAAAAAGAATGAAAGTTGATTTTTTTTTTCACTTAGATTCAATTTATTGAATTGCTTGGGAAGTTTGTGCAGAAGTATTTTTTTACATAAAAATCTGAGTTTTCCTCTTTTTTTAGCACTTAGGAATCCTTTTCAAAGCCTATTTATTTTTGTAGATGTAAATTTATCATTGGAAGATTTCTTGTCAAGTAAAATCAGCTGCATGGACCAATAAGCACATCAGCACAGTCAGGGGATCTGCTAGACTTCCTTTTAAAACTGTATATTTTGTCCAGATTATTAAATTCAAATCCAAGACCTTCTGAGTCTTGGCTTCATTATTTCATAGCCAGATTAAGTCACTGGCAAGAGCACCTCTTGTGTGTTCTGCTTGTTGGCAGATTACCAGGTGTCTGAAGTGGTCTAAGAAAATGGATGTTTTTTCCCTTATTATTTGATTCTTCAGGATCTCCATCCCAGCTCTGAAAGTCACACCAATAAGGAATTTAAGAAGCGGATATTTCTTGGATTGGTCCAGTATTAAAACAGGGATTTGTTTTCTCTTTGTTTGCCTTTAAAACACAGTTTGAGCACCAATACAAAGGCCTCCATGACTGTGATCCGCTCCTGCTAAGTCATAAAAACATTAAGTCGTCTTAAGCTTAAGTGTTTAACATGCTCCATTTGATGTTTTCCAAAGCATATTTGTGTGACATACATGTATCTTTAACATGAGAGGGATTACGCACGTGCAGCCCTGACACTGTTGTTGCAGTGTCATCCCACGGAGACTGTCAGGTCACCTGCAAATGAACAGTGCTAACATTTCACTGTGCCAGGCTCACTGAAGTTCTGGTCCCAGTCAGAAGCGACACAGATACAGTCTCACAGGCAGTTAGTTAGACAGGCACGGCACTGACTGCTCCCAGCTGGTGGATGGGAACACATGGCCGGACATATGGCAGAATTTGGAGCTCCAGGATTTGTTGATCCAGCAGCGAGGCCTTCATGTTCCGACAAAACACGATGAGGTGGAGGCTCCTTGTCAATTAGTTCCCCGCCAAATACTGTCAGAGAGTGAACAGGACAAGGCCAGACGTCTCAGGACACTGGGACAAACACACACGCACATACTGTAATGGGAGGTGACACATAGTGTGACACAAAGTTATTCACAAGGCATAAGCACATGTGCAGGAAGACAACCTGAGTCCTAACTTGCTCTCTAAATCTGTGCACAGACAAATGCTCCTGCATCACACGCTGACAAAACACTTGTCTTTGTGTTTTATCCTTAATATGACCTTTACAGACACAGAGAGAATCCTCATCATATAAGAGCCCGTTTCACAAACTTACTAAAATTGTTCCAAAGGTTTATTTTTCCTTTTCGTCTTTGAGTCTGAGAGTGCACAAAGTTTAAGATTTTTTGTGTGTGCATTTGAGAGTTTTAAATAGCTGACAACAAGTCTCATGTGTTTGACAAATGTTCTTTTAAAGAGCTCTTTAAACTTTAACTACTTCCCCTAAAAAAATATATATATCACATTTAATACCTCTGATTCAACAGCCCCCTCTTTGAACATTTTGTGGAGCTACAACACTTTCAAGCATGATCTTAGTGAGCTGACCCTTTAAACTTAACTCAATTATTACATTAAGCCTAAAACAATGTCTTAGCCCTCAAACATCCCTTTGAAGAAGCTGAAAAAATGTCCTCATTCCCTAAAAATGTGCTTAGTATGAGGGTGTAAAACTTAAATTGGTCCTTGCAAACACTGGCAAACAAGAACATATGTATGTGCCCATAAACACGCACATGCACCCCCACCCCACACACACACACACACACACACACACACACACATAAACACACAAAACATGCACACACCATCATCCTATAGCTATAAGGTTGCCTTTCCTTTGATGTTGGGATTGAATGACTAGAATGAAGGGTCGGGCAGAAGCTTTAGCAGCTTATTGTCTACTTATAGCACACATCACAGACTCTGAGGTCCATCGTTGTTCGCCACATTTCTGCTCTAATTATGTCAGTTCCCTTGCAAACACGGCTGTGTGCTAATTGGGATAAATGTCCGGCTTTGTAGTTCTTCTGCTACGCCGGTCATGTGTCAATCATCGACACCCACTGCAGGTTTGCAGTGTTGTGTCAACAAATACCTTCTTAGTGGATAAGGCAATTTGGGCTTTTCAAAACATGTCAGTTGCAGTTGATGCTCTGTCAGTGCCATCAAATAGGAGCTTACACACCAGTCTTGAAAACCCCTGAAAAATAAGAGTGCACTGTTTGGCTATGATTTGTGAATACAGCAGATTTAAATTAGACATTTAAAGAAGGTGGCTGTCCATGTTTGCTCCCTCGTCAAAAAATGCAAATAACTCTGAACCCATGATTTAAAAATACGTTTGTGCTAATTGAATGCCATATATAACCATATTTTGGTATTTTGCCATTGTGACATCCAGTGATTCCAAAAGCTTGCCTAATCACTAAATTATATTCTTGTCTGGTGCATGTGTGGCATAAATGTTTCTTGTAATTTAACATATCCTCTGGTATATGGATCCTGACCAGAATTAATTATTTCTGCAGTACTCATGTACAATTTGCAAAGGTTAAAGGAGTTCAAAGAGGTAGAACAAAAATATCATCAAAGCTACTCCATCTTGGGAATATCTGCATTTTCTTAATGCATCCTTCAGATTTCATGACTCCGACTGCTTTCTGTGCATGGAAATCAATCGAGTCTTAATTGGTGCTTAATTGCATGCATCAGCTGTGCTGTACTTAGTCACATACAGCCTGCTTTGAAGTAAATGCAGGCAAATTAGAGGTTCAAATATGGAATCAATTTCCGCATCAATTTGGAAATGGTGATTACTGTTAGATGAAATTTCTGAATGCATGCCTACACCCAGGTGTGTGTGTGTGTTTGTGTGTGTGTATGTGTGTGTGCTGTTTTATGTGTTCCTCATTTTATTAGATATAAGCATTCCCCAGCTGTCTGTGTTAAAGCGGTGGATGCAAAGATGGTATTGCTTCCATTTCTCTTCTGTTTATTCTATGCACACAGAACAACAGTGAGGTGCTTATTCTGTGGATCAGAGGGAAATCCTCAGAGATACAGTACCTTTACATTGGTCAAACATATTGTGAAAGAGGGAGACCTTGTTTGCCTTCATGCAGGGTTTAACACTGCGTTGAGGTGCCCACCAGAGCCTTTACATGACGTATGCCTGTGAAAAAAGTGCATGTAGCCTGAACAGAGACTCCTTTGTTTGCATGTCTGGGGTCTTCCACAGTGTATATACCGAGGTAGCAGTTTGACACAGCCTGGAGATTGCATTACACATAACATCTCTGGACTTTTAAAAAGAGAAAACCACTAATCAAGAGCAGCTTTCAAGGGGCCGTTTACTGTTTGCTCTGACACAATCTGTCCATTCAAACAAGATGTTTTCAAGGCTTGGAATCTGTATGGTTTCCATAAAAGACATACACATATGGAGCTCACAGACGTTTTGATCATATTGATGTTTTACATTTAGATCATCTGCTGAGGTTTCAGCCCACTTGTAAAAGTGTGGGTGTGTTATTTTGTAAATCAGTGCTCTGAATGACTGCCATCACAAACAACTAGCAAGGAGGCAGTTTTGATCAAAGATTATTAAACATCTCACTTATACTGACCGGTCTTTGTGTTTTGCATGAGCCATACAGAGTTTTGAATTATTCACATAGTTTTGTTCGTAGATGAGTCAAACACTTCCCACATGTCAAATTTGATCAAGGATATAAATATGTGTAGGCGTAGGTCCAGTTATTAAAACAATCAGAGCTGTTTATCATGGACAGAATGGCTGATATCCTTTTGTGAGGTCTTAATAAGAGTTCCTTTATTTTATTTAAAGTCATTAAGTATTATGCTTTCTTTACAGCCAGAATGGCAGACTTTTTTTTAACAAGGAAATGAAGTAGATGATGGACAGGAAACCACAACAGATGGCAAAACAAAATCCCTGAACCAAACAAAACACTTACCCTTGCATGATTTCAGAATCAGAGGCTAAGGCCAAAATTGGAATTCAATATGACTTCCAGGCTTTTATGTACACACATACCATGTCATACTGACTGCAGTCTATGTTTCTGCAGTGCTATAGTAGCCACATGAGAATGATCACAGCCAAACCTAAATGTCTGCCTCCAGCCAAACCCACACACATTCTAATTTTGTACAGAGGACAATTGCTGTTCTTCATTTGGATTCAGATCAGGCCTGATCTGTTTGAGTGACTTTGCAGACTTGGACCCCCATGCATATTTCGGTATGTTTTGGCTGGCCTCTCCTCACCCTGCAATCATTCTGTGCATCGTGTGGATTCATGTCTGTGTAAATGTGTACATACGACAGATTAGGGAAAATTAGAGGCTAAGATATGAAAAATAGCTGGTTTGCGAGGAAGCTTGAAAGAGAAAAGTTAGCCAGCGGTAGGGAGAAAGGGGAGATTTTGTGTGCCTCTTTTTCTCTTGTGTTGTACTTGTTGCGCTGTGTCCCTGTGCAGGAGAGGAAGCTCAGGGCCACATGGTCTTCAGAGAAGCAGCAAGTTTCAGCCTGTTAGTACCTTTGTGTTTTTCTGTTTCCAGGTGTCTTGCTGTGCTGTGTGTCTGTATCGATTTGGCCGGCTGCAAGAGAACAGTGGCTGATGGTTGAGATTAGAATAGAAACCCGACTTGATAGATACACGCACTCTCTCTCTCTCTTTCTTTCTCCTCTTCTTCCTCTCTTTCAATCTCTCTTTCTCCTTGTCTTCCTGCTTCTGTCTGTTTTAGTCTGTTTATTTTTGTCTATTACTTTACTCTGACACTCCCTCACACACTCAGTCTTTGTCTTTGCCTTTCTTTCCTTCTTTTTTTGGTTTTCCTTCTCCCACATCCTCTCAGCTCTTTCCCCCTTGCAAATGTAAAGCTCTCAAACATATTTTCAACTCTATATAGGTCTCAAACATCTCTCACTCTTAGTTCACTTCAGTGAAGATTTATTAATATCATGGTTGATCAAAGAGGACACAAATGTATGTATTACAAATAATAACACAGAGCCCATCATATTTGTCAGTCAAAATGTGACATCCCATGTCTTTAGCTCTGAACCCTTCAATGAAACGGTATTCCTGAGTAAAATTAACACAAGACCATAAATCAGTACTAAATGCTGTAACACAAATGCAGTGTGAAATGCAGCTTTGTATATTTGCTATTCCAGCATTTTACTCTTTGTCAATGTGAGAAAGAATTACTGAAGTTATCATCTCACCTACAGAATATATTTCAACTTGAAATTCTATGTCCAAATGAATCAGTAATGAATTTTGACTTGACAATCACTTTCGCCCCTCCCAGCTGTTCAGTAAAGCTACAGCTCTCAAGTTATACCCAGATTACCTGTAACCTAACAAGTATACCATGAGTGAGTGAGTGAGTACAGTGGATATGAGACTTTACTGTACATTAACATACAAAATGTTGCACGTGGCAAAGGCTACTTGTGCTCCAGGGCACAGACAGACTTTCGGTCTGAACTTCATGGTATAGATCGGCCAGCTGAAATCCAAGTTTTACAAAACTGAAGAGTTTTTTTGAGATTAAGTAGATATAGTTCAAACATCTACCTGAAAAAGTTAAGTAAACTAACAATTCTAAATCAACCAAAGTAAGACAAGGGTTGACACAAGACATTTTATTTTATCAAGATAACTTCTGTTGGTGTTAGAACAACAAACTTTATTTCGTTTTATTTTGTTGTTTTTTTTACCAGGTGCAAAATTTTAAGGCAACCATTAACAGAATTGTTTTATGTTGAAACAACAAATTACATTTAACAGAGTGCATTTTAATTTTCTGTTTTTGGGGACATGGGGGTAATTTCTCACTTCTCTTGAAAATGAAAGGCTAAGACTGTTGGCTCGGCCTGGCATAAAGACTGTAGTAAAGAGAAAACAACAACACTAGGTCTGTGCTAATGTTGAACAACAGTTGGAAAGTCTAGAAACCATATTCCAGCCAGTTATTCAAACTCTTTTAACCTACTGTTGTTGGTTCATACACTGGCCACAGGTATAAATGCGATGTCAAAAAATGTGTTTGCTTTAGTCAAGATGATGAAAGAGAGGAGGATGTTGATGTAATGATGTCTGTTAAGTCAACCATAAAGTGTAATCCAGATGTTCTATGGCCTGTAGGACCAGCTGATGAGTCCCCTACCCTCTCCCCATATCACTCTCTCTCTCTTTCTCTTTCTCTTTCCCTCTCTTTCTCTCCGAGGCAGAGACACCTCAGTACACCCTGGCACTGCACACCCAATGTGGGCGATGCTGATGTGAAAAGGCACAGTTACTTAACAGTGACTCACAGTGCACCATTATACCCCCACCACCACAACTGCAACACTCTCCTCACTTCACAACGTGCCCCCCTCCCCCATCTTAACTTCACTGAATATGTTTCTCTCTCGCTCTCTCTCTCTTACCATCCTTGCACCATTTCCCTGCAAGAAAAAAAAAGTTAGGGGGACATTTGAGACAAAGGATGAAACATGAAAATTGAGGGTCTGAAAACGCCAACACACATCTCCCTCCCTCTTTGAGGCCTTACCAAGCCGCTGGCAAGGTCGGCGGATGAAGTAGAGATACACATTGTACGGTGTGTATTTAAATTTCAAGAGAGCAAACCATTTCAGTAGCATAAAATTCAGACTTGAAAACAGTTTCCAGCTCTAAACCAGCACTGGGGCGTCAATATCTGAAAACAATGCTGGACGAACATCAGAGAAACATCAGCTCAACTTCCACGCCCATGCTTGGGGGGGATTGTAAGTTACAGTCGTAACCAGGGATCGCTGGTTCTTTATGTAGGTCAGTTCATGTCAGCCAATAAGTCCAATTACCATCAGCCTCTGAAAGAGAACAAGCTGCGACCTCTGCTCTGCTTTTATGGAGCTGAAAAGGATGCATGGATGGAAATTCTTACTCCAACACAGACATAGGTTTGTCTTGTAACTGTGGCGAGATTTGAGAATTAAAGGGTTTTAATGAGTAGAAAAACTGAATGAAGCGAATGAGAAGGAAATGCCAAGGACAAGGATTTATGGTGTAGTGAAAAGTCAGTGTTTACCTTGTTTAACGTGCGGAAAAATCTTTCGTGATGTTTGTATCAAATTATCCCACTCTTTTCAGCACACTCCCTCAGTTCCTCCTCAAATACGTACCAAAAGCAGGACTCCCTCCCCACAAAAACAGAAACTTATCAGCAATGAGAGTGCACTCAATGATTCATACACTCTTTTAAGAGAACTTGAAACCTTGGCTCTATTTCGGTCCCGGACTCTCTCTCTCTCTCTCTCTCTTTGCTCGCCGCACAAGGGATGGAGCAGAGGGATTTAGTGGGACTAAGTAGTTTGATATTTCTATTGGTTTTCTGCGTGTATTTTCACTCTCTCTTTCCTCTCTCTCACAGTGATCTTTCTCATCATATGGAGACCAAGGTCATGGCTGATTGAAATATAATAGAAGTGTAGACATCTGGCCTAATACTGTGGGAAGTTAAATCTATTTTAATGGCCCCTGCCGCAGTGGATTCTCTCTGATGCACTCTTGCGCTTCACTGACAGTAAATCACAATGTTCTCTTATTACCCTGACTGGAATGAGGGCATAGAGAAAGAACAATGAGGGATCCACATCATTTGTTTTCACCCCTCCCTTCCTCTCCTCTCCTCTCCTCTCCTCTCCTCCTTTCCTCCCTTCTGCTCTGCACTCTTCTTCTCCTCCCCTCTTCACTCCGTTTGCGACTCATAAAGCAAGGGGCTTAAAGAGAGTGACATCATGAAAATAAAAATAAAGGGGATTATGGGTGAGCTATTGTGCCATATGTGATTACTGGGGCTTCCATGTTCCCTTGGGGGGGATGAGTGACTACGAGACAACATATTTTATTTATTTATACGATTCTTTATACGATTCTAATGAATAAGAATAGGAGATGTGGCTGAGACCACAGTATTGCCCTGCTTGTCATAGAAAAAAAGACTTATGAAAAAGGAAGCCTTCAGTCCAAACATTAAAGAATTTCTACTTCTTTCTGTTCCGGTACAGAGATCAGAGATATTTTTCACCCTTCATCTTTGATCTATAACTGTGAGGATTTTTTTTTTCTTAAATTGAACTGACATAAGTGTGCAGCACATGGCCTTTTTTCAAACCTTTTCAGAATACTTCCTTTGCAGCTGTGTTTTTAAGAGTTCAGACCCAATCCGGCACAGGTCCACCTGCATCTGCAAAGGAGAGCCAGGTCCTTTTTACCCACCTAAATGAGATCCATTCTGATGTGACATTTCAGAGAATTACCAGTGCATGGGGTAGCAGGGAAGAGGTTAGCTCCCTGCTTTGCCATTGGTTGAAAAAATACCACAGCCCACCTTTAGTGACGGTCGGTATGAATGACCCTGAGCTACTATCGGTCATGGTGAAACGCCCCAACCCCCCCCTTTCCACCAACCCCTTCTCGTGCACTTCACTTATCCCAGTTCTGTCTTGCTGTCAGTCAGCCCGTTGGGTTTGCTATTCCATTCTCCTTCTATTGTACCACCCTGTCTGCTTCTCTTGATACATCACCCAAATGGAGTTCCTCGTCGTTTCAAAGTCAGGTCAGATAGCCTTCTTGGACCCTGCAGGCCGGGGCTGTAATGGTCACTCGTGCGGCACACCTCAGAGATGTTTGACACTAGCTGATGATGACTTTGATTTCTTGCCTTTTTCTTTGCTTTTTCAAGGTTGATCCTTGAAGGTGAATTTTGAAAAATAGGAAGTTTTAAAGATTTAATGTTGCCATCCGTCTGTCAGGAAAGCAGAGTGGACATGGAGACCTTTATATATGCACGGCCAGCTGTTGTTTGTCTCTAAAACCATGCTGCTCTGTCATATTTCTCACAAAGTAGCATATGGCTGAATGACTTTCCATAGGACACTGTATACTCATTCAAAGTTATATGGATTTATGAAGCATGGGAGTTTTTTTCTTCTTTTTTTTTTTTTTTTCAGATGAGTTATTTTTAAAGCCTTATCAGTGTTTTGAAAGAGAGGAAATACTTTGAAGTTGTCAGTCACCAAGGCTGTAATAACAAAGTCCATCAAAGACAGACAGTTCTTGTCCCCCATCAGCTATGACAGGCTGTCTGCTGTACAGCGCTACACTTTTATTCTCCTCCCCATGAAGAGCACATCATTGTTCCCAGATGAGCTGTCTCCCACTAACCACCTCTTAGGCCATGAGTGACTCCACCAAGCTAATGACTTCATCCTATTTTCTCGATTATTTGTGTCAAGAACACTTTTAGCTCTACTGATTAATTTCTTTTTGCTTAAGATAAGCTAATTACTTCAGATAAGTTGAGCTATGTTAGGTTGTACAGACACTAACGTCTTATAAGCTTATACAACTGAGTACATCCCTATTTTGCTGGCCATCGATTCACACAATATGTGCCCCATATTTCTGTGACTATAATAGTCAAAGGTTTTAAACATACACCACTTAAACCAAAGCTCAGGCCCCATGCAGTGAAAGATTTCTAATCTAAATGTAACTTTATTTTCCACGCTAAATCCTGTGCACACAATTATTTTTGTGTACCATGTGTTCTGAATGAAAAAAAAACATATATTGTTAAACCAATATTACTTTTCTGGAGCTGAAACTTTGCACTTCTGGGTAGGTCTTTGGTGCAGTCAGAAGTGGGGGTTTTTTTGTCTTTTTTATGCTGCTAACTTTGCTATTGCTGTGCTAACATCTACAGAAATACACTCCTACAGAGCCACAGCAGAGTCAGAGATAAGGTATTTTTAGTGCCAGAAAAGGTGTGATTTTTGACCAGTTGGTCTTAACATAAAGGGCTGGGTTTGTCTGAAAGGTTGTTTGAGGTACCTGCTGATCAGTACTCAGCAGACAGAGGAACACATAAGTGTTTATGTGCAAGTAGCTCTTCTTTAAAGTGAGAAATGAAAGCTATGATAGATTACTAAATGTACTTCTGTGTGTTCTCACAGGCAGTTTCTCCTGTGATACCATTACTACTGACAGCAAAAACTGATTAAAAACATGTTAAACATCCAAGGAAACTAATTCAATAGGAATTGTACTTATAAAAATATTATGTATGGCTTCTTTTGAGAGTTTTGAGGTCAAATTTGTGCCACAGACAGAGAATTTCACCACTGTAATTTTCTCTCCTGGAATTTGAAACTTGATTCCTTTCTTATTTCAGCTATGAACGTTGTATTTTGAAGTGAATCTTTTAAATTGTTTTAATGACAGCTTTCCTGACACTTTGGGCAAAAGCAATCTTCTAAACAAGAAAAACAATCAGCCTGATGTCCCCAATTTTGTCATTAATTGTGAATGAATACAGAGAAATTGGACTGAATTTCATCCGTTTCATTTATTTTTGAGGTGTCTCAGTTGAAAGTTTGTTCAAAAGCATGAACCATTTCATTGCATGTTTAAGCAAACACTTGGTTTGAAATAAGCCATGGATTCTTCCTAGTTAAGTTGTGTGTTTTAATTTTAAGTGATCTTAGAAAGTCAGATCACAAATAATATTTAAAAGGGGTTGGGTTCTGATTTTATTTTACAGAAAAAAATGAATTGATGTGCAGATTCTTCAAAGGTGTAAAGCAATGCCCTTGTGCAGAAAAATGACAGATTTGCTTAAACTTCACCTCTGAAGGGGGGAGGGAAAGGGAGGATGGGTGACGGTAAAGGGGAGAAGGGTGAATACACATTAGGCGTTTCTTTCTGACCCCTCTCTCTTTTATCCACTCTCCTCCATGTCCTAAAAGACAGTATATCTATGAATTATTTATCTATGTTTGAAAATATTAAACTTGTGATGTCCTTGTCTTGTATCTTTATCTTCAAGGACATCAAAAGAAGCTGTAAAGACAAAAAGAAAGCACAAAGGGGATGGAAGTTGTAAAATGGTATTTGATGGCAAATGAAACCAGCAAGTTATGTTCCTGAATCTTCTGTCATGTATTTATTTTCACAGTTAGCTAATTTGGTTTTAATATACAGTAATGGCAATGTAGCTGTGTTTATAAAGTACCATTTATTCAGAGAGGAATTCAAGGTGCTTTACGGAGTTAAAAAAAAAAAACAATCATATTTTTTACTCAAGCAATATATTCATATGTCTTTGAGCTGTGAGTGAAAACCCAAATGTCTGATGTTCAACTGCTTCAGGTTAACCTACAGTGTGTTCATAAAAAAGACTTGTGTTTATGTAAATTACAGTACTGGTTTCCTCAAACTCTGACCATAAAGGTCTCATAAACTAAACCAACAGTTTCTCAGTCTTAGTTTAACCCAACCTCCACATTTGTGGTTGAAGATGAGACATGGTCATAACTCATGTTGCAGCCAAAAGCAACTGAGATGAGTTTTTGAAAGTGAACCTGAAATAACCCCCAGCTACCAACTTATGGTACAAAGAAATTGACATTTAGCTCTATAATGAGACCATTTTAATGAATTTGAGATGATTTTTTTCTTTTTGCACAGTTAGAATATTACTTGGTTTGTTTGATCAGCTTGTAGCACTTCTATGTCAGTGGTTAGATAACTTGCAGGTCAAAGTAACATCCGACTTTACATTTTTATTCAATGAAATCCTATCCTTTACCTTTTTCATGATAGAAAAAAATCACACCACACGTTGTATTTTCAGATGCAGTGAGGTCTTAACATTTGCATTTCTGAGTCATTAATTTATGCAGGAAATTAAATCAGCACCTTTTCCACTGAAAAGTTCTATTGGCATTTTTATCTCTCTCAATCTGCAAGCAACCCTTAAAAAGGCAAAACTATTCTACTGTAAGCTGCTGCTTCATGTCGGTTTTTTCATTTTGGTTTAAGTCTCTTGTACTCAGCTCCTTGTGAGATCCTCCACTAGTCTCTGCACTTCTCTCCTCCTCTTGTCTTCCTTTGACATGTCAGACATCAAACTCAAATATGTGGTCTTCATTATTTTGTAAGATGAAAATATCCACCATGTTGTTTACTGATGCTATCAAACTGAAATATGTCCTATACTCCTGAGTGCAGATAAATTTGGTGTGACTTGAGTGCTCTCACTGTTCTTTGTGTGTGTGGTTTTTTTTTTTTTTTGCTTTTCAAAAGTAGTTACTGTGGATTAATGAATTTTTAAAAGTTAAAAAAATTACAAGTCAGAATTTACAATATAAGTTGTTGAGGAAATTTCAGAAAGCTTGACCACTTGAAAACAGAACTCAGAAGACTCCAACGGTTTAAGTTGAAATAGTTCATGTAGCTCGATTGGGGAAAAGTGACAGACAGTGAATGGGATGAGTGCAATGTAGAGTCAATTTTAACAGACCACGCCATGTGTTCAGTTTTCATCATAAAGTTGTTCTGTTTATCCAGTAGGCCAATAGTTGCAGCAAAGCTCAGGGTGTCAATGCTCAAAGAGAACAGCACATGTGTCCAGTCCAACTCACACTGGAGCCACATTGTTTTAGGAAAATGCCTCCACACAGGTTAAAGGTTACAGATTATGAACTGGAGCAAATGCATTTTTTTTAATGATGATTTAAGCATACATTATATTATAAGTGCTAATTCATTTCCTGTCAATCTGCAAATCAATTTGTTGACTCCCACAGTTACACAGACCATGGTCCCTGATTGCCTTTCATTAGGGCAGCCATACTGATGTTACTTAAGTTAATTTATTGTTTGTTTTCATCACGTCCAACCATGTGCATTTGCTTGTTATCGCTAATAACAAATGACAACAGTGTTAGACAATGAAGAAACAGACATCTGCGCAACCGCCATCGTGGGAAAAGGAGTTGTCAGTGATGATAATTCTGAACAAGCACTGAGCGAGGAGGCTGAGAGTTATGGGAAGAAAAACTAGCACATCACCCTCTGACAGAAAACATACTCCCTTGTATTATTATCATTATTATGATTATTTTCCCCCGAATGATAGTGCACATTATGAGACTTTTATCCTATCTTCAAGCACCAGTTCTTGCCAGTGAGGACATTGTGGCTGTTCCTCGTCGTTTCTTGCCATTTGTTTGCTAAAAGTATTTGTTTGCAAGATGAATTGCTGCTCTGGCAGGCGAGATGACAGCATACACCAAGATGATATTGAATTGATTTCTGAAATGTTGCAGAACGGGACTAGTTGATGTGTACCACGAGACATGAATAATAAAAATTCTATTAAAAAGCTCTTGAATGGCTGACACTGGAATATTATTTGTGATGATTAATTTTCTTCAGTCATTATAAAGGGGAGTTGGCATCAGATTGCCTCTGACAAAATTGCTTTTCATTCCCTGGTGAATATCCTCAGTATGCTTTTTGAGAGCACAAAACCATATTTCTCTGTGCAATATTATGTCAAGATAGGCCCGGGAAAAGACAAGTACAGGCTCTGCTGGTGTATCACCTTATTAGTGCCATAAAATCTGTAAGCTTCCTCCAGGTTTACACGTGTCAGATACAATCCATAATGAGGGATGCTACTTTTGTTCAGCCCAGTTTCTCTGTTTTTCTCAAAGAAACAAAAAAACAAAAAACAGATTGGAATTATAATTACAAGATTATAAAATAACCACTAAGTGAGTATCAATGGTGTTTTTCCACGTAATGAATTTGATTAAGTGTGTTTTAAAGCCGTGCAGGCTGACAGTTTGTTGTTTTAAAGCTGTCAAGATTTCTGAAGCAAATGACTCCGTACAGCAGCTGTTGTTGTCTAACTAATTAATTTGCCATGTACGTTTGTGTTGAATTAATTCTTTACACTTTTGCAAGCCCAACAATTTGCATTTCTAATCATTTTTATTTCCAGCAAAACAGCCTGCTGAGCCTCAGCGTCTGTTGCAAACACAAACCTAAACAACAAGAGTCTACAGGTGCTTTTAAATCCACTTTTGAAGCTTTTTAATTACTCTGCATCGTCCTTTGTTTCCTGTTTTGTCCCCTCTGTTGCTACAGAACATCAGCTTGTGGTTTTAACGCTGTATAAAATGATACTTGTATGACCAGACCAGTTTTGGATTCAAGAGTTGGAACGAGAACTCGAAAGACTTGATAACCTTTCAGGTGTTTCAGTGGATTCTTCAGATCTCTCTGGTTAATGAAATTGCCTTTTTTTGAGGTGGTTTCAAAATGAAAGTCCGAATATTGTTTTCTTGATGGTCGCCCCACATGATGTTTTGACACTTCAGATAGCAGAGAAATGACTTTGAGTAATTTTGTGTATAAGGAAGGTATAAGACACACATATTGTCTTGTTATGTAGTTTGAATGTTTTTGCTGTTATTTTTCAATGGAAAAATTCAGTTGGCTTGACAAAGTGGGCGCCATATCATTGGTCCCCATACATCAAGAATGAAAGTGCCCATGACTAATTTTTTTCACTGGTGTTTTCCTGATGCATTTCACATGCATTGGAAAAAAACGCACATTTACATAGTTTGGTAACTTATTTGATTTTCTTTAAGCACTAAGTCCTTGTTTCTTCCTCTTCAACAATTTCCTGTCCTTGCCTCTGCAGAGCTACTCCAGTCAGGGAAGAGGCAGCGGTGGAGGCGGAGGAGGAGGAGCAGGCGATGAAGACTATGAGATCCCCCCCATCACGCCCCCTAACCACGCTGACCCCTCTCTGCTGCACCTCATGGAGCATGAGTCAGGTTACCCCTTCCACTCCCTGCCTCACAACGGCCTGCTCAACACCTACTCCTACCCCGAGCTGCCCGCCCTCATGATGTCTAACATGCTGGGTCAGGACACCCACCTCCTCACAGGGCCCATGCACTCGGTGAGTGCACCTTTTTCTTTCTTTTTTTATACGTGTCTTTATTTAGCTTCGGCCCTTTGTGAACATGAGAGTCAAGCGCTGTGGTAGGCTATTAGTCTCTGTGGTCAGAGGTCTGGAAGTCAGCGCACAGAACATTTACTCTGAAGGTTTAACATGTTGGTGTCAGGGGAAGTTCAGTCTTTTCAAAATGTTGCCAAAAAATATTGATCTTGTAAGACTCCACTCTGGCTATAAACTCTTTTAAACAGCAATAACATGGCAAAATGACAAACTCTCCTTTGTGCCACTCTTAACAGTCCCAGATAATTCTTTCATTGTAGCAAAGCGCTCTTTTATTAGAGGAACAATTACGCCAGTTAGAGGCCAGGGGAGCTGAGACAGAAAAGTCTGAGCAAGGCCAGAGATTGTACATGCAATATTTATAAATACAGAGAGCTTCTGCCTCTTCAGCACGCAGACTTTAGCAGCAGAGCTCCTTTAATATCTATTCAGCTGCAAAACTCAAACATTTCGTTGCTTGAAAGTGAGCTAAGAAAGGGAGCAGGAAAGTCACTACTGCACATTTAAGTTCATTATGATCAGCAAAGCAAGAAAAAGGAAAGGGAAGACGGGGAGAGAGAGTAAGTGAGAGAGAGAGGGTTTGAAAGAAAATTCTTGTGGAGGTTGGGGAGTTTCCCTTGTCAGCTACTTTATTTTCAAAAGGATGCTCAGGACCCCCTTTTCCCCTCTCCGGTAAAGTGACTTTTTCTTGTGTTAAACACGCTTTAGACCGAACATGTAAACACCCCTGGCTAACACATTCAAATGCTTTAATCATAGGATCGAACCAGATGAATTATAGATGGCCTGTGTGGTGAATTATTCAACGTTATATACTTTCATCTGACATAAATATTACTTTTTTCTCTCTGCCCTCCATCATGAATATTTATGCTTTAATGTGAGCATCCGTGGCATTTATCCTCCGTTAATCAGGTCTTATGTGATTTTAGAATCAAACTGCATAAGTTGCAAGCTCCATTTTTCCGTGGGTGGTAGCTAAGGCCTCCATTAAAGCCAGTCTTCAGGATTAGGCCACAATCCAGTGGATAGTGTGCTGAGTATGCTCGTTGCAGGAGAAATATGCGGCTATCAGGAACATTTTTAGTTGATTTCAATTTTTGTGTGGACAGCTGCTTTTGCAAATCTCGTGAAATTATTTGAATCAGTTGATTTTGGTTAATGACAAATGTTTAAACCGTGTGTCTGGATGCTGCTATGCTTTATACGGCAAAAAGTTTATTTGATGTGCACTGAGATATATTTGCAACAAGCAGCCTCTTTTGGCCAATAGTGCTTTAAAAAGAAACAGAGAGGGAGTGCCTGTGTCTTAAACAGCTTTTGTTTCACCTTTGCAATTATTTATTCTCAAATAGCCCTTCAGGGTAATGTTCCATTTTCTTATTTCACACCCCCTTTTCTCATAAATGAACCGTCATTGCAATAAATCACTGCACAAACAGAGACTTGCGCACACTGTGAAAGGTCCAGAGATTTATGTAACACATTCATGTTTCCCACTTCCACATTTTAGTACTACTCTAGCAGGGCCTGGCTAATAATAGCCGCTATTAATATTTCTTGTTGCCTAGCAACCCCTGCAAGTAATAGCTTACTCTGGAAAAATAGATGACCGATAAGGAAGAAGAAAGGTGGGGGCTGGTGGGGTTGGAGTAGGGGGATTCAATTCATTTATTATCTCCTGGGACAAGAGGAGCTTATTTCTGAGACTGCTGAATATAAAAGTGGGCCGTATATTGAGAAATATTTTAAAGCAATTGGAGATGACGCTATTTTCATTTTGGATTCATTAGAGATGTGTCATTTGATGTTTCCCCAACAAAGCCAATTAACCTTAATTTCATTCTGATAAAGGTGTAATAAGGAAGATTGAATCTATTGCTGCTGAATGCTTAAAGAATAATAGGGCTGAATGTGAAATGGGATGTCTGTGGAACTGGGGTCGGAAATGAAGAGGAAAGCTTGTAGCTTTGTTGTGTTGTATTAACAAAAAGCCTCACAGACAAATATTGGAGTAGATAGCTGGAAAGCCAAATCGCTAATCATTCAACAGACTTGTTTCACCGTCGCTGAAGAGCAAATAAAAAGTCAACAGCGTTACCTTAAGGATACACTTCTCTTCAATAAAAGCTATCCTTCAGCGCACATATAAACCTCCTACAAGTACAAGCTCAGCTGGAGCAACAGATACGCTTCATCTCAAGGGATGTTGTTGCTGGTTTTTGTACAACATTTAGCCCAAGGCTAAAGCTCTGTAAACTTCTCCCTGCTTTGGGATTCTCTTTTTCAGCTCACATCGATCCTACTGCAAACACAGTTAAATCATTACAGGATTGGAGCTGTGGATTGGCCATCAACATCATGCTGAAAAGGCACACCATTTTCAGCAATTTGTCCTGGTAGCTTATAAGTATGTGTGAACAGAACATGCACATATAAATTTAGAGTTGACTTTAACAATCTTGTGATTTCTTGACTAGATTTCCTCTGCAAGACACTTGATTTTTCCCACACTTAGATTTGGTCTGTCTGACAGCTTTTACTACCTAATTGTGACTCCACAGGAAGCAGAAATATTAGGTGGTGAAACAAAAGGGATGAGCAGCAAGTGGAAGAAAACAGGTGTCAAGCACATAGAGTGAGTGTCAGGAAAAATTTAGAGCTTTAACATTTGATGTACATTAAGGTTTCCTCCTATTTTAAATGACATTTGCAGTCCTGTGTTTTGCTGCAGCCCTTCCTGGCGCACTCATGTTGTTCATAATAGTCTTAACAGCCAGTTTTGAGCCATTTGTCAAACTTGAAATAGCACCATTTACAAGGACTCCAACAAGCAGCAGGATCAACATCCCAGCTATTAAAGACCGAGCTGTCAATCAGAAAGGCTTTTACGTTCTCTGAACTCCTCCCTATGACACTGACCTACTGTGTCAGTTCCTTTGCATCAAGGCAGAAAAAGGGCTGAGTCTTGGATGACTGCGTACTATGACATGTAACATGCCCTCATGTGGATGCTCATTGCTGAGGGAGATTCCCTGCCTCGCCAGAAGCTGTCAGCATTTCTATCACCCCTGCGCCTCGGGAAGAGGTGGCACCCAAGGGTCTCATGTTCAACAAGCCCCCTGATCGCTGGGCTCTGGCTAAGCTACAGCAAAGGGAGAGAGGCGAGTGAGATCTTGCTCTTTGAAAAAAAAAAATAAACGAAGGAGGGGGGCTCACCAGCAGGCGTTAATGAGGGGTCGTGGAGGAGTTTGCTGAACGGGCCCAGCACAGAGCCTTGAGGGATGCCAGCAAGTTTAAATATTGAAACAGAGCACCAGCCACAGTCTCATTACCAGCCTAATGAGAGTGGTGAGGGGGGGGAAGGAGAATCCCTGCCGTCAGAAAAAAAGCAGCTGCCAGTTTTTCCAGTTTGAGTCACATGTTCAAACAACTCCTGATGGGACTTTGTTCAGTTTTGTTTGACATGTGGTGTGGGATCAGTAGTTTTGGGAGAGTGTGCAAAGTGTGACATGAATCAGTTGTGAATTCTTTTTAGTGTTATGCTTTCTGAAGTGGGTAGTAGATATTGTTGATATAGATAGGTCATCAATCTCTCTGGATTGTTGTTGTTAATTTTTTGAAGATTTCTTGACCATTGATTATGTAATGTTTGCCCAAGTTTATTGTTATTTTGTCACCTGCAGCACTTTTAGCTTTGTAGCAGTAGTTCAGAAGGAAAGGTGTGTATATGTGCACTTTTACTTTTGCAGTCCAGTGTTTTCATCCCTTCAAATAAATGTATTTATATCACTTGGCATCCAGGACAGAAGCAACAGGGGGGAAGGCCATAACAGTTTAAATGCACTGGCATAAAAATTGTATTGACAGCTGTGGTTATTGACAGTGTGAAGACTGTTAGATGGAGACCACTAAAAGAGATCTGAGTAATATTATTAACACTGATCTCAAATCTGTGTCATCCTGGTATGAGGTACTCAAACCAACTTTCTCTGAAATATAGATAAGCAATAAGGCTATTTTTGGAGCACATTTATATTACACTAAGTGTCACATTATGTATGTTTGTTAAACGCTTAAGGATTTGTTTTTACCACAGACAGCCCCTTCCCTGTCTACTTGTAGTATCTCATGGAAAGAAGTAGATTGAAATATAATGTGTCTTTTAAAACTATTTTTCAAAATTGCAGTTTGACTTGCCTGCACAAATTCAGTGCTGCTGGATTACTTGTGGGTTTTTTTTTTCTAAATTGAAACACCAATCTTTTTTTTTCAGTGCTGGTTTGAGACATATCTCATATGACCTGCTTGCTCTGCTGCTTTTCACTGGGATAGATATGACATCTCAGTGACGTTTTCAGATAAATCACTGTTTGTAACAGAAGAAATGTTTTCTGTTGCGGCTTTTCATTCCACAAAAAGACGGATGCCCTTCGGTGCAACCCTCCACCACAGGGGTGAACAATGTGTCTTGTAGTTGTCAAGAGAAATGACAGCGAGATAATTGGTGGGGCACTCCTGTTTCGTTTAAACTGAAACAAATAGGCTTCCAAAGAGAGCTGTGCTTTTAAAAAGTAAAGCTTTGTTTTGTGCTGCTTATAATGCAGGGTTCACAATGAAGTAATGGAGAAAAGTATTAGCGGATTGAGCATTAAAAACAAATGCTCATTCATTTCAGTTCATGAATATTCATAGCACTAATTCAAATAACCTTAGGCGACTGTTACAACTAATGAATATTTAAAGCAGCTTGGTCACACAGATTTGAACATTGCATTACAGCTGACTTTCTAGGATCATCATGAACAAGGGTAAACAATTAGGAAAAGCAAAAACAGCTTTCAGTGGTGATCAAAACACATCTGGAAAACAATATCTCATGTTGTCACATTAGTTACAGGCCATTTACGCTCCAGAGGAGGACGTGATGACATGCAAGAGGATAGCAAGGTGAGGGGTGAGCTGGAATTATGACAAGCAGTTAATTTTTTTATAACCAATGAGCAAAACGTCACTGAAGGACTTACTTGCAAGAACAATGCAGTTTAGTTGGAAGTTGCCTGATTTTGGAGGTTAAGGAGGGATTGGTTGATTAAATACCAAATAGGTAAAAAAAAAAAAACAACAAAGACATGATTTTGAGGCACGAACAAATAATACATTGCTTTATTGGTTGATATATATATTTAGTATATCAAGAAAAAATACTAGGCACTCCTTTGAATGGCTAAGATGCCTTTATTTTTATGGTATAGTCATGTGGCCTTAAAAACAAAAGTTTTAGGCATTTGGGCATCAAGCCTTCCTTAAATGGATGTTAGGAAGAAGTAGACCTTTGAAAGTGGAAATAAAGATGTTTATTTAACTCACAGCTTCACTAATGAAAAGGAAAAGAAAATATTGTATCACCTTGTTTAAACTCTGTCCGTAACCGTGGTCTGTTGTCTAAATGCTTTTACTCTGAAAGGTCCGAGAAACAGGAAAAGACCCACCCAAGCAGGATCCAGATTTACTAACTATGTTTACACCAAATGTACCACCCATGTTTGGAGAAGCCTGACACCCATGAAAGCTGCAAGCAGGAGATTCTCTGTACTGCCCACTCGAAGGGGGCCTCATCTGCCTCCTCTGAGGGATCAGCACGGCGGCTTGTCCTCCTCGCCACCACTGCAACGCTAATTAGGCCCACCACAAAGCCAGCCTGTGGGGATAATGTCCCATTATTAGAGTCATTTGTTTCAATTAACCGCTCTGTGATTCCACAATAGCACAGCGCAGCCCAGTGCAAAGAAGCCATTACTCTCGCCCAAGGAACCACTGGGGTTTGGGACGAGTGTTTGTAGGAGAGGTTACAGATACTTGCTTCCTGCCAGCGGTGGTGCTGCCAGCCTCCATGTACCACACAGTCACTGCTGAGCTGGTTAAGGGTGGAGGGAGAGCAAGAAGTCCTTATTCACATCTTTTTCAAAGCTTTAAAAGATGGTTATTTGCTTTGTTGTTTCTGAGAATTTTAAATGTTTGTTCTAGTGTGCCTCAATGGGAGCTGTGCAAAGATTAGTACCAGGGATTGTTGACTTGAGCGTGGACCGCAGAGAACTACAGGCTGCCCTTGCTTCCTTTTACATGCTCAGAGCATTGTGGTCGACTGAATTACTGTTCTGCTAATGTATACTTACCCTGCACCAGCAATATATAGACTGCAATCAGGTTACTTTCTGAGCTTTTTTTGGTGCACAGGCCCTTTTCCCTCTCTCCAACTCACACTGCACTCCTATAACTAAAATAATTTCTTGAATTTGAGGAGTTTTACTCTCTTCAGTTGACAGAAAGAGAAGATGTGTGACTTGTGATTTAAAAATCTGCTCAGTGCCAGCAACCAGCTCCCCTTAATAAAGCTGTTTGTGCTGTTTGTGCCCTTGCAAACAGCCTGCTGTTGGACGCAGCTGGGGGCTGAATGAACCTACTGCTTTCAGCTTGCATAAGGGATGAGTTTAGGAGATTACGATGAAATTTGTTGCCTGGTATAAGATGTATGACAAAAAATATGTCTGTGTTCAGTTTCAATGTCAGCTCTCTTCCCTGATCATTTATATTTTGTTCTAGCAGCCTTAAGCTTCACTGTAAACAGCTTCAATGTCTTTGAGCACTTAAAAGCAGCAGTACAAAGACGCTTATCAACTTCAAATGCTTCCAAATACAATATTTCAGAGCACTTTTAGGTCCTTTCAACACTAGATAATGGAAACTTCGATTGTTACCAAGAGGTTGCTGCCCTGTGATGCCTCTGTTGCCAGGCTCTCTCATTGGCTTTCTCCCCCTGCTGTGCAGATGTTTACAAAGAGACATCACCAGCTCACATTAAAGGGTTCAAGTTGTCCCCTCAGGCAGTTGCTATGGAAATAACCCGGCTATGGTCGCTCATTCATGTTTGATTAATTGTTTTTTCCTTTCCATGCTGTTGCCTCTACAAAGACCTCATCATGGGAACATTTCATCTTGAAAACAAACAATAGGAGAGGATGAATACATTCAAATCTGTTTTTATTCTCTCTTCCTGCTTTGTGGACATTGTGCGGATGTTCTGTGTTGATAAAAGTCCTAGAAATTGTATCAGTGTTGTATTAATCTTGATAATGTCTTGCCTGAAAAGCTGTAAAATCGTTAAGAATATTTTTATTTCTTTTCTCAGACTTACCTGTTCTGAAGATAAGCATTTTTCCTTTTCTCCCTCCTCCTAAATTGCACTGTGTAGTGCTGAGCTACAGCAACCCACTGGGGCCAATTAGGATGCCAGCAGAGCCAGGAAGTGCATAGCAGATGCTTTTGCCACTATTTATTAAAATCCAATCTGCGGGGGCCCCTCCAACAGCTCGTTAAACTACCGTTAATCTAATTAGCTCTCACTTGCCACTGTTTTCACCACATTACCAAACACAAGGGCCTCGACTTTGCAATTTAGACTGATTAAGTAGGTCCAGTGCTGTTAGGCAAAGCATGTAGGGGAGGAGCTGCTGAGAGCTGTCAGTCATACTTCACAGTCGGATAAATCATGCAGCTTAGGCTTTGGGTTTGAGTTTGAATTAAAATATCTGCAATGGGAATAGTGGGTGAAATCTAATCCACATTGCCTGCTTAGTATTGCAAAGCCTGCATGTCTGAAACTCCAATGAAGAACCCCACATCTTAAAGGCCTTGTATATATGTAATGGCACACTATCAGAGCTGGAAACAAATTCCATAAGAAGCTCTTTATGGATCAGGATTGTATGAGTTTCTCTGATGTTTTTTTTATGTCTCTTAGATCCCGGGCATGATTCTGCACTTCCGGTTCATTTGTTTGGGCCGGGCTGTATTTTTTTTTTTGATGAGTGCAGCTTTCTGGACAAGTGCCTGCTTCTACTCAGAGATCTGTGCAGCCGCTTTGACATGCAGTCCTGCTCATTGCTTACAGATGGCCAGTCTGACATGGAGCTATAATAGCTTCCAGATGAGGAGCACTGTATGTATTTTAAGACATATCATAATCCATCAAGACTTCACATTCAACTATAGGAGTACTTTAACATAAAAAATTATTCCGTAGTATTTACAGCAACCTGTACTATCACTTATTATGAATTTTCTAAACAGGATGTAAGAAACTATTTTAACAAGCATCTTGTGTTTTGGCTTCCATCAGCTTTAGTTTATAGGCGGTAAAAATGTTCAGATCTCTAACAGCTTTGTTTACATTCTCAACCTTCCTGCCAACTTTTTTAAGGCTACAATCTTTGTAGCATTACACGATGGGGCACTTTGAATGCAAGGTGAAACCAATATCTAAATGCATGAAACATAAACCAAATTGTAAGCCCACATGATCCTCCGCCCTAATTATGGAGACTCAACAAAGACTTGCTTTTTCTTTCTCAAAACCAACTCTAACATTTACTCTCTGACTGCTCCGAAATCACTTTTTAAAAACAGAATGTGGCCCGAAAAACTTTGTAAAGTATTCATCATTCATCATACGCTTCTTTACTGCCTCTTCCAAGCTGCAGCAAACAACTGGAGCTGGATGGATTATTCTATTGACAAACTAGCTGACTTTGTAGTCACTCATGAAAGACATGTTCCAAATATTTTTGTTGCTTTACATGAAACCTTCAGGAACTCATTTTTATCCTTAAGGCTTTGAGTTACAGCTGGTGGTGAAAAATTCATAAAAATTATATACGGCATCTTGAAATTACATTATTCTCACTGCTGCTTCTCTAAGCATGGCCATTTATCTATTTATAAACCCACAAAGGCTTAGGGTGTGTAACAGCTGCACTAAGCTGAACTGCTCTTCAGTATGCTGGTGGAGAGGACTGTGCTTTTACTGCAGGAGAGATCTGCTCAACTCTACCATATGCAAAGTTTTTACAAATTTTACTGTTCAATTTTATTCATTGCCTTAAAATGTTGTGGCACATTTAGTAGAGAGTGCTTTTAAACATCTATATGTTGCATGCCATGGTTACTTTCATCTGTAATCACCAGACTGTATAACACTGTGACTAGAAATAGCTTTGTCCAGCTATTTGTTCAGTTCTCTGTTCTGCAACTCCAGTGATTTTGTTCTTCATCAGAGCTCTACTATTTGGCTGTAACCGGTGTCTCTGGCTATTAACTATCTAAAAGCTCACCCAAAGCTACATGCCAAAGCCTTCAAAGTTAACAACTAGCATGGGTAATGGATAATTGGATGACTCATGTGCTTTTGTTTTTTAGGTTTTTTTCTTGCTGTTCTTCTTCTGTTCCCTAATCTGCTGAAGACCCCTGGAGCATTAATTGTCAACAGAGCAGCCAATCATGATGTCACATCCTGTCTTTATAACATCAAATAACCAATAAACAAATAAAAATAAGCACTTCAAAATGAATCAGCATGATTAAAACTAGAGCTCTAGCTATTGGATATTTTAGTAACGGAGTATTCTACTGAAAATCCTATTTATTAATTGAGTTTTTGGATAAAACACTTTTTTTTAGTTAAGGAGTAATCTGCTAGTAGCAGGTTTTTCAAATAAAAATTTGTTTGAAACAAGTGACTTTTTGTGGTATATTTTAAGTGTAATGGGATCTGACTAGATATAAGACATTTTACTGAAAAATGACTGTTATTCATGATAACTCTTGGAATCTTTGCAGTGTTTTGACTAAAATCATGATGCCTGCTGTATTGGAGACAACAGTGCTCCTTGATGTATTAATGACTTGTGAGCTGAATTTGACAACTGCCCAGCTAGCTTTTTTTGTTTTTGTTTATCATTGCTTCATGTCTTCTCTCTATAGAGCTGTGTTTTCACAGATCTAATAACCCATTATGAAAACTAACAAGCCATTTTAGGAACCTGATTACCTAGCCACACACTGACAGTTGTCAAATTAACAGAAACCTAGCCCTCAGCAGGGCTAACGTTATGCTAGCAAGGTATCTTAAGGTTAATCTCATCAATTTAAACTACGATAACTTACTTTTACCGTGTCTCTGATCCTCCACCCTCGGAGTAAATCAAGTGCCTTTGTTGGAGATGCTGCAGCATTCGAGATTAAGATTGAAGTTGTTGTATATAAGAGCTGTCTTACAATGAAAACACCTCATGGTCCCTCACTTTTTACATGTTTTATTTTTTTCAGGGGCTTTATCTTCACTTTTGTTGACATCATCTCTGTCTTCCAACAAAAATCAAACACACACGTCTTCTTATATCTATCTATACAAATACACTAATGTAACAAAGATCATGTTTGGGAAACACTGACATGTTCAATAAGTTTCTAGTTTGACCTGAGCTTCATCTGTTTCACTAGAGGAGTCAGACTTTATGCCATTTAAACCAGCCACCAGGGGGAGCTCTAAAAGTCGTGGCCCAAGTCAGGAAAACTTTGATTCAGTCTTTTGCCTGGGACCGGGAATCAAAAAGCTGCAGCTCTGTTAATGTGAAGTGCACTAAAAGTGCCAAGATTAATTGAAAAAAAAAAAACTGTGTACAGACATTTGTGTGACTGACAGCCACAACATTAGCTGCGCAGAACCCAAACACTCTGAATTGACCTGAGTTTCAATGGATTTGTTTTTGTTTATTAAAAATTAAAAAGTTCTTTGGTCTTAAATGGGTCTTTTAAAGTTGACTTACAGTTGAGCGAATAAAGCTCATGTTGTTCACTTTACTCAGACACTTCCTAGTCTAAGTGCATCTACTGTCTTGATCGAGTAAGTCTTGCCAGTCCTTGATTGTTTTTCAATTGCCGCTGTAGAGAGCCGGTCCTGCATCACCGTCAGCTGCTTAGCAACACTTGAAGCTTGTCCCATTCTTCAGGCCGGCTAACATTCACACATTTCCCCGCACAAGTATAGCATGTAAAATGAGATAATCACGTGTTCTGTGTTACCGCTCGCAAAGTGTTCATCACACTGAAATCCAATGCTGCATATATTTCCCCATTTTACAGTTGTTTGGCTTGTAATCCATTGAAGTGTAATACACTTTTGCAGTGGCTGGCGTTCAGATGTGATGGAGTGTTGTGCTCAGTATCTGCATCATGCTTTGGTGTAATGAGCCTCACTGTAAAGAGAAAGCATATCAGTGCATCACCTCTGAGTAGTTCCTGTTTGTTTTTATGGCCTTTTGAAATCGATATGCCATGCAGCACTTTCCACTTTGCTGCTCAGTGATGTTGATGATGATGATGATGATGATGATGATGATGATGATGATGATGCACATATTCAGAAGGATACGACTGGACAAACAGTTTTATACTCTTCTGTATTACCTGGTTTTATTGTCTAATTTTCATGTCTCCTAAACTCTGAGGGTCTCAGCGTGTTTGCTCTTCCGTTTTTTAACAACCTTCTCCTCTCTGCATTACTCCACCTCCCTTTATCTGCTCACTCTACACGAGTTCCCCCTCTCTTCTTTGCATCTCACACTCTTCACTCCTCTCTCACTCTCCCTGTGTATATCTCTCTCTGCTGTTTTGATGGTGACGCAGTTATCAGGCTGTCAATTCTAATCTTCTCTTGCCAGCGCAGTGCTGTCCATTCAGAATTACAGCTACCCCCCCTTTTCCCTCCCTCACTCTCTCTCTAAATCCAACACCAGACCATCTCCCTCTCTCTCATTCACTCTCTTCTTTTCAGACAACAGAAATGCTGATGATGTGACAGCAGAGTTCACCCAGTTGCAAGCAAATTCAAAACCTGTGTATTTAATGTGTATTAACACTCTGCTGGTCCTTACCTCACATGTCCTATGTTGTTCTTGGTACATTTTTGAATCTGTGCCCAGTTGCTCTGAAATTGTCAGTGGTTTTCTTGTGTGGAGAGAGGTGTAATTCTTTAAAATTCATCTAAAGCCTCTATGTAGTGTTATGTAATATGAAACTCTTTTTGTTTAAACATCATGTCAAATTGAAATGAAAATTAACATAATTTACTGTATATCAGCAAACAGGTCAAGTTAACCCACACATCATAGACTTGGATAGTAGATCTGTCCGCTGCAGATGGAAGAACAGGAATAAATCAGTTTCAATAATTTTGCAAAGGGAATGGGCTTTCCTTTTGGAAAGTGTTGGAAATATTTCAGGTAGACTGCTCATTTCCATCTACATTTGTTCTTGGGTTGTGGTTTAGATTTGCTAGCTAACATGCAGCATTGACCCATCTGCAGCTGCTGATAGGTTAACCCCTGTTTCTTTTCTCTGGCCGGTTTCTCAACAAAAGAGCTGAGCTGACCTGGCTCAGGCAATATACTTACTTTTGATAAATACCTCACACAACCCCCCAAAAAGTGAAGTATCCCTTTAAACCTTGACTCCTCTTTATTAGGCTGTCAATGGCCAAAAAATTTAAGAAATACTTACCAATACTGAACAAAATTTAAGGGACTTTTTCATAAAGCTGCAGAATCAAAAAAGACTCTTTATACACTCACCATCTTACATCAACACTCACAAGGCGAGAAATCCGTATACAAGAACACCAGATATGAATCTCCACCCTGACAGTGTGAGAAAATAGACCAGAATGCAATGCAGCCACAAGATGTTGCGTTATGAATAAAGGATGTGACCCTCTCCTTTTCGACTCTGACAACAACAGCTGTCATAATCATTACGGTGCTCTGCACCTGCATGAGAAAAGCATGGAGAATAAGCTTCATATTATATAGTGGATGCATGGTGGATATTTGTTTATCCACTCTAAATCATTTGCGAAGCCAGCATAAACCACTCTTATGAAAATGTTTGTGAGAGGGGAAATAGAAGGAAAGAAAAAGAATGAATACTCCAACATTTGCATAACAATATGAAATATCCATAAAAGTACTCAAATGATACCTGACATTTGACGTCTGGTATCTGAACCGTTTGTTACAGCACAAAACCATAGTCAAAATAAAAGCTATCTACACAGAAACAAAACAGATTTGAGAAGGTGAACTCTTTCAGTCAATGCGCTTTCTGACTGTAAGTGTATAATATTTTCAGTTATGAATCATGTCAATCTGTATGATCAATTTTTTAAATTAATGGGTTTTGGAATATGAATTTAAGAGCAAGAATTGTGTTCTTATTCTGTTTTCCTATCAGCTCCTGCAAAAACAGAAAGTAAATATTTTTACCCAAATCTAGCGACGGTGATCCATAATATATATTTTAATCAAAATTAAAGGTAAAGTGGGTGGAAAACAGTTTCAAGCCGCACCGACAGTAATTTTCCTCTGTCTCAATTCTCAGACTTAAGCATCGATCAGTGAGCCATTCAGTTATCTTCGGCTGTGATGTGAGGGAAATTGTCTTTGTAGAATTGAATCACCGGAGAATTAAGAAATTGGATGTGATGAATCAAGTGTCATTAACCATTCCTGCATGGGTAGAGGATCAGAGTGTTCTTTGTCAACTCAAAGATGTAAAGGGTTGCCCAAAATTATTTAGCACAACACACTTCAGGTCAACACTCAGATAGTTGTACTTACAAAGAGATTGTACCAAGAGTGGCTCTGCCAGCCCTAGCCACACTCATGGTCACACTACTGAACAGCATTTTTTACATTGACATTGTGAACTAGCATTTTCTATAATTCAGTTTGTATCCATGTAACCATTCTCAATTTTAGGTGTTTTCGGAGTGTTTTTAATCTTTGGACGACTCGTTTTGTTGAAACTCAAAAGGAGTTTGATGACTTTCTGAGTGGCTTTGAAAAAGTCTCACTGCTAGATATAAGCCTGATCACTGTCCCCAACTTAAAATCGACAAATCTTTTTTTTTTTTTTTTTTTTTTTGCTATTTCCCAGCTCCCCAATTGAGTCGAACACCACAGAGTTGTATGATGTGTCAAAGTCCCCATCAGAAGACCACCAAAAGAAAAAAGACAGAAGAGCGGAAGAAAGCTAAACAGGAGAATGATAGAGAATGGGCTGGAGGGAAAACTACGACTGAGCTACTAGTGACAATGTTCATTATAGCCCACATTTAGCTTGTACGTACAGCAGTGATCATTGATAAAATGAAGAGTGTGGTTGAGTTAACTCTGCCTGACAGATGAGCACTGGTAGGACACAACCAGACATGTCTCAGAGCACCAGGCTGTGAGTAGTACTAGACAGCTTTGTAATAAACTACGCTACAAATTGAGATCATAAACTTTATTTGTTGTCATGTTTTGAACAAAAATTCTACGTAACTGTGGATAACTTGTTTTGCAATTTTGTTGTTTTGTATCTGCTTAAAAAAGTTGTCTTGAACAAAGAAAAGAAGGGTTAAAAAGTTCTGCTCTTCGTCCATTCAAAGCATACACATGCCTTAGTTAGAGTCATGTCCTCACAACAGCCGAGTCTTTATCAACCGCGCTAAAGCAAAATTTTCTCAAAAGTCCTCACAGCTCCTTTGAAATCCAATTTGAGGAGCCAGATGAGTAGTTACCTGACACTCCTGTCAGAAACACACAGGTGGTAACTAATGTTGATTTGACTGGTTAAATGGTCTGAAGAAAATCAAGTTGCTTTTTTTTATCTTAATCATAATAACCTTGGGGCAGTTGTGTCTTATAATGCAGTTTAGTTGATTGGTATACTGCAGAGAGCAAAGGTTTATATTTTGCCCTCCTCCAGAGGTATTCTAGTGTATCTTATTTAATGCCCTTGTTCGTTCATAGATATACCTTGATATCTGTCAACCTGCTGTAGCTTCCCAAGCATGAATCTTATACTTGAAGATGTGAGGATAAATAAAGAAATGAAAAAATATGCCTCTTGTTCTCCTGCTTGATTTCATGTAGCTGCAAGCTGCTGAGTGTCATCACTCTTTCAGTGTATGAATACATGTGAATTTTCCTGGAGATTATTTAGCCCTCTGCATTTTTTTCTATTTTGTCATTCCATTAGCTCTACCTTCAGTTTATTCTATTTTCACTTCAAAGGCTCGGGTGGAACAGATGTCGTTTCAAATGCCTGTCTTCTGCCTCATTGCCTAAAAGTGAGGGATGATTATTTTTTAATGAAACCAGGCGCACTCACACACTCACACACTCGCACAAAAAAATGAATATTACCTGTAAGCTGTGAAATAGACAAGCAATGCTTTCACATCAGCCTGAATGAGAACAACCATTCATTTCCTCACAACACAAAAGCCATTTTGAAGTTTTTCTTCAGCTGCCAAATGTGCTCCTGGACCTTGAATTTTGATTAGTTAATTTCATGCTGTGTGGAATACAGTGTGTTGTTAGGCTGTGAATGCTTTTCTGAAACAATGCAATTTTCAAAGGCAGTCATTTCCTGTTTTCCAATTGACGGTTAAAGGGGAAAGCATGGCTGTTGCTTAATCCCGTGATAAGTATGCATTAGATGGGTTTGAGCGTCTTTAAATGTCCTCAAGTTGCTGTTTGATATCCGCGCAGGGACAAATCTTTTTCATGGTTTGTTCTGCCTCCCCTGCTGCGTTTTAACTCTGAAACGCAGGATCAGTGGATCATGAAAGGGAACATTCAAAGCTGTTTAAAATTTCAAAAATTCAACCTGATGAAATAGGATATTGCTATTTGAGATGGGCTCCTTTTGCCAAAATAAAGGAGTTCACTTGACTTCACCAACAACATTTCAGTGACTCTCTAACTCCTCAACCATGTACAGTACACATAAACATTCTTCATTGCACATAATATCCAATGTATATCATTATATATTCAGTATGCCATTATATCTTCTATTATATGGATGGAAATTGGATTGTTTTTCATGCCTTTATAGCAACCAAGAAATCAGGTTTACTGATGTTCCACCGATACTAATGGCAACATCAAGCCGTCACTTCTTCCTCCCTTAGCTGCACCTCTTCTCTCTTCCTCTCTTCCTCTCTCACTCCCTCTCTCTCTTTCTCTCTCCACCCTCCCTCCCGTGCTTGATGTGTTCTCTCCTTGGCAAAGAAGGCAATTTCCATATAGAATCACAACCAGGATCAGGTGACCTGGATTTGACTCCCCGTCAAAGCCCTGCACGGAAAATGAAAATGTATTCATGTGTATTGCATTGAGTACATCACACAGATGTGAGCCTTTTTCCCCCTCTAAAAATTCACTGAGATTGCAGTGTGTTATTGTTGACAGACCAGCTGGGTACATGCTATGAAAAATATAGATTTAATCCCTTTTTATGGTTGCTTCAGAAAGTGGGAATTGAATTCTTTGCAATCTACATAAAAGAGACAAAATAAAGACTGGAAGAGAAGCAGAAAATATCCATGAATCCAGGGATTCAACATAGTGAAATCATGTGAATCTGCAAGTAGTGAGGATTCAATTAGCCCAAATCTTACTTACCTTATACCGTGTTTACCTAGTTTCTCCAACCCGACCCTTTCTCTTTACCCCTCCAACACCCCACAGGCTAACCTGTCTCGACGATGTCCTGTTAGTCTTCATTCACTCTTGTTCACAAATTGATCTGTTTTTGTCTTCTCAGAAAAAGCAGCGGCTGCTCTTCGTAGAACTCTTCAGCCTTCACTGAATGTTCTGTTTGGCTATTTCCTTTTACCAGATGTGCACGGCTGTTTGCTTTGATGTGTTTTTTAATATATTTAACCTTTGCAAAAATGATCTCATCCAGTGAATGCATCATACCTGTAAACACTACTAAAAGACTCCTTTGGCAGAAAAGCTATCATCACCTGATTTATGAACGTTCCTTTTTCTCTCCCTCTCCATCTCTCTTCTGGCCTGCAGATAAGCAATGAGAAGCGGGCCTCGGCAGAAATGATGAAGCCCAAACCCAAACCCCAAAAGAAGAAGAAGAAGAAGGACCCTAATGAGCCACAGAAACCTGTTTCAGCCTATGCCCTTTTCTTTAGAGATACCCAGGCAGCCATCAAGGGTCAAAACCCCAATGCCACCTTCGGTGATGTGTCCAAGATTGTGGCCTCCATGTGGGACAGCCTAGGAGAGGAGCAGAAGCAGGTACGTACATAAATGTTTCCTTCAACTTAACATATGGAATCCATCAGGAAAAGATTCACACATACAGTATGTTGGCATAATCATATTACAGTAACAGTCACATGTGTACACTCTGGCCTCTTGCTGACTTTGTGTGCTGTGTAATTACCTGAACATTTCTGTGAGATACCGTTCACCTTAATGAGCTACTTTCTCTCCTTCCAAAGATAATCCATTCGTTTATTCCCATCCCCCTGACTCTCATAAAAATGATTTTCCTTCTAAATTTAATTCTTGCAAAAGAAAGAAAGGGAGGGATGGAGGGAGTTTTGATGTAACTGCAGCCATAAAACATCCTGAGACTAACAAAACTAGACATTTACAAGGTAAATTATTGTCAATGTGGGAAAAATATAGATGCATCTGGCAGGATTTCAAGAGCAGCAGACTAAGATGTTGTGCTGTGGGTAAAAACATTCAAACTCATGTACTGTGGTGCCCCCTGAAAAGAAAACAAATAGTTGTGACTGCAATTACAAACCCTTTTCAGCATTCTTCCCCAAAAGTTTCTGTTAGCTGTGCAGGATCCACTGAAACTAAAACAGATTTCCAAAAATAAAGCAGAACAGGTACAATTTTAAATGCATTGCTCAAAACTTCAACTCCCACAAAGCTCCAGGCCCAGGTATGGTCCATACTTCCTGTGTCCCTTCAGCCTGCGTGGCTGATGCCTCCACACCATGCATCTTCATTGGCCCTCTGACAAGCAGGGATGTGTGAAGTTCTCATTTCCTCTCTCTTTATTTATATCTCTCGCCTGCTATTTTGATCCTGCCTAGAATACAGAATTAGTGATCCACCCCCTCCACCCTCACTATCGTCTTGTCCTTGGATTTAGCTGGAGGGCATCTCAGCTATCCAGGAGGAGAAGTCTGTTGTTTTTGTTGCAGTTTAACATCATCTCCAGCTCAGTGGTAATAGATAGGAAATGCTAATGATGACAGACTTATAGGGGGTTGTAATGTTGTGCCTCATGGGTATTGAACCCTAAGAGGAACCACAGTTGTTAGCTTATTTCTCTATTAACAGTCCCCTTGGGATGAGGAAGGTTTACTTTAAATGAAAAATACCAATATTCTAATATATGATTGGTGACCAAACTTTTGCTTGTAGAAGTGGGTCCACTTTAAACATCGTATTGGTATCCAAGCTAGCATTACAACAGTGATGCTCATATTTCATGTTAGATCATATTTCTGCCAATTGTATCCCTAATCATTCAGATTTTTTTTTACACTAAAGGGGTTTGTCTTGATAATAATTTACTTTGGTTGGAAGAAAAAACATGCTGATATTTCTTAGAGGGAGGCATTCATTGAGAATCAATCCAGGATCAGTGCTAGAAAAAAATCTCAAAAGTAAATATCCATCAGAGAAGAAAACTAGGGTGAACCTGACAAACAAACCTCTCTCTCTCTCTCTCTCTCTATCTTATTTTATAGGACTGATGTTGCCCAAAGCGTTCATATTTAATAGCCCTGCTTTCATTGGTTGTGCTGCATCCTGCTTGCAAAAACAAACAGCAAAAAGTGCAAATGCATCTATATTCTCTTTGCAAACATTCTAACTTCATTTATTAATGTGACAACAGAAGCTTTTTGCATTAAAGTAACAATGTGGAAGGCAGTTCAAAAACAAAACTCATACAAAGAGAGAAAAACACATCCTAATGTGCCAAACGCCAACAACCATTGTGGTGTATCACTAATGTCAGTATGCTGATAGGAGTGTTATTGTGGAGCTAAAAGGAGAGAGAGGGAAGTTCCAGTTCATTTCTCTAGGTGGATTGGAATGGAAATGATGTGTTGCTACAACAGAGGGAGACACATTGAGATGAGAGAGTTTTAGTGCCGTGATGAGGAAATAGAAGTGTTCTGTGCCATTGGTTCTGATGGAAAGGGAAACATTATGGAAGCTTGTGTGTGTGTGAGCGTGTGCGCATGATGTACTTAAGGAAGTATAAGATAAAAACCCTGTGTGTTTGTTTTGAGAGCATGACATGTGTGTCTGCACATTTATGAGCATGTCAAGCTCTCCTCTCACCCGAAGCCTCTTGTTTTGATTTTTTTGTCTTCACAGGGATACAAGAGGAAAACCGAGGCGGCCAAGAAAGAGTACCTGAAAGCCTTGGCCGCGTACCGAGCCAGTCTGGTTTCCAAGGTAACACTTATGACACACAGGCCCTGGCTAAGACTGATGATAGATTGGATGGAAAATCCCTGCTAATGGGCAGGGAGGGGCTTGTTCAGAATGGGGTTGAGGTGGAGGTGGTGGGTGGATGGAGGCATGCAAAAAAAGAGAGAGAGAGAAGGCCATATTTTGAACAATACCTGATTTCCATAGGGTGCAGATGTTGGGGGGTTGGGGATTGTAGTTGGTTCGGTGATAAAAGGTGGGGGAGGGGTCATTCAGTGGGAGCGCAGAAGCATATGGCCATAACATCTATTAGGGGATGGAGGATGGAAAATGATTGCTGCCTCATGTGCTGTACCTTAGATCAGGTTTAAGCCTACTATGAATGCATCCATAGAGAGAAAACACCCTCACATATGTATACACAAACACACCTGTTTCGTGTGTTAGATCATCAATTTCCTCCATTTGCAACAGGAAGTACGTCCAAATCAGCGCAAGCAATCATAAGCTTCACTGCTGATTCCACCCCTGACACTTTCCTGCTTATTCAGATCTATGACTTTCTGTTTGTGCTATGAATGATGGTGTCTTATACGTACCAGCATAGCAGGGGAATAAAGAAAGGCAAAGAGGAGGAGCTGTGGATTGCATTGTTTAGTGCCGTCTTGTATTAACAACATAGAATGTAGTGTGGGGAAGATTCCTTTTGTCATTCCATTTGTTCTGCAGGCAAACAGCCTCATTTCTCTGCCAGGGCCCTGCATATGTGTGGGTGTGTGTGTGTGTGTGTGTGTGTGTGTGTGTGTGTGTGTGTGTGTGTGTGTGTGTGTGTGTGTGTGTGTGTGTGTGTGTGTGTGTGTGTGTGTGTGTGTGTGTGTGTGTGTGTGTGTGTGTGTGTGTGTGTGTGTGTGTGTGTGTGTGTGTGTGTGTGTGTTCCTTCTCCTTTTCCCATCTATCTGTCAAGGTGTCTATTGATCATTACCCTGGCCCCAGCTCTATTCATACAAATGGGCTCCATTACCTTCTAATCAACACTGATGGCTGGAGATGAGCTATCTGACAGCTCATCATAGGGGCCTGAGAGGGTGGGGCAGGGTGGAGGGTGCAGGGGTGTTTTGTGGGTGCCGCACCTGTAATGAGCAATGCTATTCAAAATCAAAAAAGGTCAAGTTTGGGTGATTTTATTAGAATTTGCTGCTTGACCTTAAGGCAGTGCATCCCCTTTTAACCTTGACCTTGTAAATCAATTCGCCAGCTCGTAAAGTGACGCCATAACTAATTTGAGCAGTCAGGCCAAGAACTTGTCAGAAATTAATTACACACAGTTTTATGATGCAATTGTTATTTGAGCATTAATAGGCTGAAGAAAAATCTTTGTATGGTGGAAATCCAATTTGCTGTGACAGAGCTGACAGCAACAACTCAGGAGATGTTAGCTTCTCTTAGCTTAGCTCAAAGGCGAGGGGAACCATTCTGATAGCCCCACTTAGCCTCCCAAGAACTGGGCTTTTGTTTTGTATGCATTTTTTTATTTCTCTTTGCTATTTGGGATAAGTAAAAACCTGATAAGTATGATGACTAAACTTGGTCTTTGTACAGTAAGTTTGGTTATTAGTGTTTTAAGCCTGCCATTAGAAATGAGTGATTATTAATATTATTGTGGTTACCATTTTTTTTTTTTTTTTTTTTTCATGTTGTGATATCACCGAAAAATGACATTGGATGTGTCTCTAGATGTGGCTGATTGGTTAAAATTTTAAAAACCAAAGTATCATGGGTCTGAGAAGCAGAAATGTAAGTAATGTAAGAGGTTAATCTTATTACAAGAGTTCCAAAACTGAAGGGTAGAGTGCCCAAGAAGACAGTTAATGTGTGTCAGTCCAAAAACAAGCATAAAAAGAAGCAAAAATATGAAAAGTCTCTGGTTAAGACAGTAATTTAAGGCTAACAGCCTTGGTTGTCAACATGACTGCACTACCTACAACATAATAAGCCTCAGCTCAAAAGCAGCACAACTTCATCTGTAGATACAGGTCAGGGCTAAATGTCTTTGATTAAGTGGAATGGATGATGCTATTAAAAAAGAGGAGTGATTATGTGTTGTGATCTGTGTTAAATGAACGATGATTGATGTGTTATTGTGATGCATTGAAGGTTTTAGAGTCCAGCTAAGACGTCATTAATTGAAAGTTAATTGACAGTTGTTGTAAATTTTGTTCTTCCACAGACTTATAATGACCCTGAACCAAAAAGTGCCCAGCAGACCAGCCAGCCCTCCCACATGATGCCGAAGCAGCCCCTGTACAGCGTGCCCCCGCAGCCCTCCTCACCCTACCTGGGCCCACCGGGCTCCTTCCCCCTATCGGACCTCCAGAGCTACGGCGGGCCACCTCGCCACGCCTTGGCCCAGACCCTCAGCCAATCCCAGATGCTGCCGCCCAGCATGAGTGCCTCTCCCCCAGCTCCTTTCCAGATCAGCCCCCCTCTGCACCCACACGCCCAGCTCTCCCTGCACCAGAGCTCCCTGCTCAACCAGCCAATCCGCATGCAGCAGTCACAGCCAATCATCTCACACCAAATGGGGCTCCAGGCACCTCTGCACTCCCCTCCTCTCAGCCAACAGGTATGTCTGGCAGCCATTAAAATGATGAAACACGTACATGCTAGAGCGTCTCATATACTGGCTCATAAAATATATGCAGAATGTCCAGATATTATCACCGCCATGGCATTAATAATTATTTTTAATAATTGATACCTACTGATATATATTGTTGCTGTTTCATTAAACCCAAGGCTGTAATGCCTTTCTGGGTATGATTTAAAGTTACTTCTATACAGGGCTTTACTGGTGGCTTCTATTCTCCTACAAGTAAAAAAATGCCATACATATAATTTAAGATGTACAAAAAGCATAGAATTTTACTGGAGGCTCTTTACATATACATGGAAAAAGCACATTCTTCAAGGTTATTTTGAATCTATTAATCAGGGATCTATGTTTTTATAATACAGAATTATCACTTTATGACATCCAAGACACAAGGCAAGATAGTAGATCTTGACTGTGCTCTTTTATTTATACTACACTGTAGTACACTGGCTTGTATAAAGCCAATTTGTGCTAATTATGATCATTGTAGCTTGTTTTGACTTATAATGTTGTGGAATTAGATCTAAATCTGCACGTCAGGTCAGTGTGGCTTGTTTAAGCATAATGAGCTATTTTGACTCGCGATGGCATGTCAACAAATAAGCTGTTACTCTCAGAAACACTTACACTGCAATGCCAAAGATTATCATGAGAAATGTCATTTAAAAAAAAAACAATGTTTTTGCACTCTTATTAGCAACAAACTGTTTTCTTTTTTCTTACTGAGTCTGAGTTCCAGCGGGAGGTTTTTTAATGTCAGTGTGAATATAAAACCATGTAAGCAATAAAAGTGGTTATGGAGAGAACAGGGCTTTCATGTTTTCTTTAAAGCCCAGCAGAAAGATGTGAAAACCACTGACAACACTTGCTCTCTCACGGTATCATGGAAAATATCTGAAGGTTGACCGTCTTAAGTTTACGCTATCATTTTCTCTTTCTTTGTACCCACAGGGATTCTCCCACATCCAGGCTGATTACCAGAACAGTGTCGGGGGCTCACAGTCTCCAGGGGCCCCAAACCCAGTGCATGGTCAGAATCCTGACTGGGATGGCGAGTACTGCAACAGGGACTGTGGACCCAACCACTGCGGGTGAGCTTATCTCATGAGTCTCCATATTTGTGTTATAGAAGCAGTGAATGTTGTCTGAAGGACACCGAAGAAATCACATCGAGTCAGCATCACAAAAACGGACCAAAATAAAAATGTCTCTGCCTCTGTAAATCCGATCGGGGACGTTTGATTGTTCGGAATAGTAAGTAGCTGTCTGACAGTTACTCATTTTCCAAATGAGTTGCTCTGAACCACTTCACTTTCACACTCAAAGACTCCGACAGTATTAATCATAAACTGTGATTTCCCTACTAAAGCAGAGCATCTCCTTGAAATTGAAATGAGTAACGCAGCAGTAGAACAATGCTATTAGCGAGCTTGGAAAAACTGTGACATCCAATTAAGTTTCCCTGTGTTTCGCTCAGCACACATTGCCTTATTGAATCAAGCTATTCAAGCAGGAACAAGAGGAATGTTGTTTTGTCTCACACCTGAATCTTGGTGTTGCTATTCCGAGAGGCGGAAGTATCTCCTGTATTTAGAGCTGATTCATCTGGATGTCAAATGGGATCATGCCTGGGTCAAATCACATTTGATGCTCTTTGAAGTCGATTGAGTCTTTACTTTAAACCTTATCCCTCAGTGTCAGATCATTGTAGTTTGGAGTTTTGGAGGGTACTGAATTATTTCCAGCCTGTCAGTAGAGATAACTGTAGAACAGACTTTGTATTTGACATTTCAAGTAGCAAGTCATTTGCAAGTTCTGACTCTTGTATTTTTCTTTCTCTCTGACTGTTGTCTGTTGTTCTTTGAGTGCTTTTATGTTTTTTTAGTTTTTAGCTTTGGAGGCATTTTTGTTGTCAGATCTTTCTTGAAAGGCATTTTTTAATCGCAAGGATTTCCTGGTGAAACAAACAGAAGTGTTGTCAGAACATCATCATATCAATATGTGCCAACAAATCACTCATGCAATTTTTTTGTTCTTCCTCAGCAGTGGCATGGGAGCTCGGGACAAGCCTCTCTACCTCACTTGAAGTTGAAAGACCTCCAAATGTCAGACTCCAGGGAGCTTTCCAACATAACATCAACGTCATCAATGTATCTGCTTCTACACCATTTTGTCTGTTTTTCTATTTCTTGCGACGGATTAAAAATCCCAAAGACTGCTACAGTAAATTCACCTATTTGCCAAGCACTTAGATCGGCCAGAAGCCTGAGGCACTTCTCTCGCTTTTTTTTTTTTTCTCTCCAGTGAAACTTTCCTCTTTTTTTCATGGGGGCAGTGAGCTTAGAGCTCATGCCTGCATACTGGAAATGAAGACCAAAAAAATATGTCTTCTCATTTTGTTTTGAATTTTTTAAAGATGCTTTCTCTGCTCTTCACTCCATTACTGTGTTTTGCCATGGACTGCCCTCATCGGGGAGAAGAAATGCTCTAAGCAAACTCATCGCGCGAAGGGCCGGGGTAAAAAAGCTAATGCAGGAAAGCAGAATAAAGTCACCTCAGCAGGGATGGATGTAAATCAGGACACAGACTGCAACACCCCGACTGAGTGAAAGCAAAGCAACATTTCTAATGAAGATAGTCACAAACACATAAGACATTTGTAAATCATCCTCGCCCTGTTAAAGGACTCGCTCAGTTCCTTTCTTCCTCACAGAGTGATTGTATATATCACCAAAATGGATCCCTCTTATGTGTGTATCTAGCTGCAGTCCCTCGCTCTGTTTCTTTTTTCAAACATTCTTTTGTTTGGTTTTGTGATTTCTGTGCAGGCGGATTCAGTGAGGGAATACACACTAAAAGTTGTGTTGAAACTGTGTTCACTGGTCTTTTTTTCTCTTCAAGTGAGAGAGAAACGCAAAGACTGAAAATGTTTCCTCCTTACATGGCGGAGCTCTGATAGAGAGAGAGTCACTCTCTTCACACGGCCTCAGGACGCTGACGAACTGCAGAGGTCAAAGATCGATACCTCTCCTTTTAGCTCCTCCTCCTCTTGGTCTATAAGGACCCCCCCCCACCTGTAACCCCACCCACATTCCCCCATAGTTCCCACACCACTTGTACAGGTGAATAAAAAAAAAGTTGCTAAATGTGAAATGTTACTAAAGAAAAAACATAACAGTGGGTTTTAAAGTTTTTGACTAGTTTTATTAGGTGTTTTAGAATTGTGTTGAATTCATCTTTATCATTTTTTGTGAAGAAAAAATAATTCTGAAGCTTTTTTTGTTTTTGTTTTGTTGGTTTTTTTTCACTGTAGCAGGATTTGCGTTTGGGAGGACCAGTCACGGGGTAGACATTTTGATTTGTGTATAAACCTGCCAAATGTACTTCTTTAATTTGTAAAGCTTGTGATGAGAGAACCATTTTGTTTTGTTGAATATCATTTGTTTTAAAACATTGTTATTCTATTTAATTTGGTTGCAGGTTTCACATCTATTTATGAATGATATGAAGTAACATTTTGGCTTTTTTCATCAGGGTGCATTATTATTATTATTATTATTATTATTATTATTATTATTATTATTATTATTGATCAAACTCCATGATTATTATTAGAATATAACTATTTTTTTTTTCAGAGAGGGTTGTTGGTGCATCACCCGTGTACCAGCATTAGATTCATTTTGTGTCACAATTACTTCTTTTGTTTTCTTTTGTCTGTAATAAAATGTTTAAAGTGGATAAATAGACGTGCATGACTCGACTTATTGAAGTTGTGTCTTTTCTTGTTGTTTGCATGGCACAGCCAGAACACTCTCATTAGAGTTAATATGTTGCATGTTCAAGCCTTTATTTAAAACTTCCACCGTTTATATTAATATGTACTTAACCATACAATATAACAGTTTGCATTTTTCATTGTGGATTTCAAAGAAGATGCGATGTAGAAACAGTTGCATGGCATTGAAGGTGAGTAGTTTTACCCTCCCAATGCACTTTCATGTGATGAACGTTCACCTTTTCATGGTTTCTTTCTTTCGTTTTCTTTTTAAAAATCCAGACATGATCAATACGGTATATCAGGCAACATTTCTCTGCCCCCTGGTTGTGTTTTTTACAAGAAAAAAAGGTGTGATGATGAAACTCAGAGTAGAGGTAGCAGAACACAGTCTTACCAAGAACTACCTGAGAAGCAAAATAGGACTGCCTTTTACTTATGAATTTCACAGTTGGATTAAAGGCAGAATAGAAATGGAATCTATCAACCCTCCCCTCCCCTCTCTCTCTCTCTTTCTCTCTCTCTCTCTCTCTCTCTCTCCCTCTCTTTCCTCATGGTGATGATGCAGTGCCCCCTAGAGATGAATCATAAAACTAGCTTTGCTGTTTTTTATTTCCGGCCCTTGGAGTGAAGCGCTCATGATTGGTGTTATGAACCTGGAGAGATTTTTTTTTTAATCAGTTATAATTATAATGGAGATATAGAAACTTTTAGTGTCACTTTTTACAGTTCTGTCATCACTATGTAGGAGAACAAACAACTGTTGTAACAGTTGGATGAAATAAAACTTGTGTAAACTTGCAGTACTAAGAAGTAAAAACAATATGCCAGACTTCATGCTCCTTGTAGCTTTTAAAGACATGATGTGTACTGCTATGACTGATGATGGCAGTGCAGAAATGAAGCTCAAAGTGAACATCCACTGAGTTACCTTCTCCTGCTGATGATCCTCTACCTCCATCTGCTGGTGATCTTTAGTGCTGGTGGTTAATCTTTGATTCTCAAAACATTTAAACCTTTTCAAGATATATTTTTAAAGTCAGGTCTCCTGGCATGTATGATCAGTTTTAACTTTTAGTAGATTGATGCAGACAGCACCTAAAGCCCTCTAATAGCGACACTCTGACCAGTGCTGGAAAATGAGTCACTATAACCTAAAAGAATGAATGTGGAAATTATCATTGAATCATCAGAACTTCAGCAGATTTGTTAGACATATTTACTCTCTGAATCTGTTTCAATGAGTGTTTTATTCATAAGTAGGAAAAGACTCAAATAGAGCTGATCTTCTTTCTTGAATGTTCTTATTTATTTTTCAGCAATCTCAATGAACTCCCCCTCTTTCTGTTTGAATCCCTCTCTGTTTTCAGGAGGTATCAAAACACTTTTTCTTTACGTCATTTCTGCAATATTGGCTCCTTGTCTGCCCAATCTCCCATCACTAATATTGTCTCCAGCAGCTCTGATACTGGTTCCATCAGTAGCCTTCAGACCCTCTCATTTCCTCCTCAGACGGATATGAGCTCTCCTGACAGCACTGGCATCAGCTGCATCATTGTGTGCCGGCCAACAAACAGGACAAGACAAACAAGAAGGGACAGGGCGTTTCATACAGATCACTAACCAAACGCTTGATGGCTCACATGATAACACCCTCTGACTACATTTTCAGGGGAGCTTGCTGGTGAAACACCCTCATTTGGATGGGAGCTATCTTGTGATTTGGAATTGCTTGTTCTGTTTAGCGGTGTTATCTGCAGAGAAGCTGGGCAGCTTTTTGTTAACTGATTTAAGTATATGAGGATGTGGCATTACTGTCCAAACACTGGCTACTTCTTAAGAAAACACCACCAACGAGGAAAACTTTGAACAAAAATATTTTTATTATTTGATGTACCTTCTGTAGCCACTGACATACAACAGTTACAATAACTGGCATAGCTTTTTATACATGAGTTGGGTTTAAAATTAGGTCATCTGTGTAACCTTTAAGACCATTATTTTTTCCAATCCATACACAGAGTAATACTTTTAATAGGGTATGATGTGCATAAAACAAAATATCTGCCCTATTTTGAGCATACGATCCAGCTTAATTTTCCAAATGTGTGTGTGTATTTGTCTGTTTAGACATCTGTGCCCTTCTTATCTGCTCAATTCATGAAGCAAAGGGCATTTACAGCTTGCAACGCAAAAAGGGTATTATGTTAAAAAATGTATTCCAATAATACAACTCAGCTTTTGATTTCTTCTTATCTGGAGCAGAGAAAGTTGCATTTGGGAGTCAATGTATTTGATTGCAGATGTGCTTGTCTCTCTTTTTAAAGGTTTAAAAAAACAGTCCTATTTTCTAAACTCTGATAGTTCATTGCTGTAGTGCCTTGGTCCAGTTTCCCCACAGAAATGGAATGGTGATTGACTGGCACTTGTGTTACAAAAAAAGAAAGATTTCTACAATCTTAAAAAGGTAAAAAGACATGTTTGTGGGGCATCTTTTCTTTCTTCTGTTGTCTGAAATGTGAGAATTTATAAATCTTTTCTTCCACTCAGGTAGAAGGTGTTGCACTTTTTAATCCATTTTTTAATCCATTTTGCTGTCATTACAGAGTGCGCATTGTCATACATTTTCTGAGTGAGATTGACTGAACTGTGATTAGGATGTGGATCAGTGGTTAATGTTTGGAGTCATGCTTTCTGTGCAAATACTGATAAACAAAAATCTCTCCCCAACCTGCACAACCTCCACCTTCCTTTATTTTCCTTTGTGATCTTGGGAAGACCAGGAAAGTGCCTGCAGTAACTTTGAAGAATATCAGTTTCAAAGCTAAATCAAAGGTACGTGTCCAACTAAAAAAGAAAGGCAATGCACATGTCAATAAATTTGCAACATTCATTCTGGTCTTATACTGTCAATAAAACCAAAGGACTTGAATATCAGCACTGACATGTCTGTCACAGACTATATAAACAATACAAAACACTAACACTACAATGGAATTCACTTAATTCAATCAGAAAAAAAACATCTGTACAACACTTCATATGATAATGCCTCACAAACAGGTGCTGGTTTTCACTATCATTTCATCAAATATCATCACATAACAAGCGCCCACTGACACTGAATAAAATGATACAGAAAGCAGACCTGACTCACAGCAACACTTCTTAAAGAAACATTACACATACTGGTTTAACTCACAAGTTTGTGCTTAAGATTGCGCTGTGGGTTCATTTAAAAAAGGAATTAAAAAAAGAAAAGAAACTAAATTAAAATCAAGTTGTGTTAAGCATACATATTAGTACAGTATTTGTAGAAAGTAATCTATGTTAGAAAGTTAAATTCTCTCTAAACCCTGTCCTTCATTACACTCTGTGCACTTCCAGTGATTGTTTTATCTATGAGGTCGTTCCATCTCCATCTATCTTTATAGCAAAAAATAAAATGTACAGGCAGTGGGATTAAGTGTACCAAAACACTAAAAGTTCAATTCAACTAATTTGGTCATTCATGTTCTGTAACAGTAAAGAAAGCTGTTTTCGTGTCTCAATAAGCGTATCATTGGTACACTTTAGGTGAACAATAGGCCACTGGAGTGTGTTGTATGCAGCTTCTGGTGCTTAAATACTCCGTCTACTAACTAACATGCAACATACAAGCATGTGCTAGCATAAAAGGAGGTATAACTGTCGTGTAAATGGATTAAAGCAGTTTAAATTGCAAAAATAAAAATAAAAAATCTTCAAGTGTTAAAAAAATTTCTGGAGCTGATATATGCTGTTATACTTTTTAGACAATAGCATACATTCATGTCAACCCTCCTTTCTTGGGATTGTTAGGCTCAGCCTGATTCAGGTACCTGCACTGTCAGAGGAATTAAGGAAAATAAAAGGGACAACAAAAACAGCTGTAGCCAAATCACATGTGAATGTAAACGTCACAAATGTTTAGACATAAATATCAACTCATTCCTTCATCCTGTTCCCTCTGCTCAGGGTTACTCAGTGGCCTCACGCTGCTCCCTCTCCTCAGGAACAGACATGAAGATCTTCTGACAGAACGTGGTGAAGATTTCTAAAAAGAAAAACAACTCATGACATTAGCCTCGTTTCTTTTTCCTTTCACTCGGTCAGTCCAGGGCAGGTGTCTCTAGATTTTATTAAACGTTGTAGGAATACCTCAGTTTGTGTTTCTTACGCTGGTTACACAAACAAACCAGGTGTATCAGTGCCGTGTTTCAGCATATGTTCTCACAAAAATGTAATAACAAACTGTAATGAATGCTTCTCCACATCTGCCTGAACAAACAGACTAAGACGCTGTGAAAAAAAACATGAATGCCTCACTCACCCAGCATTTTCTTGACCACATGGGGTTTCTTCCACTTGTACCCCAGGAGGTACGCAGGGATGCCCGTGAGAATAATGCTGCAGCCTACCAGGCATTCAAACGGTGCTGCCCAGAAGGAAACCACGATCATGAAGACACAGCCCAAAACAAAAGTCACAGGAATGAACAGATACACCTGCAAAGATAAGATATGGAAAATTAAATTGGGTACTGTTCTTGTTATTACACAAGATAAAAACACCTAAATGCACCAAAAATGAAAATATACTTATGTCTTGGTTAACTTAGGTGAGGAGTTTGTCTATTTATTATATTGCTGCTCTTTTATGTAGATTTATAATTTGAATTATACAGAGGTATAGTTCACACAAGGGGGTCAAAGAAAGATCTAACATCTCCATTCAATGTTGAATAGAGAACAGAAATTATGGAGAGATTTGTGAATTGATCGACCATATTGAAGCACATTTTCTCATTTCTGATTCCGACTCCCTATTTGTTAAAGCTCCACAAGCAACAGTGGCCTTTGTACACAAGGAAAACTTTGATGTATGGTACGTAAGATTGTACTTTTGTGGAACATGTATCATCAAAACCTGTATTCTGAACAAATTTTCTTGCTCAAAAAAAAAAAATTCTATCCCCTTCTTTTTATTTTAAACAATTATTTTTCGTCAGCCTCCATCTAAATAATAAAACATGTTTGTTCCTAACTAGTTTTGCTACTCTGTGCTTCGATACAAACATGTTAACAAAACTAAGACAATCCTAAATTATGGCAAATATATGTGAATATTAACACATTAATGACTGTTTTATTTAATTCATATCAAGTCTGCAAAAATGAATGCCACTAAATTTTGCGTACTTAACCTTTAATGCTTCTTCCCAATATATTAAAAAAAACACTTTTTTTTCAACTGACTGTGTTTTTAAGTTCCATTGCCAGTTCAAATTAATAATGAAGCAAAAAGTAGTAAAAAGTAGTATGTAGAATTACACTTCATTCAATATCAATTTTTACATGAACAAAGCAATGAACTGTAAATTATTTTTCACTCCTGGATTGATGGTCACATAATTTCAAGAAACAATTATGAGTGACTGTAAAAGTTGCTATCTTTGCATTACCTTGGCATATATTCAATTTTTACATGCAAACTTGCAGCTTGTTTTATTTTGCTAACTCACAACCAGCTCTTGTACTCAGTGGTTAAGGGTTTTGGACACTTAGTGTCACAGTTCAATGAGTATCACAAGCTAATACAGCAGATTGTACTGTCAGGTTATAGGATGCTCCTGATGTAGATCGTGGAAGCTAATGTCCATCTTGCTCCATAAATGGTTAACAAACGAGGAGGGCACTGTTGATACTTTGTTAGAGGTTCAATTTTCAAACAGAGGCCTCAGATTACTCAGGCTCAAAGGAAAAGATGAAAGACTACAGCCAATGCAAGTAATATTCCCATGATCAAACAGAAACAAAGAGCCGTGTATTCATTCTAACACCACTCCCCTTGTCTTGGGAACACAGCATGGTTCCACTTCCAGGTAATAACAGGAGCACTGACACAATGGTGCTTTCATAAAAAAAATAAACTATGAAATCAAAAATGGAGATGCCACATGAAACCTGGAGATGTGTTGATGTTTTGAGCTGACGAAGAAACTGGCTTAGGTCCAAAGGAGTAAAGGTCATTTGTACCTAAGTGGTCACAGGTGCTTTCAAAATGACTTTTTAACAGATGAATCTCCAAAGCAACAACCATTTATCACATGCAATAAAACATTCAGATGCAGTCTTCCTACCTTAATGGGCCTTCTGAGGTCAGGTTTGGTGAAGCGCAGCCAGAGCATTCCTGCAATGGCCATACCAACACAGAGCCAGGTGAAGAAGCTGAAGAGGTTGATGACGGAGAAAATGTCCTGAGAGATGGCGTACATCATGGACAGAAAACACTGGAACAAAAAGAGACAAGTGTAAGTCATTCAAATAAACAAATACACATTACATGTATGAAAGACACAATGTGGTTCCCCATAATATAACTGGCTAGAAATGTAATACACTTGACATACAATAAATCAAACACATCAAATTATTTTTTCTTTTCTTATATTTTTGATTTTTAAACATAGTTTTTGTCACTAGAATTATTTCCTGCAATGTGACTTTATGTCAGAGGGCAAATGTAGCTGCTGTGCAAATGTGAGATCTTAGATAATATTAAATTTGAATCACTTGTTGTCCCCCTTGCTCTTACCTTCTAATTAATATAACAAGGTAAAGTAAATTATGAGAGCTGATAATGCTGACATAACCCAGGGTTAACCATTAAGGCATTATAATTGTCAAAGTTCATTTGACATGAGACTTTGTGAAATAAATCACTTGTAGAGCCTGAAATAAATCTGTGTTCATCGCTTTCAGGAGCAGGACTCTTACTGTAAAGATGAGGGACGGCACTGGTGTGAAGAGGTCAGTGTGGACCAATCCTAGAGCTGCAGGGAGTTGACCCTCTCGAGCACCAGCATAGAACAATCTGGACAATGCAGAAGTTCATTTATAAGTGATGAAATTTGTTGCAGTTAAAACAAAAATACTGTTCAGAATCGAAAAGTGTTTGATAAAATGTGAGCTTGTTTTACAAACAAACCATGTACTTTTTTTTTTTTTTTTTTTTTACTGCATCACTATATCGAGCACAAACCTTGCAGAGGTGAACAAAGACCCATTGACGGCTCCAAAACAAGACAATCCCACAAAAACAGGAATGAGCCAGGCCATCACACCGAGATGATATTCCCCAAAACTCTGCCAAACAGCACATATAATAGAGGCTCATATTCCATCAAAACACAACCTTTGAGCTGAAGTTTGTACATCAGTTAGTGGCTGTGATAGAAGTGTGAAGCTCACCACAGCAACTGCCTCAGATTCAACCATGACTTCAGGAGAGATGGTGGTGAAATAAGCCAGGTTGGTGAGCACGTAGACAACTGTCACTATAGGCATGGATATTATAATGGACAAGGGCAGGTTCCTGGAGGGGGGAAGGTCAAAGGTCAATAGGAAAAATACACAACTTCTCTACCAATATTTTAAATTTCCAGTGTATGAATGAGATCGCGGAATTACTTTTTTTTAATTTTATTTTCATATCTGATTTGACCTTAGTAAGTCATGCTTTATACCTAAAAAGTATATTAAGTACATGCTTCAAAGGTTTAGTTCTCTGTGCACCATCAAACAGAACTCATACATCATTTTACTTTAGGAATTTACAACAGCTTTCTTCAGGCTGCTAGTATATTGGACTGTTTTCAGTTGTTACTTTTCACACTGTTCACCCATGCAGACAGGCTCAGTCATGAATGCAGTTAGTCATGCTGTTGGCAAATATTTACAGGAGAGGCCGTACAATCCTCTATACAACCTTCAACACATTAAAGTCACCTCTCTGGATTGATCATCTCCTCTGTTACGTAGTTCAGGTAATTCCTGTGAAGAAAGTGAGAACACCATTTAACAGGTGAGACAAAGCTTGGAATTATTGTTTGTTCCATTGTGAAGGAAATGGGTCCGTTCCTAAAAATAACCTCATGCATTTCTAGGCTATAATTACATCAGAACAGGTAACAATTGCCTCACCAGCCTCCAAAAGCAAAGAGGCCACTGTACAGGGCCAGGACGATGTTGTCTACCCCTGTTTTGCTGCCTTCAAATGACCTTTCAGGTGAAAGGTATGGCACATCACCTGCACAGAGAGAGATAGGAAGAAATTAGGGAAAAAAAACACAAGAGGAACATTTCCCTCTGAGTAGAGTGAAGGAATGGTGTGTTTCACAGGCATTTGGAGGATCCTCTTACAGAGCTGCTGTCACTTTTTATTTCTTGCATGAATGCTAGCCTGTATTTGTTTGACCTTTCACAAGCTTGACATTTTCAACCGGGAACTCGTCCGTTGGGTCTTCATCTGATCACTTTGTTTTGAGGTCTGAGCATCTGCTTTCATGTACTGAAACGTAATCAGACCCCGACCAGCTGACATTTAAAAAGCATAAGAAATAAGTACGCTCATTTATTCAGAGCCGTTCAAAAATCCAGCATATCATTAAAAGGAAAAACTGTCAAGTAGGCTGAATGTTGAGTGTGCATGCTTGAAGTCTTGGTGAAGCGTTACTCCCTTCTCTACCTGTCGCTTTCAGATGCTAATGACTGTGCTCTCACTGAGGCCTATCACACACACATCATTTTCTCACTCTGTCCTTCTCTCATGTGCTTTGAAAGACCACAGTGTGACAACGGCTTCGCCGCCTAGTTTCCATGGTTACACAGTGTAGAGCACAATGGCGGTGGGCTTGGCTTGCAAAAGGGGGGAGAGCAGCAGATGTAGCGCGGAGCAAACGATGGCCTCACTGTCTTTCACTCACTTTTTAAAATTTTGAATGGTGTAACTTCAGTTTAGAAAGTTGCTGTACTATAACAGTTTTGAAAAGTGATTAGGCATGTGTGTATCTTTATACACTATGGGCTTTGCATTTCCATTATATGAGCCGAATGAGCTGTAACTACATTCTTCACAAACAGCAAGAAATATAACTATGATTATGACTACAAGTGACTAAAATTCAGATTCTGTTAGGTGCAGGATGTACGGATGAGTCATGTGTGAAACTAAGCCAAGCAGTGTATATCTTCAAAGCACACCCACACATACTGTAGACTCACATGCACATGGTCGCACAGTGGCTCAGGCCCAATCACTTGGCTGTAGACAGACAGGCCTTGTGTTCAGACTCAGTAACTGTGTTAACAAAGTGAAAGGAGGGCAGTCTGCTTGATTGGGCTCATTTGAGTTGGTCAACTATTTGTTGATCATTACAGACAAAAGAAATTACCCTCCCCTTTAGTGCTGGAGTATACATTCATCAAGATGAAACAACTATGGATGTGACTACACTTTGAGAAGTAAATTGACAGTCCTTTGATTTTATAGCACCTGTGGTACTATGATTACTACAGTGAACAATGGAAACTAACACTCAAGAGATATTTCCAATAAAAACTCAAGTATTGCATTTTAAGTTTTACTGTTCATCAAATTATATTCTGAGAAAAAATATCTTATTCATTATTTATTTGATGATTCACATAATGTCTTTTTTGCTTTGAGGTAGGAGCCACTGACCAAGTTATGCATTATGAGCTGAACCATAAGCGAGCTAGAACCTAGAATCAGCTTTTTGTTTTTGGATGATAAGTCAGTTACCTATATGAATTCATAGTATATCAACTTGCCTCAGCAATAACATGTGATCAAAGTAGTTGTAACCATGGCATGAAACCAAATAATGAGTAACACCTCCCTGTAAGAAACTAGCTGGCGGTCATCCACTTGATACCACTTGAGTTATGAAATTTACAGTGAGTGATCACTGTGTTAATACGGCTGCTTGGTTGTTTCCTGGCAATCATGAGCTGCAAACTTAAGTAAAAGTAAGCCATTCTGGACCTTGTTGTGACTTTTTCACTCTGTTCGTGAGACTCACCTGTAAAAATCTGGATGAAGCCAAAGAGGATGATGATGACCAGAGCTAGCAATTTGGAAACTGTGAACAAGTCCTGGACCTTGGTGGCGGCTCTTACACTGATACAGTTTACAAATGTCAGAGAGGCTATAGGGAGTGAAATAAAAAGAGAAAAGAATATGGGGTTATGGAGGACCACAGAATTTTTTAAGGGGGTATGTTTTGAAAGTTAATCTTTGCTGGTTGAAAACATTCACTCACTAAGACACAGGCAGGCAATGAGCTTAGCAGCACTGTCAGGGACCGAGCAGTTTGGGTAGAGTGGTTTCAGAAGGTATGTGGCAAAAACCAGAGACACGACATACTGGGAGGAAGGCCGAATGATTAGCATCTCAACCCACAGCTTCAGAAAAGCAGCCAGTTCACCATACACCTCCAGAATGTAGGTGTAGTCCCCCCCTGACTTAGTGATTGTTGTGCCCAGCTCAGCGTAGCACAGGGCTCCCATGGTAGAGATCACTCCACAGACAGACCAAACAATCAGGGAGAGTCCAGCTGAGCCGGTCTCTTTGATCACACCGGTCGGAGTGACGAAAATACCAGAGCCGATGATGGTGCCTATGATCATCCCCACACCGTTGAAGAGGGTGATGCTGCGCTTGAGCTCAATCTTCTCCCCTTTGGCAGGTGAGCTGCCGGTTGGGCTTGTGGCAGTGGCCGCAGGGACCATGGGTGTGGTGGGCGACGTTGGCTGTTCGACAATCAGACCATCTTGTTCTGGCTCTGCTTCTGCTGCCGGAGGAGAGAGGAAAGAAGATGAGGAAACAAGATGACAGCTTCACAATAAAGTGACAAACTTTAGAGTTGAAATAATTACTCATATTTCAAAAAGTCACATGCTCACTTTTCTTTAAGAGTTTCTGTCACCACTACTAAACTCAACAGAATGTAAAACAAAACTTATTTACTCACTTTAATTTTCTAGCATCAGTCCATGTGCTTGTAACAACTGAAACATAAAGTTGGTATTCTAGTGTGAAAAAAATCTGGAGGTAACAGGTTAAACTGGCTCACCAATGCTTCCCATATGACCTGTTTCTCAGGAATGTCTCTATTAACCTAATTAGCCTACCTCCCCTGTAGAGTAACAGCATCAGATGCTTGGGTATAAAAGCCTAATAAAGCCCCGCAAGATGCACTTTGTCTTTTTAGGAGGGTGAAAAGAGTGTTATGTCCCCATCTATCAATTATGTCACCTGTCTACATCACGTAAAAAAACTCAAAACAGAATTACGGGTGTCTGTAGCAAAATCAAACACTGTGTACTTTTGTATTAGGCAATGTTGCATCAGAGCGCATGGCGGGATAATGCAGCCTTGCACCATGTGGTATCTACAGGAGAGTGAGCATGCACAGTACCTACCCCCCATCTTCTCCTGGCTCACTGCCTTGGCAACGCTCTCTCGGCTGCTCCGTGATTTTAGCTCTGGCTCAGCCATCTTCTCCTCTTAATCTGGGTTCCCTTGTATTGTCTTTTTCCTCTTTACCCCCTTTTCCTTCCTCCCTTTATGTCCTTTTTCCTCCTCCTGCCTGGATTTCCTCTCTGCGTCTCTCACATACACAATCCCACCCCCCCTGACTCTCCCTCTATCCCACCCTGATTCGTCCTCTCTCACACACATGCACACACACTCTCCTCTTCCTTTGCACACACCCTTGCCTTCGTCACTGAAGACAGAAACCAAGCTGACCCTGATCCTCTCTCTGTCTCTGCCTCCCTCTCTCTGTCTCTCCAGGATACAACAAGGAGGAGCTGAACCTTTATGATGCCACTGCTGCCTGAGCCCACACCCACTCCAACTGAAAGATGGGATGGCCCAGAGTGGGAAGTAGGTTACTGGTAGGCACCATTTGGAGAGCCTGTCATGTGATGCCGTAATCTCTCCATGCGCTGCCTAATCCAGGAGTATACAGTCTGTCATGTGTGTCTGTGTGTGCCATCATGTCAAGCTGAATTAGGCTGATATTGTGATTCCAGTGCTCCCTCTGGCGGTGTTGTCAGGGAAACACAAGTGTCTTTGTTCTCCTTCTGCCATCCAGGAAGGTGACACCACAGAGAAAATGGAGACCTGCTGGTTACATTCATTTGTAGACAAAGCAGAGAAAAAGTGGTCAAGCAACTACTTAACTATTAGTGTTCTTACTTAAATTGAAAAAGTGAGATAATTAAAGTCATTTATATAAGCAACTGATTGGTGACATGTCTTAACAGACTCAAGTATCGAACAATTAATTCGACCATGGACCTCAAAATATCCGGGGTTTTGTTTGTCTGGTTTTGTTTGTTTGCCACACTTTTGCGTGAGCTTTTGGGTTTAATTTGCTTTCACTTTGGCATGAATTGTTAAATTTGTTTGCTTCAAACTGAAGCAGGCTCGACCGTTGGCGGTTGCACGTCAGACTTTCCAGCACAAGATGGCGACCTCAACAAGCTTTCTGAGACATAAGTCTCGTGCAGCCAAAAGATGTCAAATAAAACAAACAGAAAAAGAAAATCTATGGACACTCTATTTTAGGTGTCTATATTCTAAAATCAAAAGAAAAAAAAGAAAAGGAACACCCTTTTTGCGATAGGCTGCGTTTGAAGCTGTAACTTTCCATTAAGTAAACATAATGTGAAGAAGCCGGTTTTTTGCCGGTTAGAAATATAAAAAGTTAAAAACTGGCTTATTTTTGCCAATATTAAGTCATTTTTTTAATACAAAGAAGTCGAATTAAGAATATAAAAATTAGATTTTTTTTTTCTCACGAAATTTAGCGTTTTTTTCCCCTCATCATGGTGCCTTTTCTCAAATTACTTTTGATCTCTAAATTTGACATGATTTTATGAACAAAAAGGTCTGGGCTGAGGCTTGGTGGTCCTGGAAAAAACTAACGTCCATTCGAAATTTTGTAAATATTTGTTATTTGTTGTATTGTAACTCACATGCCGATCCTGAAAAGTTTAGCCAGCTTTTGGCTACTATTACTGGGACACCTACTAGCACCGTTACCCTGCGTAACGCCATGATATCTCTAAAGGAGAGTGTATCTTACCGTGTCTAGCTGTCTTTGTAACACTAGATTGAGTTGAGAGAGGGAAAAAGATACGTCTCCCTTATTTCGATAAAATGGGCATTCCGAGAATGAGCCCCGTTCTGTTCGAGCACTGATTTTCGCTCACTTGCATTACTATCGCTCTTGACAACACCGACAAGCGATCACCAAGCTCAGCTCTGATGAACATCTTAGCTTTGAATCAGCGTAGCGCAAGCCGACACTGGACTCATCCAGGGCATTTTCTGCCACGGGTCCGGGGACTTTCCCCTGGGCAAGTAATGAGAATCATGGTCCTCCGCTTGTAGCCCAGAGTGCAAGCCTTCTGAATGCCCGGATGTGACGGCAGTGGGGTTCACACTTATAGCGGAGCCGAGTGCTAAACCTTTTCACCAACGGTGTTGAAAAAGTTATAAGTGTTAGAGCGATATAACGTGAAATGTGATTATTCCGAATGACTCCTCCTGCTTACAAAGATAGTCTGTATGTTGAGTAGGCGCCCTGGCTTTAAAACGAAATATCTAACCGCAAGGAATGTTGGGTAAGCTTAAAGACACAGCAACACAATAACTAATTATTTGTACAGGTATGTAAAAATCAAACCACGGTAACATCCGACTGAAAAGGGAACTTGCCTCTGTCACCTAGTTCTTATAGACTGAACGGTTTTATTCGTTATGGTGTATAAAAAGAAAATAAATGATAACTTTGGATTAACTTGAAAGATTTCAACGAGGATGGGTTTGTTTTCAGACAACTCCAGTGTCCATCCCAATCTTTAACACTTCATTATTTTCAATCTAAAAGGGGCAATAAAAGATATTCTGGATTGCATTTTAGTCTAACCTCACTTAAAAGTCTTGTTTTACAACCCCATTAAATCCATGCTTCGTACTTTCCAGACGCTCACGGAGATCAGAACAGGTCTACATTAACATTTCTTTAAACACGAGATACAATTAGTATTAGAAGCATACTTACCTCTTAAGGTGTTTAAGCAAAGAGTCAGTCATGTCCATTGCTGGTTGAGTTGAAGCTGACCAACACGGTTTGAGCTGCTATGATAAAGACAGACAGACAGATGGCGCACCCTCTCTTCTTGCTAATCGTGAAATCTCTGCCTCCCACAGTATAACAGTCATAGACTAAAGCCTCCTCTCCACCATAGACTGCATTACACAGGAGGGTTTTTAAATAATAGATCCATGACTATTATCTATCATTGATTGAGAATCAGCATTGAAAAAAACACATTTTTTTAGTGCTTGGTGGTCCCCTATGTATCTTGTTCACACTAAATAAATGCCCCACATGGCAATTTTGGGTCATGTATGTATATTTAAACCTGCTAAATTCATTGCATCTACAGTAGAAAAAATATAAAGTGGTTTACGGGGGGAAATCAGCTTTTTACCTCAGTTTCCCCAGGGAGCGTCATTATACTTGCAGATTTGTTTGTTTGTCCTATTCTCCCTTGTATTTCAAAGATGCAGGAGGCTCACAGCTGTCATTATGGGCCAATTCCTATGGTGTTTTCCTTACCTTGTGTCCATATTGTTGTAAGTATGTATGAATATATGTGTTCATTTGTGCATGTATGTATGCATGCATGTATGTATGTACGTACGTATGTATGTATATATGTTCCCCATTCTATCATTATTGATACTTCCTTTCAAGAGTGAATCTTTCCCTCCTTTTCTTCACCCCACCCATTTCTCACTCCTCTTCTTCTGTTTTGATCTCTCTGCCTCCGCTGTTCCATCCTACGCTCTCCACTGTATATACACCAATCTTTTATATGCCAATGATTGGTGTATGTGAAAATAGACAGAGATTACTTTATAATAAATATCAAATCACAGAAAGTCAAAGACGAACTGGATCATCGTAACTGAAGCAACGTTGCAACAAAGCTTACATTCATACTCACATATTTTAAGTTTTTCAAAAAAGCAAAAATACTTGAATACTATTTCAACTGTTGAGAAAACTGTTTGCTACATTGAGACATTGCATCATAAATGGGGCCCATGCAGTTTCTGGGTACCATACTTGAAAGCGATATTTAGTTACACAGATGTTCCAGGTCAGCTCAGACCTGTGAGACTGGGTTAAAGTCATGTCTTTGCAGGCCAGTCAAGTTTTTCTAAATGAAAATACAACACAATAAAAATAGGCCTGCTGATAGAACAAACAAAGATGAGACAAAAGTTAGATCAGTTATATCAGTGTCACAGCTCAAATGGCTTTCTAGTTAGAATTTATCAATTAACCTTTGCTCTGGATTAACAAGACCAGACATAACATTAAGTAACATAGTTGTCCTGATAGATTTTCATGGTTTAGTGTATTATGTAGAGTTGTAATTTCAAGACTGTTTCTGTAAGCCTCTTTGGTCTTAATAGTGTTTTCCGTTTATCACTGTCATCACTTTTGCCTCAATATTGTACATTTTGGTATGGTTTATATGTGCTGCTATTCATCCTGCACTGTTCTATAGTCTCTCATTTTAGAAGCCCCCCCCCCTTTTTATTTTCCTCCTCAATGCCTCCCTCCTCCCTCCAATGTTTGTTTTCTACATGCCATGGTGTCAATTTACTGTTTCCCCAAACATCAAAGGGCTCCCCACTTTTTCCACCTCATAAGCCGCAGACACAACTCACTGTTTCATTTTTTTCCCCCATCAACCCTCTTCTAACAAAACCTCCTGCATTTTACTTTGATAACCGCCCTCCGTCAGCACAAGATGATCTGGTTGCAAATTGGGTTTGTTGTACCTCCCTACAGCTGTTTTTCTGTCACTGCTTCTTTGTCTCTGCAGCTCTGGTTTTCATCCTGTCCTTTTTTGCAGGTATCCTTCTGTGTGCTTGTTATTGTGACAAACCCCTGGTTGTTGAGCCTTTTGTCTGGTAATTGACTGTACAGAACTGAAAGACACTCAAATAATTTTGTAAGTAATAGTATGGGGGGGGGGCTTGTCCAACAGGGGCCGTTTTTTGCTTTAATAGCTTCAATTAATTTTTGGCATTTTTCTGGCTTCAGTGCCATTTAGCTCAAATTTTTTGACTTTCAATCTCAAAATTTAATGTTTTATCCCATTACTTTGATTTTTTAGCTCAATTTTTGTCTTATCTCAAAATTTCAACTTTTTTAAACAGAATTTAACCGTAAACCTCCAATTTTGACTTATCACAGTAGTTTGACTTTTTAGCATAACATTTTAATTCTTTGTCAAACAAAATTTTGACTTCTTGTCTCAAAATTTGACTTTCTATATCCAAACTCTGACTTCTTAGCTCAAAAATTAGATTTTTTTTTTTTATTGCAGAATTATGACCCTTTATCTCAAACTTTTGTCACTTTATCTCAAAATCTGGCTTCACAAGGGCCAAAAAATTCAAAACAGGTCGCAACCACAACAAAAAGTACATTTCTACTTCAGCATATGCTGTCTGAGAGCATGATGCAAACAGTCAGAGCAAACCAGGGCATTTTTGGGGAATTTCATAAAATCCCCCCGGACATAATTTTACCGCCAAGAAGGAGGACATGTCCGCGCAAAAGAGGATATTTGGTCACCCTAGATCAGGGATGTCGAAACATGTTCTAATTGTTTACATTTACAGTTTCTGTCAAGTGTAATATATCTGGTAATTTTTCACAAAGATTTGGACTGTGCATAGGCAACTTTATAAAGCTAAAGCTCTTTACAATCTGCAAAAACTCAACAACATTTACAGCTGGCATTTAATTGCATTTGGCATGATACAAAATGTGTTTCATGAGTTGTTTAGAATTTAGAAAAAAAAACCTCAAGAGTACCAAAAAACTGAATTAAAGATATGAAATAGTCAAAAAAAGATAAAAGTTGAAGCATAAAATGGTTCAGAATGCAGGATCAGAGATATCTGGGGTGTAAAATGTTTTTATAATTGTCATACAAACAAAGGTCATAAAGTCCAGATCCTGATCCTGCCATAAAATTGTTACATATTTTTCCTGGGTTTGGTTTTATCTCAAAGGTCTGAAATGACAGCACAATGTTTGAGTTAACCATTTCTTATTTGTTTGCTTTTTTCAGAAACCACGAAAAAGAAAAAGTTTTCCAATAGAGCGCTCATTTGTAACTATCACTGTTAGGAAACATGTCCATAAGAGCCGCCGGCCCTTTAGGAAAAAAGTTTGCACACCCCTGCCCTAGATAATACTGCATTTTTAGGAATGAAACGACAAGTGCTGCAAAATTACACAGCATTGCTTCAGTGATGCCTGCAGATTAGAAGTAAAATTTTCTTCTCTTCACCAAACCAGTAGAATCCTGCTTTAATATCTAAGAAGCAGGAGGAACTCAACTTATTGCTGCCTGTTATGGGGTTATAACATGAGCTGAAAATGTGCCAGAAAAAAAGTCTGCAGCTCTCTGGCTGTTAGCTGATGCACTCTCCCACTTTTGCTTGTATCATCTCCCTGTAATGCCAGTGAGCGTGTGACCACTCAAAGCACAGAGCAGAACCCATCTGATAAGACAGATCAAACGCCTTCAAATTCCACAAATATATTTTGTGCCTCAGGCCGTCACTAATCCCTCCTTGTTCGACTGTCACTAAGCTGGCCTGAGAAATACTTGAAGACATGAAACCGAGCCCATCGCTGCCTTCCCAGCATCCTCCACTCCAACCTCCCACAGCCTCCTCCTCCTCCATCCTCCTCCGGTTACCTTATAGCTCATCACGTGAATCATGCAACTGTTGTGTGTTTAAGTGTGTGTGTGCTTGTGTTTTTCTCTTGAGGAAAACAGAGTTCAGGCTTTCTGCTTGAGTTTTCTTTCTTTTGGCATCAATGTGCCCTGACAGCTGACCCTGATTTTCCCCTGACAATGTTTTCCCATCTCTTCACACACCATTTCTCCTCCTTTCACTCTCTCCTTCCTCCTGCTTTTCACTGTTTATTTGCTCTCTTTATGGTTCATTTCCTCCCACCCCAGCTTCATCTATTCTAACCACTTCCTCTAAATTAACAGTAACACACATACACACCTCACTGATCAAGCTGCAGTGACACTTAGTTGCACTTGCCTCACAGGCAGAAAAGCCTCGATTTTTATCGGGTGCCAAACCTTCTGACTGATTAGTCCATACATCGATTGATCTGTCCTTGCCCAGGCCACCTTACAGGCATTAGTGTCTGCTTAGTCTGCTGAGGAAAAGTCTATAACAACAGTAATTTGTAGCAGGTCATTGCACCAGAGGATACAAATGCAGCAACATACAGTGCCTTTGTTCCTAAAAGGGCTGCCACATACCTGGATTGATTTTGGGAGCCCTGCATTGGTGCTTAAACAGACAGGAGAGAATCTGTAGGATGCTTCCCAGCCAACATAGCTTGCAGGTTTTTTTTAGCGTCAGCTTCCCTGCAGAAACCCCATCGTCACAGAAGGGAAAATAGCAACAGGGAGGGATTACAGTGTGAGTCTGAAAGCAGCAAAATCTCTTTCCTCCAGAGGCTGCAGCTGTAAAATAACTCATGCATTAACCATATTCACTTCCTCCAGTTTCTGAGATTTCAATAGTGTTCAATTCTTACTCTGTAGGGACCTAAAAGAGTGGATTTTTGCATGCTTGCCGGAAAAACAACAGCTTGAAAGATTCTGCTCGAAGGCATTTCTAGGTTTTTTTCCAGAAGCATGTGAGATATGTAAATAGAAATCATACATGATCCTCTTATTGACTTAACACTTCCATAATATGTGGTAACATGTTGCATTAGCTTATGATCCATAAGCGCCGGGATATCCGCTTTTGGATAATAAGTGTAAGAACACAACAATACAGTCTTCACCTTACTTAAAGAAAATCCCCATGTGTGTGTAATGTGTATGGATATTAAAAGGATTTTCTTTAAGTACTAAGGATGAGTATACCAGCAGTGAAGCTGCATTGTTTTTGCTGTCAGTGCTATCTTGGATAAAAGCAGCTAACAACCCTCCGCAAACCTCATGAAAACTGAAGAAAACGTAAAAAGAATTGCAAGGTAAAAGCTACTTGAAGTAAAAGAGATCTGCTTACAGAGTAGTCTTTGAAAAGTGAGAATCAATCAACTATTAAGGATTAAACACAGTGGGATGGAAATTGTTCAAGTGTTTGCAAGATGTTTCTCAAATGCTTCTTCTTCAGATCACAAGGGTTTCCAAAACTTTTCAAAGGACAAGGAAAACAAACTTTTTTGGGTTTCTTTGCTTGCACTCGCAGTTTGTACTTCTTACATTGAAGAGATCACATCCAGTTTTCTTAAAAAGCTTAAACTTTTCAGAGAAGCAGAGAAGCAAAGCAGAGAAAAAAAAGCAACAAATTGTTTGTAACATGTCTATGACAATGGTTTCTTGTCAGTCTCCTCACAGTTTGACATAAAACAAACATTTTTATTCAATGTAAAGTTAAACTTTTTTTTCCAATTTATTTGTTATAATTCATATAATCATTCATACTGTCTTTCATAAGTCATGAATCGTTTTCAAGTTAATTTCTTCATTGTCTTCACTCTGCTTTCCCCAAGCTTTGCAGGTGACGCACCTTGATACATGAATGAGCCAAATGTTGCATCATGAAATGATGTTGCTATTATCTCTATCCATCTTGAATTAAGTTATCCTTCCATAGCAATCAGCAACTTAGAGAAGAGTTATTGTGCTTCACTATATTTTAAACATGGAGACAAAATAACAACAAGGGAAATCTATGCTGAAGATGTGCAGATTTTCAGACTGCAACATTCACATGTTCAACAAATTCCTTTATCTTTCTGTAAAGTGCTCAGAATGCTCAGTATGAAAATGAAAAATAGCCCAAGACTGTTGCAAGATCTTCAGGAGACTTGCTGAAATGGAGTCATCACATAAAGATCTCGAAACAAGTCAGTGGCGTGCAGGATGGGCCTCAAACACTTTTTTTCTAAAACACTATTGTGAGGGAAAATGAATTTTTGGGATATAAATCATGTATAGCTACTACAGGGGTAAAATAGGGACAGCACAAATGCTAAAAAAGAAACAATTTACCCTCTTTAAGCTAAATGTTGCTGGATCCCCAGGGCGGGATCTTGTGCCACGTTTCTTTTTAAACATGGTAACTGTCATTGTTATTTCCAAACTGAAACCTGTGGCTGTTAAGAATTAATCACTGTTGTTGTGGGATTTTGACCAATCAGTATCAAGTGTGTAATTCATCTAAGTAACAAATGTGAAATGTTTTAGTTATAAAGTATATTTTTTGTTCATTAGACTATTATTCACCAACACCATTGAAGCAGTGGGATAAATAAAGCATCATTTTATGCCATCAACAAGTCATGAACTTTATTACATGCCAAAACAAACATAGCATCACATAACAACTGTAAAGTTTTCATAAAAGAAATGATAAACACCTCAAGAAGAGTGAAAACATTCATCCTCTTATTATTAGAGAAATCTGAATAAACTATCCAACTGTACATTAAGCTTTGTTCTACAACTATTACTTACAACTTACAGCTTTCTTTAACTACTGTACATAATCTTCATAGACAGACTTTCTAATCTACAAATTCTACTTCATGGCTGTACTCAAAATATAAACTTCTATTTGTGTGTACTGTCTTTGATCTCCTCTGATTACACACTACAATGTCAAATAATGGCTTTTGAATTTTATTTTCTAAAGTAACAGTTCAGACAGCAGAATTATTTGGTAATGCAGATCTTTGCTTATGTCTCACTGCACTTAAATGCAGCTTTTGGCTTTTCACAACAGCATTAACTCTACACTTCCCAAAGACAGTCTAGCATAAGTGATAATTTTCTGACATTTAGGTCCATGTTTTATGTTTTTCAAAAGTGCAGGAGTGACACACAGATGATAAAATTTGATGGGCATTGTTATTTTTCATTAATATGTTCAGATGTCCGTCTGTCCCATCGACAACAAAAAAAGACGTTGGGTAGCAAAAGCTTTGAAGGAGACGACAAAGCACAATACCACAAAGAGAACAAGGAGAAATGCAGGATAATCCTAGCAGTGTTTCTGTTTTTGTCTGTACTCAGGAAAAAGTGATGGAAAGTAAAGGATGGACTGATCAGGTTTCATTCATGTGTTTTTATTCTCGTGGCATCACCAACACCAAATCTACTCTAAGATGTAGCTCTGAGAAAAATTAACTAGCACTAAGAAACAACAAACCATGCGCATACTTTTCCAACAAGTCCAAAGAAGTCATGTGCTGATACCGTCAACTTAACGTTGACACAGATCCTGATCACACAATAAATATTGCATAACTCAGTTACCTCTTTGATTTCAACTTTTTTTTTGCTGTCTGATTTTTTCCAAGCAGTCGTCTTTTTTTATAACCTCAGAGCGAATTTGACAAACAAACTTAGTCATGCCATAAGAAAAGGGGATAACAGAGAAAGAAAAAGATAAAAACAATCATAAAACTGCCTCTTTTGCCTGTTTTTCATTGTGATGAACAGCAGCAGCTTCAATCTGTCAGTTGTTGTTCATAATCCACCACGAGGCTGTTAAATGAAACAAAAAATAGAGCATCAGTGTTTAATACTTGCTGCTTAAGCAAGACAAATGGGCAATGAAAACATAATGAAGAGAATCTAAATGGCAACATTTATTACTCTCAACATAAAAAGTAATGGTCTCCCTAGATCACAAGTTTTAAACTTGTACAGTTTATCCCACCATTAAAGCTTTCAGTTATTCTATTTTCCCATTGGTCTCAAGAGTTCAGAAGAAACAGACTGACATATTATCCCCTTTACAGCTGAAATGGATAACTTGTTAGCTGCCACTTGACACACATAAAGCAGACGCAACACAACATTGGCAAATAACCTGCCACTGTGATTCAGATGAAGCTGGGAAGATTTACAGAATTCTTTGTAACTTCATCACTTTGTCACTCAGTCTGAATTCAGCTGTAATACAATAAAGTCTTAGTAGCTGTAAAATGAATAGTTCTATTCTAATACTTCAAAAACAAAGAATTTAAGATGAACACAGAAACGTGCACAAAGATAAAGGCTAAATTTCCGCAGACAAGCCAAAGCCTTAAACCGAAATTCCACTCTCAGTTGCAGACGTGCATCACCGGCTTGTTGGATCTGTGGGTGTATTATGCCTATTCACTCCATCAGTCTAAAACTGGGATAACTTGTAATCTGATCCAGCCTTCTTATTTATTTATTTTGAAGTAAAGTTGTAAAAGCAGTTATCAAGTTGTGTGGTTGTCCTTTGGTGTTTTTCTGGTGTCCATTTTTGGATCAGTCTATTTGTGTTTGGGTGCAGCTGTGAGCAGCGTTCAACCACCTTGGGGCTCAGAGGAGGCACCAATCTCATACATGGTTGCTTTGGAGGTCATTGGCTAAAAATTCAAGAACCCCTGGGCTTTCATATGTTGCAAGTTTAGCTTCTCAGTGCACACAGTTTGCTGGCCCTATAACCAAAAATGAAAGTCCTGCCAAGAAGGTACTTTACAGCAGGGATTTTCAACGTTTTTCAGACCAAGGACCCCCCAAAAATGGAGAGATTGAGCAGGGAGCAGTTCACAGTAGGACACAGTATTTTGTCCCTGTTAAAGACATCTGCTTTACAGTGCAAAGCTCCTGTGTACACTGTAACAAGCTTGACTGGAATTAGAATTGAAAGATAATGTCTAAGAGCTCAATACTACACCTGTTCATGGAGGTAATTAAGAATTCAATTGAAACATTACATGAGTGGCATTTTATAAATAAAAAGCAGCCTCTGGTTCGTACCTGGGAGGAGCATGGTGGAGACCATCTCAGGATCTTCCAGTGCGTCGATAATGCATTGCTGGAAGGTCTTACTGATGGATGACTGCAGGTAGCTGAGAGGAAAGAGGGATGAAAAGAGTGAGATTGCCATTTGCTTCTCAGGAGAGCAATAACACTTCAAAGCAGGCCTGTGAGCAGCTTGGTGCATGGTTCAGCAGTAAAATTCTCTGAGCTTGTTTTCTCGTCCTGTATGCCGTGAAGGCCTTCTGATCCTACCTCATCCAGGAGAGACGGTCCTGCCAAAACTCGTACATGATGAAGCATGATCTGTCTGGAAGGTTCTGGACTGAAACGCTGGGGAAGAAAAAACAAGAGGGAGAGTGAGAAAGAGAGAGAGAGAGAGAGAGAGAGAGAAGAAGAGGGCAGTGGGGGTTATCTGTTATGTATGGGAGAATCTAAACGGCAGCATCAAATCCCAGAGGGACTCAGAGGCAAACAAAGAACGTACTGCAGGTTGTTTGGCTGGCTGCAGGTGGCATCTGTGTAGATTTTAAGAGCTTGCTGAAACTGCTCGACATCCCTCTCCTTCACTGACATTTGCCTCTGAACCAGGAGAATGTTCTGGAGAGGGAGAAGAGAAAACAAACAAAAGTCCAAAAAAAATAATTAAATGTGTAGGTATTTTACAAAACTTTTTTAAAAAAATCATCAGTGCAGATAACTTATTTGATCCTGAACAGACCACACATGCGCTCACCGATTTATACGTCCCTGCCAATGTGTCCTCTTTGAGAGGCTCAAGGTGTGGACTCTGAAAATGGACCCATAAATAATTCAGTAAACCATCCGCAGACCAAGAATTAGCTGCAAAGCATATTTCAAATCAATCCAGGAAACTGAAGCCTGGAGTAAGTTTGTTTTGAAGTTTAGTTTTCACAAGGCCGTCACAAGCATATTAACCCCTCCCCAACACCAGCCACATCACGTTTGTATTATCCACTCTTGTCTGCACAGCCACGATAAGGAAATGTAATTATCAATGTATTAGCAAGATAACGCAGTATTCAGGGATTCAGACGCCTTCATCTATATTTAAGGGTGAACGTTTCAAATTTCAGTAAATGCAAATCTAAAAGCTAAAATAAATCACACACTGCACCTGGAAGTCTACTTTCTCTCAGAGCTCCAGGCAAAATATTGGCTGTAATTCGCGAGTGTTAAGAAACTCAAAACATCTGTGTGAAATCTGAAAAGCAATTATGCTCCAGATTCTGTTTTTGGTTTTTAATCAAAGCTGTTTCCCAGAGGCTCACTGAAACTGAAACTTTTCTCTCCTGTTTTAAAGAAGCACAGTGTGGATTTAGAGTCCGAATGCAGGACATTTAGATTGTGTTGTTTAATGTAGCTTGTGAAATGGGCCTCTGCATTTATTTAGATACCTAACCACAATTCTTTTACTCAAATGATCATCCTTGATAAAATATCTGATCCTGTACTGTAGAGAAAACTGCATGTCTGTAAAACCCTGTAAAAAAATATTTTATCTGTGTTGGAATTTTTCAGTTCACATCATTGGACCAGAGCTATCAAAGTTATATACTTTTAATGCTAGCTTTTGGCTTATCAACTTAGAATTTTTGGAGATTTCAATTGGATTTAGAAGAAGATTCAAATTATTTTTCAAAAAAACTGAAAGAAGATACTAAAAAGAACATTTAATACCAACCTCACACTCCAGTTTGTCTATGAGCTGCTCCAGCTGGTTGATCTGGGAGCCCCAGTGATTGTCTGGCTCCACGCTTACTCCTGACCAAAGAAAAAATAAAAAACAAAAATCAGCCCAACACAAGGTCTGAACAGTTGAAAAACACCAAGGTTTTGCAGGTAAGTTACTGCCAGTGTCCTCCTGAGCTTCATAACACTTCCACCGTACCTGTGGTGAGCATGCCAGAGTAGGGGTCAGTGGGGGACAGACACATATTCTTCTGGATGCGTCTGCCGGGGCGTTTAGTTCCCCTCTGGATGGGCAGGTCTTCTGGCTTCTTTATTATCCTCCTCCCTGTGCAGCCCTGGTCGTGGACGGCCTCCGTAGCGCAGTCCAGAGATGACTGAAGGGACTGCAGCTGGGTGGAGGTCTCCCTCAGCAGGAAGCGGGTCACAAACTGACCCAGCACGGATGAACCCTGATACTCCTGCAACGAGAAGACGATTTGATAAAAAATTATAAAATTAACAAAGAACTCAGTAGCTTCAAACCATATGACAGGAAATAAAAGCTTGTTTCAACCAAGACATAACCTAAATCAAGATGTTCTTAAGACTGTTTCACTTAACAAGATATTCAAGATATCTAGAAACAAGTTCCAATATCTGACTGATTGTTTCCTTTTTGGTAACTGTGTCTTGGATTGAGTATGATGAGATATTTTGACAAGAATTTAGAAGAATAAACTTGGTAAAATATTGAGTTTTTGTAGTGTAGATAGACATGACAGCAATTTGAAATAGGTTCTAATGCTCAAAATGATACTTTGTGTGAGGAATTCACATTGAGTCAGTCTCACCTGACACAACTTGAATAATCATGCCTGAGTTCAAACACTTTAGTATTATACTTCAGCACCATGATGTGAAGTGTAACCCAAACAGAGAAAATGATCCTGATATCAATATTTCAAAGTCAAAGCTCTCAGCTGATGACAAATCATCCTTTTATTACTTTCAGCAGAAAAATATGATCTTTCCCTCTCTCCCACAAGACAATGCAAAAACAAGTGATATCATAATTAAAAAATTGATCAGCATAATATTTGTTCTCACACTCCCTCTCTGAGCTTCTGGGCTGTTAATTTAACACTGCAATCACTTTGAGAAAAAAAGCTGCAAATCAATTCTTGGTTCAGCTTCCTGAGCATGAAATTAATGCCACTCAGATCATCTACCATCTCTTTATTATGTTATATTGTTATATTTTGGGGTTGTTTATGATTTGCTAAACTCATGTCCTCATTCCCCTTGTTGAAACAGAAAATTGTCTTTATTGATCAATAACAGTTTCTAAGTGCAATTCTCCAGTCAGAGAGGCCAAGCTGGAATAAAATGACTCTCTATATTTAATGATGATAGTGGAGTACTGCCAAACATGACAGCAGTTATGATCATGTATGGATGCCTGGTGCCTGTTAGCAGGGACCTTTTGTCTAGTGTCAGTGCTGGGGCTGCTGTTTTTCAGCTTGCTATGTTATTGTGGATAATGGAGCCCATCACACTCCAGCTCACTGTAGTGCAGTAAAATGAGCGCATGAAAAATATGACAGGACATGAGAAAAATGATTTCAGAGCTTGTCAGAATCCTCATTAGTTAGGAGATGCTGCAGGATGTGAGTAATAAACTGCAGTACCGTCCTTAATTTCTCTTTCTCCTTCCTGTTCTGGGCAGGAACAGAGACACTGCAACATCAGGTATTTAGCTATCTCTGTTTAATGTCTCGGACACAATTTTGTTGGGCACCATTAAAACTGGAACAATGCATAAAGATCTTATTCATCTGTTGCTTTATCAACTGCAAAAACTGAAATCTAAGCATGTGTTACTGTCTTGTTTTTAGTTAAAAATGTCAATTCAATTGACAAGTCCAGAAAAATGTCAACTTCAAGTTATTCAAAGACAAAAATTAGGTCTGGAATGCTTGAAACAAATGAGATAAGAAAAAAAGTTTCTTGTATTAAGATATCTTTCCAATTTCAAGAAACTTGACAAGCAATTTTTTCATTACCCAACTGGCAGATTTTTTGACTTGTTGCAAGCAATTAAGACCTCATTTTTTGTCTTAAAATTATTTGAAATAAGACATTTTCTGGGCTTGTCAGTTGAATGTGGCTCACTACAAGAATAATAAGACAATTTTTACTAAAAAGTAAGACATAATGACCTGAATAGATTTCAATTTGCAGTCACTACTCAGCACTCATGCAGGGTAAGTTCTGGGTTTTGCATAGTAATAAGCATTAAATAACTGTTCCCAGGCTAGCAAAGAAAAGGCATCTGATCCTCGGGGCAAAGACTAAGAACAGCATGAAAAATGCATGGTTTGTAGGAGGGCAAGTGTCCTATAGATGAAGGGGGAAAAGTGAAGAGTAAGAGAGCCAGAGTGTATGACAAAGCATTGAAGATGGATGGAAACAGAAACAAAGTTAAGCCAAGATAAAGAGTGCTTCTAGCGGAAAATGAATAAAAAAGATGAAAAGAAAGAGAAGGAGATCAGAGCAGCTGAAAAATGGCAGTGTGTTTGTGGTGCAGCTCTGTAGAGGACATCTGACGTCAGATCAGTCTGACAGCTGCTAGGTTTGTCAGCCTCACTTACTGTCATTCACGCTCTGGTCTATCTTTTAATATCATCAGTTACACCCACTTCCTGCTCTGCAGCCACTGCACTGAAAACATGAATCTGCAACCACATCCATCTATACTTTCAGTCCATACCTGCATCTTCATCCTCTGAAAAAAGAGATAAACACTCACAAGATGGCTTTATATGCATCTTAAGGTTGGTGAGATCAATAAAACAGTAAGCTAAGCGATTGACGTCTGAGTGGAAGTTTTCTTTTGTTGATCTCTTGGGAGAGTGCCTAAATAGCATTGCATTCAGTGCTGTATATCAGGGAGGACGCTTTAATCCTCTCTCCATCTCATGGATTAAACAGCACAGGGCTCTGCTCAACCAGGCTTCATAACAGGATTTCATAACGCTCTAATTAGCAGGTTTCACAGCTCTTCAAAGCTGATGATTTGATGGCAAACTGTGTCTAATTATCTGGAAATACATGTTAGAGAATTAAAAGTTTCACTCTTTTGAACAACATACTATTGATCCCCTTTAGAGTCAGGAGGGAATACCAGGGTGAAGTCTTGGTAAGAGTGTTATTTTTTGTAGTCAGTGCTGCCTAATCTTAAGATGTTGTATTGCCGATTTAAAGTGAAGTGAGGACAGGTTTATTTGTGTCAAAATTGGTGCCCCCTGTTGACAGAGTAGTATGTCTGATCTCTTAGAAAGACCAAAATCGAATCTTGCTTTCTTCCCATCTAAGCTTTGGAAAAAGGGTGTTTTGGTATCTGTCACATGTGCAATGAAATACTTCCCCTGATGCCAACAACCCACTATGGCCAAGTGGCGGGGTGAGAGGAAGAGGAAGATGAGGAAGATTTTTGGCATTATGGACTTCAAGAGAAATGTCAAAAAGCAATCAAAAGTAAAATGAGAGCAATGTTGCTCTGTAGTGATGTGATGCCATGTAACATATTACTGTTTCAGGGTCATAGAGGATTAGTGTTTTAAATATGCTGTAGCTGTATTCATTGGCGTTTTAACAAGACAATCTTTGACCAAAAAAAATAAAAAAAAATAGGAAACTCATGACTAATTTTCCAGTTGATAAAAGACAATAGCTTGAGTTTATCATTTATCAGTAAATGACGAACAAAGAAACTTAACCAAAGTTCCCTGATGTCAGCATGAAACTATATATGGGCTAATCTGCAGGAAAATTAAAGTAACTGAAATATTTCAAACTGAGATTAGAAGCATTTGGAGCTGTAAATGGAGATATTTATGATCAAGACATTTAAACATAACCATGCAAAGGCAGCAGTAAGAGACATAGTCGTTGAAATGATCACAGGTCAGTCTGTGTCCAGTTCTTCTCACTGCATGCACTTCATGGTTTCATTATCAAATAAGAGATTGAGATGATTTAGCTTGGCCTTACTTAAATGTGGTCATCCTTAAACTAAGAACAAATCCAAAAAAAGACCAAACAATGGCAACTTTAGTTTAGCTGCTTGAGATGGCTCAGTATTAGCTCATGAGGTATTAGTTGTGCTTTTATCTACAGCATAGATGAATTGATGAAATAGCTCTGAAAAGTCCATTTTTCTATTGGCATACTCTGCACAGTGGATGAATTTTTCTCTTATGTCCTTGTTTTTGAAGATACTGAACTAACAAGTTTTGCCTCATCACGGGCCTGATCAACTTGACCAAAAGCAGGGCGCACTACCTGCTAGCAAAGAGGAAAAAGGCTCAATTCAACTCCACCACCTTGTCTCAAACTAAAGCCACCTAAGATAGGCTAAGTCAATGCTTCCAATATCAGATGATGTGCTTCTCAACTTAAATGGAAACAAATGACTGAGGTCTTTGTCCATGTAATATACAGTCTATGGTTCAAACCTCTACAGTGCTGCATGGCAAACTGCACAGATAAGGAACTGTCTATGATCTATTCTCACATTTACCACTGTTTTTGATCTAAAAAGAACTTTTTTGATGAGGAAATCAACACAAAGTGCGGATGAAAGCAAGTATTAACTAGTGATTGAGGAAGGGAGTGTTGAAATCAGGAAACAGAAGATTGCTTGTATCGTCATTAAACTTCCTTAGATGACAAATCCCACTGATTTTTGGTTGATTGTTTAAAGTATTTGACGGATCACCATCAACTTTAGTTCTGATGGGTATGACTCAAGACTACATCATATTAAATTAAATTAGCAATAGCAATGTGCTCTCCTTGTGTATATATATCTTAAATATTGTGTCTCAGTCAGACAGTGTTTTTTAAGCTAATGTTGTTCAGTTTAAAACTGAAGAGAAAAGGCACATATTCAGGATTACAACAATAGCATGTTGAAAAACAACAGTGACCAGATTTGTACATTCACATATGCAGCTTTACTTCCTCAAACCAAATATGTTTTCACCCCACAGAGTTAACATCCACTGCTTTGTTTTGGGGGCTGATTTCAAACGAAAAAGATCTTGTCTGGTTCATTGAGCTCATGTCTAGAAGTGTATTGTTAGTGAAGAGAGGCAGAGAAAGTACTGCAGGCAGAGTCAGTCATGCTGGACAGTTCTTTTTCCTTCTTTCTTTCCTCGCCGCCACCGCAGAGTGATCTCCAGACCTCGCAGAGGATTTCAAACTGACAGCCGAGGCACAAACAAAAAGCCTGAACGCTCAGAGGCATGAAGGATGCTAACAAATGTCCTGAGAGCTGCTGGAATGGATTACAGTCTAGTTGTTGTGACACAGTTATATCTTCAGATGCAAAATTTAGCCCAGTGCAGAGGTGAAAGCCTCTTCAGCTGTGTCACTCACCTCTTTAGTTTTATCCATTGCCTTCAAAATGGCCACATTCAGCTTCTCAAGAGCAGACAGTACGTTAACGTATTCCCCCAGGTGTGGTGTGAAGTATGCTGGAAGGAAAGATTTGTTACCAAATCTGAGAAGCTCAGTGAGAAAACTTAAGCACACCTCTGCTTGAATTAGTTAATCACATGGTTTAAGAGGAAAGCAGATAAAACCATAATCAATCGAGCTTCTGTGGAACATGCACAAAGATCTTATGTGCCAAGCTTGTTACAGTAATTTATTGTGAAACCTAAAAAAAAAACAAAAATGACTTCTAAATACCTGAGAGTTTGTCGATGTCCAGGTTTCTGTAGGCAAAAAGAAAAACATGTTACATAAGGGATGAAATTATTCATATCAGTGCTTTTTAAACACTCTAATCTTTCAGTCATTGGAAGGTTATTTGTGCCTCTGTCAGTGGCAAGACAAATATTTGCACACTTAAAAATGCCATTTATCCTTGACAGTGTGTGCACACAGAGTCAAACAAACTCTGGGACTTTGGAGCAGAGACGAAAGCTCTCCACAGGATATTGACATTCTCTTCATTGAAGTGAGGTGCTGACGTCTCCACTGTGAGACGGCAGGAGAGCAGGAGGAGCTGCAGATGGCAGCAGATTGGAGGTTTTCCAGGAGAAAGATGAGCTTACTCTGTCTGCTGCCTGTCGATGGAGTAATACAGCTCCTGCATCTGCTCGTCAGTGAGGATACCATCAGTGAAGTACGACTGGAACTCCTCCAAGGACAGTTTCCCGTCATCTGCGGGCAGAGACAAAGCTATGACAATAACACCTCATCGAACCCCGAAATTCACCATCACCCAAATAAGGGTGCCATCCAGAATGATAAAACAAGACATCTTTGGTTTCAAAACATGATAATTATTCCACTAATAAGATCAGAAGTGCAGTTGGAAAGTAAGTACTTACAATTAAATGTCACAGCCTTAAAATTTGGACGTATTAAGCTCTAAAACCACCATCTAACATAAACTGAAGCAAAATCTTCAGCTAAAGTCTTTTTGTTCCACTGTAATGTCCCCTTATCTGACTCCATTGCTGCAACAAACAATTATTGGTTGGTGAAATCTAATTTCTGCTCTTAGGAGTAATAATGACCTCAGTTAGCACCGTGCTCTGAGGTTTTATCACTTCTTTTACTACTGGAACCTGATACAGAAAATATAGTCGAGACAGTTTCTATTTCTGCTTTGAGTAACTCCTCTGAATTCCAAATAAGCTAAACTTAAATTATTCAAATTACAGTAGCGCAGGGTATAAACACACAAACAAATTTCTACTGAAGGTGAACGATCAGTAGAATCAGGGGCTACATACTGAGAGGCATTCAAGGCCCAGAGGAAATAAGAGGTAAAGGATAGAAGACTACTCTGAATAGTCAGAGCAGAGCTCAATAGCGCGCAAACTTCAGATGATAATGAGATCTCGCCTCCATCTCGCCAGCTTTGCTCTGTAAGCACTGAAACCTTTTGAGACTTGACTCTCAGATCCCCGCCAGGCAGCAAGAGCTCAGACTACCGGGCCTGAGCCAACAGAAAATCATATCGTCTGGTGGTGGGTAAGAACTTTATTGACTTGTTGCCAGCTCACTCAGACTCTTGCAGCAAAGGCTTGTGGGCCAAATGACACGTTTCAAAAACAGATTTCGTTTTGATTTTCAGTGTATCATTACATTTAAGTAGAACCTTTTTTTCTGTTGCTTTGCTTTAACTTTGTCACTCACCATTTTATTGAGCTTTGCTAAAGGGTAAGGGGAGGTGGGGGAGGTGGGGGGTGGGGGGTTATCAGCCTAAAGCAGGGGTGTCCAAACTTTTTTTCTAAAGGGGCCATATTGGATACTGTGAAAATGACCAAGGGCCGACAGCTCCAACTGACGTCTAATAACAGCAAAAGTAACAAATGAGTGCTCTATTTGAAAACTATTTCCTTACAATCATTTTGGGGAAAAAAAACAAAAACAAACAAACAAAAATGTGTCTTAGTTTTGTCAAACATTCTTGTGCTATTATTTCAGACTTATAAGACAAAACCAAACCTGGGAAGAATATGCCTTTTTTTTTCCATGGCAGGATCAGGATCTGGACTTTATCACGTTTTTTTATGAGACAATTATGAAAACATTTTTAACCCCAAATAAATCTGACCCTGCATTCTGAACCAATTCATGCATCAACCCCTGCCTTTTCTTCACCATTTTGTAACTTAAATTCAGTTTTGTGTCCTCTCATATGCTTTTTTTGTTTGTTTGTTTGTTTTTTTGAATTTTCAACGACTCACAGAGCACATTTTTGCATTACATCAAATGCGATTAAACATTTCAGAGTTGTTGAGTTTTTGCAGATTATATCGAGCTTTAGCTTTCTAAAGTAGCCTATGCACAGTCCAAATCTTAACATGGTTAATGTGAGTGACAAAATTACTCCATAGTAAGATGAAAGCTGGGGGCCGCATGAAACTAGACGGCAGGCCACAATTGTCCCTCGGGCCGTAGTTTGGACATCCCTGGCCTAAAGCATGAAGAAACCCCAGCTCTGAATTTGACCAGTCTATGTTGCTGTACATACAGCTCTGGAAAAAATCAAGAGACCACTGCAAATTTTTCAGTTTCTCTGATTTTGCTATTTATGGTTATTTGTTTGAGTAAAATCTTAGAATATGTAGAGATGCTGATTTCTGAAAAATTTGCAGTGGTCTCGTAATTCTTTCCAGAGCTGTAAGTGGTGGGGCAACATCACACCCCTGTCTCACACACTGAACATTAGGAGTTCAACTTGGGCCGTGGTCATACTGGCTATCTGTATCATGCCAGAGCATGTTTCAATCCTTAAATACAGTTTGTTTGGCCAGCATGACAGCAAGTGTGCCATGCTCAGGCGCAATACACTTTTGTGGCTTTGCCGTGGTACACTTCATACCAAACGGACTTCATTTAAGCCCAAAAGTAACTTCAGTAGCCATGTTCTCTGTGTTCTCCATCATGCTGACTCTGATAAGACCATGTATGTAAACACACACTTCTTAATGGCGTAGGTGAGCCATGCATGTGTCAAGAATCGTGCTCAAGTCTGGTTCATATTGGAGTAGTGTGACTGCAAGCCGAACTGGTCGGGGGGGCAATCGTGCTTGTGTTTGATACAGTACGTATGGCCAGTGTGACCATGCCCTTCAATGGCAGAGATCTTTTTAAGCCATTTCTCACACACAACAAACTTCATAAGCTCACATTCAGTTTCGGCAGACAGATCCGTCTTACCCACTGTTGCTTTAAGATAGAAATCTCTATATGTGAACATTTGTTGTGTTCTGGCCTTGTGAAACCTCAGCTGGAAGATGAATCTATTTGAGAACAGAATTTTAAGCACGCTCTTTCAAACTTTGCGGAGAAATTCTTCTTTCCACATGATGTGGGAGTAAACACAATCTGTTGCTCTTCTGACTCATTCTCCAGCCTTCTCCATCTCAACTGCTTTGGTGCAGACTCACACCCAATTAGACACCCGAGTGGAGCTCAGATGGTTCAACATGCCAGTATTTCTCAAAGACTGAAGCAACACTGGTCGAACTTCTGGTTATAGACAGTCTGACTTATGTTTTGGTATTCTTGAGTTATGTCAGAATCATGTTTTGATACTTCCAAAGCTTTTAAGCGCTCGGGCCTCATGAAACTTTAATTTCATCAGGGAACAAGATCAAGAAGTGCTTTTGCATTTCATTTTAAAAGGCTGAGAACAACAAGCTGTACTGTTGTCCATGCTTGATGATGGGTTCATCATGCAGATGTGAGAACTTTGAGCACTTTTCTGTTCAGTAGACGGATTAACTACGGTTACAGCTAGAAACCAACATGAGCATATTGTGCTACAATTTAAACCCCAGGCTTCTTGACTCACAAGTGTCAATGTAGTACCTCTATGGGGAAATTTAAAGTGTTGTTCACACTGATGATAAATCAGTATCTCTCTGCAGAAGTGAGGCTCCTTACAAGCTGTAATTGTCTCCATAAATAAAACTGCAACTGTGACCTAAATGATAATCTCTCCCTGTTCTGAAGCTTGTATCCACCCAAGAACAGTTTTCCTCCTGGGGATCCTAAAGCTGAAAGTGCTTAGACCTAAGCAGTAGCAATAATTCATAAAGCCCAACAGAGCAATTCTAGATAATAGTACATCGAACAAAAGACTGAGGAGCAGACAGAGACAATACTGAACACAAGTGATGGGAGTTTGGTGGGAAAAAATGTCTTGTAGAATTCCAACCTCAAGTTTTTGTCTTTTTTGTGTGAATACTTGTTAAGTTCGATTCAAAATTGAAAGAATTTCCAAATTCTGTGAATCACTGATCAAGAATTTTTCCAACAATAGTCAACCAGCCAGTTAAAAGGCAAACAGATCTGTGCTTCAACTCTCTAACATCGAGCTGTAGCTCGGTCTCATTATTCAAGGATCTTGCTGTGTCCTCTCTGCTACGCTGCAGAATAAAGCTTTAATTAAAAAGTATGCGAAGCAGAAAGCTCAAAGGGAGTTTTACTGTCTGAGTGTGTGGAGAGTAAATTTTAACAACATTATGCTGCACTTAACATTTGAATTGAAAATGTTTTCATGAACCAAAATAGTAACTTGACAGCAAATGCAGTAAAAGAACAAACATCCTATTGAAAAACATGCCTGATGAGTTCAAGGACCAATCAGCTGTTTAAAAACCACGTCCAGCTTGTTTAGAAGCTTTGGATAATTCTGATGCCAATTCAAAGTATGGCTTAGAAATAAGTTTTTAATCACTGATGATATTTTTAGGATTTTTATTTTGGACAGTCCCAGTTTATCTGCTTAATGATCTTGAAGGCATGTGATTGTTCTATGCTTTCAAAAAATGTATATCCTCTTCACAATAGCACAGAGGAATGGGAGTGTAGTGGGTTGGCATAGCCAGCCCTCATTATGTGGTGAATCTGCAGAGCTCGAGGCGGATCATGGCAGCCCACTCAGTGCTGATTGGTAGGAGGCACTTTTCCTCTCGGGTGCACGACTCAGTGAGTTCGTGAAGACAAGAGGCAAGCTGAGCTGGGCTGCATATTGGAGATAACTACCACAAACAAGCGGCAGAGTTTCCGTCTCTCCTTCTATCTTCCCACTTTTTACAAAGACCGAAAAATAAAAGCTTGTTGTGAGTGCTGAAGGGTGGCGGGTGAAAATGTGAAACACAAGACACAGATGTCAGGAAAATAAAAGTAATATTAACACTAAACCGAAAGACAGTCAACATCTATTTCCATCAGTGTCACACCCCTGCTGTGATTTTAGTCACTTTGTTTTCCGCTAATTCACAGAATGATCATCTTGGAATAATAAAAACCACCCACCCTTCTTTCTACCTCCTACAATGTCTTCACAACAGCCATGAAGAGAAAGCGTGCACTAAGGCTTCTTTCATTATTCAAAAACTGAAGTGTTTTTATCTTAAACCTCAATTTCTCCTCAAGAGCTGCGAGGCACCCCAGACAGCCTCTGCTTATGGCTGCACATGTTGCATCATTAATCCTTCTCTTATGTAACGTTTCCACCGTCCTCCTGAGGAAACTGATCAGAGTTTGTAGATTCACTACATGTATTTATCACTTTTCTCTTTTGCATTCCATTAAAAGGAGACAAAATTCACGAATAAACAATTAAAAGGCAAAAACATTTCCTATTTGTCAGCACAGTTTTTCTACGCAGAGCTCGCTGATTTGTGTTCTCCCAGGAGAAACTGAGGAGGGGGAACTTTTGAAGTATAGAGAGGATTTTAACGCAGCATTGTTACACATTAATAAAAAATGATAGTGATATGTTTGTAGAGTGAAGGGAATTAAAACAACGTGAAGCCCAAGTCTTGGATGGATCAGTTTGAATTGGTTCAATTCATCTAGTGGTGCTAGTGGTTAGCACATCGATATCATTCTGGTTTTAAAACAGAATTTCAACTTTCATCACAAAAACATACCACAATAACTTTTTGTAAACAATACTTAGAACTCAAAAGGTAAATGTTTTCCAAACAGGAGTTGCAGGTTCATGGCTGACTTTGGCATAACGGCAAGCTCAAGGTTCTTAACAACTTAAAGCTTTGCTTGGTGGTTTACTTCAGTCAATAACATACAGTAAAATACATCCACATTGCCTAATGTGCAATATTTACTTATTTTCATTTATTCATGTCTGGAGGTATCAAAATACATTGACCAATTCTATATTTAGTTACTTATAAACTCAATAAAATGTTATTGATGCAGAAAACCTGTAACGTTACTTTTTGTACGCAGAAAATTAACAGGAAGAATTTATAAGGGAATCCATAAAGAATTGGATCAATAAGGGCATTGGTATCAATAAGATCTTATCAGTGCCCATTCTCATATTAGATTGTATTTATACTGGCCTTTCAAGTACGTTACAGTACAAGACTTTTTCATTACAGGTCACATTCACTTATTCACATCATGTACATACACTGATGACAGAAGCCACCATCAGTTAATTAATCTTACCCCCAAATCAAAGACTCAGCCTGCCCTCAGGGACACTTATAAGTTTAGTGTCTTGTGCAAAGACACATTGACATGTGAACAGACAGACCCAGAATTCAACGCCAAACCTTTCAATTAAGACAAGACCACTCCATTACTGAGCATTAGCTCCTCTTTTACTGTGAACTAAGAGATAAGTTTGTTGATCACAGATGAAATCAGTGTCTCGCAGCAGCTTGTCTTCAGTCTAACAATCCCTATGACAACACCTGCACCTGCTCTCACTTATCTATATCCTCTCTACCTGGGTCTGCCACATATGGCAGTAAAACAGAATGAAAACTTCCATCAGGGTAACATAAATTCCCTCAGACACACAACAAGCTGTCTGTCTGAACAGATTCATCACAGGCAGTGCCGTTTTATTCCACTGGAGCATCCTAATTTTGTGTGCAACAACTCCTTCAAAGAGGGTTTTTTTAATGGAATTTTAATTAAGCATGTCATCTAATTAGCAGCTTGTTTAGCTTACTCACCGTTTTTGTCAGCCCGGCGTAATATCTGCAATGAAAGAAAAAGAATATGAAGATCTTTTCAGGTTTGTACACAGCACAGAAATGCAATTTGAGATTTAAGAAGTGGAGTAAAAAGTCTCTTCAAGGTTGAGGTTGTAAAGATGTAATTTGATATCAAATGCAACAGAAATCAAAAGCTCTTTGCCAGTTAGAGAAAAAGGTGACTCATGTCCACTGAAAAGTCTCCAAAAAGTTGAGGCAATCTGTCTCTATGAGAACTGTTTTCTAAAATATTCCTCTTTTTCTTGGTGCACAGGGGACACTTAAGAAAAGCAGTGACTTTTACATTTAAATAACAAAGAGCTACCAGACATCTCAGGAAATGAAATGCTGACATTTATGTAGACCCAGAAGAAGCTTTAGAGCCAAAGCTTTTATGTTTTTATTTCCATGGGAATTGGAATGACGGCCTTGCTTTGAGTTATTTCCCTTTTTTGTGCCCATCATACCAGCAGGAAGAGGCAGTCCTTCTTTTTCTGCTAATTCTTGCTTGGAACGAACTCATGAAATTAACGTCTTCCACCTCGTCACACTGTAAAAATGAACCTGTGAAAAGTCAGATCCCCTTGGAAGAGAAAGGTGTTGTGTGTAAGATCAGAGTGACACCTTTTTTTCTTCTTTGCTTAACCACCCAGTGAGGACTCATGCAGTCCAGTGTCTGGTTGATTAACTGGATCATCAGCTGCACTCACATCTGTCAGCTGTCACCTCCTGAGCACAACAGAGTGTGAGAGCTTCAGAGCCTGGACACACTAGGCTCTTATCCCTTCTAACTGACACGTTGACAGGTTGAAGATCCAATTAAAAGTACACTTAAAGCGGCTGTGTCAGCCTTTTGGCAGCATATTGACACTAAGCTTCAGTAGCTCTCTGATTTCTTTAAAAGTTACGCTGAAATGGGTGTTGGTGCAGTTGGAGAGCAGGTTGCTTTGAAGGTCTGCACCTCAAACATTAGGGCATTCACATTAGAGAATTCAGACACAGGTTGTTGACTGTGATTGCATAACTGATGATAGATTCAAGAGTTCAGGATATTTTATGTGATGAAATGAAAAGAAACTGAAGTTGATGGGTGAGAAAAGTATATTTTGACTGCAGTCAAATTGTTGAAGGCCATCTAACATTACGTTTTTATTAGGTAAACCACAAACAATTTTTCTTAACCCATGGTACTTGACATGTTATGACAGGATTTGTTATGAGAGACTGTTATTTCATACAGAAAATTAGTTCAATTAACAATTTTGTACAGTAGTAACAGAGCTGAAAAAAGGGCATAAACATTAAGAGATGTGATATAAACATAATTTGTTAAAGAAAAATTAAATCTGCTTCTTCTTTGTTAGCTGTTTCTACTTTAAGGAAAATGTGTAGGGCTTTACCTTACAGAATTATCGTTTGCTTTGATATTGATGAGACAAGATATAGTCTCAACTCATGTTATCAGTTTTCAAGCTCATTTAGTTTTTTCATTATGTTCTGCATAGCATTGTCCATTCATTTGTCTGTACGGAGGATTTCTACTCCACAGCTAAGACTATCTATAAAAATTTCAATTGGACCAAAACTGTTGATGCATCTGTTTCATTTATTACATGAAAAATATCGATTTTATCCAAGTTTTGAGGGAGTTGTAGCAAAGAGGATAACATTAACATTAAATCACAGCCTTGATTCTGATGATACATGACAACTTTGTGATGTAGGTAACATAAAACCGTGAATACTGCTGCATCGCTGCACTTGGTTACAGTGTAAGAGGTAATAGAAGCATCCAATCTAATTCAGCTCATAAGAAGCCAACAGGAAGCTTCTCCATAAAATCTGTGAAACTAATTGAGAGCAATAAACACGGGCTGTGAAGAAACATGAGGAGGAGGTTTACTGGCCCTGGTTCCTCCTTTGTGCTGTTAAGTGGGAGGTTTGAGGGGTCAATGGAGTTGTTGTCATCCCACTGAGTGAATGAAGGTCTTCCAACAGCAGCATTAGCTACACGGATGCTGCTCAGTAGTAATTTCTTTCTTAGCCAGTCCCTGGGGTCTGTTAATAAGTCACGCTGAGAGCTACAGAACACAATAAAGCTACAGCAGGAGGAGAAACTGCCTCTCTGAATATCTACTTCAACCTGTCTGTGTATGAAAGGCTGCCTATCGGTCTGTGAAGCAAGCCATCTCGAAAAGAGCAGCAAAAGCTCTGTTCAGATATGTGAAGGCTAACAGCTTTTAAACAACTGTCAGTCTGTTGGGCAAAATAGTGAGTCCTTCAAATGGAATGGCAGAAAAAATAACAGACATTTTCTCAGGGACGTAGATTAGAAAAAGCTCTCCAAAAGCTAAATGTGGTGCAGTTATTCCTGTGCAGAGGAGGATAAGCACAAATGAGACTCGATTTTCTGCAAATGAAAGTGTAATTGTAATTATGATATAACTGGATCGGAACAGCTGGTTTCAAGAAATAACTGTATTGTCTGTAGTAAGGGTTTACACCTAGAAAAAATGCAGTTCTGGGCTGGAGAGAAAGGTGAAACTGCATTTAAACCAACCGAATATTTGCTGCAGTCTTATGTTCCCCATCCTGCCAATAATCTGCCACAGGATTTCTGCAAATTGCATTTACAGCCAGTTATCAGGATGAGTAAGTCTGGGAAATGATGCAGCTTGTATTTTCTGATGTCCTAAATAAACCAGAGGCAAAACAGCCCAAGGCACCAAACATGAAGCAGTTTTACAGACACAACACTGCACACTCACAGTAGCACTGACATGTTTTATGGAGGTGTTTTTTTTCATTTTGTAGCAAAAAGAAGAAATAAAAAGGCAGCACAGAGAAAGGTTCCTGAGTATTTGAACCCAGCCCTCTGACATCTGTGCAAGCAATACCCACATTAAATTATTAAAAATGTTCTATTTTTATGTTTCCATTTGGAGACATGTTAGAGAAGGCTGCTCTTACAATGTAAAACACGTTTTTTTGTAAACACAATGCATGTTTCATCTACTTAATGGATGCAGCCATTGTCATTATTGTTACCAAGATTGAGAAAAAGAAAAAAAGGCAAACTGAAGTCCCTGGATTCCCATGATGAAAGGTGACATGAATGCAAACACGTGACCGTGTTAAGGCATCTTTTTTATTTTTCACGCACTAATGGCCATGCACTCACCTTTCTTACATAACAGAGGCGCTCTATATTTTACCGTACATGTGAATGAGATCATGAGCTCAGTGTGAACCATTCATAAAGAGGGTGAAGGGCAGGGGATTACTCCCACTGTGAAGTCACGTCCAATCATAGACCAAAATTACGCACTGAATCAACCAAAAAACGTCTTCACTAATAAGAAGAGGTTAAATAATTAGATTAAAACCAGCTCATACTTACATCCTGAACCAGAGACATGCCTTGATTTTTGTTGTGGTCCAGCTCCTGCTGCTTTCTCAGGTGTTCGTGTTTGGCAGACTGAAGACACATGGTGATCATCTCTGTACAGGCCAGCATCTTGTTACAATCGGTGTAATTTTTTCCCTTTGTTGAAAATAAAACGTCCTGTCTGTGTGGTGTGTGTGTGTGAGGAGGAGAGGTTGTCCTTGTCGGGATGGATGGTGGATGCTGATGATGATGATGATGTCGTTCCTGTGATCCACTCAGGATGATGATAGAGCCAGCCTGCTGCCCTCTGCCTGCTGCTGATGCTGCTGCTGCTGCTGCCGCTGCCTGAACGCTGACGATGGAGGAGGAAACTCCGCCTCTTACCCGGCCAGAGCAACCAGCAGCGATTCATGAAAGCCTGAGGAATGCACCATCTGCTGGTGAGGACGCACACACGCGCGCGCGCGCGCACACACACTGACAGAGAGTCGAGGAGCTAATAACAGGCTTGTCTGTCAGGCAGGGAGAGAGAGTTTAACAAAGAACAGACAGAATAAAGGAGGAGAAGAGCAGCGGTGGCTCTTGATAAAAGCAGACATTACCTGATGTTTTATTTTTGACTGTTACCTGTTTTGGATTTATATCGTAGCTTGAAACACCCTCCTCCAAACGTGCACTGTAAATGTTATTTTCACATTTATTATTCCACCAAATTCTAAGTCAATAATTACAAAAGACTACTGAAGTTCTTGTGATAACATTTAATTGTAAGTTAGCATCACCTCAAGTAGGAAACACATTGGCCAAAACATAGGTGCCTCAAAACAAAGAGGTCACAGCAATATTTCCTTGGACTGCCTTTAGCTTTGATTACAGCACGCATTCGCTGTGGCCTTGTTTAGACAAGCAACCCCGGGATCATAGCACTGCCCCCATAGGCTTGTACAGTAGGCACTAGGCATGAAGAGTGCATCAGTTCACCTGCCTCTCTTCTTACCCTGATGCGCCCATCACTCTGGAACAGGGTAAATCTGGACTCAGAGAGTTTCTTTGAATGAAAATAGGTGCTAGCATCACATTAATTGTTAAAGTTAAATGTAATGTAACACTTTTTTATTCATATGACATAATGACATGTATATACAAAAAAAACTGTTTATTTCAAATTTTATAGGATCTGGTGTACCTGATGAAAAACTACTTTGAAAATTTAAAAGTTTATTTCCTAGTCTTGTGTGGTTCAAAAAACATTAAATATCTAATGGTTCATAATGCTTCTAGTTTTAAGTCCAGATTCTCTTCATTAGCAGACCTACTGTAGACATGTCACTTTGATGATAAAAGAGGAAGTATTAAGATATTGTGAAAGATGTCACGCTGTCTGCAAAATTAAAACTGCATTTTCTATGTGGAAATTATGGTAATGATGTCCTTCAAGCTAAAAATTGGAGGTTCAGTCTTAAAGACAATGATAAGATCTTGACAGTGTTGGAGAGCAAAAATGAGAGCTGTGGGGGGTAACCTGCAGCAAAAATATACTATAAATAAACAATAAATGGCTGATTACAACAGTATTTGCTCCCAAGTTGATAACATCTTTGTAAGGACCACGCCAAACCACATTTTGTCCGTTGTGTGTGTGTGGTCTCTAGTAAAAACAGTGTGAGGATGAGCTGGCCTGTTTGCAGCCCTGACTTGACACCTACTGAAAATGTTTGACTCATTCTCAAATACAAAAAAATTAATGAATAATAATAATAAAAAATGTTTAAAAAATCAATGATACCCTGACATTCTAAATCAAACCAAATAAATTAACATACCACCTCTGAAATGACATTTCAAGAAAGAAATTGGCCACCTGAACTCATAAGCACTAGGAGAGCCCTAAAAAATGATGAAAGAGATCTGTAGGCGCCTCCCTGCTCAGTTCTTCTGAAACCTGAATCACAACTTTCCCGTAACGTTACAAATTCAGCCCTTGATTGACTTTAAAGATGTTCACATGTTGTGCCTGTTCACATTTCACACACTGCAACACTCAGTTCTTTGGAAACAAGGTTTTATTTTAATCTCATCAAATGACATGAGAATTAAGAAACTCTTGTTTTTGGTGCTGACTTCTGAAGTAAACATCTACCAAGAAGTATGAGACAGTTTCAGTGGACTCCTATCATTAGTTTGCACCCATGTGCGCACGCACACACAAACACACACACACACACACACACACACACACACACACACACACACACACACAAGGGGAGAGAGAGAAAGAGAGAGAAAGAGAGAGAGAGAAACACACCTCCTTGGGGGCTGGGTGGGGGGCCTGATTGCATAATGCACTTCAACTTCTGACCAAAAATTCTGGCACTTTCTAACATCGGACCATTTGCTGTGTGGAAGTTCGTCCTCAGTGCAGGTCAACAGGTGAGCTTCTGTCTTAATTAATAAAAATTTGCTTGATTCTTTTGTTTTATATATGTATTTATAATGTAAATGTTTATAGTAGCACGTTTATGATAACTTTCTTTTTTTTTTTGTTTTTACATTAATATTATTATCTTTTGTAATTTCCATTGAGTGCATACAAACAAACTATGTTTTTATTTATGTTAAATTTGCCTATATGCTACAAATATATTTGTAGCAGGTTGTGTTGCTGATTTACAAAATTCTACTCTCTTAACAAAACTTACAAGAAGACAAATTTGTCTCCTTTTATCAAATAATGTAATGCCTTTATGGCAATTTTTGTCATCATTATTAATTGTAATAGAGGTAATAGAAGTAGGAGTAATGGTATTATTATTGCTTTTAATCAAAATATGTACTTATTGTCATTTGATCATTTATGTATGAAAAACAATTCTGCTGTCAACATTATAACCATTATTTGACAGTAAAAGTTGTATCATTTCATACAGTCTAAAGAATCATTTTTTGTTTCTGTGAATTATGATGATACAGGAAAGTTACTTTATGGAAATAGTATTAAGAGTTTTGTTGGAAACCATGTTATCATCCTGTTAAGTGCTATTATTATCAAAGTATATTTAAATGCACCATACCTTTCTAAAAATATTTATTAGAAGAGTTTCAATAATGAATAATTTTGTAAATAAGATTAGAACTTAATTTTATCAGTTACAAAAATCAGTTTATTATAACCTGTAGCTGCCTGAAAGATGAGTGTTGGTGGCATTTGATCAAAAGTTTAATGATGCCACCAACAACAAAACAAAATGCTTAGGTTAGAAAAATGCATTTGACATACACATTGTGGTTACACTGATGTAAAGATAGCATTTAACCACAAGAAGCCACAATCCCAAGAATTCCTCTTATCTGCTGACCGCAGCAGATTAAGAAAGAAAGGATGCAGACGGCCTCTCTCTGCAAAACTACACAGGTGGTAATCAGCAGCTATGGAGCCATTTTATTTAATGTATTGTCATTATTTGAAGGTTAATTTATTTTCGACCCCACTAGAGATGTCTCCTCCTGGCCTCACATGAACCCAATCATAATACTCAGAAATAATCATACATCCCTGCAGTGTCTCATGGAGGATTTGATAGGTGCTGCAGTAATCAGCCACAGCTGATGACGTCTGTCAGTGGCGCACTTGAGCGTCTGCAGGGGGAAGATAAGCAGGTGCAACCTGCTGCACCCAGAGGCACCCACTACTAACTAGGCTGCATTGACCCACAAATTCCTCTTTGAGTATGCTTATCTTTTAAACTTTCATGGAAATTTTGTTTCATGAACTTATGCTCTGAGTTCAACCATTACCAAGACAACTCAATCTTACAACTTGGTGTTCTCACTTAAAAAGATGAGAGAGGAAGTGCTAAAAGACCATTTAGGCTTTGAGATGGATTTTGACACATGCCTCTATGAATCAGTTTTGTATTTGTAAGGACAGGCTGTTAAGCAGGGGCAGACTTAAATATTTTGTTGAATAAAATATTTTGTCTTTTCCCAGAACATCAGAAGAGAAAAATGGCTGCCTTCCTCCACCACTGCCCATTCCTCAAGTCTGTCCCCAAGCCTGCTTTGAGGGGAACAGGAGCTGCTTTGCTGTCTCTGGCCGACCAATGTCCCATCATTGCCCGCCAGATCAGTGTGAGCGGCCCAGGCTCTCTGGAGGCCAAGGTGGGTGTGTCACCCTCCAAACCAAAGAATCACCAGCTTCCAACAGAAGACCAGCGACGGCCGTATGCTCAAACAGCAACACAGGTGGCTGTGTCAGTCTCCAAGGACTGTCCCTTTGTCACCTCTCAGCTTGGGATGGTCAAAGCCAGTCCTGAAGTACAAGAGGATGTCACAGAAGGTAAGGGAACTAATAGCAATAATGGTCCTATTATGAACACTGGAGTACATAAAACTAGACAATAGCATAGGCTAATTTACAAAATTTCAAACAAATAAACACTAAGGTTATCTAAAACCCTAATTCCGATAAACCAACTCTCCTTTCACAGGTTTCATGAGCTCCCTGTTCAAGGGTTTGAAGGGGTCAGTCCACCCAAAGTCTTCCCAAGCTAACCCAGTCACAGTCACCCACCTCCTCAAAGACAGCATGAGTAAGTTTTACGGCTCAAATACACCCAAAGAAAATATACCTGTCATGTTTGTCTGGAACTTTGAGGCATGTTTCTTCTTTGTATGTCTTTTTTGCAGTGGGCCCAAGCTACGACTATGACAGCTTCTTCGTCGAAAAAATTGCAGAGAAGAAGAAGGACCACACATACAGGGTCTTCAAGACTGTAAACAGAAGCACAGAGGTCTTTCCTTTTGCCGAGGATTACTCCATCTCTGGACGAGAGGGCTCCCAGGTGTCTGTGTGGTGCAGCAATGACTATCTGGGAATGAGTCGGCACCCTCGGGTCCTCGGGGCAATCAGGTGCATGAGTCAGAAAAGTCAAGTTTTAAAAGAGGAGGAGATGAGCTTAAATTAAACTCTGTTCTGTTTCAGTTCTAGTTCAGGTTTTAAGTTAAATTAGGATATATCTTCTTACTTTTATCTATCATATCAGTCTGATATAAGTTTGAAACCTTGGATTTAATTAATTGGGCTGACGTGTAGCTAATGTTTTATCTTCATGTTCTGGATCTCCTCAGAGGTGCCCTGGACAGACATGGTGCAGGAGCAGGAGGGACCAGGAACATTTCAGGCACCAGTAACTTCCATGTGTCCCTGGAGAAGGAGCTGGCTCAGCTGCACCAGAAAGATGCCGCTCTCGTCTTCTCCTCCTGCTTTGTGGCAAACGACTCCACTCTCTTTACTCTGGCAAAGATGCTTCCAGGTAAACACTGACCTAAGCCTAAGGTTTTGTTACTACTACCACTTCTACAAACATGATCTAGTAAGAAGAATCACACATTTGACAGTCAGAAACTTTTAATTCTCTGTTATTATGCCCTTGAGACAAAAATGCAGTTTTTTCATTTACCCTTCATTGTAGAAGGTCTGATCTGAGTTGATTTGATTGAGAGGGAAGTCATCTCCACTGGTTTCATGGTGTGTCTACTGTGGCGTACAGGTTGCGAGATTTACTCCGATGCAGGGAACCATGCATCAATGATTCAGGGCATCAGGAACAGTGGAGCCAAGCGCTTCATCTTCCGCCACAATGACAGCCGACACCTGGAGGAGCTGCTGCAACGCTCAGACCCAAAGACACCTAAAATAGTTGCCTTTGAGACCGTGCATTCAATGGATGGTGAGTACCACTAATATCTATCTGCAGTATGAGTTCGTTCTTTTTAAACAGTATTATTCAGTTGAATGTTTCGCGTTATGTGCAGAAATGTCTTTGCTCTGCCGAAGTTGGTAGCTGTGTGGTTAAAATCTCTAGTACGCTGTTAATGTATACCTTAGAGTAAAGCTGATGCTACAAAAACCAAGATTAAAAAGTTTATTAAGCTGACTTATGTGTTAGAAGCTGCAAAAAGAAAAAAAATAATACTGCAACTAATAAACCCAGCCAAACATTTATAGAAAACTGATGAAACATGTGCATCCTTCATTCTCATAACTTTAGTCAGCCTCTTGGAATGAAGAAAGTAATCAATAAAGAGAGAGCCATCTTTGAGTATTTATAGCTCTATAATCTGCTGTTATTCAGTCTTTTCTACCCATCATCCATCACTGTCTGATCTGGGGAGGAAAGTTTTCCTCCCTCAGCTCCATTTCTCTGTGCGGTATTACACTGTTGACAGCTCCATAAAGCACAGGCTGAATGAATGGAGGGCTGTGACTGTATCTGAGTGGAAGAGAAAGACTGTATGAAACAGAAAATAGAATGTTGTTGTAGTATAAATGTTTTATGATTATTAAAGATAGATTTAAGTATTTGCAAACAGTAACCCACCACATATTTTCATCTCAAAGTACACATCCAGCTCACACTGCTGACATTTGCGGATTTCCATCTGCTCACCCTTAATGCACAGTTCTATTTATGCTATATCTTCTTCTGTTTGGTTTTCAGGAGGCATCTGTCCTCTAGAAGAGCTGTGTGATGTAGCTCATCGTTATGGGGCTCTGACGTTTGTCGATGAGGTTCATGCTGTGGGTCTGTATGGAGCCCATGGAGCTGGAGTGGGAGAAAGGGACAATGTTATGCACAAACTTGACATTGTTTCTGGGACCTTAGGTGAGTACTCGATGGAAATCCTTCTTTTTCCAGATGTTTTACCAGTTTACCCCTCAGTTGTGGACGATTTAATACACACAAAAGATACAAAAGCCATCCTCACGCCACTAATTCATTAACATAAATCTCCTGTTGATATCGTCTTCGCACACCACACTCAAAGGGCATGGCAAACGGCCTAAAACGGTCACAGATTAATTGCCCTGTTCTCAGAAAAACTCACACCAAGGACTTTAACTGACATTGTCAAATTGCCAACCCAGCAACAATACTTCTGATCAGCCTCGATACGACTCTGATGCCTCTCTTCCTGGAAAAAATCACTTATTTATAAGAACTCAAACTGACATTGTCATACAGCCGACACTGCAGCAGCACACAGGAAGAAAAAGCAAAATATTTGTCACATGTTGGTTAAATAAGGGCACGGGCGAGGTGAGCTCTATTTACAGGAAACAGAGCTTTTATCAGCTGGGTGACAGCTCTACCCCCTAAGTGGTCGCTCTGATAAAACCCTCACCCAAGAGTTTGCGCTGTGTGGGGTTAAATAAGGAGTCACTGATAGTCACGCCTTAAGACTTCACATGAAAACAAAATTGCAACTTAGAATTTGTTTTGATACAATCAGGTGATGCAATTCATTTTTGAAAGAAAATTAATAAACTATACCTTCATGATATTATCAAAGCTTATTATGGTATGATCTGAGACTTCTGTATTCACAAGTTTTGGATTAAAGCTCTCTATTTTTTACATCCCTATCAATCAGAAAACTTAAACTAATATTACAATATTGAAATAGATTAGGTATGACTAACGTGAAGTCCTACAGAATAAGATAATTATTTAGTATTAGAAAAGTATCCTATTTTTATTATTATCATTATTATTATTATTTCTTGTTAATGTGTAATATTACTATAGGAGAAGCTGAAGTGATTACTTTTATGCTGTCTGATTGTTTGATGTGGATAAATGCATTTTATATCATGCAAACAGAAAAAAAGCGGGAGTTTGACAAGTTCTGCTTTGATTTGACTCACTTCCTTCCTCTAGCTATTTTCAACCGTCTCACCTCTTATAACCTTTGTCATATGCTGCTGCTCCAGGAAAAGCCTTTGGCTGTGTTGGAGGTTACATCGCCAGCAGCGCCGCCCTGGTGGACACAGTGCGCTCCTTTGCAGCCGGCTTCATCTTCACCACTGCCTTGCCCCCCATGGTCCTGGCTGGGGCTCTGGAGTCTGTCCGGGTCCTGAAGAGTCCGGAGGGTCAGGGTCTCCGCAGAGCTCACCAGAGAAATGTCAAACACATGAGGCAGCTGTTGATGGATAAAGGTCTGCCTGTGGTCAACTGTCCCAGTCACATCATCCCAGTACAGGTATGATGGTCGATCAGTGCTAATGCCTCCACTATGTCTCATGACAGAAAATTTTCCTGTATCTCCAAGAGGTCGGACAGGGGGTCCTCTTTTTGGGGTTTTTGACTTTTATCACCTTTCTTAAGCATGGGTTCATCTTTCATAAGACCTTGTAGGTTAAAAAAAGGTTTCACACTGAAATGAGTGCTTTGCTTAAGCTGCATGGTTTTCAGTGTAGTGATGTTGTGCATGGTGCTCTCTGAATACTACAATAGTTTGCTGCGACACCAACAGAACAGAAGTAGTATAACTGTCATCTGTAGTAGCAATGCGGTTTAAACTACGACAAGTAAAACTGTCTGGGCTAATGCAAAGGTCTATTCCTGTAATAAATCAACACATTCTGTAAAGGAGAAATAGAAGCAGGAGTTTCCCCTCAAAACTGTTTGCTTAAATCATTTATTATTTTGAAAGCAAAGCAATAATAAGTCACAGTTATTGCAACTCAAATTTTAATGATTGAAACCTGAATTAGGTTTTTATCTGCCAGTGCATATTATGGTTACAGTTTAACACTCACATACTTATGGCCCCAAAGAGCAAGACATGTCACAGCTATGGTCTTAAGGGCTTCCTTCACTGAAATATTTCCAGTCATCAATTCTCATGGTTCATTTTGTAGGTGGGAAATGCTGAGCTGAACACAAAGGTGTGTGACACACTCCTGGAGAGACACAATATCTATGTCCAGGCCATCAACTACCCCACAGTCCCTCGTGGTGAAGAGCTGCTGCGTTTGGCTCCATCTCCTCATCACAACCCAGCCATGATGGAGTACTTTGTTGGTGAGTGTAGAAATCTTTACAGAAATTAGGTCAGAGTTCTTTTCGTAATAGTTTAATCAATTTAAGTGGGGACATTGATGGGTACAGGTGATTTATGCTTGTTTCAGTTAGCTTGTCTTGTTTGTAATCATGTTCAAGTATCTTGGCATCCACTTGTAACAATTCACTGCAATGCAGTCCCAATGACATAACTCCATAGAGATACTTAAAATGTTCTGCTGAACAGCAAAACTGTAATTACAGCCTGTAAAAGTCTGGTGAAATCAAAATTGATTCAGAGAAACAATACAGACATAAATACTGGCATTTGATTGTGCATTTTTATAAATGATTGTGTCTGATTCACAGAAAAACTGGTGGAGGTGTGGCAGGAAGCAGGACTCCTGCTCAACAGCCCAGCGACGGCTTCCTGCACCTTCTGTGACCGCCCACTGCACTTTGACCTCATGAGTGAGTGGGAGAAGTCCTACTTTGGCAACATGGAACCACAATATATAACTGTGTCTGCATAACTACTGCAAACAGATGAAGATGTTTTTCTACACCCATGTAATTCACAAAGTGTTTCGCTCTGTTCTTCTGTATTTATGCTTACTATATCGTGGTTTATGTCATTGGTATGTTGATATAAAATGTGCCTTCTAAATTTCAAGAGCCTAAAACCTGCACATGGGCACTTTCTCATATCTCTTATCATGGTGTGATTATTTGGAATAAACCATTTAAATTCATGTTGTGTCTTTTTGTTACAAAATCATCAGGGCCATAAGCCTTTTTTTCTCATACTTTAGTTAATAGATGCACACATCTGATCAATATCATGAGATCAGTTAAGAAAATTGCATAAATATACCTTTTAGACTGTGGTATCTTCTACAAAGTTCTACATAGAGCTTTAAAATGCAAAAAGAAGAAATGGGAGTGTGACAAAATAAAATGGGGTAAGATATTTATTGAAAACAAGAACTAAAGTGAAATAGTCTCTTCATCCGATGATCAAAGGTTTAAGACCACAGTCTTTAAAGAACAGAATCTGCTCATAAATGTAGATTCAATGCCATATTCTGTCAGGTATTAACACTGTCATGACCTCCTGATGGCAAAGGCAAAAAAGCTTTCTCTCTCTGAATGTGGTTTGAATGTTGAGCTGAAGAAGCAACCCCCCCAATGAGAAATCCCTGCTGAGGTTGGACGTAAAAAGACAGCTGTCCATCAAGACATAGGACGATACTCAATACAATTAAGGCCATTACTGGTTCTGACTGCAGCCCAATAACCATCAGACAGCATCTGGGGGAAAAGGTCTCTGAGAACTTAAAACCTCTTCAAAGGCCTCATCTCCTTCAACACCACAAATTTGCCCATTTGGACTTTGGCAAAAATGGGACATTGAAAGGTGATAGTTTTATTCTCTGATGACAAAAAATTTAACCTTGACGGTCCTGATTGTTTTTATTCGGCACAGTGGAGGGCATCCTTCATGACTGAGGGCCCTGGTCTGTGCAGTAATGACTGGGTTTTTCAGCAGGACAATGATGCAGTTCACAATGGCCGCCTGGCAAAGGACTTCTTCTAGAGGAATAACCTCACTCTTTTGGAGCGTCCTGCATGTTCCCCTGATCTAAATCATACTTATTTCTGCTCTAGGTTTTTTCAGCTTTTTCCAGCTGTGGTCTTAAACTTTTGACTGGCCAATGAACAGCCTATTTCAATTTAAATGTTTGTCATGAATTGCTCACTCAGTAATTTTCTCTCACTTCCATTTCCTCTTTTTGCATTTTGAAACTTTACTTAGAACCCTTCAGAGATCCATCAGTGCAAGATGTACATTTGTCTATTTTTTCCATTGGTATTAAGATTTTGATCAGGTGTATAAACTATTATAGTAGAGTGATTCATTGGGTAAGCTTAAATTCATATTTAATAATCTCTTCAACTGTACTCATATAAGGTAGATCATACAATAACACAAACTAGAGTTAAACTTTGAGATTAAAAAAATAATGCAGCATGACTTAAAAAAAATGAGGATGAGCTAACAGCAGTTAAAGTTGTGTGATGTGTTCAGATAAAGGCACTTTCATGATAACAATATGTGACCTCAGCTGAAGCTCTTTTTTGATCCTCGCTTTCATTATTAGTTCACATTACAGGGACTTGCCACTTCTCGTTTCACCTTCGCCTTCAGCCTGCGCAGCTCTGCATTTTCATTGTCCATAACAAGTCCACATTCAATTAATGTCCAAGCTTTACAGAGCTGCTGCTCTCCATAGTGCTGCAGCGCCCCCCGCAGGAAGCACTCTGCCAAGCGCAGCCTCCCCAAACCAGCCTCCACACACTGGATGGTCTGGTCTCTGTGGAGCTCCAAAGCCTGAGTAAAGTCCTCCAGTGCTGCTCCTTCTTTGGAGCAGAGCACTAAGCTGCGCCCGCGTCTACACAGGTCCTCGGCCCGGACATGAGGTTCATCTGAGCAGGTGGAGTCAGCTCCCCCGTGTCTCTGGATAACTCTGTCCAGGTCGATAATGGCCCGATCATGTGAGCCAAGTTGAGCCAGGCAGGCAGCTCGCTGACGAAGATACTGAGGCCTGTGATTGCCAGTCGCTTGTACGGCCACATTCAGGAGAGGGAGAGTCTGATCCCAGTGGCCCCTGGATGACACTCTGCTGGCCTCCTGTGCTGCTGCCTGTAACAGTACAAACAAATCAAATAAAAGAATCACTTAGAGCAAAGCTGACTGAGAAGACTGCTGTCACACTGCTTTTTTAATTTTTTGAACCTGTAAAAAAGTTAGAAATGAAATCTCACTATCAAGAATGAAAATCGGGAAATAATCCACACATTACAAAAAGATGAAGAGGAAGTCAGGTGAGGTAAGACTGAAAAACACCACTGAGTGAGACAATGATTTGGCATCATAACTAGGGATGGGTATTAATAAGATTCCATTGCAATCAATGACCCTATCCATTCAATTGTTTACCAATTCCCCTTGTCAATTGATGTAGAATGCACTGAATGTGAATCTCTTGTGATAGAGTAATGTACATTTCTCCGTGTGATCAGCTATACTGCTTCTTGAGTAGAACTTCAAGAGGAAATCTTGAATTAGAGATTTCTTGGGAAACTGATGTTTATCTGGTAAGCGAAGCTAGCTGGGGCAGAATAGTGGATGCAAGGTTCAGCCGCTCAGGCATAATGAAAAGGATCCATCAGAGAATGTTTAAGCAAAAAGGCAAATGATGTCGATGGATTCAACCATTACTTATTGATTCTTAACAGGATTCAGTTCTCGATACCCACCCTTAGTCATAACCACATCAGTCTCTATGGTTCACTTACTTAGCCACTTTGCTGACTTCACAGATAAAAGAGTTGTAGACTTATCAATCATTTTTGTCGTGCAAATACCAACATAAACGAAACTCAGAGTGATTTCCTGGTTAAATGAAAAATGCTGAGCGAAGACAGAAAATAAGAAAACTAAACTAACCTGTGCTGTGCGTTTTCGCTGATTGACTGGCATCAGGGCCAGCAGAAAATCCAGACTGGATGAATCTCTTTCTGTCAGTTTGCTGAGCCTGCGAGCCGCGCTGCAGTAATTCTGCTGCCAGGCCTCCACCACACCCAGCCTGGCCTGAGCCACTGCATCTCTTGGCTCCTGGCCAAACACCTGGCACAGGTGAGCAGCTGCTGCCTCCACTTCACCTGGAGCATATGGACCACAATAGCAGGAGAAGAAATGACTATAAACAGGAAGCACCTTGTACAATATTCTTTTGATCAAAGCAGGAACAGTCTGAACCATGATGTCCAAGGAGGACTATCTCCAGTGACACACTAATTCCCATCTCACCTTTGGCCAAAAGTGTGTCCACATAGAGGAGATGCCACCTGGGGTCTCTGCAGTCAGTCCTCATCAGAGCTCCACCAATAATAAAAGCCTCCCTGAGCTGCTCTTCATGGCAGGGAGCAGAATGAGATACCAGGATGTCTGAAAGATTGGTTCGACAAAATTGGTGCAGCCAATCACAGATCAGCTTCCGTGCTTTGTCCTTAAGAGACAGGATGTCTTTTGTTGCCATGTCTGAGTTTATCTGAAGTGCTGCCAGGACATCATGAGTGCATTCCTGGAGGGGAAAAGGCTTTAAAAGTTTGATGTCTTTACAATAAGCCAGGATTGAAACTGTCATACAAGACATTTCTTTTTATTACAATATAGCTGTTGTAACAGGAAAGATATAGATGTAACAAAAGCAAAATCTCTGACACCCTGTCCCCCACAAATACCCATCACTAAGAACTGAGTTTTCAGGTCTGGATGGTCATTAAATACAACAAACTGTGAACAGAAAACCTTTTGTTGGTTCAGCATGAGATGGGTGAAGCCTCTTCCACAGAGCGCCTGGACATGTTTTGGATTCTGCTTCAGAATGGCACTGAAATCAAAGATAGCAGTCTTTCTTTGGCCCAGCAGGGCATAACACCTTGCTCTCTCCAGCAAAGAATCAGCTGCCTCGCCACCTAGAACAATGCATCCATGTGATTAGTGTGAGCAAATTTGCATCACTTCTGTTCTGTTCCCATTTACTTATCCAAAGACAGATGACTGAAGTCTACAAGGATTTTACAAAAACAGCTCAAGTGTAACTTCATTTCTGCTCAGATTGCATAAGTTTGAGTTAATTTATAAAAGATCCAGTCAACCTGTTAATGTGAAAATAGACTATCCTCTGCTGTGTTTTAGCCAAACATGCAAAAAATAAGATAAAAACTGTCTCTCAAACCCAAATCCCTTTTGAGGATTCCCCAAATCAAAACTGAAGTATTGTCTATGAAAGATTTATAAACGAACAGTCATCATACAAATGGCAAACATCCACATCTGATGGTTGAGTTTTAATCACCAGAGGCCATGATAGCAATGGACAGATAAGCCACAGCCTCCCTGACAGTGCTCTCCTCTCGTCTGCCCTCCAGGATCCGTTTGGCGGCAGAGTGACAGTGACCCTGCAACAGCGCTCGGTCCTTCTGCCGTGCCACTGCCACCAGGGGGCGCAAGCAACACGTGTCACCACACTGAATGAGCTTCTTCAGCAGCTGCATGGAAAATAAAAAAGTTGATGTCATTTTAAATAAAGCTTGAATAAATTGAGTCTAGTACATTTGCCGTCATAAATTTGTGGGTCACAGGTTTTACAAACCGTAGGTACCATCAAGTGAACGTTTATGTTTCAAAACTTACAACAATTGATGATATTTATTTAAAGACTTTTTTTTTTTTAATTTAACCCTCCTCTTTACAGGTTGAGAGACATAGATATTTACTGTACTGACTTCACTGACCAATCTGTGACATAAAAAGAGTTTTACCCACAGGGGCTGAGTGGGATTTTTCCCCTTAAAAAATGTTCAGCATGCTTTATCACCTTCCACTGCAGGCACTTGCTTCTATCAGATACGGTGATATTCAAAGTAATCCTGAACAGGACTCTGCTGCCTTTTCAAAAACTGTCATTAATGCTCTGCTAGAGCAGGGAACAACATGTGCCAGCTGGCATGAACTAGGCAGACACAAAAAATTAGTTTCTGTGAACAGTTAGTTTTGTTAGCAGTTTAAGTCAGTTTTCGTTTTTATTTTGTTTTGTAATGCCAGTCAAAAACATTATTTTTATTTTTATTATTTTTACAATAAATATCAGTGATAATAGCCTAACTCTGTGTGACGCACCTGGTTGGTGTCGTATAGGAAGCCTCTGTGTAGCTGCAGCAGGGCGAGGCGAGCCAGTATTGGTGCCCGGGGACTGGTGGGCCCTATGGACAGTAATAACCGATATGCCTCCTCCACTCGGCCAAGCTGGTACAAAGCGTCTGCTGCCAGGATCTGAGACCCATCATTCCCATGCTGGAGCTCCATCAGAAGCAGAGCCAGGGAGTGGACTCCAGCAGGAGTCCTAGCATAGAAATCAAAAATGCTCTGTTATTAGAAAGATCATTAGCATAAACAGTCTCAATGCACATTTTTAGAATTCAAACCAAAACTCGTTACACCATCACAATTTGAGATATCTTCCACTAAAGCAGCCCTAACCTTATATGAGCTGTGACTTTCGTTTTTTTTTTCTAGAGTTTATGTCTCAGTAATGGTAGCTCACCTGCAAGGATGCTTTACGTGCCCACTCACTATCTATCAAAACCTTTGTTAAGTACATTCACTCAGCTCTGCAAATTTATAGAAAAGAATCATATTAATGATAATAATCTTGTTTTCTTCATATTCTTTGTCTTAAAGCATCTTTTAAGCTTGTTGGGTTGCATGCTCTCTGCAAACAGGATGTTAGAATCAGGCTTCTCCTCATTGCTATCGAGGTTTCTTTGTCAAAATTTTGGGATAAAAGTGAAACAAAAAAGTATAAGTTATGGGGAAAACAGCCAGACTTTTGAATTAAAAAGTCTAAATTTGGGATAAGAAATAGAAAAGAAGAGAAAAAAGTTAAAAATATGAGATAAAACAGGAAGAAATTATGAGATAAAAGTCAAAACTTGAGATACAAAGTCAAAATTTTGGGATAAAGTTGAACCCTTGGAAAATGGATCAAATCAATGAGGGGTAAAAATTTAAATTAAAATTTGAGACAAAATGTCATAGTTTTGTGGTACTTGTAACTTCAATCCTCATAAATTTGGCCTAAAATTTGAAGTATGTCAAGTAGCGATAATCGTTTAATCACATGCTTGTGGCTGTCAGTCATGATGCACCAGTTTAGATAGTTTTATATGTTGCATCTATTACAACCAGGTTTATATTTCAGGAAGTGAAAGTATGGAATACAGTTATTGTAAAATGTGTACAGTGTTTTTAATTTCACAAAGCTTAATTTTGAGTTTAATATATACATCAGATGTTTTCTAAACCAATTTCTAGACATCCTTGGCGACCCCAGCCCAAGGTTGATAAAACACTGCACTACAAGTTTGTTTGATAAAATGTTTGTGGGATACTTCATACCCTGATCTCTGGTTGTCCCTCTTTGATGAGGCCTGCAGCTGTTGTCCCCTCCTGTCTTCATGGGTGCAGGACATAGATTCATGCTCCTCCGTCCCCTCCAGCATGACCCGTCCCTGCTCCAGTAAGACAGTGACCAGCAGACCCCTGTAGTTCCATGGCACCAAGCATCGCACAGTCAGTGCTGTTTCCTGAGGCTGCAGCCTGCTGGCAGTGACGTAGTCCAGAGCTGTGAGGTAGTTTAAACCGCCCATCATACGCAGGAGGCCCCTGCCACACAGTGCACGCACACAGCTGGATGGGTGTGGGGCGCTGTGTTCAATCACAGCCTGGAAGTCCTCTAACGCCCCCTTGTGTTCATCTGAGAGAAGTCGAGCATATCCGCGAAGAACCTGCACTGTGTTTTGGTAGCTCTGCTGGCTTTGAGCAGCAGCTAGCTGACTGCAGATAGAGAGGGCCTCTCTGTGTTCTCCTCTGAGGAGAAGGCAGTCTGCCAGTCGTACCCGCAGCTCTCTGCCGCCCCCATCAGGCTCCAAATGGCACAGAGTTCGTAACTGAGTGATCACAGGATCCAGGAGTTCAACGCCTTCAGTGGACCGAAGGTCTGAACGAAGTAGGACCTTTTCTCTGTAATCAGACAGGCCTCTCTCTGCCTGCTGACGGAGATGGTTGTGAGCAGCTATCCCTGTACCAAGATCTGTGAATAACTTTTGGAAACAATTCCTGGCAGTGGCAGGATGAGTTTCAAATGCCTCCCCCAGGTCTCTGCACGCCTCCGCAGTCTTTCCACCTGCTGACAAGTAGGCCGCTGCTCGACTAGTTAGGAGCTTGGCCTTCTTTTCAGGACCTTCTTTGAATGGCTCACTTTTCTCTGATGTTTCCTGATGAAGACCATAATGCAACAGGGCAGAAAAAATCTCTGCACTTTCCCCAAATTTACCAGTTGAAAACAAAAACGTTGCGTGGAGTTCCTGCACATCTCCATCAGCAGGTGAGAGAGCTGATAAAAATTCTATAACTGTGGAAAGAGACTCTTCATTAAGCTTTTCATTTTCTCTCACTGATTCTGTGCGATCAGAGTCAAACATCAGGGAGGGATGTGTCCGCTGCAGTTGGTCTTTCAAAGCCATCACTATTTTTGGGAGGTGCTGAGCTTGTCTGCTTTGAATTAATGCAATGGTTTCAGATTTGTTACCTAAGTAAGCTCTGAGATAAAGCTTCAGCCCCTTGACCTGGTAAGTCTCAGAGAACAAGCAGGCCAGGGCTCGAGTTGTTTCCAGTACAAGGCAAATTGAACCTTCCAGATGGTGGTTTTGCTTTCCTGCAAGAAGAGCAGTGCAGCGAGCAAAAATCTCCTCACAGCTTTGCCCACCGCTCTGAAGAAGAGTCTCCATTTTGAAAATGGTGGCTGACAGGTTGTTAGGGCACAGTGTGGACAGAAATACGGCCACAAGACCTTTGTTAAGACCATCAGCAGTCGGGTTGTCCCCATAACCATCGAGCCAGCCTTCTAAAGTAGAGATTACTCCATCCAGGCTGCACTTTAATGTCCGCATGTGGGAGACAGTAGAGGCCGCATGAGTCCTAAAGGCAGACATGTAGAGAGTGGTAGCCCTCACCAGCTCTCCAGCGTCAAGGAACTTGTCCCCTTCCTCACAAAGCTTGGAAAATTTTACTCCAGGTTGAACAATGGCAGTCATGGTCTGCTGGCAGGCCTTCTATACCTCTATTTCTTCAGCTTCTCACAGCGATTACACCAGTAATGTCACCTGAGGGTTTAAATGAGGATAAGTAAATGCATCAAAAACACTTTCTTACTAAAAACCACTCTTACTTCCTGACATATGTGTTATCCCTTCTGTTCGATCATGAACAGTGGTTTGATTTACCTACACTTTAAATGCAATTTTACACATTTATTATTCCAGCCTGTTATTTATAGTTGTTGCAATAATACTTTATGATAACTTGGCATCGTTGCAATGATGAAATATATATCTCAACCTGAAATTCTTTGTCAAAATGAATCAGTAATACACGTCAACTTGTCAATCACCTTAGCCCCTATCAGCTGTTTAGTAAAGCTACAGCTTTCAGGTTATACCCAGAATGCCTTAGTGAATTGTAACTTAACAGTTATTCTGTGAGTGAGGAGGGAGGGCAGTTGATTTGAGACTCTGCTGTACGTTAAAAATGTTGCACAAGCTGGAATCCACAGTTTACAAAACTTAAGGATTTCGATGAAATAGAATAATTAATTCAAACAAGTGCCTAAAGAAGTTAAATGAACAACTAAAGTAAGACAAGGGCTGACACAAAATCTTATTTATTCAAGATAAATGGAACAACAAAATTTACTTTTTGCCCTAACATAACGTTTCAAGGCAGCCCTTCATATCATCTTTCCACACTAATACAACATAGAGTTGCACAATATATCCTTTTAGTGTCATCCGTGCAATATTCATATCGCAAGCTATATATATTTTGAGATATATTTGAGTCTTTCGTTGAAGTGTATGTAGCCTACCAACACCAAATCAAATTACTCATAGATCTAAATGAGCAGCCATTTATGCATTTGACCACATACCATGCAACAACTAAAACAGTTAGAGCACCTTCTCAATGTCTTGTCATCTCACCTGCTGTTATCAGGGTCGGGCAAGGCGACGTGCAGCGTGAGCAGTCGAGCCACTGAGGGAGAGAGGGAGGGGTGAATGTGAGCGGAGCAGAGCAGGGATTTGGACAATCTGATAGTTTTCTTCTATTCAACACTTTCAGAGTTGAAGTCAGCAGCATCCAGACCTGTGTGTTCAGCTTTGTCCAAAAATCTGTTATCATCATTTCAGGAAGAGCCTGGGCAAATCAGCTGTATTGAGCCTAAAAGTAAACTTTGAAAATTATTGCAATATATCCCAAGAAACAAATATATCTCCAAGTCATTTTTTCCCATTATCATGCAACTTAGATTCAACAGGTTACATTTAACAGTGTCCCAAAACAAGATTTAGAAGATTGACTCCAAAGTTAAATGATAGCAAAGTTTTATGAATAGAGAATTTGCTACATATTGGGAAACTACTAGCACAGTGTTAGTAGGTTTAAACAGAAATCCTGTCTCTGAAAGCCAAATAGCTAATTATGGAACAGGATGTTCGGGTGGCCAATCGGATTTCAGTGCATAGCCACCTTGTGAACATGGCCCTGCAACAGGGTTACCTGGTGAACACTGACCCCCCTCTGCCATGACGATAAAATAAGTGCTTATTAAAAGGGCACATTATCCTTGAACTCTTTGCAACAGCACTGCAAAAACAAGAAATTAATCTGTATTAACGCTGACAATGCAATATGCTGACACATACGAGACTATATATATTTTTAACAAAAAGTTTTGAAACGATTTTTTAAAATTCTGTTACTTTACAGGGATTAAGTTTTGTTCATTGTAAACAAATGGAAGGTCTAGTTGTGGTGTGTTTACCACTTTGCCGAATATGTGATCCACTGTCATGAGGAGGATTACGTGACTCCTCATAATTCCCTGCTACTTCAGCAGTTTCCACTATCAGAGCCAATCAAGACTTGATCAAAATCGAGCTAAATCCTCGATTCATCATGTAAGAAAAGATCTCACCGTTGTGGTCGACGTCTGCTCACTTTCTGTAGCTAGACATCCTGAAGAATGGGCCCCATCTTTGTAACTCAAGAGCGCGGAGGCACGGGGTTGCCAGGACAACGCTGCGTGCTCTAACAACAAAAGTTCACCCCAAGTTTTTTTTCTGACTTTTCAAAAGGCGTAAGTTTTCATATTTAGCGCAACATCAAATCAACCGCAGCCATCTTCACAACCACTCCTCCTCGCGCTGTCCTCGGAATGGGACTGTCCAGATGCGCGAGATAGTAATGTCCTCGTGAGCACAGGTCCGGTTGCCAATGGAAACCATTACAGCTCGCTGCCCTGGAAATACCACAACACCACAGAGTGTGAGAAACGTATGGACGATAAAATCGTTTCCCTTACGTTTCCACGGCTAGAGGTTGACAGAAGTGCTTACAGGAAATGTAAAACGAAAAATAAAAGAGAAATCCGTGAGAAAACGTTTAAAGGAAATACGGCATTGGTTATGAAAGCAGACGTGCAGCATTTACTCCTTTGCTCCCCACAACCCTGGAATAGTTTTCTCTGCACAACAAGAAAATACTTTTCATCAACTTTCTCTTGTTTTTTCACGGCGAATTAAATGTATGTGTATGTTAAGAAGAAGGATGCTGAGAAAAATGTAAGACCCAAATTGGGAAATTATTTATTGAATTCAAAGCCACTTTGTCATATTACCCTCTTTATATGGTTGATACGATACATGGTTATCTGTATAGAAGCAGTGCTTTGTGATCCAAGGTTAGTCAACAATGGAGCCCAGGACAGCTGCTCAATGTGGTGACACTGAATTTGCAATTCATGAGACCCTCCTGAAGAATAGAAGCTCTAAGCACCATGCAAACACATTCTTCGAATGAGACTCTGTGCCCAAAACTTCACACTAGCTGCTGCAGAAACAAAGCTCAGTCAATACTCCCACCATGTGGTCAGGGGTGTATTTACAGCAAACTCTATATTGGCACAATCATTTTGCCCTATTTTTACAGTTCAATTTTATTGTGTATTTATGCCTGTACATTATACCAGAAAATAAAAATGATTCTTGAAATATATACACCAATCTACATACGAATGTCCTAAAACCAAAACTATGGCACCAGATTTCTATCGAAATAAACATTTAACAAGAAACTTAAATTGGAATATCCAACTCTTTTACTGCCAGTAACTAAACTGACATACAATAAATCTCAAAGTGAGATACCCTAACCCCACTACAGGAAGTCATTACTTTGGATGGAATATGTGTGGTTAGGAAAAACCCAGCATTCTGCACACTCGTTGCAGTAAACTGAAAATCTGACGTCCTGTGGGGATTTCTCTGTCTTCCTCTGTAAGGGTGCACAGTATATAACCCAGTGGCCGAGTTTTATTCAACAGTCTTTCATTTTGAATGAGATGAAGGCACTGTTTTAGATAATCTACAGTAATCAAGCTACACAGACATCATAGATGCATAGTGAAATGCTCCCACATCCTGAATACTCCACATGGAGATGAGTCTTTGATCAGTCTTTTCAAAGAAAAAGAAAGATTTTATGTTTCAACAGGGTTCTTTTCCGTCCAGAAGTCCCTGTGTACATTTTAAAAACAACAAGATATATAACACAATTCAGCCTTAAAACCACAGCAACCCTTCTGCTGGTCTTAAAGAGACAAAAATGAATCAGTACCTTCTGAAGCGTGGACAGGGATTTCCCTTTTGACATTGTTTTTCTCTACCTAGATTACAGGATTGAGTGCAACTGGGGGGAATGTTTCCTAAACATTAAGCTGTTGTTATTAAATGCATTTAAGTGAACTACATGATGACTCAAGCTCCTGTTCTGCTGATTACCCTGCAACAGCAATTTCTTTCTAGAAATTTTGCATTAAATTAAAAAAATAAATTAAAAAAATACTGAAAGGAGCTGAGGGAAAGAATGATGACGTATTTAGTATCAGTTCATTTGATAAGGTGGCCTTTCTTAAAGATGTCTGTGTTTGAACCATATCACCAACATGGTTTGACATGTGTTCTTCAGAAACTGGAGATTTCTGGTCGATAGCACAGTTGTCCAAGGTTCAGGCACTGACGATCCAGTTAAAAGACAGTGTGGCACTTGTGTGCTGCAGGTGCGACCTTAGATTTCCTGTATTGTGTAATTGAAACAGTATTCTGTCTCGCTTTCGTCAAGTCCTTTGCTCCAGATACTCCAGGCTTTCTTGCAGCAGCTGAGCACAACCTGATAAATTCATGTAGTGCAAGGCAGAGAAGACATCACTTAGGTTTGCAGAGGGGTGCTGGCTCCACAGCCTTAGCATCTGGTACTGCTTCTCTATAGAGCCCAGACCAAAACCAGCCTCCAGCTCCACCCGCTCCAGCTGCTGATCAGCCACTGAGAGCAGCCGTAAAAACTCCTTCCACCTACGCAGGGGCACCTCTTTGATAATAGCATAGAGAACAATGGCGGGCCAGCGCTCTGATCGTTCGTCTTGTCTTGAAACTGCAGAGAGAAGATCACACACATCAGAGGGCACTGGAGGTGGGAAACTAGGTCATCTGAAAAACTATCACCTACCCAGTCTGCTGATGCTTCACCACAAAAAGATAAACCTGTTCTTTTGGGGGGCATTTAATGTCACAAATTTCCCCCCAAACGTCAATGTACAGTCTTTGAATACTATATCCTTTGGTTTTTTTTGTTTGAAGCAACTGTAAATATCAAATTACAGTAACTGTGCAGAGGCTCTACGTGGTGTTTGAAAAATTGCTTTGAGCTCTTTTGGTGGATATTCTCTGTGTTTCTGATTGTTAGCAAATTTCAGGACTCAAACTATACTGACACTAAAAAACTATTGAAAGACTGATTACAGTCAATAAAAATAAAGTGTAGGTACCATAATCGGCACATTTTACACTGCATATTTAAAAAAGCAAGACGTTAACTTGTTAAAATTCTTGATTTCAACATATTTACATCTTGTTAACCTTTACTCTAAAATGATGTAACAGGATGCAAAGATAAACTGTTAAGTTGTAAACATTGGTTGTCTGATTTGATATTTGCTCTGAAGTCAAAAAGCTGACAGATGCAGAAAATAAAAAGTGATGATGTCTTGATTCAAAGCTTCCACCTCCTACTTTTGGGCCAAAGGCTGATCATGATAACCGACACTGTATGCTAAACAGATGAAGATGAACAGGCTGTAGCTAATGATATCACACCACAGCTGTAATCAGATGAGGTTAAGTATCACCTGCTCTAACCTTTCCTTCACACTTTTCTTTATTTAGCATGAGTGGCAGGAGGACTCTTGATGTAACATTACTCGTAGATAAACAATCCCTTAACTACAGTTGTGCTCATAAGTTTACATACCCTGACAGAATTTATGATTTCTTGGCCATTTTTCAGGGATTGTTAATGATAAGACAAAAACTTTTCTTTTACACATGGTCAGTGGTTGTGTGGAGCCATTTATTGACAAACAACTGTGTTTACTCTTTTTGAATCATAATGAAAACAGAAACTTCCACAATGACCCTGATCAAAAGTTTACATTCTCTGGTGATTTTGGCCTGATAACATGAACACAAGTTGACACAAATGGGTTTGAAAGACTACTCAAGGTAACTGTCCGTGCCTGTGATCTATTTTCGTGCATCACTGTGTGCATGAAAGGTCAGTGTGTGCAGGAAAGGTCAGTGAGTTTCTGAGCTCCTGACAGACGCTTGCATCTTTCATTCTGTGCTGCACTGACTTTTGTATTCTGAGTCATGGTGGAGGCACAAGAATTGTCAAAAGATCTGCAAGAAAAGGTAATAAAACTGTATTAACAGGAAATTGATATAAAAAGATATCAAAGGAATTGAGGACGCCAATAAGCCTGTTCAAACTCTAACTAAGAAACTTTCTTCTACCAATGCAAGAAAAATAGTTGGGGATGCGGAAAACCCCCCCCACACACACACATATGATACAATCACTTCAGCAGAAATCCAGGATTCTCTGAAAAAAAATGTGGTCTGGCAAGGTCCAGCTGAAAGCCATTTCCTTGAAAAGCCACCAAGTATCCAATGCACAATATGCCAGACAGAACAGAAACAAGCCTCAATATTTCCGAAACAAGGTCATTTGAAGTGATGAGACCAAAATTGAACTTTTTGGCCACAACCATAAATGTTACATTTGGAGAGGAGTCAACAAGGCCCATGATCACAGTTACACTATTCCTACTGTGAAACACAGACATGGATCACTGACGCTTTTGGGGCGTGTGAGGTACAAAGGCTCAGGAAACTTGGTCAAAACTGATAGAAGGATGAACGCAGCAAGTTACCAGAAAATACTGCAGGAAAATTTACACTCATCAGCTCAGAAACTGCGCATGGGACGTACATTGACATTCCAACATGACAATATCCAAAACTCAAGGCCAACTCGACCTGCCATTGGCTACAGCAGAATAAAGTGAAGGTTTTGAAGTGACCATCTCAGTCTCCTGACTTTGATATCATTGAGCCACCCTGGGGAGATCTTTAACATGCAGTTAAAGCAAGACAGCCCAAGAATTTACAGGACCTGGGGGCTTTTAGCCAAGAGGAACGGATTAAACACAGAGGTGTTTTTGTGCTATCATTCATATTCTCTGAAAAACCAAAAAAATCATAAATTCTACCAGGGTATGTAAACTTATGAGCACAATTTTTTAAGCTTTTAGGCATTCACACCTGTGCTACTGTGGAGCAATTTAGTCAATCAAAACTATTTTAATGAATTGTAACCACTTCTGCATTTAAGATCTGTGTTATTAAATGCCATGAAAAAGTAAAACTTACCTTTCCATTCAGTGTTCGGCTCTAGAGGACTGATATGGGCTGGTGTGGGATGATCTTCTGTGACTGGACTCTGACTCAAAAGCATCATGGGAGTTCTCTCAGATATGGTGAATGTCTAAGCAAGATAAACAAGAAAGAGAGGTAAATATCTTTGTTGTGAAAAGTTTTGGGGCAAAATGTATTAGCCTCTCTGAAATACCATGTTGGGAATTAATTCCGGCTATAGCTTTATTCAACTACAAATAGTGCTAAAAATTGCTGTAACCTTTTCTGTCTAGTCGTACTGTATATCTAAGCAGAGCTGAAACTGCACAGAACAACGCACTCACCACTGTGGTTGGGTTACAGCCTTGATGACTGTGTTGTTCTGTAAGGAGGAAAGTAGATGTTATCAGTAAGCTTCCGTCCCGCCCCGCCATATTTAGTTGAGAGGCGCATTCAAAAATGAAAAAAAGGAAGAAAAGAAAATCAGTGAAATGTCAGAGAAAATTTTTGTTTGAAAATAGTGGAAATACTTAATTCACTGATTCAAGTTTTACTTGGCATGCATTTACCTCCAATTTAAATTGAGCAGACTGATAATATAGAAGTTTCAACAGCAAAATGTATTTAAAGTTACCAAAATAAATGCTCAGAATGAACTAAAAATTTTCATCAATAGTACGAGAACAATATTTGTCACTTAGGTATAAGTTTGTTGAGTGAAATTTTTAAGGCATGCGAACAATGCATAGGTTAATTTAAGAGTGAAGTTAAGTTGAGTGAATGTTCTTAGTTCCATTTCACTCTTCGATTACCGTCAATTTTGGGGTCCTCAACCGGTAACTCCAGGTCTTTGTTGGTGTCCGAGCAGGGACAACAGGTAAGGTCTCTCGGCGGGTTCCTGTTGAGGAGCAGGAGCCAGGAGAGCACCAACAAAGTCACAATGGCAATTGCCACCAGGTAAAACCAGTGCATTGCTGTCAACATGGAAAACACTGTCATCAGTCCAACAGCAATGGGAAACAATCAAGGGTCTGCTAAGAACTATAAGACACTTCAGTCATTAAAAAAACAAAAACAAAACCACAGACCACCTGTTATGAACTTGTATTGATACCCAACCTTTCCAGAACTCACAGTGCAGTGGTATTTGAACAATTTCAGGGCCATCAGAGGTTTCAGTTGTGGTTGATGTTGTAAAAACAGTTGAAGGTCCTGTTTGAGTTGCGGATGGATCCTTGTGGGCACTCAGTGTTGAAGTTTTGCTGAAAGAAAAGGCGCAAGCTGGTAAAAATGACAGAGGTATTTTGAATCGTGGGTTAAAAGAAAATTTCAGTCTTAATACGTGAGTTTGTTGTATCAGCCAGTTTTATTTTTGCTTTGACAGAGTAGAGGGACAATATTTGTGTGCCAAAAGCAAAGAAACTTTGAGACTAAGAATTTGCCTGACCCAGACATGTTCTGTTGAACATTTGTTTAGCTAATGATTTTATTTAAAAATGTATTTTTTTGCTCAGATGGGGTCTTTGAATTTGCTGCACATTTACTCATACACATGACACACTAAAGACGTTCAGCCAGGATCAATTACAAGAATGCTTAGAGAAAGTAGGCTTTTGCAATGTTACAAGGGTGCCTGACATTTGTTTGGTTTCATTTTAAATTTTTCAAACCACTCCTCCATGCAAAGTTATACACATTTATCAGTCAGGCTAATCTGATAGTAACTCAACTTAACTGAAGCTTCTTCAGGTCAGTACTTTTAGCACCAGCAGCCACAAAGCTCAGCACACATAGTGCAGTGCCCCAGTTAAACCCCAAGAACTCAGAAGTTACAGAGAAGAGGAAAAAGCATACGCTTCAGCTGAATGACTAAAGTTTCCTCAAGTCTGACAATAAGATCACATCCTCTCTGACCCTATTCCACGAAAGGATTGTTTGCCCACATGAAACCCATGGTTACAAGTAAAAGGGTTACAATCATATAATAAAAACATGACATCAGCTAAGAAAGTTACAAGATAGAGGGATGTTATGGATGAGTGTTACAGTGTTCAAAGAATGCCAAGTTCCAAAGCTACATGGCTATCGATACATGTGCAGATGTTTTCTCTTGTAATTTTCTGGGGGGTTTTTGCCCTGAGCTCTGTGTCCATTCTGTCAGACTTGGAATAATCCAAAATATAAGAAGGTTTTAGTTTGTTGTGCAGATTGGTTTCATACCTTTCACACTTCCTTTTGCAATCCTTATGATCATCAGATTCTGAAAGGTAAATATGTGGATTTAAAACTTTCTTATGTTTGTGCTCAGATTTTTTAACAAACTGGAAAATGTGTCAGTGTGGAGAGTGAAAGTGGTCATTTATGCTTTCTCTGACTTTTCTTACCAGAACAACCATTTAAGGGACATTTTTTGCAGTCACCATATTTGGGTCTACGAAAATAGTAGTATCCCTTTGGACAGTCACATTTTGTATCACTGTTGACAGAGCAATTCTCTGCAACCACCTCCAGATCTAGGGATAAATTGTTAAACAGTGTTTCTGTTACAACATCAGTTAGACAAAAACATAAAATGAAAGCATTACTTACAGGTTTTAACCATAAAGTTCCCTCCTCAATTTAAAAAAATAGAAATAAAACGAAAAATTGAGTGCTGATTCACACAAAGCATGAGTGGTTTTTTTAGATGTATGTATTTCAATAGCTAGAACATGCTTTGCTATTCTTTCTTTTGGGTTGAAGCCAGTTTTAAAATGTTGCACAAAACGTCCAAAATTGAGAGACTTTTTTGAAACAGCCCAACCAGACTGATGGCAAGATACTCACGCTGACAATGAGAACAGCGATGGCACCTTGGCATTATACTTGGCATGTCTGTAAACGTGTCCGTCCCACATTTTCCACATCTGTGCGGTTTCCCTCTGTCAGCACAATTTCCTATTTTATGGTAACCTGAGGAAAAGCAGGAGAAAAATGGTCAGAAGAATGTAATGGATTCTCTATAAACCAGCAAGGTTTTGTCAATAAATGCAAATTGTTGCTGTGACTTACCAGCTGGACAAATGTCATAACATGCATTTTGGGTTTTTTCTGTGTAAACACCATAACTCAGGCCAAAAAGTAAGGCAAATATCTGAACCTGTGTAACCAAAAGAAGGGAAGAAAAAAGGTGAGGATTAACATTCTGAAATAATAATAAAACCAAGAGGATGCAAATGATTCAAGCAGCCTGACCCTTTGAAACCACGGATATCTCTACAAAAGGACAAATGTGGTAGGAATATGGCTCTTACAAGTTTTGTTCACCACTGAAGACTCATATTTTGAAAGTTCTGGCATTTTTGATTCATTGTAAATTTGGTTATTTTCAATTTGGACTAAAGGAAAAAGACTGTTAGGAAGTTGATGACATTCAACATGTTGAAATATTTACCAAGTAACTGCCTTTAAAAAAAAAAAAAAAAAAAAAAAATCAATGTCTTGTTGGTTTTTGTCTTAATAACTGCGTTAAACCAACATGTTGAGTAGATAAGCTAAAAAGTAAAACTATAAGAATAAAGGTATACTTCTTTACTTGGCAGAACCCGCATTTAACACAATTCTTATGGAAAGTTTTGATATGATTAGCATATAAAATGATAACAATCCTTCCATCAGGCTTACAAAGCAAACATCTCACCCGTTTGAATGTCATTCACAACAGCAACGGTGTAACAAGAGAATAAAGTTTTTCTAAATGTAGTCACAAAAACTTAATCAAAAGTTTAAAACAATATGCTGAAATGGATAACTTACCAAATACATTGTGGTGGTGGTTAGGGAAGAGTCTGAGTATCAGTTTCACTCACTGGTAAAACAGACAACAGAGCACAGCGATGTCACCAGGCGAGAACATCACTGAGTTTACCAAGAGGAAGAAGCTTTCTGAAATCAAACTGTCTACAATTTCTCTCTTAAACTGAGCCAAATACAGCATTAACGGAAGTGTGAGTGCATGCCCTTCTAAGTGTGTATGTTGTGCGTGTCATCGTGTCAGTTCATTGGAGTTTTCAGAGAAATGGTTCCAGAAACAGGAAACAGTGATATCACATAAATCTCCTCCTCTCTGTCTCTTTCTCTNGTCACAAAAACTTAATCAAAAGTTTAAAACAATATGCTGAAATGGATAACTTACCAAATACATTGTGGTGGTGGTTAGGGAAGAGTCTGAGTATCAGTTTCACTCACTGGTAAAACAGACAACAGAGCACAGCGATGTCACCAGGCGAGAACATCACTGAGTTTACCAAGAGGAAGAAGCTTTCTGAAATCAAACTGTCTACAATTTCTCTCTTAAACTGAGCCAAATACAGCATTAACGGAAGTGTGAGTGCATGCCCTTCTAAGTGTGTATGTTGTGCGTGTCATCGTGTCAGTTCATTGGAGTTTTCAGAGAAATGGTTCCAGAAACAGGAAACAGTGATATCACATAAATCTCCTCCTCTCTGTCTCTTTCTCTCGCAGGCACACACACACACACACACACACACACACACACACAGAGTGACACATTGAGTGACTGAGTTTATGCATGGGCTCCTGTGTTCCATGAATTAGGTGAAAAAATAGGTGAATCACCTATTTGGTGATGATCATGGGCTTCAGTACATGTATGAGTCAGATGCAAGGGTTGGATGTTGGTGGAGGGGGCTGTCAGTGTAGCAGGGTGTTGCACTAGATTCCTGAGTCACATAAAAGGCTTAATTCTATTTTTTTTCCCTGAAATAACAGAACTGAAACTAAAGTCTGGGTGAGATATGAGCCAGTAGCTATGGCTCAGTCAAAGCTGGTAAATTTAACTACTGATCAGGCAGATGAGTATGGATTTTGAATATACAAAGTAAACAGATATTGGGAAGGTAAATTGAAACTGCAACATGAAATTTTACTTCTCTGTCCGAAGACTTCACAGGGTCGCATGTAGCATGTAGAACAGAAAACCCAACTCTGCCTCTCCCAGTGCAAATAATTGCTGTGAATGCAGCAAGGCATTCACAGCTTATGTTCTTCTGTGTCAAAAAACTTCTTCTGCACATTTTTTCAAATCGCTTCTCCTTCAACAAATTTCAACCGATTTTCACCATTCAAACTTCAAAACGTTCAGCTCATTAATTCGGAGACGCCTATATTTTTGTTTGTCTGTTTAAGCTTTACTTTCCCGGATATTTCACTTTTTTCACGATTTTTCCCGCATAGAGAATGAATGTGAGATCTTCAGATTTTGAAGATTCAAAGGCAGTTCCTTCAGCCTCATTCAGACCCTTCTCATTCAGTCATACTTTCAGCCAGAAACTTCATTACACCTGCAAAATGTTCAGCCATCATTTGGCTTTCTTCAGTATATTTCAGCTTCTTTCTATCATTTACAGTTTCTTCACAAAACTCCTTCAAAGGTCATGAAGTTCATCAGCCCTTGCAGCAGTTTAACATTGGTGTGTATGTGGTGGAATGTTCAAACTGTAGAGTGAGGATTTGAATTTTAGAGTGTGGACCAGGAGAGAAATGACCTGGAAACTTTTTGGATAAACAGGCCTAGGGGCCACAAATTTCACTCCACATACACAAATTTGGGCTCAAAACGTAGGTAATCTTGTTCTGCTTAGGATTAAGGACACTTGACACCAAAAGGATAGAGAACAAACTTTGTAGATCGCCAACAGTCGGGCAGACCTGACAAATGCCCCCATCTACTCTAATGTTAAATTTCAAGGAACTTTCTGAGAGATTAAGAAAAAGTTACACTTTTTTAACTCACATTTCTGGTAAAACCTGTGGCTCCACAGACATGAAATTTACATCAATAGATACTCCTAAGCCTTGGGAATCTCATGGTAGTTTTGTTTTTCTGCAAGCTCTTAAGGATTTTGCTAAACTAAAGGATATTCACACCCTGTCCAACTCCTTGAATCCAGCTCCTCATCAATTGTCTGTCAGTTAAATCAAACAGCTGCAGCTTCCAACAGCCTAACGAGTAGGTTACCATGGAGACCTGTGATTTGACACACCTGTTTATACCTACAGATCAAAACACTGATGAAGAAAGATACTCAAGTGATTGTTTATCTGCATCACTGACCAACACACAGCACACCAAGCATATACACACACATACATACAAACACAAAAAAACACACCAAACACACACAGACACACTCTCTCTCACACACACACATGTACACACACACAACACACACCAGCATATTAACCACATACACACACACAACACACACCAGCATATTAACCATGTACACACACACAACACACACCAGCATAATAACCATGTATACACACAAACACACACAAACACAAGCACACACACAAACACACAACACACACCAGCATATTAACCATGTACACACAAAAAACACACAAACACACACACACACACACACACACACACACACACACAAAAACACACACACACTCACTTCACTGTCTCAAACATCTAATAATTCTGATTATTCCTACACAACTTTGAGGGATTAAATATTCTTGCATTGTGATTAATTGATTTCCTTTAATTCAGATGATTCTTGAATTCATCCATCTATATTTTCATTTTGGAAATTATTCCATTCATCCTTTCAGCCAAGATTTCATGTTCAAGAGTTCTTCTTCAACATTTTGCATTCAGCAGTTCATTGCAAGCTTTTTCAAGATTCCTTCAACCATTTTCAGATCAATTCAGTCATTCAGCATATTCAGGATTCTGCATTAGCAGTTCAGCGCAAGCTGCTTCAGCTTCTGCATTCACAGCGCAATTTCTTCAGAAATTGCTTTTCTAGTTCATCTATGCTACAGTCAACAGGTCAGTCATCAAGTGTAAAAATGTTGTGTAACAAACTAGTCATGTGTTCTACTTTTGAAAGTGAAATTCTTACACAGAAGTGAAAGTAGAGTTTCACTGTTTACTTAAATCAGATTGAATCAAACAAGAATTCTCATGTACTTGTTAGAAATATCCTGTTTGCTGCATGATTCAGATACTGCCCATGAATTCTTCATAAAACACTTGAATTATTACAGGAAATATGCAACTTGATAACACTGATGTTTTGATCTCTCTATAGAAATGTTAGAACTGTTTGAGGTACACCAGAAATGTATAATTCTGATATTTCAGAGAGTGAAGAGTAACTGTTTAATTACTCAAACAACTGTACAGCCAATTTAGCTTCCTTAACAGAGATGTGAACACATCTGAGGTTTAGTCTACTGACTAATGTAAACAGATTCTCGTTAGGGGGAAAGACAAATGGGGCACTTTCTATACAAAATCAGGCTGCAGAGATGGCAAGAGTACAGTGCATTTGGTAAAAATATCCCATTGAACTTGAACAAATGGATCAGTGTATTGTAAAGAGATGATAATACTGAGTCTTCTTGGATGACCCCTTAAATTAATCATTTTGTAAGGAGATACAGAGCAACAGTGATGTGTACTAGACATGCTCAATTTTTCCTCTCCCTCTCACCCATGGTTTGCTAACACATCTCACTGTATGTTTGTATTTTTGAAAGTGTAATGATGAAAATGTTGATATAGGCACAGAATTTTCATGTTTATAGGTAAAACTATTTTATACATTTATGAAATCATTTATTCAGTTTTTTTTTCCCTATTATTCTAATACATTGAATTGGTGCATTTAGTGTCCGTCACTCTGGTGGTAAGGTAAGTGCATTATTGTTGCTGGTAGTGCTGTTATAGCTGTTTATTTTTCTTACAAGTTTGATTTTGTGACATATTTGCCTTTATTAGTTAAAAAGGAAGAAGAAAGTGGTGGGACACAACCCGTATAGCGTTGTAGCTGTGGGTCAGTCCAGTCACCATTTCAACAAGAGCTATAGCCAATTTATGTGACTGCTGGATCAACCAGAAGTTATGGCTGTTGTCATTGTTGTTGCAAGTCATGATTGTGTTAACAACAAAGGTCATTTAGACACAAGTTGGTGAAATGAAATAGAGCCAATTAACCCTTTAACTACCCCACCAAGAAAAAGGGGATAGAAATGTTTTTTTCCAAGCATTTCTAGTTGCAATGGATGAGTAATAACCACAATCTTTTTTTTTTCTTTTTGAAAACAAACATTTTAGTTGTTAAAATATTGACCTCTACCCAATGGCTTAAGTGTAACTTAGTGGTTATCAGATAGTATTTCATACAAAAACCACAAATAGTTGGGGAAAAAGTCACATAAAAGGCTAATTTAGAAAGTAAATAATTTCTCATAAATATCCAGGGCATTGAACAGTTTTGAGTTCTGTAAGTCTACCAAAAAAAAAAATACGTTACAATAAAGTTGGCTCCCTTTATGACTTACTTTGTTCCTTTTTGACGTAAACATTTAAAGAATAAAACTGATTTCACGTTATTGATTACTAAGAGTGTTGACTAAAATGAACACTAACTTACGTTTTGTAAGTAAAACGTTCTGTTTTGATTTTCTTGTTTCACGTTTTGTTTCCGCGTAAACAAACGGATCAATCTGTCATCTCAACAACTTGACTGTGGTTTTGCAACAAAAAAATAAACAACAACATTTTTTGAGGCTCAAGCTCCATCACATATTTCTGCCAAGTATTCGAGATAATCAAATCAGTTTGAGTTGAGTTAGGGACTCCTCTTATTGAAATAGAGTAACTCAAAATGTGCTAAACCATTTGGTCAAGGAGGTAGTTAAAGGGTTAAAGCAGTGTAAGTACTTGAGTTTCATTCTTGAGAGTGAGCTGTCTTTCAAATCATATATTGTCAACTTGGCCTCTAAACTCTAAGGTTTAGTTTGGATTTGATTATAGAAACAAATCCTGCTTTTTTCCTAAGAGCAGGGAAATGTCTTGTTTCTTCTGCTTCTTTTCCTTTGCTAGATTATGGTGATGTAATGTACATGAACGCCTTGGCCAAATGCTTACAGTCACTGGACACTGTGTGCCATAATGTGTTGAGATTTGCAACTGGGTGTAAGTGCTTCATTCACCACTGTGACCTGAACACAATCTCAGATTTACAATCTTTGAAGAGGCACATCCACTGGTTGAAGCGTGTTTATAAAGCTCTTCTCGAGGCCGGTGCCATCTTATTTTTTTTCTTTTCTTCAGAGAAACAAAAGTAACTACACTGTGTGTTCCTGTGAGGTCTTTAAACGGTCTGTTCCTCGTGTTTGCACTGAGCTCGGGAAAAGAGCTTTTAGTTTTGCTGCTCCCGCCACATGGAAGCTTCTCCAAAATTAACCTGAAAATGGTGGCTCTTATTTCACTTGAAGCCTTTGACTTGATCTTAAGAGGTAAAATAAAGGTGCTGCCAGTGCTTCTCACTTGTTTTCTATGAGCAAGATCCTGCACTTTATCCGTCAGTTCATTTTCATATTGCAAACAGTTGTTTTCTATTAACTATTGTTATAAACTGTCTTGGTGATGTATGGTTTTTTATGACATGTCCCACTGCTCTCTTGGCCAGGCCACCCTCGCAAAAGAGATCTTGATCTCAATGAGTTATTACCTGTCTAAGTTAAGGTTTAATAATTATTTTTAAAATAAGGATGGGGTACCTTGCTCCAGGGGTTTACGCAAGTACTGTAAACTTTTTGTTTTGTAACATGTCATGATGTGACAAATACAAGAACTGTTGAGTCCCCCCCAAAAAATTAAAAATTAAAAATAAAACATTCTTACAAATGCTGAGTTAGCACTGATCTAAGAAAGACCAAAGAGTTACATGAATCAAATACTGTGAGCAGTTGTTTACAATATTCCCAATGAAAGGGGTGTTTTAAAGATTAAAATTTAAGGTCTCAAAGTCCCAACTACCCATGTAGTGAATTAAACTTTTTGTTGAAAACAACTGTTTTCTCAACACAACTATTATGAATGTATTTTACATACTTTGCAACGTTTTTTAAAAAGTAAAAGTAACACAATTCCATTCAAACTGGTCAAAATTTTTACTTTTCATATTCCATCCATCACTTCACTCAGTTAGTGAACACTAATTTGACAGCAAAAATGGTAAATTGTGCAGTCTGATTATAATAAATTATGTGTTCAGTTGTAAGTTTTTGGCTATATAAAAGTTAAAATTGTCGCTTTTTAAATGACACTGTTGGTTTAAAGGAGAGAAATGACAACCGCCAAAAATTCAATAATGGGACTTGTTTATTGGGGACTACTTTACAGACTTTTAGATCATTTTCCCTTATCCCTCACTATCAAAGCTTTATTCACACATGACGATTTTAATAATACCGTAGTGATGTGGCAGGTCGTTATCACGTCAGACATGATTATTAGAATAAAATATGTTGCACTGATTGTGGTGAACAAAACTCCTGACAGAATCCCCTGGAGAAGCCTCAGCGATTCACCTCCAAAAGGGAACATTTCTCTTTTCCTGCCATATTTCTTCGTCTAGGAGTAGATATTTCAGCGAAATGTTAAACGCAGTGCTTTTCTCTTCTATGGCCAACCTATTTTTACACTGCGTCGCTGTTATTTCAGGAAACGAATTTGAGCACAAGCTACTTCCACCCCTGCGGATCCGTGCGCAAAATCGTGCCTAAATATGCGCCGAAATAACCACATTAAATGCATCATTCACACGCCGTCCCGTACACCTGAATTATTTAGGTCATGGTGTAAAAATCCAAAGCAACATTAGCACAATATTTCCTCTGTCTGCTTTCTGGTGAGCCTGCAGCAGCACCCAGAAGTGAACAAAGCGACCCGGAAGCTGTGGTCCGACTGAAGGCAGGCAGAAAGAACATCAAGCTTTTATATTATAGCTGTACTCGCAAGACAATATCTGCAACCAGGACACAAGGTATTTGTGCATGTCTTCTCGCCTTTTCACTGCTGCGCATTTCTCCGATACGCGATAACCTCTCAAATGCGTGCATTGTGCACAAAATGCAATTGCTGTCCTTTGATTCGTCCAAAAGTTGCAGAATGTGAAAAAAAGCAGCCCTCAAAGTGAATTTGGTTAAGATGGCACAGCGTTTTTACGGGGACAGGGCATTGTGCGCCGGTTTAATTCTGACCTCAACGCATTGCTACATTTTGTTTTATCGGGAGTGCTGTATGGGTCGAGTCTGCATCTTGTCCGTTTCCGTGCTGTTTTTGCAGGGCATGGTTGTTGTAGGAAGTGTCAGTTTTTTTAAGAGGTGGGGAGGCCGGGCTATTCAAACCTGCAATTCGCCGTAAACAATCATTCATGCCTTTGACATGATAAACACACCTTTGTGTTCGCGTCGGCCGCTTTTATCCCCAGCTACATCCTCACGACTAAATGTTCATGCTCCTAAATTTTGGGGGTCTGCAGAATATGGCGTCCCGCCTTATAAAAATAAGGCTGCCATTTTTGTTTCTCTTTTGTCTGGAAATGTTTAAAGAAAACTGTCTGAGAATGTCTGAGTCGCACCGGGAGGGTCGATCCGTGAATCCCTCCATCAGTTTGAGTCCGTGGATGCTCTCAGACCGCGTTCATGTCCGAAAAGTCAAAGATTGGAAAGTTTTTCCTGCGCAAATGTGAAAATTGAAAGCGACGTCTACTTATTTGCAAGAAATCTCTCAGACAAAAGGAACAGGGGCTAAATGTCCAAACTAGACAACCCAGGCACTGTCAAACTCTGTTTTTCACTCTGCTGAATAATCTCATGATTTCTGACCCGTGTCAGTTTAAAGGTGACACTGCGAGCCGATTATGTAAAAGCAGAACTGTAACACAGAAAGTTCTTTCCCTATAAAGAAAATGTGACATAAGATTATAGAGAAACAACAACTTTGAAATTAACTCTTATTTTTAAGTTATTGATTTTTCTTCAAAATAAATGTTCAATTTACAATTTCAAAACACTTTTTTTTGTGAAACTATATTTTAGCTCAAGCTCCCTGTGGATGCACACGGCCTATTTATCAGTCATGTTATTTTACCCTACCACACCTCCCGTTGTCTTTAGTTAATAGTGTTTCATAATGATACCTTGAGTCTGCACCTTCAGCTGAACTGTACCACAGGGTCTGAATTAAAGTGAAACACTGTACAAAAAAAAACTTGAGGTATGATATGACCAAGGTCAAGTACAGTTCATTTTTCTCAAATGCTATATTTGTGCCATAGTTTCCTACATTGAACTTTCAAGATGAGGGTCAACGATCTCACCTGCAACCCCATTTCTCAAGAAGTTTGAAATTATTGTAAAATTTCTGTAAAACAGATTATGTTTTCGATTTTGATTCAACATACTTTAGATATTGCTATGACATTTCATACGTGTTAAAACAAAAAAATGCTGTATTGTGTTTGCAATGTGTTTTAAAAGAAGTTGTGACAAGGACAAACAAAATACCTTAAAAGTTGTCTTGTACAGAAAATGAAAAAACACCCGGGAAACATACCTTTGTCAATTAGGTTATGTGACTAAGTAAAAAAAAAAAAAAAAAAAAAAGGGGGGGGGGGGGCAGCGACTTTCTGAGAAGTTATTACAACTCACCACTCTCTGAGACTGATGGGGAATAGTTCAAGCAATTTGGGATGATGTTCTGAAGCTTGATACTGAAAATAATTTTAGGATCTCATCATCTGCTGTACATAATAGCTTTGAAGGGTGAAAGAATATAGAGAAATATCTGTACAAAAGGAAAAAGGTCCAAGAACAGAGATGAATTGTTGTGGAAAAAAACAAACATTACTCTGTAGGGGAAGTCACTGCATAGGCTCACATTTATAAACACAGGTTATAGCCATGTAATGTAAAGAGGAAACCATTTAAGATGGATTGAGACACTGGAAAACTGCCCTGGGGTCTAACAAGATGAAACATTCACTAACACTAACATTCACTACCCTCATGGTATGGGGTACGTTAGTGCCCATGACCCTCTCAGAACCTTTTACATCTACATAAACACTGTTGATGCTGCACATAGGTGTTGGAGAAACATATGCTGCCATCCAGACTGTGCCTGCCCCCCTCTAAACCATATTTTGAATGTATTACAAATCAGGGCTCTAAAATAAAAAAGTTTTTGTCCTGAAGTGTTTGGAGGTAGTCCTGACCTCACACATCATGAAACAAAAAATACAACAAAGACAACCTCCTACTGTTGAGCTGTTAAAACCCTATATTGAGAAAGAGTTTGACAACATGTCACTTTTTCAAAAGTGTTCCCAGATTTTTACCAACTCTGTAAATGAAGGGATGATGCAGGTGATTCTCTTCCAGCATTTTTGAAGGATGTTGCTGGCATCAAAATAAACATGAGGATGCATTTTTCATAGGATGATTATTGTTTTCAGTTTGAACATTTCATATGTTTGCACTATTTTTAAATGAAAAAATATTTTCATCAACTTGTAAAAAGCATCTCAACTTTTTTTGGAACCGGAGTTGCGTCAATTAAAAAAATCTTAAACCCCAAAAATAACTATATATTTCTTTTTGTGTGCAATATGCTGTTCATTCCCAATTACATAGGGAGAAAATGGACTTTTCCAATATGGAAACTTTCTTAATTTGCTTTACTGTACTTCCCATTTAAAAAATGCTAAATTTACCCTGAATGAAATTAAAACAATTTTATTAGAAGGCTCTCGAAAATATTTTACACATTTATTGGGTTGTCTGGTAATCAGGGCCTGAAGTGTGCCTCCACTTCAGTATCCCAAAGTATGTCTTGAAATAATTCATTTAGAGATTAAACAAGGTCTGGGATTAAAAAATACATAAATATTCTCTTTTTTTGCAAACACCCTGGATGTTTTTTTCTTTTCACATAAAATTAGATATAGTGGTTGTCTGCGCACCACAAGTTAATATTACCACTCGGGAAAAAGTACGATGTAGCTTGGGGTCTATACATAAAGCAGGACAAAAATGGTTTTAATGGGATCTAATGAAATAAAATTCATATTTCCTTGAAGCCAAAGAAAAAAGTTCAGTGTTGTAGTACACAGAACCTGTTAAGTGGTTTCAGTTCAGGTGTTACCTGTAGAGTCTGTCATTATGGAATCTGCCTCAGTTTAGCTTTGAAGCATTACGCTTTGAATCATGTTAAGTCCTCCTTGATGTTTATCGTTGTTAAAAACTGCTCATGTGGGATAACTTGACCTGAATATTTATTTCAGAATGGCAGAACCTCGATTTAACAACCCATACTTCTGGCCGCCCCCTCCATCCATGCCAGGCCAGGTAAGTCCAGCAGCATCATGCAATCACTGCGACAATGACAATTACTTCAATAAATCCATGTGTGAATGTCTCTTCAGCCATTCAGCACCAGTCATGTAGTGAAACCAACTCTCAGAGTGAGAAGCTGTCTCGGTTTGTCTTGTAAGGTGTTAGACTTGAGCTTGTACTGTGTCCTGGTATGTGTTTACTGGGGCATGAATGACATTCACACAAGGTGGCTGTTTTCTGTTGAGCATGACCCGTTAACCCTTTCAGCTGGATAACCTGGTGCTCATTAACAAGATCAAGGAGCAGCTGATGGCCGAGAAGATCCGACCCCTACACCTGCCACCTACCTCCACCCCTTCCCAGCAGTCTTTGCTGGTGCCCACCTCGTCTCCAGACGGCAGCGCTCAGCACGGGATGACGGTGCAAAAGCCACAGCCGCAGCAGTTGCCGGGCCACCATCCCCAGCCGCAGGGCTCCGGACAGCCGGACATCGCTCTACATGCACGCCCTGCCTCCAGCTCTGGACCAGGTACAGTCTTTTCTTCATTTTTCTAATAAAGCACCATCAGTATCTAAAACTGTCATACATTTCCAGCTTATCATTTAGCCTTGAGCGCCTTATGGTGAGATTTTAAGTCGTGTTTACTTTGATCAGATAGTTCAATATTTATCAGAGAAGAGGGTTTACATGTATCAGCATCATGGCTATGTTTCTAATCAAAATTCTTTTTTGTCTTCCAGATGGGAGTATGGATGACAAGTCAACAGTGAAGGCCAAAGGACTTTGGGAGGACTGGCACATGAGACAGCTTAGCGAGCAAACTGGACGAATCAACCATCGCTCAGGTACTGTAGTCAACTGGTCTGTTGGTAACAGAGAAGTATTGGGAAGATCACTGTACCCACTTTGTAATATGATCCAGCAGACTGGGACACATAAATGCACAGAAAAGTTATATTTGAGGGAACAATTCGCACATAAGATGAATATTTTTCAATAAGCCGGTACACACATTAAGAAAAGCAGGACAGGCTAAGATCCTCAGTAGTTGCTGTTATAGGTGGTAACAGATTTTAATGGTGCAGAACATCAGATAAGACATTTTTTCAAAAGTCCTTGAGGCTTGAAGTGGAAAAACAAAGAAGATGGTGTTTTGTGCAAGCTGCATACCCACAATGCTCAGGAAATTATACTGAGAAACCAGCTTGTTGTTTTTAGGCAGAAAGCATGTGATGATGATGCTGCACTGATATGCTTGATTAAAGAGCAGCAATGATGGTACTTGACTGATAGTACTAACCAAAGCTATAAAACTTCCAGATACCCTGACTTGTGGTGAACCCACAAGATAGTGCCAAATTAACATGCTGGTAAATGCCCCACTGGAGACACTGAAGCTGTTAAAAAAAACTTGTGGTTTTGCAAGTTCTAACCAGTTTGCCTCAAGTCACATATTCTCTGGACCACATCTGACCATGTTTTAAACTTCTTGATTCATGGAACCAAGGTATTGTGTTTTCATGTTTCAGGCTACAGTTTGAGTTATATCTCTATAATTATAAAATCACGGATCAGACTTCTTCAGTTGTGCATCATTTAGGGCTGCAATATTATCACAATATTCACATGCGCAATATTCATATCACAAGGTGATATATATGAGCTTTTCACTGAAGTGTAAGTAGCCTGTGTATGCCTAATCCTGTTACCAATGGATCTAACTGACCATTCATTTATATATATTTTACAATATTACATGCAACAACTCACAGTTATGGCGCTTTTCCACTATGCAATTCCAGCCCTACTCAGCTCGGCTCGGCTTTACTCTACCAGGCTCTACACGGTTTGGTTAGCTTTTCCACTAGCCCGATTACAGACTCACGGTGGGCGTGGATCTTATAGCACAGTTGCGCTAAAGTGCTGCGCAGAAGTGCGTGCATGTCATCTATAACGTGACACAAACATAATTTTGTACAAACATATGTGCCACTGTGGTCTTTAAAGGGAAAAAAAGCTTTCAAAAGATTTCATTAAAGGAATACAGCGGCTCGCTGTTGGGCGTCATGACAACGGAGATAAACAACAGCCTTGTGCTTCATGCACGCGAGGAAAACGAAGGAGCTGCTTCCTGACATTAACTCTTCACTGGATCCTATGAGATCGCTTTAATTTTTTATTTTTGGGCCTGGTATACCAGAGATTTTTTGTTGATCAATCATTCTTCTTTGAACTGTTTTTCCGTTTTGGATCCCTGTGGATTAATGGACTGATTGGTGCTTAAAGACTCTCGTGGCAGACTGATCGCTCCTGCGCCGACGGACTTTGAGTTAATCAAAAAGACTCTTCTCCCGAACTATCTTTGCTGTTAATTTCTTTTTCGTTTAAAAAGGACTTTTAACTTATTTAGGAGTCATGAAGGTGCATTTTAGGGTGGTATTTTGTGTTAATTCAGTGTGGTTCTGTGCCGTCAGGTTTAAATGTCATTAAAAAACCCGTCGAGACGACATTCTCTGACCAATGAGTGACTGGCAGTCCGTCCACGTCACCTTTTAGTATCAACTTTACTCGTTTAGAACCAGGGTAAAGCAGGTACTCAAAACTGGCATCTGCCGCGTAGTACCGCGCTAATGGAAACGCAACACAAATCGAGTAGAGCCGAGTAGAGTAGGGCCAAGGCGAGTCGGTGGAAAAGGGCCATTAGAGCACCTTCTCAGTGCTCTCTCATCTCACCTGCCATTATCAGGCTCAGGCAGAGTGACATGCAGCATAAGTGGTGAAGAGATGGAGCGGTGGTGAGTGTGAGCAGAGCAGAGCAGGGATTTGGACAACCTGACAACTTTTTTATAGTTTATATCACATAAGGTGCTTTATTTAACACTCTCAGGGTTAAAGGCAGCAATTTCCAGATCTATTTGCTCAACTTAAGCCGAAGCTTTGTCATCATTAATTCAGGGAGAATTCAGTTGAACAGACTGAAGCAGTAAACTTTTAAAAATATTGGAATGTACATTGTAGGGCAAAAAATTATCAAAAAATCATTGTTTCCCAATATTGTGCAACCCTGGCATCATTTACATTTGATATACTTTGCCATGGATTCCACAACACATGTCCAAAACTAACTAGAGCTAACGTGAACAGTGACTGGATCACTGGAATAATGAAAACCCTCCCCTGTCAGCATGCTGAGGGTGTTTTTTCTGAGAGTTCTGTTTCCTCTCTGCAGGTCTGGCTCCTTCCTCCCGACCTGATAGCCACAGCACCTCAGAGGCCCTGACCCCCACAACCCCAACCTCCAGCAGCCACAACCGCTTGGGCGGCGCCCCCTCTGTGAACATCATCTCTGGGCTGGCTAGTGGTCCTGGTATGGACCACATGAAAGCTGGAGGCCTGGCTGGACTGTTAGGCCCCCCACCCAAAGCACCCCGAGGACGGAAGAAGATCAAAGCAGAAAACCCGTCTGGTCCTTTGCTGGTGGTGCCCTACCCCATCCTCGCTGACCAAGGCTGCGTCACTGTTGCACCCAAAGAGGGAAAAACCTACAGGTAAGGCATGAGAAGCTGCTGCTGCTGCTGCTTTTATGCATCACAGGGTGGAGGACAGTCCAGCAAAACCACAAGAAATATTTGATTCTGCCTTTTAAAGGACGAAGAGTTGGTTTCTTTTAAGTGGATTTGCTTCAAACCACGTTATTTTTCATCTGTCACTCACCTGACCCACTGAGTGGAAATTTCTTTGATACACCCATATCATTATCACTCATCAAAAATTCGCAAACTTCTCCGTCAGCTGATTTGACTGAGCTCTTTGATGAGGTTCAGATGTTCTTAGGGGCAGAAATTACATCAGTATCTAGATGGTCTAACTGTCAGCTCCCAGATTTGATCAATTCCCCCATGTAGTGAAAAATAAATAATACAGGCTGGCCTTAACTTCATTCATGGTGCAGGCACAATTCAGCTCTGTAAGACTTGTCATGACAAATAGGCGACTAAACCTGTTGTGTTTAATGTTTGTGTTCTGTTTTGTCTTTTTCTTTTCTTATCTTTTTAAATGAAGATGCAAAGTGTGCCCGCTCACCTTCCTCACCAAGTCTGAGATGCAGATTCACTCAAAGTCTCACACGGAGGCCAAACCCCACAAGTGTCCCCACTGCTCCAAGACATTCGCCAACGCCTCCTACCTGTCCCAGCACCTGCGCATCCACCTGGGGATCAAACCCTACCACTGCTCCTACTGCGAGAACTCGTTCCGTCAGCTGTCACATCTGCAGCAGCACACCAGGTTGGTCCAGCTGTTAAGTGGCAACTCATGGTTAGAAATCAGCAGTTTTTACGGCATGTGCATGTATGTTGGTCATGAGTGAAACATGAGTTAACTTCTTTACATGAGTAAAGAAGTTTTAGCTATTACATTTGTTGTCACACTTCGCTTACATTATCTGCTTAAAGGGAATTTGTCTTCTTCTTTCTTCTGTTGTCACAGAATCCACACTGGCGATAGGCCTTATAAATGTGCTCACCCCGGATGTGAAAAGGCTTTTACCCAGCTGTCTAACCTCCAGGTCAGTACAACGTGTTGCTGACAGGGTTAACCCTTTCTCACTTAACAAAAAGAAAACACTGCTATTACCAGCTCACACACAAAAAAGGTTTATTTGTTTCACTGTAAAAACTAAAGTCTGGCTGAAAAATCCATGTTTCTCCCTCAACAGTCTCACCAGAGGCAGCACAATAAAGACAAGCCGTATAAATGTCCTAACTGCTACCGTGCCTACTCAGACTCCGCGTCATTGCAGATCCACTTGTCAGCGCACGCCATCAAAAACGCTAAGGCCTACTGCTGTAGCATGTGTGGCCGGGCATACACCTCAGTAAGTCAACCACAAGTTTATGTTTGTTTTTTAGTATGTGTGTGTGTCAGAATTTCCAAATTTGCGTCTAGACAGGCTTTTCAGATGACTGGTAAGACGATGGCCTTTAGCTCACATGGAGTGAAAGTAGGCGCATTTCCTGTCAGTGGTATTTAACACTTGAGCACACTCCTGCTTACATTTAATCCCACAGAAAAGTGCGTTTTTATTTTGCAAGTAAAAGGGTTCTTGTTACATTTTTGTGGGAAGAGATCCACCCACTACCAGTTAGCTTACAACCAAATATTCTTGATCGAATGTAAAATATTAAAGATTCGTTAGATCAAAGATTGACATGTTTTTTAAGCGTCCCATCTTCAAATATCCCTGTAAGCTGGAGGAGTTGTTTCAGAAGTGATTCAAATGTCAGTCAATAGTAGAAAAAGGTAGGACAATCTTACTGTTTCTTATAGTAGCTGATTTCTGCCAGTTAAAAATATGAAAATGAAAAACTGGATTTGTTTAGATTTTTTACCTCTGTATTTAGTCGAGATAAAAAGTCAATTTAATGGCATAAAAGTCAAAATTTCAACTTTTTATCTCATAATTTTATCTAATTTCAAAATTTTGATTTTCTCATGTCAATTTGACTTTTTGATCGGAAAATTTTGACTCCTTGCCTCATAACTTGGAATTTTTATTTCATATTTTGACAATATCAGCTTAAATTTTGACTGATAGTATCTTAAAATTTTTATTTAAAATGAGATTTCATTTTTATTTCTGGAGTGATGGAAAATGGGCTTCCATAATCAAATAAGAAATTTATTTCTGTGGAAATAAATAAATTGCCTGTTGTACTGTTTTCTGATGTTTATATTTGAAAAATACATTACTAAAAAAGCTCTCCAGTGATGTTGTTCAATGAGAAATAAATCCATATTTTAGATCAAGCTTGTTTCAATCAACTCCCTTCGCAGTGTACTCTTTATTGCTGACACCAAAAGATATCAAAGGTATTTAAATTCAGAGATTTCATCTTAAAGGGCTGAGAATCATAAATTTTAAATTCTCCAAAGTGTCTCCAGGATGTTGTACAGTCACTTGGTTTCGTGGCAGCTCTTCAGTTTTGGACCCTAACGTGTGTGTTTGCAGGAGACCTACCTTATGAAGCACATGTCCAAACACACAGTGGTGGAGCACCTAGTGAGCCATCAGTCGCCTCAGAGGACCGAGTCCCCCAGCATCCCCATCCGCATCTCCCTCATCTGAGCTCCCCAGCCGCTCGGCAGCAGGTCGGATTCAAAGTCTACCTTAGGCTGGAGCTAATGAGGCCCTGCACCCACAGCCATCTACATAAGGCTTACATTAGCATTATGACAGCTGACATGAGCATTCAGTTAACAGGCTGCCTCCATCCATCTCGACACAGGCCGTCTGTCAAAAATGAGCACAGCGTTATTATGTGAATGTAAAAAAAAAACAAAAAACAGCTAGATGTTGTTCGGAGGATTGACTGGCAAAGAATGTCTTGCGTCAGATTCAATAAGCACTTTCGTAAGCGTCATGTAAACTGCCGGATGCATTGGCCATTAGAAATGTTTTAGTTAGGGTTTTTTTCTTCCTCTCTTCCATGAAATGGTTTCCTAAAATGTGCCAGATGATGTTTGCCCTAAAAAAAAGAATTGTGAAAGTAGAAAAAAAAGTTTGCTGGGTGTATCCTGGAGACATCCAAAGATAATCTATAAGCACTTTTAGGCCTTGTGGTTTTGGCTCAAATTGTTTCAATCTTGTTGGATGGAAAATGCCAAAGGGCATTACTCGTGGCAGCTAAGAGTACTGACTTTGTGCTGATAACAGTCTATTTCTGTTACTTTCTTTGTTTATACTCACACATCTACAGGGTCAATTGAAATTAAAGCAAGGCAATCGGTAGATGACAATTAAAACATTTAATGATTGTATTACAAAGTTGTATTATTGACTTTGGGAGAAAAAAATAGAGTAAAATGTGTAAGGGAAAAAAAGATGAATGTTTTTGTTTTTTTTAACTTCCAAAATCTTTCACTCCATATTTGATGTCCACTTTTATGGCACCTTTATGATCATGAGGTATGATCAGAGAAACACTGCTTTAGACATTATGTTTTCCTCGCGTCCTATGTACTAGTGCCATATATGAACCTTGCTGAGGTTTTGAGAGGAAGCTGATCTTGTGATAGAGTGTGTTTGCTTTTTTTTACCCAGTTAAGCTTTGACTAGTGTTAGCGGTGGAGAAATTGCACATGTACCAGTGCCAGCTGTGCTCGAATAAGGCCTAATTATAAAAGACACTTGAAGTAAAATGACATTTTACTGGAGTGGTCATTTTTAACATTTGACATCGGATAAACATTGGACCAAAATGTGAAGTCACTGTACAGCTACTCTGACCCAGTGGAGCATTTTTTTTGTTTATCTAAATAAGCTTTACCCATTGGAATAAACTGCAGTATAAGTCATATTCCATATGTCTGTATTTTGAGTTTATGTTGAGGTGATGCCTCTCCTTCTCTTGTTTTCTCATTAGTATTCTTTTTATTGTACACAGTATTTTTCGTTGTATTTTTACTGTAACTTTAACCTCTGGATGGTACTAATAGGGTACCCTGTGTTCTTCAGGGCACTTCAGAAAGGTGCTACAGCTTGACGTCACATTGGAGATGGAACTGAGAATAATGTAAGATACATATACAGTATATAGTATGTTTTCAAAAGATTAAAAACTTATTACTCAAGCCACTGGCCTGAAAACATTTACGCCAACAACAGACCCTGCCTCTTCAACCTACTCCCTCTTTTGAGATAACGGGAAAGTGTACATGTTGCTGTACTGTAAAACATGTTACCCATTTAAAGTTCCTCTTTTTAAGTTTTCATAAACATGATCTGTTTGGGTTTTGTAAAAGTTTATGTATGAACTTTCTGTAATTATTTTAGTCTACTTGTATGTTATTAATATTCATGTTTTATATCAGTTATTTACATGTAAGCCTTAACTGTTTTATCATCCCATTTTCATTACTCTGTATTGTGTTCTGCAGTATTCAGTCGTGTAAACATTTTTATTTTTATCCTTCCGCATGGAGTTCCTGAGCTGTAATCTGTATGATAACTGTTTAACCCATGTTCTCTATGAAATGATATTGCGTAGATTTATTACACTTTTTCCTGTCTTGCATTGTGGTTTCATATACGGTTTCTAGACAACTAAATATGCACAGCCAAGACTGAGAAGTTAAACTAAGGTTATCAATGTTTAAAAAAGGAAAAAAAGCTTTGTATCTTTACCTTGTTTAATAAACAGACTGTTATAAACTCATCACTGATTGTTGCTTCATTCGTACAAAAGGCATCCACAAGTTAGAAAAATAAACAAAAGGAGGAGGGGATAAAAATCAAGCATTACATGCTTGTGGATTTACTTTTTTTAATGAAAATATTTATGTTTTAAAAAATGATATACACAAATACAACAAGTTTTCTTATACATTTTACATTTTGACTCAAGTTATGCAAATAAGCTATCAGATGTCATTACGCAGCAGCAAGATAAAGTAACACACTTCATCATTTTAGGCACATTTAGATCAAAGACAGTAAAACTACGACACAAAAACTATAGTGGTATAAAACAGTTACAGGTTGGAGTATCAGGTCTGACTGTACATGAAAACATGCTTCAAGCAGGTCACAACATCACTGCAGGACCAATTATAGCAACAGTTTAATCTCCCAAAACCTAACATACTTTAGGCACACAGCAGCTCTATCTTTATCATCTTCTGTTACTGAATCTTGAAGTCACTTTCTTGCAAACGGCATCAAAAAGTCTGCTATCTGAACTGCATGCCTTTATTACAAACATGTATTTTATTGCAATGTCTCACACAGCTGTTTGTACAAGGTTACAAGTTCTTTCTGTTTTCGTGTCCCTGGAGGTTCAACATTGAGGTTGACCGAAAGAAAAGAAAAGAAAAGGCTCGGCTACTTGAAATAGACGAAAAAAAACTCCTGGAATTCAGTGGCTTCCTGACATTTTGGCTATTTTAAAAATGCTGTGAGCAGAGCTGTAAAATGTAAATTCTGTAGCTCCTGCCACAGCAACTCGGAATGGACGAGCTTCTGAGGAATTACAACAATAATGACTTGTATGGAAATCTTGCCATTTTGTAAGCTCATCAAAACGCTGAAGTGTTTTTGGACACAATAAAAACAAACTGATAAGACATTATCAGAGGCATTTTTCATTGAAAAACTACCAGGATTAATGTAGCTAAGTAAAAATACATTTAATAAACTGTGACGACCACTCCGATAGCCACTGCTACATTGTACCCAAATGTAAACAACATTTCATAAAGTGCTTAAGTTCTCTCTCTCGAAACGTCCCTTCGACTGTTGGACGCTCACTACACTGGACAAAAGTATATCCTCAAATTTCATACCATTGCATTTTTCAGAAGAAACATTATTTCCATTCCTATAAGACAACATGAGGCTTTCAAACATTTTGATTTCCTTTGGCGTGCTGATGCAAACTACTGGCCAACTTCCAATACCAAGTATGCAACACATCTGTGCATGCAAACAATCCTGCTGTTAATTTAAAAATATAAACTCATTTCTTCAAAACATTATAAAGTAACTGATTGACACTTGCAGTGGCTTTTTTTCTTTTAAACAATCCCTTCATATGTTTTTTTTTCCTCTGAACCTGGATCATACACAGAACTTGCCAGCCAAACAAGAATCTGCCTCGTTTTACATGAAACATCACCCTGAGCAGAACTAAATTGGAAGCTCACGTTCGTTATTACTGTCTTTTTAAAAGAATGGTTCGCATTCTTGTTTACATTTGCTTCTTTAACCTAGTGTTTTGTCTCCATCTGAAGTTTTGGATGCTGTAGTACCTCCCTGAATCCCCTCACACCTTGTCCATGTCACTCGTGCTCTCCTCTGTTCCCTTGGTGTCTGGATTAACCAGTGGGGAGGTGAGATTCAGGTAGCTCTGCTCTGATGGTTGGTGTGTGGAAACAGAGGCTTGAGTGGGATCCACTGCACTCTCACCCACCTTCACACGACAGATTGCATCCAGGATGTCCAGTGGGTCACATGTACCCGAGGTCAGACTGGTAACACGGAGAGAGGTAGAAATGGTAGAAAGCACAAAGAAGCAACCACTTATTTTCAATTGAATCAACGCTTAAATCCAACAAAACATTTTAGATTCAGCAGTTTCACCTGAGTGAAGATGTGTGAAGGATGCCATCACAGAGGCTTTCAGAGGGAAGCACTTTCTTGATATTCTGTTGAAAAATTGAACGATTAAAGATCACAACCCATCGTGCTCCTCAGGATAATAAAACGTGGGACATGTCACCCATTTTGAATCAAGTCAAGCTGCTTCTCTTACCTTTCCAACTCAAAGCTTCAGCTGTGATAGAGTCCACCATGAACCATTTATATCAGCAAACACTGAGATTATAAATTCTTCACCTCACATCTTTAATGCTTAGTGGTCTGCTTTAGAAACAAAGAAAACCTGTAAGTTTTGGGTGGCATGTCCCATTGCAGCAGACAGATCTGCCTGATGTTACCTCAACATTGTAGTAAGACTGGACGTTCCTCAGGGCACGCTCAAGTGAACTGACTTGATTGGAGAGCTTCAGAGTTCGATCCTGAAGTTGTCTGTTTTCCATTTCCAGGACATTGACCCTAAAAGATTTGAAAACAACAGTTTTGTTTGCCCATCTATTTATTTTCTTCCTGTGATACAGGTAACAGAAACAGGTATCACTTTAGATTAGCTCATGCTTTTTAGCATTAGTAAAGCAATTAATTCAGTATTATAATTCACTCACCATCAGTAAAGCATTGTTCACACATTAATACTAATTTCTAGATCATGTACAAACACAGTTATAAATGTTTTATTATTGATGAATATGACCCTCTATACTGTGTTAACTAAACCTTTATTCATGATGGGTTCACAAAATGAGCTATAATGGTCATTATGAACCAGTTATATACCCTTTCGAAGCTGTTTGTTCAAATGATTTTCCAGAGGCAGCACCTACAGGTAATGTGTCTTTTTATATAATTGAAATTATATGATATTAATATTCTATTTGAGTTTATCTACTTTTAACAATTAGAGTTTGAGAATTCTGTATTAAATTGCAGAGTATCCTACGTTCATATGAACAGTTATTTTGATAAGCATGGTTTTAAACAGAAGTTGCTTCCTTAAAATAAATGCAAGTTTAAGTGCTTGTGTTGCATCTGTTTCCTTATTTTGTTGAATTAATATCTGACACTTCTGTGTTTTAAGGTGCTGCTGGTCTTAAGTCTTACGAATAAATGCTTCATAAAGTATAAAAAGTTCTCACTTTAGATAACTTTAACAGCTGATTCATAATGGCCATAATAGCTGATTTGAAAGAGGAAAGTCCATCATTCATAAAGTATGAACAAAGAGATCATTATTGAGGATCATATTCATTGATAATAAAACATTTGTAACTGTGTTTGTACATGATAAACAAAAGAATATTTACGTATGAAAGGTTCTTTACAGGTGATGAGTTAAGTATCAATTAATATTAATATTAATCATCAGCAGGAGTGAAAAACTTCAAGATTTACATTTCAAATTCCTTGATTTTCACAACAAAAAGATCCACGTAGCATTCTGAAAAGTAATCGCAGCAGCTTGCAAATTAACAGTGATTTATTTACATTTATTTAAATTTTTTATTATTCATTGTTTTATTTAACCCACTTTGCAATTTGTTAAACTACCTCATTTAATATCTGCATTCTTGCACTACTCCCTGTTGCACTATTATCATATTTTTAGCCTGTAAATACGAGTCTTGTCTATTTGCTATTCTTTTGTGTTTATAGTTGGTGATAGCACTCTTCATGCAAAACTTTTATTATTACTATTTAACCTTTTATGCCTTGCCTTGTACAAGAGAGCACAGTATACCATAACAAATTCCTTGTATGTTCAAGCATACCTGGCGATTAAAGTTGATTCTGATTCTGATTCTTATTGTTGTGCTTCAGAGGTTACCTGTACTGGACAGTGGAGGCGGTCCTCATGCCTTTGCTGCCCATTTCTTCTGCCTCGCTTATCTTCCGCAGAAGCTCCCTTCTCTCCTCCAAAAGTTTTTCATTTTCCTCCATCACTGTGTTTATCCTCTCCTTCTCCTGCAGCCAGAGAGCAGAGACACAAGAGAAAAATACACACAAGATGGTTTTCCTCTTTAGACATCACTTATGGGATGCACAGAAGTAAAAGACAGCGACAGTATTCTGCATCATGTGTGAGACCTTGTGTGAGAGGCTGGAGGCCAGCATCAGATCATTCTCCAGCTTCTGAATGATACGGTCTCTCTGTGCAGTGGCTTTGAGGAAAACCTGCTTTGCCTGACGCAGCTTGGTCTTATGCTGACTCTGCTTTTCATTATACTTCCTGGTTTGATGAGCAGAAGAAAACAAGCTGTGTAAAGTCATTTTTTACCAGTAGATAATTTCACAACACCACATTAAATGAAAATATAAATATCTGTGCACATTTTTTTTATCTTACCTGACATAAGAGTCCATTTGCAAAAGAACTTGTTGAAGCTCTCCCTGCAATCTGTCACACTCCTGCTGGACAGACCCCAAGTCTTCCTGTAGTTTTTTGCTGGACTTCTGACTGTCTTTAGCCTGGAGCACATATAGAGGTCAAACAATTTGATCTTAAACCCAATTACGCACATTTTGAATTGTTTATTAAATAGTTTATTAAATAGCAATCAGTCTAAAGCAGTATCATGCACAGTAATTTTGCAAGAATACCAGCCAAAAGTCAAGCAGCACCAAATGATCAGACACAGAACATAGAAATAAAAGTTTTAAGAGGGCTTAACGTGCTAAGGGATCATAAAATCCTTCATAGCACTCATTGGATAAGCTGTGGTATACTGCTTCTTGCCTCTTCTGTAGCCTTGCTAAGCTCGGCCTCCAGGACAGCCAGACGTGTTTCCAGCTGTTGAGCACGGTGGCTTTGCTCTGCATTTGTCCGGGTCATGGAGGCTTCAGTCAGCCTGAGGGAACGCAACTGCTGCTGCAGCTCCTCCTCTCGCTGCTCTAATAGCTTCCTGAGGTAGGACATTAAGAAAATGTAAATAGAAGATAATTTGTCAAAAAAAAAAAAAAAAACACTGTGGATCTTTTATCATCTGAGATATGATGCGGTTTCTGTTGCCTGGTGATGTGCTCCTCCTGCTGCTTGGCTCTCAGGGCTGATAAGGTATCAGACAGATCCCTGCTGTCTCTCTCCAGACGGCTGCTCTCGCCTGCTCGAGCTTCCTCCACTCGCAGCTGGTGCTGGGCACTCTTAAGCTGCTGTTGCAACTCCAGCACCTGCAATCACAAGACAGTCATAGATTTCACTCAGTGAGATAATAAAAAATCAATAACTTCAAAGTTTCTTGGGGCTACAATGTTTGACAGTCATTTATGATGGTGAAGAGCTCTGAATGACAGTCTGTTGATCAGAACAAACTCACAGGTCATATTTCCAAGTGTTAGGAAAACATCTTGTTGTAGCCCATCAATATTAAGTATGCATCTTATCATGTCAAATTCAGGGAATGGTAATAATTACAAAGCACAACTGCTGGTTTAGATGATCTAGTTTATTTTAATACCACAACTTGTTCGTTTTCTCACAAAACAAAAGGGAGGAAATAATTATTGAAGAAACAGACCTATTCATTATCACAAGTAAGTTTAAAACCAATCAAACATTTATGGACAAGCTGTGTCAACCGCCAACCTTCTTGTCTGCAGTGATCAGCCGTGCTCTCTCTGACTGCAGCTCTTCTTGCAAACTAGTGGCGGCGCTGCGGGTTGTAGAGTTTCTTGCAAGCTCCAACTCCAGTTCCCTGATTTTGTGCTGCTGATGTTCACAGTCAGCCGCCTGAGACTGAAGGCTCTGCTCCACCTGGATCAGTTTGGTCTGGACCTGCTTCAGCTCTGCACAAAGCTGAGGAAATCATGTGAGGAACACAAACACAAAAGTTAAAGCAAAACTTACTGAGAGTCCTAGCTTTACTGTAACACCTTCCTTTCCTTTCATGTTAAAGTTCTGTGTTTCAGTTTTGCTCATAGTTCGTCACAGGGAGGTGACTTTCAAGATGAAAGTTGATGAGAAAGTCATAAAACTCATTTGCATGTTGGGGAATTCCACATGTACTCTAGTGTAGCTTGACTCCAACCTTTAGCTTTTCTTGCTCTAGCAGGGTGTTGTGTTTCTTCAGGTCCATGTTCTTCTCCTTCTCATAGCGCAGCTCTCGCTCTGCTGATGAGAAAAGGCTCTGGGCTCTCTGCAGGTCCTGCTTCATCTGCTTTGACTCCTCTGCTTTCTGGCTCAGCACTAAGTCCTGGGACTGATGGAGGGAGAGACAAAGATGGATTAACCTTTCACTCAAGAGGAGCTCAGTAAACAAAGTTACCAAGTGATACAATATTAGGTAGATAAGAAAAATAAAACATACAGTTAGTTCCATATATTTGTGGACATTGATACAAGTTTTGTTTTTCTACCCATTCAATAACGCATATTCCAATTTTAGTTATATAATGGACATGAGCCTAACCTATCATTTGAGGGTATCCACATTCAAATCAGATGAAGGGTTGGGAGTTAAAGCTCCTCAACATGTGCTACCCTCTTTAAAAGGGACCAAAAGTAATTGGAAAATTGACTTAAAGTCTATTTCATGGGCAATTCTGGGGTGTTCAGAGACATACCGTCTTCTCAAATCCAGCCAAATGCAACCAAAATCATTGCCCAGTGTTTCAAAATACAAATGTAAAATGACCAAAGACCCACAGCCAAAGCAACCCAGAAGTTCATCTCAGAAAAGAAGTGGGATATTCTTAAATGACCAAGTCAGTCACCAGATCTCAGCACAGTTGAGCGTGAATTTCACCTGTTAAAGGCTAAACTTCAGATAGAAAGGCCCCTAAACAAACAACAAATGAAAAACACTGCAGCAGAGTCCTGGCAGAGCATTAAAAAGAAGAAAACTGATGTCTGCGAGTTCAAGGCTACAGACAGTCACTGCCAGCAAAGGGTATTAAGTATTAAAAAATGACCATTTCCAGCTATTTACCTTGTCCATTTACTTTTGAGCCCTGGAATTGAAGAGCTTGTGTCTAAAAAAGCTTTAGTCCCTCACACTTCTATGTAATCTTTTTGTTCAGCCTACTGAAAGCTAAATCTACACTTTAACTGCATCTGAATTGCCTCATTTAAAATTCATAGGGCTAACATTAGAAAAACTTTGTTCCTGTCCAAATATTTATGGAGCTTACTGAATGCATAAAGGAGACAGCAAGTATTAGAGAGGCGCACGGTCAATCATCAAACCTTGATGTGTGCCTCGGCTTCGTTGATCTGAGCCTGCAGGGCCAGTTGGTGCTGTGATGCCAGCTGATGTTCCTCCTCAAACTTGTACTGTAGATGGTTCAGCTCCTGCTTAAGAACGACAATCTAAAAATAAATACACATTTCACAAAACGGATCTCACATATGCACCTTTAGTATGAAATATAAAATACCTCAGCCATTAACTGTGGGATCCATTTACCTGATCCGAACACTCATCCTTGGTCCTTTCCACTGGACTCAGCCTGGATTCTGTGTGAGATGTGTGCAGTTCAGGCTTTTTTCTGCTCCTAAGTGCTTCCTTTGAAGATGAGAGCTGCTCCTTGTGCCACTTGAGTTGCTCTTTAAGACGCTGGACCTCCAGCTTCAGTCTGTCTCTTTCTCCCTCAGCTGTAAGCTTCTCCTGCACAGTGGAGCTCAACCTGGTCTGAAGCTTGGCCGTCTGCATCCGCTCAGTCACCATCTCTTCTCTGCAAAACACGCACAGTCATGCAAAACAAGTCAGCTTGAGACTATCTTTTGATCAGTATGATAAAAATGGATGGAGAGTGCTCTCACTCATTCCTAAACAGGTATCAATTTCAGCTTACGTTATAAATACAAAACTGCAGAGGGCAGTACTTATCACACTGTGAACTCAAGGTTGGTACCAACCTCAAGGTGCTGTGTGCTGTCTGGAGGCTGCTGAGGTCAGCTGTTAGCCTGTCGGCCTGCTCCTGCAGCTGCTCCACCTGATCCCTGTTTTCTTTCAAGTCCTCTTGGGTCCGATTACTATCCTTGTAGCTGTGAAGCTCGCTTTGCAGCCGGCTTTGGGCACGTTCCATCTGGGCCACCTGTCAGACAAAGACCAAAGAGAGACAAAGAAAAGCTCGGTTCAATGGCACATGCTGTGTAATTCATGTAAACGTTGTGTCATAGTGTGAAGCATATGCTTGTTTCTGAACATTTTGACACTATGCTTACATTAAACTGTGTTTATATATTCATCTTTATATCCTAAGTTCTTGTTTTTTTGTGATACCATGAACCTAATGAGCTAAATACTCCCTCCAGACTATCTATTCAAGGTGTTAGTGAAATCAAGCAAACTATAAATGACCAGACCTTTTCCTCCAGAACAGCTTTCTCCCCTTTGACTTGGGTGAGGCTCTTGATGATAGTCTTTCCTTGTTGGCATTCTGTCTGAAGGCTGTTGACCTCGAGTCTCAGCTTCTTCCTCTCTTGCTCACTGATTTGCAAAGCCTTTAATAAAAACAGTGAGTGTATGAAAAATAGCTCAGGAGCAGCTTGCATCTCTAGTTTTTTAAAAATTGTCTATTTTTGAGACACTGAAGAAACAAACATTGGTCCAAGTTCAAGCTTTTTGAACTGTTGAATAAAGTTACTTCTTTTGTAGCTTTGGTTTTGTTGGTTCTGTGCGATAAAAACAAACACATCTCAGATTTGACAGGTCTCTTAAACTTTTATCTTCTTATGAAATCTTTTGGTTTAGTTTGATAACAGATCTCCTGTGCAGAAAATAATCATTCTTGGCACATGGATAAAGTTGAATCTTTATCAATCATTGTTTCTGTGTCACACTTTTGCTGTTATTTCTTTTATTGCTTGGTTATCTAATAGTGATTTTGTTTTCAAAGGAAGGATTTTATGTAAGCCTTTGGGGTTCTTTCCTCTCCTGCACAATTGCCCACCTTGTATTTCTCTATGCCTTCTTTGTCATTGTATATAACAATAAATAGAAATAAACAAATAAATAAGCAATGCATGCATTTTTCACCTCCTTGTCTTTCTTGAGAGCCGCCTGGGCTGCAGTGAGATCTACTTCTAGCTGTTTCCTCCAGTCTTTCTCTTCTGTCAGACGAGCGTCCAGCAGTGCCAGTCTCTCTTGACTGCTGTCTCTTAGGTGCTTTGAATGTGGTGACAGGTGAAGACAAAGCATTAATGGTTTGATTTGGTACCTATACTGACCAATTTAATGCATTTTTAGTGTTGTTGCTTTTTCTTTTTTTTTTATCATTTTGGAGGATGATCAAAATATCTTAGGTTGAAAAACAATCTGGAGGGACCAGTTTCTTAAGATCTAGCTTTGACTATTTCAAATCTGGCATACAGTTTTCTCACATGCTATGCAGAACAACTTAACACCCATAGTAGTCTTTACCATATTTGTTGTTACTTTTAACATTTAAGAATCATTAACACCTCCCATCAAATTCTAAGCAGGAGCAATTTAACCTTTTGTACTCAAGAAGAAGCATTAACAAATCTGACCATTAACCTAAACTGGGACAGATGTGTCATCCTGATCGAATAAGAATAAACTTAGCTTACCAGCTGTAAGTATGATTCATCTCCTCCATTCTTCATTATTTTTTCTGGTGCCGCTTGTTTTTTTAGCTCTGCCTCCAGCCCCTTGATCTGCAATGAACCGTTGAGGTGACAGCCCACACTCATAGAAATGATTGTTTCGAGGAAAGGTCTTTGACTCAATCATAGAAATGATGAGTAATATATGTACAGCAATTCCCTTTTGTTAGAAATCAGTGTAAATTTTGACCTGAATTTAGTGCTGCTTACCCTCCTATGGAGTCCCTCTAGTTCTCCCTCATGGCGGTGTCTCTCCTCCTTGCTGGAGTTCTGGGCCTCCCCCAGAAGAGCCTCCAGTTCCTCGTTTCTCTCCTCCATCTCTTCTTGTTGCTTGCGAAGCCTCTGAAGCTGTCGCTGTAGCTCTTTCACCTGCACAATTCCATCCTCCATTGCCTCCCGACATCTAAAATTTAAAAAAAAAAAAAGGAAAAATAAATCAGTGATGTCTCAATGACAAGATGAAGTTTTGTTATTATTATCAAAAATGGGTTGAGTGGTTGAATTTGTGCTCTACCGTTTGTGGATGCAGTCCTTCTCTTGGTACGATAAACCAGGCTGATTGTTGTTCAGTGGTTCACTCGTAATGCTCTTGTCCTTTAAGTCATCTTTGTTGACTTCCAACTGGACAAAAATAATACCAAACTTATGCACAGATGGCCTCTTGCATTCAGAGGTTGAATTTCAGAATGAATGAACTTTGTAAAAACACAAACCTGAGCCTGGAGATTTTTCTTCTCAGAGTCTAAAGTGCGAACCCTCTCTCTCAGGGCTCTGTTCTCGGTGTCTAGTCTGTCATTTTGCTCTTTGGCTCGCTGCAGCTTCATCATGTCTGTGAACAGAGAAGATTGGGACCATGATTGTCTACACTTCATTCAAGACTCTCTGTCCTCTTCGCACCAATACATAACACAATATTATGCACATATATACACCCACTGCACGGCAGTACAGTTGGTGAGTTTATACTCTTGAATTTGTCATTAACTAAATTCTAAAAAAAAGAATAAACGGACTTGTTTTACAAACTAAAATCAAGGTTATAATTAGGATTTTGATTACGGGCTGAACATCTTGCCAAAGCATTGATGCATGCAGTAACTACTTAAAGAGTTGCCTGAGCCTTTTTAGAGAATTTTCCAAAAGCATCATGTCATAAATATGAAGTATATCGACGCATATCTGGGATGTAAATTCATGCAACAGTCCAATGAGATATTTCAAATTTATCTGAATGAACACAATCTTAATGTAGATTTGGAACCAAAATTATTGAAAAACTTGCAACACATCTCGAAACAATTTTGCAGGCACTGAAGTGACATACTGAAAGACATTTTAATGAGCACACACTGAAGCTCTCTCACCACAGTGTTTCAGTTTGTCCACTTCCTTCCTCAGGTTCTCTACTTCTTGGACGGTTCCCTGTAGCTCAGATCCTGAGGTATTATGAGCAAACTTTTACTATTAAAAACAAAAATAGGTTTTCTGCTACTTGTGTTTTAAAAAAACATTCCTTTTCATGAACTATTTTTAACAAGTGTTGCTTCAACAACTCCAACAACTCTGACTTAAAATGTCAATTTATTATCAGATGTAGGGAAATTATCCCTTGGTTTCAGAATGGGTGGTTAAAGATAAATCAGGTGCTGTATGCTGACAGCAACATCCTACAGATCAACAGACAACAGCAGGTTAAAGACAGGAGTGGGGCTGCAGGTGTAAATAAGGTCATTCATAGATATCTAATGCCATCATGTATTGTTCTCACAAACACCCAATAAAGCAATTTGTGCAGAGAAAATACAAAACCCTGCGTGTTACTGAGTAAAATATCAGTTCAAAGTCCCATCAAAACTGGCAGTCTTTTGTAGGACACAAACTGTTGGTCCTTTGAACATACCGCTTGTATCCAGGTTGTTGTTCTTGGCAGCATCCAGCTCATTGGTGAGTCTGCGGATATCCTGATGAGCCATTGCCAGCCTCCTGGATGCCTCTTCAAGGTCTCGCTCTAGTCGCTGGCGCTCATTTTTCTCACGGGATATCTCCTCACTTTGGGCCTGGTGTGTAAAAAGAGGCATGGATGGTTACAGCTGAAGAGATCTAGCATGAAATAAGACTGGTCGTAGAGTCGTAAGTGGGCCCACATGCTGCTGTAAGAGACATGCATTATGGCACTGAGGTTCATCATGACTGCAGACCCAGACAGAATTAAGGGCACTGAGCCATGTTTTCATGTGTTAACATTCACTTTCTTGTAGTGACATCGGGACACATGCTGTGACACCTGTGACATGCCATTATCTTTACACCTATTTTGAGCACCAGATGGTTACATTTCATTACATCACATTACTGGAAGTAAATATTTTCTGCATCGTGGCAGTCATGCGAATATCACGGCACATTGCGGGCATGGTGTGTATTTTAGAAAGCAGTGCCGCTCCAAAACATGCCAGTGATTCCCGAGTGTTAGTCAGCGGTTAGTTCAAGCCTGAAGTGAAAACCTACAGGGGTAATATTGTGTTTGCTCTGACCAGACCTGCGCAGCCCAAACAACTTCTTCCAAGGACTCTGGGACGAGCACTGCTGAGAGGGAACACCAGTACTTACACATTCACAGCAGACAGTACATCACATGGCAACACATGGCATCTGTATTCAATGACTGGAATAACTACGTTGGTCAGTACTCTACAAACATCTTCTCCCATCAGTGTATAAAGCCTCTCACTCAGCCAGAATAGGAGTTTCACTTCACCTTAATGTTATCTATGGTTTTCTGCATATCCTCTCTCTGCTGCCTCAGCTCCTCCCCCATCGTGTGACAGATATTCTCCTATCACAGTGACACAGAGGGAAAGGGATCTCAAACACATTATTAACAGTTTATATTGCAAGAATTAACTATGATTGACTAAATTCAGTCCAATAATTAAAAAACATGAATGATGATTCTTCGAGATGATTCTTGGAGAAATAGATGTCAGGTGCAGCCGTTCCTTTACCTGGTGACAAACATCTCTCAGGTTGTCAGTGAGGCTCTGACTCTCCAGTCTCCTTTCAACTGCCTCCAACCTCTCTAGTAAAGTGGCCCTCTCCACCAGAAGGTAAGCCACTTGCTCACTGGGAGTGCTCAAACCAATTTCCCCAAGGTCCTCCTGAGCCAACATCTCTGCCAGTTCCTTACTTTGACTCTCTGAAAGGAAGCGAAGTTAAAGAGAAGGCTGATCATTTGTAAAGCTAAACCATGAGTATAATGTGATAGAAGATAGTACAACAGGAAAACAGTGCTGACCAGTGCATGAACATGTTGATTTGTAAGTCAAGGAATATAAACTTTAACAGCTCAATTTTAGACCATTTATGCTGAGATGCATATTGTGCTGAGGTGCATATTAAGTTTTTGCTGAAGTTTTTAAAAGATTCAAGCTATAAGAAGAGAACCCAAGGGATAACATCTTAACCTTAAACCACATTCGGACTTCTGAAATCACCTTGCTGTTGTCTGATCTGGTGAAGCTCTTGGCGCAAGTGTTCATTGTCTTTCTCATAATCAGCAGTCAGACACTCACGTTCTTCCAGCAAACCACGAATATGTGCGACATAGCTTTCCACCTGAAAGACAGGGATCATGACACATTTTGTACATAGTTTTATAACAATGAGAAGCATATAATAAAAAATTAAAAGCCAGGATGATGGCTTTAATTGTGGTCACCTCCTGCATCTCATTGGCTTGCTGGGTACGCAAGATTTGCAGCTCCTTGTTAGCAGACTCCAGCTTTGCCTCACTGTCAAGCAGCTGCTGACAGAGTTGGCATTGCTGCTTCTGAACACCAGCCCCCAGAGGGCCACTATCACCCTCTGCTCGTACATCCTGAGAACCAAGAGAAAAGAATGGGGCATTTTGAGACCATGTTTTATAGTGATCAGTTGAGTGATGATTGATAAAGCATCCTGTTGAGTACAAGCTCCAAATATTTTTTTAAACAAAAGCCCTTTAAGTAAACTTGCTATGCCCATTGCAACATCATGTCAATGCAAATCCATTCTGATTTAAATAAAACTAATATAATTTCAAATCATAATGTGAATAAATCCCTTTATTTTTCTCTGCATTGTCTTTAGTATACAGCATCAAAACTTTTAGTCATTCTAAATATATTTACAACCATTTTTGTGACAACAAGAGATGGCCACAGCATCAAATGGCATGCCAGCATTAGTCACCTGTTGTTGAATTGAACACTGAACTTTGTGGGGCCTGTAATCTGAGCACACCCCCATGAAGCATTTTAACTACACCATGAGCAGTCAACAGTCCAGCAACGTACAACATATTGTCACCAAGTGGGTGTCAGGTCTCACGTGCCTGTTGTACTTAAACATCACCAGTCTTTGTTCTTATTATTCATGAAAAATGCTGAAAATTTAGATATGAGTTACAATAACCATGCATCATTGATGTTTGCTGGTTATTTTGCAGGAGACTCCTTCATTGTTTTTGTTAGACTTAAATTCCACTAAAGGACAACACACAGTCACAGTCAGTGTTTGAGAAAACGGTTCATGATTTAACACAGGAATGTAGCATCAGTAGTGACTCAAATTATCTAGTCAAATAAAACAACAAATGTTACCTCTTCATGATCCATGGTCATATATGTATCCAGCTGGATGAGGCTGCATCTGTGAGTGTTGAACTTTTTCTCAACGCATAAGTACAGCAATGCTGTCTACATGGTATCCCATAGAGCCCAGCTCACTTTGCAATGATGTGGCAAAGATCAGCTGGTCTTCAAACTTCATTGCTCTCATTGTTGGTACATTTCATCCATGACAACGTCCCTTGTCCTCATGTTCCCCTGTAACAGAACAAAGCTGTCAAAGCTGGAATGTGAGGAGCTGCCTGCAGGCACACGTTTAGAGACAGGTACAAAGCACACTGGGAAATTGCATCACCTGAGGCCATGCAAAACCTCAAGCTGATTAGCTATGTTTAAGCTGCAGCTTAGTTCGATCTGCAGTTTTGTTATTATGTAGAATTCATCATGGGTAGCAACATCTTCATCACTGGAAAATAATTTCTTCTACGATGTATTTCTGAACCTGACAGCAGCAACCAATCCTTTGACATGTTTTGCTTTGAAAGTGGTAACAGTAGCTTTTCCTGGTACAAAATTACTTATGGAACTGAAACCCTTTGTTTTCAAGCTACCCGTTTTCCCCAAAATGTCTGACGAGGAGGAGCAAAGATGTTTTTTTGTGGGACAACTGCTTTTGCATTCCTTATGGTCTCGTAAACTCTTTGTTGAGAGAAATGTCCATATGAGAGATTGCTGACTACATTTTGCTATGATGCAGTAAATGAACAACACTGAAAATGGTGACAAATGGAGTCGTCAGCTAGTTAGCAAAGTTAGTTTCAAAGTTACCGTGGTGCAGCTAACTACCCCACACTCAGCTAGCGCTAGCTCGCTGTCGTTAGCCATTAGCTTCACTCTTGGCCGCTTAGTAGCAGCTGGTTTCCCCTGGTTTAATTTTGAGAACCAGACTTCTCAGTACAAACGCTCACACGCTGATGAAGCTGAGTTTGCCGCGTACAGTTTTACTTACCTTTCCCTGGGAAAAGAAGGCAACACAGCCAGGGGCTAAGGACAGGCGTGGCGGAGTGAATTGGCTTCTACCAGCACCTAGGCAACGGACCGTACCATTCATCAGCGGGTGTAGGGGAAGATGGAGCAGGAGAGCTATGGCTAAAACCAACCACATATGGGGGTGGCATTAGACTGCACAAAAATGACCCCCCCCCCCCCCCCCCCCCCCCAAAAAAAAGGTAGATGAAACATCCTCTTTTGCCCCTTTTGGTGGCAAAATTATGTCAAAGTGTCCAGGTATTCCTCATCTTGTTCTACAGACTGCTTTAAACCGAAACTCAAAATTTTGAGATAGAAGTCGAAATGTTAGATAAAAATTTGGAATTTTAAGATAAAAGCCAAAAATGCAACATTTTTTTTACATTATTGGAAAAAATACTAACAATCCCATCTTTTCACTTTTGTGATTACATACTTCTTACTGACAGAAAACTTTAGATAAAACGTCGAAATATTGAGATAAAAGTTGACATATTGGGAAAAAATGACATTGTTTTTATGTGATAGATACAATTGTGAGATGAAAAGTCAACATATTGGGATAGTCAAGTCAGAATTGCAGGGGACAAAGTTAAAATTTCTGATTGTAAATCAAAATTATGAGAAAGAAGTCAATATTTTCAGATAAAAAGTCAACATTTACACTTTTAATCCAATTAGTTAAACTTATCTCAAAATTTTGACTTAATGAATATCTGCAAAAAAATAATCCTCACAAATCCAGCTTTTCATTGGTATATTTCTAAAAGAAATAAATTAGCTTCTATAACATTATTTATGCTAACATTGTAGAATCCCCTTCAATCAGAAAAGGAGTGTTCTAAATAAATGTATGGGTCTTGAGGCTACTTTCTGTCTCCAAGTATCTCTGGGTGTTTTCTCGAAATTTTTTGTTTGATAGAACAATTTTCCAAATTTGTGACGTCTTTGACAACCAGGCATTGACCCAAAGACCATTTCATAAGTTTTTTTCCAAATCAATTTTATGAAAATCACACTGTTAATTTTTGAAACTGCCTTAACGATGCAAGTCTTCAAACACCAGAGGGAGACAGCACACGTCTTTTGCTCATTAAGAGTTCAGGTCATCATGCAATGCTAAAGGATGAACAATGCTAAAAACAGGTAGAAATAGTTCATCCTTTAAAAAAAAGAAATAAAAACAAATACATGAATGTACTGAATGTTTTTGAATGCTCAAAATAATTTCCTTATTTTTTGTCTTACCTCAGTGTAGGCTCGTGCTTCATCGGCATATTTCATAAGATATTTTTTTGTTTTTCATCACAACAATAAAACAGAAGCTAAGGCAAACTGCCTGGTCACATCTTTCCAAGATGGCATGTACATGACCAGTGCTCTCAAAATACTTCTCTCTCAGACCTCAGAAATATGAGGCATGTTGCAGCTTTGTGTTTATTTGTTTTGTGGCACAACAAAACTTAGGCTACATCCTAATGAAAGATTATTTTAGTAGAATCTTCCACAGCAACAGCTCTATCTATGTCTATATATCACAAAATAAAGAGCTTTCCAAAGTGAACTGTTTCAAGAGAAGGTTTGTTCATGTGGCTTCATGCCCTTCCACTGCTCATGGGTGGGTCTCTCTTCAGTCCATTTTGGAAGATGATGTTGTACCAAGGAGCAGTGAGACAGAGTTAAAAGGGAGCTCTATGCTGCAAAAGGAAATGGGCGTTCACTCTTGAAAAGTTTGGATGGAGTGACTGAGAAAAACATAGGGGGTGCGGCCAGTCTGGAAAGGAGAGGACCACCTAGAGGGGCACAACTGTGTAGCTCAGTGAGGCCAGAAGTTTTGATTCAGAGGATCAAGCTACACGCAGGGTAAGTACATATTTCCTGAACTCTTTGTTTGATGTCAGTGAAGACTACTCATACAAATCAAAGAGTTCTCTTGGTTTCAAAATTTGATTCTTTACGTAGTAATCTTTGTATCCCAGAGGTCAGATCCATAGACCTGCATGTATTTCAAAGTTGGATAGTTTTTTGTTCATCAGAGATTTTCTTTCCTGAGGTGTCATATATTTTTGTTGTCTTATTGCACCAGGGAGAAAAGGATTATATATTGATTTTTTATGGAAGTCTTTGCGATGTGTGCTTTGTACTTTATTTGTGTTCTGGTGAAATTTAGTGTAATGACATAATTTTACAGTAATCATGTTCCCACAACCCACCCACCCACCCAGATGGACCTCTCCTACCGATAAAGATCTGCACAGACATCCCCATCCTGCCTTATTTTCCCAATTCTCTGTTTCTGTTCAACTGCATGCTGCCTTATTGGGAAGAGAAATTACTCTTGCTTGAGCCATGATACCCTGTGTGTTGGCGTGCATGCATGCGACTGTGTGTTTGTTACTATAGGGTATGCAATACCAAGCAGCTCTGTAAAATCACAGGATTTGCCTCAGACTTTAATTTCCTCTGAATTTACAAGTAGAGTGGTTTTAATGAAATTCAAATCTATGTGGAATTATGGGGTGTTTACCTCTTCCTCTGCAGAAAAACAACTTTTCAGAAGGGTACAAAGCTTAATTGAATAAATGTTTTGGAAACATTAAGAATTCAGTAGGCCCTCCCATTGATACTCTGTAGGTTTGCTGTACACACAGGCCAGTCTACAAGAAGTTTTAATAACAACTCATTGCTCCCTGTTTTTGAGCGTGGTCTTATGCAACATAGTGTAGCCTCTGTCTGACTACACACTTTTTCCATAATATGTTTAAAGTGAAAACAGGAAATTTCCTCAACTCTGGTCTTAACGTGGGCAGACAAGGATGTTAATTTAGACACACACCATTACTCTGCTAACTTTGGGTGCAGTTGCTCAAGAGGCCTTTTAAGTATTTTGTTTGTTTTTACAGGGATCAGAAAATGGCGTACCTCCTTATGTTTGTGACCCTCCTGCATCTCATCACACTGGCAATGCTGTTTATTGCAACCATGGAGAAGGTAGCAGTTATAGCTAAAATGTGATGTTTATTCAATTTAACTATTTCATTGCTTAGAAACCCTGTATTCAAGTCAATGTCCCATTTCCCTACAGTCCTGGTGGGTGTGGGATGGCATGGAGAACTCTGACCTGTGGTACAACTGTAGGTTTGATAACTTCACAGGGACCTGGTTGTGTGCATCCTCCAAAGAATCAGGTAAATAAATTCTATATTACCTCCATGTAAAAGACTAAATTCAAAAACCACCATCAAAGCAACAACACTAGTTTGAGAACTGAAATTGTTTTTGAATGTGGGTATGTTTTCTTTATTCAGAATGGCTTCAAGCTGTGCAGGTGCTTATGGTCCTTTCAGTGGTCTTCTCCTCCGTCTCTTTCTTGGTGTTCCTTGGTCAACTCTTTACCATGTCTAAAGGTGGTCTCTTCTACTTCACTGGGCTGTGTCAAGTCTTTGCAGGTAATTGTGAAGAGTGATAATGCATGGCAGGCATGTCTGTTTACAGAGACCAATTAAAAAGGATGGTCCCAACTCTTAAAAGAGAGATAAAATAAATTTGATGTTGCCCTTTAAACTTAAGGAAAGACTGAAGTAAAAGCTTTACATCTCAATGGTTTTTTTTTGGCAGATACCAACAAAATATGAATAATTCAAGCTCCATACCTGTTACTACTTAAAAAAATGTACAAGTGAAAGTAGTACTTGTTGATTTAACTCTACTGTAAATGCCTTTGTATAAAAGACTTAATGTGGATAAAGTAGATTAAAAGAATTTTTAACACATTATTTTACTCATAGAGATGTTCTATTTGTTTTATTCTGAAGGTTTAACCGCCCTTTCTGGAGCTCTCATTTACACTCTGCACAACACGGAAATCCTTCAGGACTCAAGAGAGCTTACAGCAGGACACTTCGGCTACTGCTTCATCTTGGCCTGGGTTTGTGTCCCCCTGTTGCTGTGTAGCGGGATCATTTACATCCACCTGCGAAAGAAAGAGTGACCACAAATCAATACTTGGAGGATAACAGTTTAAACTGATCAACAAAATTAAACTCAAGTGATTTCTTATTCATCAATAATGCTTCTTTTTAAAGGATTTATAATTTAAAATGTTCAGACTTTTGGTCTGGCTGCAATTATAATTTAAGAATTTAAGAACTGTTCTGCTATTAAAGATTCATATGTATAATATTTGTAAGTTTAGTTCAAAGAATTTATATGGCAGCTGCATTAGAAAAGTATGACAATGAAACAATTTCTGCAAATCTATTGCAGTCTATGTAAGTCTATTGTTATCCTAAAAATAGTTTTATTTTTTGAAAATAAATTTCCTATTTGATACCACGAGATGTTTTTATTATTATTATTATTATTATTATTATTATTAGTTGTTGTTCTCGTTGTTGTTGTGATAGGAGTTGCAGTGTTTGTAGCATTATCGATGATACTAGGCATGATCAATAAAATATTCCACTATGACGACTACTCTATCCAGAGGTTAGCAACCTTATTTAGGCCATGACCCCATTTTTACATCACTATTTCACTACAGCCCCAACGACAATGTCTTTCTAGAACTACTGTAATGTCTTAGCAATAATGTGCGACTTAATTGCCCTACTAATAACATAGTTCATCTCTAGGATCCTTTCAGTGCCCACTCACTAACTGCCATGACCAGTGGCGTGCACAAACATTTTAACAAGAGGGGGGGCTTGGCTCTCAAGAGGGCACTCATGTGTATTTTGGCTCCTTAGAGGGCACTTTGCACATGTTTTGGCACCCAAGAGGGTATTTGAGCATGTGTTTTGGCTCCCACAAGATCAGTTGATTATGTTATAACCAGCCAAAGGGGCAGATAAGTGTGGTTCACCAACCATGAAGGCACTACAGCATTGTTTTGGTTCCCAAAGAAGGCAGTTAAACGCATATTGTGCCACCAAAGAGAGCACTGAGAGGCACATTTTTCATCACCTTGTGTACACCCCTGGTTTCATAGTTTGAGCTTGAAAATTTTGAGTTGTCTTTTGTTTTTATTTCTTCATGTAGCCCTTTGGGTTCCTCTTGGATTTGTCTTCATGAGGCCAGGCAGGTGAGGAAGTCTTTCCATTTCTTTTTCTATTTTTCCCTTCTGATAGCAACTTTGTGTTTAAGCAAGGGAATTTAGATGCTGAATTTTATTTTACCTACATTTATAGAGAAAATGAAAGTATGGGATACAGTTCTTTAAGATTTTGTGTGGTGTTTTATTTTTTACAAAGGATAATGCTGAGTGTAGTCTTTCTTTTATCAATTACCAGAAATTCCGGGCGACCCCATATGGGGTCCCGACCCCAAGGTTGGAAACACTGGTTTCTGTGATGTTTCTTCGCTTGTCATTGCTCATGAGATCGTTACCTAGGTTACTGTAAACTAACAGGTTACGTTCGGCGCTAACTGCTCGTAGTGAAAGTAACAGCAGTCATTTTAGCCGTCTCAATCAGACCTCCTCTTGATAATGGCAGATACACCTCAGGCTTTTGATAAAACAACAAAGGTAATTCCTCTTTCTTTGCCCAAAGGAACAGAAAAATTGTGCGAACTCTGTCAGAGTCCAGCAAACCTGCAGTGCACGGACTGTCGGGTCACCTTTTACTGGTGAGTTGAGTTAAAACTGCGAACTAGTTGTGTTATCATTTAAGGTTTAAGTCTATACCCGCTGTGAAACAGTTTTTCTAACGAAAATAACGGTGAATCACGCCTTATACACGCGTTGTTTGGGCTTGGTTACACTGTCTCAGAGTGGACTCTGGGTGGCAGTGTTTGCCACATGATTTCATCAGAAAACCCCAGAACACGTCGACAGAAAGGGCGGTCATGTGATCCTGACGTCATGTGGGAGGGGAACAGCTGGAAATGAAATCACTCAAAAGATTTAAGTATTTTTGTCCATGTGACTGTGAATGTCTGCAGCTGAATTGTTTGAGTCAGTCAGCATCAGCGTTTTTCTGTGAGCAACCACCTTTGGCAACAGTGGACATCTCTGCAGACTCAGTTACAGATCACAAGATGGGGCTCAGTGAAATCCTTGCTGGCACAGTGTTTGGAGTGAAGAGGAGCATGTGGTGACATCCCTCCCTGCAGGGATTTATGTAAAGGGATGAGCCACTAAACCCAGTTTCTTAAAGGGAGCTTACAGCCACTTATTGTGCATTGAGCATCCCTCTCAGTCTCCCCATTCAACAGCTCGTCTAGCTGTTCTGCTGAATTTTACAGAAAGCCATTGTCAACACCACATTTCATGAAGCTGTATTTTACACATAATCAAATGAACCAAGTAGCTTAAACAAATTTCTTTTTATGTTTTTATCATGTTTCTGAAACTCATGTTAAAGCTTTTACATTGTTAGAAGAACAGCATATTGAGGGTCTAACTGGTCTAATCACATCATAATCCTGCTTGCAGAGTGGTATCTGGAAACATGTTTGTAGGGGTCTGTTTATCGTCAGGGAGTTGGAGGAGTATCATGTTAAAAAAGAAAAAAAAAAGGAAGGAAGGAAGAAAAAAAGCTCAGCAATGCAGCATGACAACATAGGCCCCTGTGTCCTGACAGGACCCCTTGATTTGAGTGTGTCGGTGCTCCTGTTGGTGTGACGTGGCTAGATTCCTTGCCTTCTCATTGCCCCTGTCTCAGATCCAGAGAACACAAACATTGAGGAGAGAGCACGCATGCTCCTCTATTGAAGGAAATCCAAGACTATTTCCACAGAAGTTTAAAGATGAGGAGGCCAGATGAGCAAAATTACAGACTAGTTATGTAACAGCATGCAATTTGGTATGCCCTCTGTGCACCCTCATTATATTTTCTACATGGTAGGAGGCTTTCCTTTGGAAATGTTGGTAATTCAGTTCAAACCAATGAGATGTTTTGTACAGAATCCTCTAATAGTCGATAATACAATGAATGAAATTTTCCTGAGAGGCAATTCATTTAGTTTAGATCACAGAAAGAACAAATGATCTTATTACCGGTGTGATTTTTGATAGTGATGTTCAGTACCACTGATTTTTTTCTGATCCGATACTGAATAAAATTCAGGCTAATATTGGCGATATTGATATGATACTGATGCTGCTCCTCACCATTTTCCCACAAACATCAGAACCACATCTTGGTTGTTTGTGGAGTTTATACTGAATGATTTACTGTCTGAGAAGCGTGCAACTGAGGCTAAACATTCCTTGCTTACGCATTCATTTATCCCTCACTATGCATTCTGCACTTGAGCAGGTGAAAGAAAAAATGATTCCCACCAATCGTGCATCATTTCAACAAAAGTTTAGTTACTTTCTGTGTACTCGTTGATGATAAACATTACTTCAAATCACTGAAGTATCAACATTTTGATTTGAGAAACAATAGTGTATATAGATCTGGTATTTGAGGAATTGATACTTCAGTATTGATCCTAATTTCTGAATCAACACAATTTTTATTTTTACACCAGAGAGCTCAAAAACAGCAGCAGATGGAAGAAGAGAGCTCTTTTATTTTTGAGATCATGACAAAAGCCCGAGTTGTAGTCCTTCAGACAAAACAAATTGTCTCTTTTCCCCAGTGATGAAGAACACCAGAAAGCTGACTGGGTGGGAATCCACCAGAGGATCTGTGTGTTGCTTGCACACATTCGTACCCCTTCCCTCTACAGTCTTCAGGAGGGCCGTATTCAAGTACAGCTCATAAAGGTGAAGACATAAAACATGTTGTAAATGCACACTTCTTTTTTTATTTGTAAGTTCAAACTTTATCCTCAAAAATCTGTAAATTTTGTTTCTGTTAAGCGATTTGCTTAAAGCCTCTGAGTGAATGATGTAATACTTCTTGAAGCCTTGCCATTAAAGTTTATGTAGTGTGAAACTAACCTGATGTATACCATGTGTTTGGTTCTCTATAGGCAGAGCTGATGAAGATCTGCAGGTCAGTGGCTGAGAGTAAACTCTCTGAAGGGAAACACAAAGAGGCTTTGCCCGCTGCTCAGTTCTACCTTCGCTGCTCCATAGATATTCACGGCCCTAACTCTGCCCAACTGATCCCTGTTTACCTGCTGCTGGCTGACGCCAACATGGGTCAGGATGGAGTCACCAACCTCATTTTGATTCATTGTTCCCTTCTCTATGGAAAATATTTGAATGTATTGCTGCATGTCTGTATTTGTACTTGCATTTTTAGGTTTAGGTAATCTAGCCTCGGTGGCAGAGCTTCTGTCTCAGGCAGAGTGGGCGTTGTTGAAAAGCCCAGAATGTGGTCACGGAGTCTACCAACAGCTGCACAGGAGCCTGGGCCGCCTCCACATTGCAACTGGAAACCTGGACGCAGCACTGGTCAACTTTGCAAATGATGTCTGTGCCATATTCAGAACAGTCACCATAAATTATACTCAAAATACTTCACTTCCAAGTATTCCAAAAGATTTACCAAGACTGTTGCATTCAAAAAAGAAGGCTGCATTTCTTTTCCTGCTCTTGGCTAACCAGATAGACTTGTCTTATTGTTTGAAAAAAGAACAAGTGAACATTGTTTATATCTTGGTATGTAAATGTTTGTGCTCCAGAACAACATTGGTGTGGTATATAAATAAACACGATTCATAAAATCGAAATTATCTTGATGTTTTCCCAGATTTACTATGCCAGTGAGGAGTATGGTTTGGATAGCACCGTCACCTGTAGAGGCTACGTGCTCATGGCTGATGTGTTCACTAAACAGGGCAAAATACCCATCGTACGATCCTTGTATTCTGAGGTAAATGATATAAACTTGATGTTTTAATGTTAGGACCAAATTTCAAATATCAGTGTTTCAGAATGTAACTTCTCTGATTTCAGGTGGCACGTACTTTACATGGCCTTCTGACCCGCCACCTCAAGATCCACATCCAAAATGTTCAAAATCATTGCGAACCCTCGGAGCCATCATTTGGTAGGTCTGAGAAATAATCAATGGAGGAAAAAAAAGGATCAGAGGATGACATCACCTTGTCATCATTGTGTTAAACAGCAGGAAGCTCCATTAGCCTATCACTGATAAAATAAGGTCAACACTTCTAAATTTAGCCAAGCCGTCTCAATTTGCAATCCGTAAGCTAAAGCCCAGATTTACATGAGCACGCTTATGGCTGACAAGAGACCAGTGCTGACACATCACTGGCTGAGCAGCATCCGAATCACTTCCCCCTATTGCTGCTGCTGCTCTACATATGATGCTTAGCCTGTTAGTGATGCATTTCTCTGGGTGTTCTGGGCTCTGTACTGTAGAGCAGTGTGTATGCGCTCAAAGAAGTTAATAAAGGTCTAGATTTAAGGTAGTTCTGTAAATGCACAAAGATATCATTTATATGAGCTTTGTATTTTTGCCAATGTGCTGAAGCACCTTTTTCTCCTATCCATTGTTTTCAAGATGAATCAGAGCAAATTGAAGTAGATGAGACCTTGAGAACTATTTTGGAGTTCTGGCAGGAAAACCCCAGAAGAGACTCAGGTCAGATTGCCTTGGTGGCCCTTTGCCTCGCCATGTTGTGGTTCCTTGGAGGAGACTCCCTGAAGGTGAGTCACCTGACAAATCACCGAAGCATTAAAGCTCCAGTTTGACACAGTGACACAGTTCCCTATTGCTCCCTGTTTCATCTCATTCAGAGGTACGTCTCGAGATGGGATTATCTCTAATTGGTAAAGCCGTAAAGATGAGGTTTGAATTAGCAGGAGCTGACTTCACCGTCTCGACGACCTGACTTCAATCTTGGTGTCCGCTGTCTCTGTGATATTATTAGTTGTTGTTTGTCCTGTAAGATGATGCCAGATCTCTGGCAGCCATGAGGATGAGACAGCACTGGCTTGTGGATTGTTTTCCTATCACTACCTGTTCAGGAAGCTCTGCCCCAGACGGGTGACAGCTACTGACTTAAGTCCATGTTTAGGGTCAAAGCTCGGGATTGGATGTGATCTCATTGCTTTGCACGAATAGGTTCACCAAAACAGACAGTCAACAAATTAATGGCCAACTTACATTCAGGCAGAACTAACGATACAGACAGTTTTCTCGTTTTATTTCTTATTCCACAGGGTAGCTTAATGACTGCTGTAGAAATATGGGTAAAAGTTTACCATACAAAGATGACATATGAATAAACTAAAGGCACTTTGAACTGATTAAGAAACTACTTAGATCACCAAAGTGAAATTGAGGGTCAGCGTGCCCTCTGGCAAAAGAAAGTCTAAATGCAGAGTAAGACATGTCAAAGTGTCCCCTGAGACACTTTTGCTGGGTTTGTACTTCTTCATTTAANTCCGAAAAAACAGGTCAGAGCTCCCACCTCAACTGCTGGCTACCAAGACCAGGCCTGTCAAGTCTTCCAAGTTTGTGTACACGGCTGACACATCCCTGGTATCCTATGTGCCAAAGAAAGGCAAGAATGTGGTGCTCATGAGTACACTGCATGGGGATGGAAGAATCTGTGACCAGGAACATCGCAAACCAGAGGTCATCATGGATTATAATGCCACAAAAGGAGGGGTAGACAACATGGACAAGCTGGTGACGGCCTACAGCTGCAAACGGAGGACTTTACGCTGGCCCATGGTGATATTCTTTGACATGCTGGACATCTCGGCCTACAACGCCTTTGTCATTTGGATGGCACTGAACCCAGATTGGAAGACAGGGAAGCTCCAGAGGAGACGCCTCTTTCTTGAGGATCTGGGAAAGGCATTGGTGAGACCACAGATCGAGGAAAGACGACATGTCCCCAGATCCCCAGCCTCTGCAGCCATCATGAGGAGGATTCAGGAGGAGAAAGCTGGTGCCCAATCCACCCAACCTACAGAACCACAATCTGCAGAGCCTGAGGTAAGTGTGTGATGCTGCTGCAGTACATTTCTAGCACTCATGTCTTGTGTGAGAGAGAGTAAGGTGTAAGTAAAATTCCTGATCTTTTCATTATTCTAGGTTGTGAACACCAGAGACAAGAAGAAGCGGTGTGAAGTGTGTGGACCCAAGATGGACAGAAAAACACAATACACCTGCATCGGGTGCAAAAAGCATATCTGCAACACACACACAGTAAAATTCTGCCCCTCATGTGTTGTATAGGCTAGTGGCTAAAGGCCATGTGTTCAATGGGGCTGATGTGTTGTCTTGACCGATTAGCTGACTCTATGTGTTCATGTATTCAGCTTGTGTTGTGCAGCTATATGAATTAAATTTCTGAGTTCACAGAAATAAAAGTCAGTAGTTTAAAAAAGAACTTGCCTCACTTGTAAATTTTTTTCCACTCATATTTTGATTTTAATTAATTTTCCTTAAAACGTTTTAAATAATAGGTTATAAATTTGATCTAACAGAGTTAAGGGTTAATCATTAACTATAAAAAGTGTTTCAACTGCTTGTAATTGAGACAAGGTAAAAATCTATTGAGTATTTTAAAATTAGAGATAAAAGAGTTTGATTGTAAAGGCAGTAAAAATCAAAAAATGCAACGGGTCCACCAGACCCACAACCGAATGAGTGTAACAACAAAACGAACAGAATACAAGGGAATTCGTACACTCTACTAAGTAGACCAGTGTTTAGATGACAGACTGTCAAGTTGTCAAGTTTAGGAAAGATAAAAAATTTCATGTTTCATTTACTTTTGTTTGTGTCCCACAGTATTCACCCAACATACATTCACTAAACCCAAAATAAGTACAAAAACCCCAAAGAAGGGAAAAATAAGTACCTATTCACTAAATGACAAGGGATGGAAGAAATGACACAATGAAATGTCACACACTCTACTATTTCATTAGACCAAATATCTAACTCTACTAAGCTGAGCCTTGTATTCATGTATTCATAAGATGGCCATAAAACACTGTAACACTGACCATAACCAGAGAGACAAAGCATAGTGCATATTTATGTACCATAGGTTGTTCAAGGTAAATGCAAAACATGCAACAAAATCTGAAATCTAATCAATTTTTTAAATCTTATTTTCTGTAAAAATGATTTACCAAAAGACAAAACTGACACCTGAATTGCTGATGGAGAAAGTAACAAGTTCTTGTTGACTTTCTTGTATGAGAAGATTATTCTTATTCCAAAAGAAATCTGTCCCAATTGATGGATTTTTTTTTTAGGTAGAACAGGCATCATCTATGATTGTCAGGTTTTCATTAAGCTTGTGTTGTGGCTGTTGTCAACAGATTCAATGTGTTTTCGCTCATTTTTTAATTTTAATAAATGACATGTCCTGACGTTTTGTCGGACCATCTAGGTCAACAACCTTCCCATTTCTCCTCGTTCAATTAGACTGGCCGACCGTCAGGTTAAAGTCACTATAATAACATATTCAGTCGAAATAAGAGGGGTCTCTCCAACTGTCGACGTCGACGACAAACAAAGGCAAACACAAAGACACGGTCCGTGACCCATTTGGCAACATGGCCCTGCAGGCCTGCCAGCTGATACCAAACCGTGACCTGACAGAGCCCATCCAGGGCCTGCTGCAGCTGGTGCAGGGTGCGCAGACAGAACCAAGTCCTGGTTCTGGTTAGTCATCACACTTGTCCCCGCTCATTCCTGTGGATGGGGCTATGCTGCACCAGGATACTTGTCCACACCAACACTCATTTCCTTTCCCCCTGCATAGTTATTTGTGGATTTTTGGTTAAAAAATATAAAGGTGTCAAAATACAAAGTTTATTCTGTATTTGCATTCCACACGTTTTCAAGTGTTTCATTTGGACCACAACTGAAATTTGATGTTTAAGAGCATAAACTAATGTGGTAATGTAAATGTGTGAAACATATAGTGAAAGTGAATCACAGAGACATTTAGTGGTTTGGATAATGACTCATCTTTATTTTCATCTAAAAAAAGGGATATATATTTACATCATTTTGCACATTTTTTGGATAACATCATTTTGGAATCCAGTTGTAACACTGTCAGAATGATACAGAGTGATAGGGAATTTCCAACCTTTCTATGTATTGTTTTTACCCATCTCGTAGCCTGCAGTCCTCGACCTCCTCTTCAATTCAACACGATGTACAGACAGAATTAAAGACTTGTAATGTTTCTACATCATAAGTAACGACTGCTTTTTTGCATTTTCCCCTGCAAATCAAAGTTTCCTGTAAACCTTTCACACAAACCTCTGTTCTGTTTTCAAACACATTGACATAAATCGAACCTTAAGATTGCTGTGAAATCCTACATTTTATATACAATTTCCAAACATTTATTCATTATATCAAAACAAAGAATCACTTTTAAAATCTTCTCACTACTAGTGTTATTAGTACTGAATTATACAACAAAATGCTTGTTTTTTGGCATTCAGATTCATTTTCAGATGTTGAGAGGCAGTAAAACACGGAAACACTTGAATTTCCGCATATTCCCCTTTTAATTTTTGAGCCAGATATACATTAGCAGCAGTTTGGATTTAAATAGTAACACCTTGTGCTCTGTTGTGTTTTTGCACACAGTGACTAGTCCAGAGGTCCCTAAAGTTTTTGTTCTGGGCTGGCCAGCTGTCACACAAGCCAGTACACTTTAAACCATTTAATGTTTGTTTCCAAGACATCTTTCCCTTCTTTTAGTATGTGGTACCCTTTTCTTACAGCTTCTAATTTTCATCCACTGAGTTACGGACCAAGCAGATAAAAGCCACCTGGATTTGGAGCTTGATGATCAATGCTCCTCAAGGAAAACAGTCAATGAAAAGGCATTTTGGAAGTTGTTAGGGTGCATTGAATGACCCTTCAATGGCTATATGTGCTCTGTATGTAGGGTCAATGAACAGAGTGAGGGTCAGAGAGACTTGAGTGTCTCTGTCCTTTCTGTGACTGGCTTTCAAATGTAAAGATATGTGATCTTGGTTTTACACTGATGAACACAATGTGGAATGACACAGGCTTTGATACAAACAAAGACAAAGACTCATAAAAATGAGGGGACAAAAACAATATGGGTACACTGGGATGTGTCTTGGTGAACAAGCCCATGGGCCCTTACATGTCAGGAGAGTGGACATCAGCAGTTTTCACAGTTTGTCAGATACTTTCAAAATATAAATACCAGACAACGTCACAGAGGTGTCAATGGTGTAATTCTCTCAGTGGAGCCACTGTGAACACTTGACAGCGAGCTTCAAATAAAAGCTTTCTTTCTTGTCATCTGGTGGGTTTAATATGGCACCCCCGAGCAGGCCTGTTAGATTCCAGACGGTTAGTAAATCCAGCCTACGGAGGCGGGGATTAATCAAGCTTCACAGCGGTTTCACTTTATTGAGACAATATTAGTGCACACAAACCACTTTCTCTTTAAAAATACCATAAATTAGGAAAACAAGGAACAATATAAAACAAGCAAGGAAAAAAAGTGCATGTTAACCATGGTATACACCACATACTCTTATACTGTAGTTTACAACCTTTTTTTCTTTGTTGCTTGTGTATCTTTTTTGTCTGCCTGTGGTGATGTGTTATGTTTTTGACATGTCTCTAACTTGGATGGATATGTAGTGATTTTTGGAGTCAGGGGTGAGATCCAGGCTGCTTCCCTGAGATGCTTTCAACAGAAGAGCTATGAGTCTAAAAATTGTGGACGTCACGACATTAAACAACATTAAGGGTAACATTTGTGCTTTTAATAAAAGCTGTAAAATATTCAAAGTGATGACGTTTACCCCAGTGAACCCTTCCTTTGAGATGATAGTGATATCAAAAAGCGTACAAGAGGTAAATCAACAGGACACCCAAAGCAAAAGGCTCTTGGCAAATGAAATCCCTGGATTGTTTTGATTTTCTTTTCAAAGAAAAGAAAATAACATTCTACCCAAAGAGGCTGCAAAAATAGAGTTTGCATTTTTAATTTGTACATCATGCCAACATACTTTTGAAGGTTAATATATTTCTTTTTTTATCAAGTTGAAAATGACAAAAGGAAAACATACAAATTATTGGATTAAAGAGTCACATCTAACCAAATCCAGAATGTTAGCACCAAATTTCAGTGTCATCCTTCCTACATTGCAGGTCTGTACAAACAAGTTTGTCCACAGTAGCTTGTGTAAATTTCAGTGTTGGCAGTGATGTCAGCCACTCCAGTTGGATTTGGATATTAGTATGCACTGAAGCTAATATGCTACTTAAATATTTACAGAAAATAGCTAAAAAGAAAAAATAAAATAAAAATAAAATACAACTACCTTTTCAGCTCTTAGACATAAAGGGAAGAAACACCTGGTTGATCAGGGGCCATTGGGGAACCACAGAGGATCCTGGCTGATATGTTCTGTATGTTTGAATATCTAAGTCATCCTATGGCAGTGAGCAGTCACTGTTCTGAGGTATATTTTGTTCGCAGGTGTAGATGCAGCTTTCTCACACGATCAAAAATGTCCTAAAAAGTCATCTGAGTGAGAAACAAAATGCATCTGTTAATCATAAAGTGCTAGACATGAAGTGAGTTTAAAAAAACAGCAGACTGCTGTAGCTGGTAAGGCTAATCAAACAAGCTAACTACGAACGTCAGAATGAATAATCGAGTAATGGCACTCAATTCATTTTCATCTTCCAGGCTTTTGTTGTTTCTGCTGTTCTGAACATGCTGGGGTAGTTTTTCTGATTGAAACAAGAGCCTTCTTCATTCACAGTGAGCAGAGAACTAGCTTTTGAACACAGTGTTAGCACCCAGGGTGATATTCTGGGGCTACGGTTGCGTCAATTGGGTTACATTCTCATTAACACGAAGGTCAAACATTTAAACACCAGCAAATCTGGCTCTTATTTACTGTCAGAGTAAAAAGAAGGGATTAAAAAGCCCTGCTGTGTTTTAGTGTTTGGAATATGATGATGAGTGTTTAACCTGTAGTAATGTTGTGTAAACTTCATTTAAAAGTTACAATCAGTTTAAGTTGGACTCACAACATGCGAAATGCGATCCTGGTTGAAGAGTTCTTGTTTAGTAGTTCAGGAAAAAAATGCAGAGCAGCTAATCTGGTAATTCCTCCATCTCTGGTTAATGCTGGGTATTCCTCTTCCTGTTTATTGTATCCATGTGACAGCTGCATTTCAGTGCTACATCAGAATAACAGCAGACTGTTCCTGGCTCAAGGATGTTCTTGTCTACCAGGGACTTGATCACAATAAAATAATCAAAAAAAGTCTCACTTTCTACTAACCATCAAAGCCTTCCTGCAGTCCCAGCAGGAAACCCACTCTTCCACCAATCCATACTGTTGATTTAAAATAACATCAGCATAACTGTGGCAGTTTGTAGCCTTCATGGGAATCACACACCCACCATTAAAAACAGAAGGGTTAATCTAGAGAAATTTCATGTACTCTATTCCACACTTGGCACCGTGCTGCAGTGGAGGCTAGGTTTTGATATTGTGGTTTGCAGTTTAAGAGGAGAGGTGCAAAGCGAGGAGAATCAGGGGAGCAGCCTCAGATCTTTTGTTTGTTTTGCTTTGTAGGAGAAGGCTCACGTTTTGGGTTTCTACTTCTGTAGTCATATGTTTCTCTGCTCTGGTTTAGCGTTTATCATCCTGTGTTGTGGAAGAGTTTGGACTGATGTGTTTTTGAGAGGAATGTCTGTTGTCATGCATACAGGGAAGTGTAGATGTGCTGTGTTTGGGTTGTGTTCTGTGTGTGTATGAAGCTGCATGGATCTCACTCAGTCAATAACTTGATCTCGTTGGCGAGGAGGGTGTTGAAGTTGTAGGCTGGATCAGGGAGGCCTGGGAGATCAGGCAGGTTGGGGGCCTTGGACTGGCGTGGTGAGGACTGAGAGGGCTCGGTGAGCTCTGGGTCGCTCTCGCTGGAAGTTGAGCCCACGCTCATGTTGCACACAGCCTCGGGCAGGGAGCCACCACCGTTGGGCACAGAGCACACCTCAGGCTCACTGCTGGTCTCGCTGGTGCTAGACACGACGGAGAGCAAGGACATCTTCCGGGTGAGACGGCTGGGGAGCATCGACAGGGCAAAGTCAGCGACGATGCCGGCCACATCCATGCCACAGGCCTGGTCGAAGGCTATGAAGCCCACATTGGCATTGGCTTCACAAACGACAAAAGAGCCATCGTTGAGCTGCAGGAGGTCGATGCCACACACATCCATGCCCAGGATGTTGGATACCTCTATGGCCAGCTGCTTTCCCTGCTCACTCAGGGGACACATCATACCGACACCACCTAAAACAAACAAAAAAACCCATCAAAACATTCAGTCAACATCTATTTTCTCCAGAGGAATTCTTTTACAACATCCATCAACAGAAAACCCTAAAACATGTATCAAAGAAACATTTCCAAAAGACATTTGTCAGTTTAAATGTTCAGCACCACAAAATCAAACAAAACCTTGGATCTGGCATCAGACAGTGCAAGTGCTCTCATGATCTCTTACATAAATGCAAAATAATCTGATGACTGATGTCCTAGATATGCCACAGCACATTACAGCATCAGTGAGACCAGAAGTGCTCCTACTCTGACACCGAAAATCAGTCTCATCAGCTGGAAAGCAGTCAGTCCATGTCTCCGGGGGAACTTCAACACAAGCTTGTTGATTTGACACCCTTACCTAAACTTGTTTACTGACAGAGGGAGTGTTTGGTTTGGTGAGATATTAAGACCATTTCTAAGAGTCTTTGATGATTATCAGTGTCCCCTATGGTTTTTAAATTTCTAAGACCACTTTATTTGAAAATTAATAGCTTGAAGGTTTTGATTAAAGCTAGAACATTGAGACTTTTCATCCCACAACTGGATATAAAACTTACAAAGCTTTAGACCATGACAAATCCAATTATCTCTATCTTAAAACCAGTCTCACTGTTCAAGCTTGGGGACCTTTCCAGTGCAGCATTGCTAACAAAGCCAGTGACCATAATTAGGGAATGAGTTGCTGCTTCAGCAGTGTAATGTGTCTGAACATAATTTAGTTATTCAGTGTGTAATCGATGACTCCCAGACATCTGCCTACCCAGAGAACAGTTGCTCTGCATACGGCCGTCAGTGGAACAGCGCAGCATTGAACCGATGACACGGCCTCCAACCAGAACGACCCGCACATCCCTTCCATGTGACTCCTTGACGTACTCCTGAAACAGGTAGGGGGTGTCATGGCGGATCAAGTGGCACAGGTCTGTCAGGTGGTGTTTATCCCTGGCCAGGAACACAGCCTTGCCTGTGTGGATAAAAGGGAATTTAGAGAGAAAAAAAGAGGATATGAGCTAGTTTTCAGTTTGATTTCACCACTTTTCCTCCTGCTGAAAATAAGATCATGCAGAGACTAAAATTGCATAAGAGGTTGGATAACTTGGAAAAGGTTTTGCTGACAAGTAGCTGCCTCTGCTGACCAAGCCTCATGTCAGTTCCCATTTCTCATATAATGAATAGAGAACTCCTCCTAGAAGCCGCAGAAGTGTTTCTCACAGAGGATAGAAGATGCCTGTTTTAATTAGCACCTCTTGACTGCTTCTCCTGGTTGTCAAGCCCTCTGACCCCTGCTGCAGCGTCAGGGATGATCATGTGCTGTGTGTGTGTGGGTGTGTCTGTGTGTCTGTGTCTGTGTGTGTGTGTGTCTCTGTGTGTGTGTGTGTGTGTGTGTGTGTGTGTGCGTGTGTGTCTGAGTGATGAGGAAAACAAGGTGACTGGGAGATTCTTTGGTATCATTTTTAAGATGGGGGCATGATGCAACACTTGGCAAGTCAAGAAACGTATCACTGCAAAAACTGAAATCTAAGCAAGTGTTTGTGTCTCATTTTCCATAAAATTGTCTTATTAAACTTGACATGAGCCACATTCAACTGACAAGTCAAGATAAATGTCTTATTTCAAGAGACAATTTTGCCTGAATCACTTGTAACAAGAAAAAACTCTGCCAAATAGGTCAGAAACATTTGCTTATCAAGTTTCTTGACATTAGAATAATGCCTCAATGTGAGACACTTTTTTGTAACTCCGTTGGCTAATATTTTTTTTTGCCTCTTACAAGCAACTCAGACATTATTTTTTTTGTCTCTGAATAATTTGAAATAAGATATGTTTCTAAACTGGTCTGATGAATGTGACTCGAATCAAGTTCAAAAGATATTTTCCTATGAAAAGTGGGACATAAAGACTTGCTGAGGTTTAAGTTTTTGCAGTCATTGATTTGTGGCTGAGTGAGACATTGCGCTAACCACTTTGTACTGATGACGCTAAAACATTGTTTGGAACAAGTAGAACCAAAGACACATTAAAAGAACATGAAATCAGGTGCCAGTACAGCTTCTTTGCTAACCTGCCCCTGAATATAGGCATAAAAATACTGAAAAAATGAGAGAGAGCATGAAATTGATTCCATTGATTCTCAATAGGAGTGGGTATTGATAAAAGTGTATTGGTACTTAAGTTCTTATCGATGCTCCTTATTGATCCAATTCTTAATAATTTCCCTTATCAATTCCTCCAGTGAGTTTTCTTTGTAAAAAAGGAGCTTTACAATTTTTTCTGTCTCAACACTTTTTTGAGTTCATAGGTAAATAAATGTAAAATTGGTCAATGGATTTAGATATCTCTGGACACAAATAATTAAAACTTAATAAAAATTGCATGTCGCAACAAAAAGTTACTGCGATATGTTTCTGTGATGAAAGTTAAAATTCTGTTTTAAAAAACTGCAGTTACATCAATATATACTAACCCCTAGCATATCAATGCAATTTCCCAAATACATTAGCATCAAACTGTCGCCATGTTTCCTGTATTGTTTTTGGTACATTAGAAGATGTGTAACATGTTGAATGTGTTGAATATGAATCTCTTGTGAGAGAGTAATGTACATTTCTTTGTGCATTCAATTTTACAGCTTCACAAGTAAAACTTCACACAGAAAATCCTGGATCAGAGTTTTCTTGGTAAACTGTCATTTATCTGTTGAGCTAAGCCAGCTAGGGCAGAATGGTGGCAGTAAGGTCCAGCATAGTGTAAAGAATCTATAAAGAAATCACTAAAAACAAAGGCTAATGATGTCAATGGATTGAACTATTCCTTGTTGATTCTGAAGAGTAACCCGTTCTCAATACCAATCCCTATTTCTGAATATTCTGAAACAGCCTTCACTTATATTTGAACAAGTTTATGAGAGGGAATGTAAGCTGGACTTCAGCCAATGTCAATGGTCAACCTCAGACGAGAAGAACGCAGCCTCTGAGGCCCAGAGCTCCATAAAAAGGCTTAAGTTAGCAGTTGATTAACGGTTCTTTCCCAAACAATACGTGTTGATGGCAGCCTGGGGTAGCAGAGGTCCATTGTTGCCCCCCTTGTACACAATAGCAAAGCAAGTCAAGTGTCAATAACAATGAATACGACTGGGCTAATGGGTCAGCAGACACTGGGACCAGTCTCTTGAAAGCCAAAACTTCCCACCCAAGGACCCCTGTGAACTCAAGCAAAATGGGTAAACAACAGTCAATTTGTAAACTGAAAACTCCAATGGTTAACCAGGCAGACACACTGCACAGGCCATTGTTTAGTGTCTGTCGCAGCACCATAGTCCTAATCAATTAACACTCTGTCAGTGAATTTCATACAGGGGTGGAGCGAGCTGCCATTAAGGGTGTGCAGTGGACAGATTTTGGAGGTGTTGTGTGGCTGTAACAGATCATCATACCTCTGTGGCCACGTGCGTTCTTCACCACCACAGGATAACCGAGCGGCTCCGCCTCGTCGATCATCTTACGGAAGTTTTCGTGCCCCCCTGAGAAAAAAAGCACAGAAACACATACGCACATGAAAAACCACAAAAAGACAGTACATGTGCAAAAATATTGTTCATGAAGTGAAGGCACGGTTCAAGCGTTGTAGACAGCTGAGCAGGGTGGAGGGGCGAGAATGTAGCCTGTTGCCATGGTTACAAAAATGGCTCAAAACAGAAAGGCCGTAGGAGTGTTGTCCCAGGCTTCCACATATCTCGCTGCCTGATTCATTGGATTGGAAAGAACCAATCGCTGAAGGATGCATTAATGTGAAGCAGCTGATCTTATCTGACATGTGCTTCAGCATTTTCTGTGTTGATGTGATTGAAAAAAATATTCAGAATATTAAAAAACAGAGGTGTCTTTAAGGTCTTTCTGGCTCCACTACACAGTGCTTTTCCTTGGTTTCTTTTGTCTCCTGGCCTGGTCTTTCCTGGCGTAAGGTCAGGGGAACAGATGTGAACTGGTCTGTCACATGGCTTTTTCCAGACGCACAGATTCTCATGTGTTTTCACAGAGAGGGAGAGAGAGAGAGCTGAGGAAACAGAGGCAGGGAGGAGAGCGAGCAGCAAATGTGGGCCTGATCACGTCATAAGCTGCTGAGGTAGAGGGCAGGAGGGAGGGGATGGCATCCTTTATTTTGAAAAATCATGGGGGGGCAGAGGGTGAGGCGCTGGACTGGGAGTGGGGGAGTTTGTTACATAAGCTCTTCAGCCACTCTGCATGCATCGCCTGGCCTACTGTGCAGAGAGACGAATGGAATGTAGGCCAAACACCCCCTCCTCTTTCTTTCTTCCTTTCCCCCTCCGTCTGTATCTTTTTCTCTCTGCCCTTACAGTCACCACGGCACTGTGGCTTTGTAGAAAACACAGATATATGTGCCATGCTGGTTGTCAGCCTTTGTTTTGTCTTATTGAATCAAGACCACAAGAAATAAAAGAAGCAGTCTGGCTGTTGTTGTGAATTGTACACACCCACCCACCCCACACATACACACGCACACAACCTGCCGGCAAACTGAAAATTCTATATATAGGTGTAACATCTATGAGTCGTCTGGTTTAACAAGATGTGAATCTGTTGACTGAGTATCACTCTGAATGATGGTTTATTAGTCTGTTATGTAAACAAAAACTGATTCAAGCCTGCCATCCATCCGTTATCTTTATCTGCTCTTCTCCTCTCTGTTGCAGGGAGACTGGAGTCTATCCAAGCTGTCGTTGGGCAAGGGGCAGGATACCCCCCGGACAGGTCGCCAGTCTATCACAACACTAACATGCAGAGACAGACACTCACACCTAATGGCAATTTAGAGTGACTGATCAACCTCATGAGCGTGTTTTTTAAAACTGTGGGGCAAAGAGGGAGCAAAAATCCACATATCCATGGGGAGAAAATGCAAACTCCACACATAAAAGTAGCCGCCATGCCGGGTGATTGACTGGGAACCATCCTTCTGTGAGGCAACAGTGCAAACCACTGCACCACCAAACAGCTCTGTGATGCAACTAATGTAATTAACATGTAAAGAAAGAGCAGATGGGGCAGTTATATTGATTATGCTTCATGTAACCTACAGTCGGTTTTAATAAGCTATAATTTTATTTGACGGACATGAAAAAAACCCATCCAACCTATGCAGCCAGAACTGTTCTCAATGTTTGTAGTAAAAGTGCGATCCAAGTAATCTTGCAGAAACTACAATGGCTGTCATAGACACATTTCAGAGAGCCAGAGTGTGCCTTTGCTTTTAGTGAGTTTCCTCCTTTGATCTGCTCTTCAAGGGTGTTGGCTTGGCAATTAATTGCAAACAGGATTAAATAGCAATATGGCTGAAATTGCTGAAATATTGTACTTGCAGAAAGCGCAATATTTCCGTAACCTGAAATGTGTCAGTATACAGGATATTTTTTTAAAGGCTTGAAATATTTCACTCTATGTATAATGAATCTATATAATACCTGGTTTTCACTCTCTGAAATGAGTGACCAAAAATATGTCACATTTTCATTATTCTCTGATTTTTGAGATGTACCTGTATACACAAACAGATTTTCTTTTGTTGATTTAAAAAACAAAATTCTACTTTTCTTCCTCAACCTGCTTTTCTTAATCAAAGCAAGACTACTAAAAACTACCATCCCCTTCAATATAGCAATTGAAATCAACAACACATCAGAAGGGGGACCTAAAAACAATGGCACAATAAATTGCAAATGCAACCAAGGGAAAAATTTATAAAGATTATTTTTGTAAATTGCTCAGCTCTACTTTCTAGTCTGCTTTATGAAGTCTGCACAGAACCTCAAGAGTCCTTCCAAAGGATGATGTCAGGAAAACTAACCTGTAGTGTCATACATAAAGTGAGAAGTAGCCGACACATTAAAGCTGGTTTACTCATACATTCATTTGCTGAGTAACTTATAAATGAGGACTTTTGAGTATTGATCTACCATAAGAGAAGGTGTCAGGGAGAGGCACCCCGTGTCCAGCCAGCTCCTGAAAGGTCCAGAACTTGTTGACGCAGTTGAGAATGGCCTGAGGTCTGTTGATCAGCCGACAGCCCATCTTTTCCAGGTGGCGCAGCACGGTGATGTCACTGTCTGACTGCACCCAGGGCGTGGGCACCCGCACCACCACCACTTGTGGATAAGACGTAACCAATTCCTGATCCACTCGCAGACCTGGTGAGTGATGTGGTGGAGGGGGAGTGGAAGAAGAAAAAAGAAAACAATCATTAAAAAGATCATTCGATGAAATACAATTCCAGTGTTTTTTTCATGTAAAGATTTTAGAGCCTCAAACACACAGTTATTACTTGTCCTCAGTTCACTACTTATGAAAGTAGTGTGTCATCGTTTAAAGCTACTGTGACGATCTGCAGCACAGGAGCTGGAGCCTCTAAGGGCCTGGAAACATTGTGAAATGGTTGGTAAAACTCAGAAACCATCATGTACTGGTGGAAAAGTTTACTCCTTCAGCAGAGACTGTTTTTGGATTCTGCTCTGGTTGTCACCACACAGCACTGACTGGGAGAGCTGGCTGACGAAACAGGACCAGGCAGAGGCAGCCAGTTTGCAGTCTGGCAGGGTGAAGACTTTGGGATCTGACTTTCCCCACGATAAGATCATTTGTATGCCGCCCATAACTGTAAACAGTTAACCCCAAAATGAGGCAAGAGCCCCTGCTCTGAGTACATCTGCCAAACCTTTGGCTGTGAAGTCCAAAATAAAAACCCCAAAATGTGCATTTTAGGAGTTCCCAACCCATGCTACTTTTTTTTCTTTACTTACATGAGAAACAATTTAAGTTGTAACTAATGTGTAAGACATGAACACAAATATACACAAACTTTACTGATAAAACACTTCATAGCAGGGCTTGGTAATTAATTGCAAATAAGATTAAATAGCAATATGGCCCACTGCAAAATTCTTATAGTCTAATCAGACATGGCAATATTTCTTTATCTTTAAATGTGTCAGTATATGAAAAAAAAAATTTCTAGTAGATGCTTTTTTTTCTACAAACCTGAATTTAACTCTGCTCAACCAAAGAGCGTAATTGTTGAAAACTACCTTTGCAAGAGCCACAATCTAAGTGGTGAAAATTGGCACTTAAATTTAATAAGTTTAAGATGGCACTAGGACTTAATAAGCTAAAGCTTGCATAAATGGTCGAAAAACAGAAAAAATGGGAGTTAGTAGCAAAGAATGTTCCGAAAGCAGAAAACTATTTGTGAAAAGTCTGAAATCTGAGCTTATGTTGTATTCTAATTTTATGAGACACTGAATTTTGAGTTCTCATTATCTGCCATTATCATCAAGATTTCAGAAAATAAAGACTTGAAATAAGTCACTCAGTGTATACAATGAATCTCCATAATATCTGGGTTTCATTTTCTGAAATTAATGAAGAAAAACATCAAACTTTTATGTGATATTCTAATATTTGGAGATGACTCTTTTTGGAATTCTTAAACAAAAGTCCTTCTTTCTCCTTCTCATTAAGGTGAGAATAATTGCTTGTGCTTGTTTGTTTAACAACACTTATGATCGGGAACTTAAAAATAAGGCCTAATATATTACATTGCAATATAAGGAGAAATGAACTCTATTAGATTACTTTTGCAAATCATTTAACCCTATTTCATAGCATAGATAAAGAGTAAGTTCAAGGGTGTACTGTCTCTTAAAGGCTAAAAAGTGACAGATGTTAACATAAGCAAGCCGTCACCAGTCTCTATCAGTGTTTTCTTGATGCTCTGAGCAGAAAAAGAGTGTGCAATAACAGAATATTGGTTCTCCAGCACAGATGGCTAACTCATCAGCCATAGCCAAAGATATGGCAGCATGTTACTGGTGACGGGTGTCACTTTGTCACCCTGGATAGGAAGAGGAAACAGAGACAGGCTGTGAGATTTTTGAGCAGGCGAGTCAACCAACAGCTCATCAAGAAGAACAGATTGGGCGTCGATGAAACCTTTGGGTACGTGTGGGGATGCACATGTATTATGTGTGTACGAGACACGAGGATGAGATTTTTTACCGGCGCAGCACCTCACTTCAAACAGCCAGTGAATTTTTAAATAAAAAAGAAGTGGTATAAAAACCAGATTGTATTTAGCTCTAGGAGTCAACAGGTTTGGGGTTTTATAGCCAAGCATGAATGAGGAGAGGTTCATCAATGTCTGGTGTCCTGATGTATGCAGTCAACACACAATGGTGAGTGGAGCCTAACCAGAGACGCATCTGGTGTATTCCCAGCGTCAGAACCTGCAGGCTCACATTGCTGACAGCACAACTGGCTGAGATCAGCAGAGGTCATGAGGAGCTTGATGGCTGCAGCATACGTAATAAGATCAGACAGAAATCTATGGTTGGCCAGCAGATGCAACGTGCTTTAAGCCTCAATCCCTTGCACAAGGCACACACACTATTGTAGTGAGCAGCATTTGTTTTCAGTTTCATTATGTGCGCAGACGGTTAGATGGAGGGATGGGAGAGAAGCAGAAAGAGGCTGGAATGTCTTGTCAGAGGAAGAGCGGGAGGAAAGGGAAAACGGAGAAGCGTGAAAAAAGAAGTATGAAGCTGTGAAAAGACTGCCACCCCTCCCCTTTTCTCCTCCTCCTCCTCCTTACAATGTCAGCACAGAAGCAGGAAGATTCACTGCCTCTGCGGCCCTTTTTAATACTCACACACTGATCTGATTGTGTAGCTACAGCAAGCACAGTGAGTGGTGTTACAGTGGGAAGTGTCAGGGGATGTGGTCCCATGCTTTTGGGCAGACAGTATTTACTGTTAGCGATGCGGGTCTTCGTCTCCAGAGGAATTAAACAGTGAGCAATGAATCAATTCTATTCATCCGTGTAGTACACTGCCCATCATGTGACCACTGCAAAAACCCTCCTAAATGTGTAACAAAAGCAGCATAGGTGTTTGTGTTACAGGCTACAGTAACTGTGGGTGTGGCCCAGTGGAGCTGCAGCTGATGTAAATGTTATGTTTTTTAAGGTTTAGTGGGTCGCGTACATGTGTCCCGTTTTCAATCTGCCATACAAAGCTGACAAGCATGACAAGCATTCTGTGCATGCCTGTACGTCACAAAGCAGGCGATGCAGAAAAACGCTGTGCCAATGTTTGGTTGGTGGATCCTGACAGCTCTGAATGCAGTCTTAGTCTGAGGCTGAGAGTCCTTTCCAAATGAGCCAAATGGCACAGCAGGTTAGGTTAGGGCACACATTGCAGCTCCCATGATAGATTTGCATGTCTGTCATCAGTTAAACCAAAGAACAGGGGGAAAAAAACGAAGTGTAGAGTGAGGCTGATCAGCAATTACATTAATGCAGCAAAAGTTAACCAGTCATTGGGATTAATTTGACACTTTTTGACAAATCCGTCCAATAGATCCAGAAAATGTCACAGATTAAAGGGTGATTCCACATTAACCGTTAGTAGTTTATATGGCGCAAGGGTGCTCTAAAAATAAAAACATATAACAATAACTAGACCTGCCCCAACTAATTTCAGATCTTTGAGTATTGTATTTAAGACCCACACATAGCACTTTTAATTGATTAAATTTATTCTAATAATTAATTTTAGATATATGGGTTTAAGAGTATTCAAGGATATGTGGAAACCCTATTTGTCATGTGTGGGCACTAAGTTGTAACAAGCTACAAGTTCAAAAGTGAAACTAAAGCACTTCAAAAGTCTTCAACATTAAGATCTCAGCTGTCTTTGACATCACACCAACATCAACAAGAAACTCAAAGTTTTCTTCAAGTAAATTCATACACAAGCTGCTCAAAATTTAGCTCAATAGCCCTACAACAAAGACTATGCTCCACTATAGGAAACACACAGTGAAATGCATTGAGGCGAGCAGAGGGGTGAGCCTTGGGTTATGGGAGCCAAGTGAGTTCATTCAGTCTAATGCCAAGTCTGATTCATTGGTTATTTTTGTATTCTTGACATCATGCTGTGCAGGAAATATTCTGTAGCCCACATCCACAGTTGTGCAAACAGTTTGGAACAATGATATTCTAACTTCATTTTGATGCCTTTTAGCAGTCAGGGAGGAGATTAAGTTTTCTTTCCATTCTAACCTGAGGGAGTCCTTGGCTGGATTTTTTTTTTTACAACAGTCTTGTGAAAAGAAAAAATGCATTTCTACATTCCAAATAATATTTGTGGCTTTGTGGTTACTGACAGCCTTTCCCATCCAAGTTATTCAAGTGATGCAACACCATTCTGCAACCAAGTGAATCGAGTTAGAGGGCTTGGTGTCCAGTAATCATCGAGCAAACACTAAAACTATACAAATGACAAGTTCCAGTGTTTATTTGCGGTGTCACTGTATATACAAAGACAATTCAAACATCTAAAATAACATAGTCTGACTGGTTTAAAGGATTTCTGGTACACCAGTTCAAGTATTTTCATTTTTCTGGTAATGGTGCAGAGACCTAAAATATAACCTTACAACACAATTCAGTTCCCTCATAGCAGCACCAATAAGATGCAAATATAGATATCAGGCTGCATGCAAAACACTGCAAATGAGCAGGACTCTTTATGAATTGACGCACATGGTTTTATCCATTAGGGCTGAACACTCTGGTTATGTTATTGAGACTCCACTGTAACGTGTCCTTGTCTGGTGGTAATAAGCCTGTCATACTATCCCATCCTGTTCACTATCAAACCAGTTTTACATTTATCATGTTTAGGGTAAACGTGCGCCCACAAGCATCCACTATGATCACAAATGGTTGAAGCATCAACTCATCTTCAGTCTCTCTCTTTAACATCACACTGCACCAATGATGGAGTGAGAAATGCTTCTACTTGAAAAAGACTGAGTCTTAACGTGAGGGTCCATCCTTTAGCATGTGTATGAGTGTGTGCATGTGTGCCTTCAGTCCTGGGGACATGTTGAACCCATTAACTTGGGTGTGAATTGCAGACCTCATCCAGACTTGAAAACATAAAAAAGCCAGGAGCTTGAGAAACTTTTTGAACAGACGGTTGTAACTGAAGTGTTATCTGTTTTAGGGCTCTGATTGCCTTCTGACCCAGCATAAAGCAAACAAGTTTTAAAGCTCTTATGGTTTGACTGTGTGATGCAGCAACTAATGCCAGTGGGAAGCTTTTAACATCTTTTGGCATTACAGCTGCTCTTTTGAATTTCATCGAAGAAAAACTTTCCTCACAATTTGTTCCAGTAAAAATGCTCTGAAGACAATGCACACTAGCGGTGAATAACTCTAACCACTAATAGATGTGGTCAGAGACCACAGGGCCATTATGGATCACGTAATAGAATACCACTTAATGTACCTATGAAGAAACAATGAGGGACATAAACAATGAGGACTGTAAACAGTTACTGGTCCAGTCTCAGTTACTGCATCATAAGTTTTAAACTGACTTTACTTTGAATTGCAGAATCTTCCTTGCTCCTTGATCCTAGAACTGTATTTGTACAATGATCAACAAAAAGATTCACACACCCTGTCCTTAACTAGAAACATGCTTTATTTTGATTTGTTAGAGATGGTGCAGTCAAGATGTAATTTCCTGTTTGGATTTTGCATTGAAAAAAACTCTGACCCCAGAGTTTACTGCAGTTTTGGTGGGAAGGAAGTGTGTGGTGTAATTCATACCTAGATACTACCTTGAGATCCCTGCCACGCACTGTAGCGCTCTGTGTGATCAGGCACAGTGTGGCCAATCTGTCCACCTGCTGCTAATCTGTGATCTTTAGCCAAGGCTCAGGAGACATTTCCTGTGTGCAGACTTGGAGCCAGCAAGGATTACACGTCATACTAACTGCCCTGCTCCAGTTGTGTGTTTCTTACTAAGCTACAGGTCTAGACAGCTGTCTGTCGATCTATATATGTTGGTCAAATTGCCCTCATTTCAGGCTGTACCCTCATTTAAGGCACCTACAGTAGCTTATGTGCTGGTTCATCTTATCTAACTCTGGAAGGTCAACAAAGTGGTTTAAGAACCCCCAAAGCTCAGAAAATACTAGGAAACGTTAAGTTTCACATTTCTTGCTTTCTTCACATTACTTCATTACTAGTACTTGAAGCTCCATGATGCGCAGATAACTTTGGCAAACTTAGCTGTTAGCCTCATATCATAGTGTACAATGGGCAAGGTAAATACTGACAAAGTTCATATTGTCTCATTTCACATCTTCTCTCAACTGGTCAGTCCCCATCATTGTCAACCTCCACCAATTGGTGTGTTGGCTAAGATCTAAACACCTCTCATCTGGTGACACAGCCCCACTTGACAAGGCCTTGATGAATTCCACGTGTTACTGTTTGTTCAGACTTACAGCTACCAACACATTACACACATACTGTGATGTGTCGTCATTTCATGACAGGAAGAACAATGTGTCCTGGGTGAAAAGCAAAATGAAAGTAGGTTTACTACAGGTCCACGGTTATATCAAAACACAAGTGTAGAAAAGAAAATTGATCTAGTATGATGTAGAGAAAATCTGAAACTTAAGTGGTAGGTGATTGACGTAGTTAAACCCTGGATATTAATGCATCGTTCTAGGAAACTAGTGTATCCAGCAAAACATTGTTATATCTTTATAATGATGACTGCCTTCCTTTTTTCCAGGATTATTTATCAGTCTTCTCTGTAAAGACAAATGAATCCAGTTGAGGCTATCAGTTTGGGTCCTGGTCACATGTGAAAACACCTGCCTGTGTGTTCTCTAAATTAACGTATTGTGTCCTCTTTCCTTGAACTGTGCATCATGAAAGTTTCCATAATATTTCAGGACCCTGTGTAGAACCAACAGCTGAGTGGAGGGCTTTTGGAGAGACTCCCTGTGCAGCACAATAAAACATTCAACAGATTATTTCACTTTTGTCTCAATAGTCAGCCTCGCAATGTGCAGAAAACATTATTTCCCTGTTGATTCGTTACTTAATTACCCCTATCGTCCAGGGCATAGTTAGGACAGCAGCGTATTCAGCGAAATTAAATCAAGCCTCATCGCTCCCCTCGGTCTGGAGGCAGTCTGGATGGAAAGTGGGTTAGGCGGTCACTGCTGTGGTTGCACTTCGTTTCCTCGCTAGCAACCAGAGCGGACTAGCCCCCCTTTCTGCTTTACGGCAGTGAGGTCCCCAAACAATAACCACCTGCCATTAACTTTGAAACAAGCAGAGAACTGGCCAAAAAACCCAAGCAGCACACAGTTTATAACAAAAACACGTTATACTGGCTGTCTCTTGAGTGTTTCCAGTACTCACCTAGTTGCCCCTCGCTGATCGTGAGCACAATTTGGTCCATGAGCAACGAGCGGAATTCAACGTCCTCGTCGGCGCAGCGCTCCTTCAGAGCCCGGAGGATCTGGACCTGAGGATACTCCTGGCTGATGCGCCGGTCGGTCACGAACCAAACCCGAGAACACATTTTTGGATAATAAGTTAAACGAGTCTGCAAATTGAAGCTGGTTGAGCGGCAGGTGTGTGGAGGCAGCGACCGGCGTGTGGCGGCGGTGAAGTGTTAGCACAGAGATGCTCACAACAATGGAGACCTCGGCGGCTAACGGCGGCAGCTGCAGGCTGGAGTGAAGTGGCTAAAAACGGGACCACGGGTCAACCGTTGTCTGGACCGAGCCGGCCAAGACAAATTATCTTATTTATCACCTTTGCTTCCCTTCATTTACAGCCATTGAGTCTCTGTGAGCGCCGCGATTGGAAACCAGTCCGCAACAAAAATCGACAGAATCGGGATGTAAATAAGGGAATGTTTCCGGCAGAAACTTCTTTCCTCTTCTTCTTTCTTCTTCCAAACCGACGTGCAGCTCTACTTGCCCGCCGGGGCGAACAAAGCTCAGGCTCTGCCGCTCTGCTTCCTCCTCAATGCGACTTAAAAACTACGGATGAAGTTTTCCCGCGACTGCTGCGGATGTGTGGCGCTGCAAACCGCTAAGTCGTCGGTTTGTCACAATGAACAAAACTATCCCACAACAACCTCCTCTCTCTCTGCTCCGTTTGGCTGCTATCCACGAGGTGCTGGTGCTGAAATGTGCACGCGCGTCGTTTACAACTCAAGCTCTGCGCGTGCCCGTGCACGGTTAATGGCGCCTGCCCCAAAGTTAAAAGCTTAGGAGATAATAAACCAATCGCAGTTCGCAAACTTCCTCATGGTCCAAACAGATCGCGGAAGGTGTGGAAGAGATTAGAGGAGCCTAACCAATAAGGAGAAGCGATACGGGACAAGAGGCGGGGCTTGGCAAGGGCGCGCGGACAACTGTGTGAACCAGTGCGTGTAGTCTGCAGTGAGCACGAGACCGCGCACTTTCCGAACCGGTTCAGACCAGACGGTGCGAGAAGGTTTGGCGAGTGCCGACAGCGCTGTCTCTATGCCGAAGTGGCAGGAGATAAAACAAGGTCATTAAAAACCAAGCACAGTTTCCGTTTTTCTTTTTAATTCTAATACAACACTTAAAACTGGGTGGGGGGTGGGGTCCTCAGCCAGTATCGTCAGGGCTGCCATTCAGAGAGAGTGAGGCTCACAGATTGTAATGCTGCGGGTGACCCACTTCTGTTGCTCACCCCCTCTGAAAACTTTACTGCTACTGTGTGTGATTATACAAAATTAGGTATCTATCCAACATAAAATAAATAAAGAGTCAGCATTGCTGATATCAGCGTAGATACCAATACTTTTTACTAAGAAAAACAACTTGTAGCACTTAACCAAGAAAAACATCACTAAAACTGATGTTTCTGTTCATGAATGAAAGTAACTTCTTTTTCAATCAGAAAATATTCATGTGCCTTATTTTTCTGCTTTTTTTGTTTAAAAAAAAGGTACATTTACAGCAAGTATTACATTTTAGCATTAAATATACAATTTAGATCAAATAACTTTCACAAACCAGTAGAAAATAACTGCCACAGAAACAGACAAATATTGAGGAAATCAGCAATATACTGATAGTTAAGGGCAGTAGTGGTAAAATATTTACACTGGGTGGTCCAATAATTATTTGAAGCACTGTATGTGTAACTTTGTAACATTCATATCTTAATTTAACTCCAGTAGAATAGTTCATTAAGATTTATTCAACTAGCTGAATGTGCATATTACATGGATATCTCAATGGGAATAGTTTTCTGAAAGTACAACTATGATGATCAGTTGCATTTTGAAAAACAACATGAACTAAAGTGAGAGGAGTTAATCTGCTCATTTACAATGTGAGTGAGAGGAGCGCAAATACAGAGGAGAAACTGAAGCCTAAGTATCAGTCTCATCACACAAATATTGATCAATACTGATACCAACATTGGCATCAATTGATCAATATTTTTGATGATCTGCCCCCCACTTCTACTTGATGTAAACAAACAAATCATTTCTTAAGACGTAAAAGTTATTTAACTCAATATTCTGTCTAAGAATAGTTTTCTTCAAGACTGTTGACTTAAAAATATCTATCCATCCAATATTCATAATTATTCCACAGGATTAATGGTGATGCACCTTCATCATTAATCACAATACCTACATTGATGGAATGAACTAAACGGGTGTTTCTTTGCTTAAACTATGCAAAAGATGGGCTCTCATCTCATTGAGGCCTGCTTAAGATACAACCCTTAAATTGGTCAAAGCTGGGTTCCAACAATATCAAGCATATTTCTATATACTATAAAAGAAAAAAAAAATTCTAACTTTTGAGTCTTCAGTGGCATTTCTAGAATTTTTTTCATCAAAAGTTGAACTGAGAGACTTTTATGTTTCTTTTATACAGTTCAGCACTTGGTCATGTCTCCAATAAGACTGTCATTTGATTTCTGGATGTCACGGTTCATCTAATGTCTCCCTCTTTTCTTCCAAGATAACAGGGGCTCTGTATCGCTGAGCCCTCAGAAACACTATCAAAATAAAGCGCACCAACATACAGACGTTCAAAAACCGTTATCACAAAATACCGTTTAACTTTTTCATTCTCTGAATTAGTTGTGGTTTCCTCATTAGATACGGGTTTGCGCAGGCGCGGCATTCAGGTCAGCAAACGACATGTTTTCTCGCGAGACTTAACTGGGATGCTCGTATGAGAAATTGTCATGAAGTTATGTGACTGAGTCAGTGATTATGTGGATTTAACATAGTTCATTCTTTAACCCAATATATTTTCCAACCATGGTGAATCAGGTTTATAATCCAAAATTATCTTTATTTCATTGCAATGAACCCGAAAACAGGGTATATTTAAAACCATATTCTAATAGCTTCTGTGTCTTCAGAATTTTATTCCACATTGCGCATACGTAATGAGTCATTTCAGGACAACACATTTTTTTCCGCGAGACTTCCTTTTGGTTCTACCCTGGAAATTACCTGCCTCTGTCAGCATATACCTATGGAAGTTGCTTCAATATTCCTACTGAGCTCCTACAACGTTGGTGAAACAGCAGGAATGAACCGGGCTGAGCCAGTCATGTCGCCCTATCAGAGCATGGAGGGACTGCAGGTCCAACCTCCCATCGTCCTTATTGTATTGATGAATATATTTTTCTATTAAAGCATTTTTACCCCTGTTTGAATCACACAGAGTCAGAAGTCTTTATACACCCCTGAGTTGAATGCAATAAGCAGATCCAGCATAAGGGGAAAAGGCTTTGCAAAAAAACCTAGAGGGAAATAAAAACTCTAAAAGAAGAAGATGAAGCCAGACATTTGGAATATGAAAGAGGACGGTAGTAATTTTCCGACAAAAATACAGTATGATAAGTAATTTGTGCAGAGTACCAATTCCTTGTTCATATTTCGTCTAGATTGGGTGAACAATTAGTGATTTTTTTATATTTACAGTGACGTCAGGTCTGTGCACAAGGGTAGCATTTAGAAAGGACGACATATGAGGATTTATTTCATGACTTTAGGGTGTCAGGTGTTTCACGACAGTCAACCCTTGAAGTACATTTGCTTATGCAAAACTGACCACTTTCATATATCATAGTATTGGGCTTTGACATCATAGCTACACAACATATTAGGTCAGAGAGCCATCTGGTGGTCGACTTGAGAATTACAGCCTCTAGCTGAAATGGGGGTATCGAACAGGTAGCTCTTCTCTCTTTTTTATTTCTTTATCTTCTTATGTGAGTTTTGAAACCAAGTAACATTTGAAAAAATATCGGATGTCCTCATAAATATATTTTGAAGATTGTCAAGCAAAGTTTTTGAAATGTATATAATTGTACTAAGCAATTGTCTTGAAGTTGCTTTTCGGAATTGTATTTGCATAACTGTATATAAATACTCCTTTGTTTGTAAATAAGTAGATAAATAAATAAATAAATACAAAACATTGTTATGGCTTGTTTTTCTGCTAAAAGTCCTTAGAGTCCATGAGAAACAATATATTGCGTGCACTCCAACCATCCAGAGGAGTGCAGCACTGAGTTATTTCTGAGTCTCACACTGAAAACTGAGAATGGGTCCATGTGACCAAGCATACAGAGAAATAATTCATTTTTGGTCAAATGTCTGACTAGGTTCAGTTTTGTCTGAGGATTGGGGAGAAACTATATCACGAAAAAATAATTCAGAAATTAGCTTTATTGTTGAGACTGAAATATTCACAGATAAGGAGGGGTTCAAGGAATACTGTGCATTGTATGACATTAATTTGCTAATTTAGTTATTTCCCCTCTACAAAGCTTAGAAAAATATACACTATTTTCATTAACTTAGAATTCAATCTCTGCTTTCTTTGAGCATCCAAATCTACATTAGAGAGACATCTGTCATGTAGTTGTGCGATTTCAAAATCAGTTAGCTTTAAACTAAGAGGGTAGTATTGAGTATTTTTTTTTACATGTTAGAATTGGAAATAACAGCTCTAGTCTCTAACCTTTCCCGTACATTATTCTGCCATGAAGGTCAAACAATCAGTTAAAGCAACAGTATGTAAAGATAAACACAAACCCTGCTCAAAGTGTTCTGTGTCAAATGAAGCCTTAACATTTCAGATATAAAAGCTTGCAGCCAAAAGAATGTTCTTATTTGCTGCTAAGGTCAGTTCACACTTTCACATCAGCTATTCTTAACAGTAGTAAAGAACATTTAAGAAATTTTCAAGGCAAGGAAGGATTATTTGTGTAGCAATGATTCAAAAAAAGATGAAATATTCATATCTTGATCATCCTGTCAATCCTAATTTTACTTGAAGTAGAAATACTTAATATTTCACAGTGATACTATTGGCTTGTGTATCCTTGGGGGAACAATGTTTGCTTCGTGGTTGCATGACTATCGAAGAACAAGTTACACTCATCTGTTAGCCTTTGAGGTTATGCATGTCTGTTTTGACAATCCTATTAAGATCCAATTGGACACCAAAAAACTTAGAGCCACAGGTACACAATCCTATGTAAAGCTAAACTTTGCAACACAAATTCTTTACATTATGTGGACTCACAGGTTAGAACCAGAGAACAATCATCAAAGTAGGTTGAACTTTTAGCCTCCTTCATGGTACAAATGCTGTCTGGGAGATGATCATCAAAATAAAGGTCACTTGCTGAATTTTGTGGGAACCATTTGCTCAGAAAGCCATGATGAAATTAGAGTGATACTTCCCTAAAGACAAGACTTTATGAAAGGATAAGAAATAAACCTCTGTAAAAGCTCAAGCACAACTACTGAGTTTTGAAGGGAACATGGGATTCATATGCTTACTTGGTGCATTATTGTCTTCCACAGTATGATCCCATGTGCAGGTGGGTGCCCTGTGTCATAAAACAGTATCATCAAATAGTATAAAGACTAGCTGAAATGTGAATCCAGTATATTATGTGACAGATGAAACATATGACATTCAATGCACACTTGTTGGAATATCAGCCAGCACAATGTACCACAATCTTGCAGCACTTTGTGTTTTTTCAGCATGTAACTGATGACATGTCCTTGTCTTTGAAGGCCATAGGTGTCTGCTTACTTCTCAGACAGCTTTTGGTATAGTTTTGTCCCATTGGAAGATCAGTCAATGCAACTGATGCGTTTATCTTAAATGATCAAAATTAAATATTATGATATTTTATGGTTATTATTATTTATTTGTCATTCGTATTAAATGTAATGTCCATCTGACGTCTCAGTAATATATCATCAATAATAAAATTGGGAACTAGTTAAGTGGATGTGATTTCATTTTTCCTTTTGTGGTGCATGAATTCATCTTCAACGTGCTCCGGCTGGCGCTGGAAGTAGTTCCGGTGGTGTAGCAGCCGAGCGGAGCACACAGACCCGGGATCTCCGCGTTGATGAGCGCAAATGCGAATAGCGGGTCGGGTCCGCCTGTCATGACTGTCGAGTGACCAGAGCAGCGGTCAGTGTGACGCCGTCAGAGCACCGTGCTACAGCCCGAGTGACAGCGTCGGGGCACCGCTGGAGCTTTTTGTCTTCGTGGGGATTTTTCAAGTGCAGAACAGACGTCTGGGGCTTCTGGGGGAGAGAGAACACATATTGAGCCGGTTCATATTCACCCCCAACGGTGAGTAGTCCTCGGAGGAAGATTTAAAAATATGGGGCATGGTTGCCTTTTATGAAATATTATCACATACGGGAAAAGAAGAGTTTTTACTGAACGGTAGGTTATGACAAGTTCGCTGCCTGTCACTGCATGCATCCAGGCATTGTACCATTTGCCCAAATCCCAAATATGCGTCGCATAAAGTGAACTTGTTTTAACTTTATAGTTGTAGTTTTTGGATAACATTTAAACAGCATGGCTTATAAGTTGGAGACACATGTTTTTTCTAAGTTTTAACACAGTTACCCTCATACTGAATGGTGTTGCACTCGCAAATATGCATGGAGAGGACAGTGCCTTGCACAGCTGTAAACACTTTCTCAGTGATAGCCTTTACAGTGGGAGCTGAAAGCCTGATCAGCAACTCCAACTTTAAAGAGCGCTGAGCTTTACCTGATTTATGCAGCATTATTGCTTCATGAAGAGTATGGAAATGATGTAAGTAGCTGGATATAGTAACTGATTTCAAAAAAATTCCTCCTCAACTGACATGTAATAAAAAGAAAAGTCAATTAATTTTGAGCCCTATGGATCTTCATCATGTGGCAGCCCACTTTGAAGAAAAGGTTGGATCATTTTTTGGGCTCCTTGTAAGAAGTTTTTAACAATTCATAAAGGATAGCATATGCACATTTTTAGAATTGAACTCACCAAGAAACATTGCACATTAGCCTTGAAACCAGCGTTTGCATATTTCTTTACAGAGGAGCCATTCAATCAGTAAAGAATTTGGTCAATCACTTTATCAGTTTGTGTTTAAAAAAGAAAACCTTTTACAAAAGTTATGACATGAATAGTTACCTACAGAGGATGCTTTGACAACACCTGATGCAGGGGAACCTAATACTTAAACAGAGTTATTCAATGAAAGAAGAAAGAAGGCAGTGGAACATGCTATAACTGTCCACTAGTGCCTGTTTTTGAAGAGGTCATGCAGGTCACCTTTATTTACTGCTTTCCAGTAAGCCCAGTTTGTTGACGAGGTTGTTAAGTGTTGTCCAACATGGATTTTTTTCTTACTGTAGACATTCCTGAAATTGAACAGCATATTCTTCTTTCATAAAGAAGCTTTAACCTTGGCATGAAAAGAGACCGCTGTAAACATATCGTGCATTGTTTAGGAGTCATTATCTATCATCAGGCTACAGTATGGAGATCCAGCCAATACTACACAATGCCATCCCTTTAAGAAGACATTGACAAGGGGAGGTATGTGTGAGTGTGTGTGTGTTTGTGTGTGTGTTTGTGGGCGACAGGCTGAGACAGCATTTGAGAGAGTACCCTGCCACTGATTTGGATGCGCCTCTAATTCCTATCAAGATGAGAGCTGTCTGAACAGATTTCTCTCATCATTATTTGCTCTGAGATTTACTTGCGCTTGTAAATGGTGTTGATTGAGGGTAATTTGGCTTTTTAATTGCTGAACAGCTGCCACACTCACTGCTGATTGCCATTGTAGACTTTCTCAGTAGATCACTCATAGGCCCCTAAATGCCTCATTAAAACCTCACGCAGAATCGTATGAACGTGTCGACAAGGAGCGCTCATAATGTTTTACTGATTCGTGTTTTATCATCGGAAAGGTCGTTGTAATTATCGTCAATGTCAGCAAATGCAATGCTAAGACCGAATGTAGTGATGACTTTTTGAAAGTTGAATTAAGGGCTATTTGTGGATACACTACATGTGTTTCAGTCCCTTTGATGAAGATGAACTCCATATGCCCGTGTAATGGATTAGAAAGAGTCAGAAGGCTTATTTACATGCTTTTATCCTCTGTCTGCAAGAGGACAATGTAACAGACTTTTGTCTCCAGGTTGGACACTGCACATCTGGACTATCTATCATCTAAACAAAACAGCCCTGCTAAAGATTTTCTTCAGAATATCCTTAGCTGCACAACCATAAGACACAACTGTAACATCATAAATTATGAATTAATGATTTTACAGCACGCTGCCCCCTCACTCAATTTGCCAATCGGCATTATCAAGTATTCACTTTCTGTATCACAAAATGTCAGCAGTTAAACTGTACATTGATTAACAAACATCAACAGGTGTTTACAGGTAAACTAAGTTTGAAGGGAGTTTAAGTTAAGCCACCAAACAGTAAATAATATGGTTTAAGTTAACTTAGCATGCATACTTTTAAAGATATATAACACAGGAATAATCTCCCTTTGTTTCTTTGTAAACCTCTTGAATGATGCTTTCCCATCTCTCAAACATGAATTTAATGCAACAATGCTGGATGTCGCTTCTAAACGTGTGCACATTTTCCAACCAGTATAACTGATATTACATACAGAAGAAATCCCTGAACCTGTGTCTAAAGGGCTTAAAACTGTTTGTTTGTTCATAAATGACAACTATTAAAACTATGCGACACAAAGCAGCACTGCAAAACAAACTTCATGGGTCCAATCAAATAGACTCAGAAAATTAAGATTTTGTCTCAAACTAACACAAAAAGAAAATATTTGACAACTTGAAATTTCTTCAGCCAACAAGAAATGTAAGGTTGCAAACTGTTTTTTTTTTTTTCTAATTTTTTTTAATGAAGAAGAAATTGGGCCACATATGCTTCTGCCATGCGTTGGACGTGTGGTGAACAAATCTGTTATTTAGCAATTTATTCTTACACTGAGAACAAATAGTCATTTCTTACACCATGCGTTTACACTAATGATGACAACCAACTTTCCCAGAACTTGTTAACACATACTCTATCACTTAAATGCATGACATATCAAAACTACATTTTGTTCAAGAAAAAGCCTTTCATAGAATTCAACAATAAAACTATGAAATTGATGCCTTTCAACTCTTATTATACTTAAATATTGATTTAAAAATAAATTAATAAATAAATAAAATAAAATACTTAGCTTAGAATCAAAGAATATGACAATGCACGGTTTAAAATGTCACGTTTTTATGTTAATTAAATTGTAAACCACTCTCACCAACAGTTCCATATATCACTAAACTAAATGAAGACATGAAATAATTATTTCTTCCTTTTGACTTTATGCATTTTCTGAGCAAATGACCCCTACACAAGTTCACTGTTCACACACTTATTTATCCGTTCGCAAAAATATCCGGCAACTGTTTGAGTGTGTCCTTTATGTTTTGGATCCCCATTGTGATCTCCCTCACAGCACCCAGGGGTGCCAGCTGAGTATTAGGCCAGGTTACCTGCTGATGAGACTCTGGGTGAGGGACTGGGGGACGTGAACGTTGGGATCGGTAGCGCCTCTTCCTGATGCACTGAATGGATGTCCTCATTTAGATCAATTTAGGCGTGGTAGTATGCTGGTTGCAGGAACACACCTTTCAATTTTGAAGTCTTCTAATTCATTAGTGTGCCCAAGTTGCTGTGGCCATAAAGCTGGTATTTACTTATCATGAATCTGACGTTGATTTTGGTTATGCGCTCATCTTTAGAGATGTTCTGATACCATTTTATCTCTCCTCATAACGATTCTGATACTGGTGCTGTGGTTATCTGCCAATACCAAGTACCAATCTGATATCAGTATGTTATAAAAAATATTATACTGCATGACTACAGTATGATTATCATTGCGGTAAGGCCTGGCTCAGATTAAACCCTTTGTAAAACATGAATGAATACAGGAAATTACAGCCTTTTCTTTTTAGATATAACAGTATCAGGTGTTTAACTAAGCTAATTGTGTTGAAATTGGCAACACTTTTGCCACCCCTTGAGATACCATCTTTGCACAGTTTGCATGTCCCAGTCTTGCTGGTTGGAGCATACTGGTATCAGAATTGGAACAACTGTACTTACTTCATGTGCAGAGCAAGAAGATTTCCCTTCATTTATTAGTGAATGAGGCCCATGAACGCAACAGTGAGTTCAATGTACAGATTACTTGCCCGGATTAGAGTAAATCAGGAATAAATTACCCCCTGTATTAACTCTTGGGATCCCATCTTTACTGAATTTGAAGAAATTATAATTCAAACTACCTCGTATTTATCTTGGGATCCACCACAGACCAACATAAAAAGGTCAATAACCTAAAAAATGAAACAGAGTCTCCATCAGCGATTAGTATCCTCAGTAATTCCCATTGAACAGACAGACCAGAGGAGACGTTTCACCTAATGACTAAAAGTTACCTCATGTACTATTCAGTGTTACCTCATTACACGGTCTGACAGAATTTATTGACATCAGAGATCATTTAGTTCTTTGATTGTAGTGAATGTTTTCTGTGAATCAAAAGACACAAATTTGCAGAGCCACACACTCAGGCATTCAGCTGCCAGACTTCTGCCCGAGCCATCCCATGAAAAGTATCAGTTGTTGCTCAGACATCCACTAGTTTTATATTTTTCTGTTCTGTCTAAGTTTGAGCAGACCAAAAGTCAAAACAGACAAGCTGTAACTACTTGAATGGTGTCATGCTCAGGGGGAGCTCTGGGAAGCTCTCCCTCAGGTTAACTGGTTTACTGACAGCACATCACCAACAATCACAACAACACGTTTACTTTCTGTCACTCTTGCAAAATACAACTCTGAAAAACAGGGATTTTTTGTAACTAATTAGAGATATATATGGTGTGAAAAGAAAAAGTGTGGTATAATTAACAGGTCCATAAAGAACCAAAAATCACCAGCCACACATTTTCTTTTTACGGCTAAAAAGAACCCTTTCTCTGTAATACGGGGAAAATATTCGTCAGTCTAAGCCACAGACATGATCTCTGTAAAAAGACAGACTAAAGACTCACCTTTTCATACCACTGCTATTATACTATGTCTGTTTCCTGAAGGAAAAAGGCATAATTATGCTTTTAACTAACATCAACACCCACTCTATTATACTGTATGAACTGATATGGGAACGAGGTCTTAAACACTTTACAGCATCATTGATGGAGGACAGCATATGAGTAGCTTTTGAAAAAGTGAGGATAACATCTGAACTGGAGCCCACAAACCAATATTTAAAATGATCGGGTAATAATCAATGTTACATTGTTCGGAAGGTCATTTTTATTGTCCCAGATCTTATCAATTATCAGCTGTGTGGGCGAAGTAAATAATGAACTGAGCTGGTAATAGAAGTAGAGCCCTGAAAGTAATGCCCGACTCTTCTACAATCACTTTTTGAAGGTGGAAAAAAAGAAATGAGACCTTCCCTCTTTTTAAGTACCTCTAAGTTGTCTGAGTGCTCTCAGTCATTGTGATTTTTGTCTTGTCCCCAGGAAAGTACACATAATTTGAAGTGAAATGCACCAAATCCTTTTATCTAGTCAAAATCCTCTTTGATTCTGTTAGGGAATGGTTTCTTTGATTTGAAGGGAAAGATGTAAAGATAAAATGGAGGATGATCACTTTTAAAGGACCATCATTTAGATTGATCTCCACAGTGATGCTGTCAGCAGGAGTTCGGTGCAAAGCTTCTGTTGTGAACCTGATGTAAGGCCTGTGTCTTACACACACTCAGAGTGTTGTTGTACTCTCCTGGTTATATTTTAATGAGTAACAATTGTTAGCCAATTTGCATGTAAAACAATGTAATTATAAACAAGCATCAAAAAGCTGTAATACTTCTAAAAAATGTAAATTACTCTCCATTATGAAGCGCAACAAAACCTAAGCCATGCCTTCCAGCCAGGGCCTCTAGGTTTTGGATTCTTGCTCCATTATTAATGCTATTCACAAGCCAGACTTTTTAGGTTGGTGCAGTTGGGCTCTTTAATCTATTTTTGCTGTAAATTAATGAATTTTTAAAGAGGACTAGTCCTTGCTGAATAGGGCTGGATGTGGGAATGTTGTTGGAGTCGTTGTGACGCAGAGCTGTAGCCCCCTTTGCTGTGCAAAGCATGAGTTCACAAACAGCATCCCATTCGTCTCTTGGGAACGCTCGTTGGGGGAGTATGCCGAAATGCTGCACTCCTATGTTTTATTTATGACAAAATATGCCTTTTTAACTCCGCCGTTGTCAGAATCTGGAATTGTGATAGCTTTTTCCTAGTCGGCAGTGCTAAGTCTTGTGGGCCGTTAACTCCCTCTACCTTGGCAGATGTTTTCAGGTGTTGTGTTCTGTGTGGGCTCATAGTGAGTTAAATATTTTATTCTAAGCCTTTGGGGATTCAGAGGAATCCACTGATTTCCTCACTTTCTTTCAATCAGATTTCCTTTCAGACCATAGAAAGTTATGTGAATCACGCATACAATTTCATTACAGATGCCACTTGATTGACTTGCTTGACAGAGGTCATTCATCGGGTTTTCAGAAACTACTGTAAGAAAACATCCTCCTCTCTCTGTGGAACTCTTTTTCACGTTAATTTTCTTTTTAAGAATCAGTTTCCCTGACCACTGGCTTTAAGGACTAAGGACACAAAATGTATCTTGGTTTGAAATGGTGCATTACATGGATGCCTCTCCAGGTCTCCTTTGAGAATAAGTAGACAGTATCAAACGATAATTGCTTAACCCAGCTCCATTGAGAGACGAGCAGGCAGCCACCATAAGGGCAGCTGATTTGCCTTGATATCTTATAATTGAACCTTTTCAAGGAGATGTTTTCTGGTGCTGAAGCAGAAAGTAATTAAGACATTCAATACTGCTTTTTGGACCTTTTCCTCCTTGCTTTGAATGGCCCACACTCCTAGACATGACAGCACTCAGTATGCTTACAGACTTTCTTTTGACACATTAGCCTTACCCTTGCCAAGGCAGTTCTTCCCAGAATCCCCCTCTGCTCTGAACACTCCGGGTGGCTATTTTGTCATTACTTCATTTTCCTCAGAAAATATTTTGATGCCTCTTTCTTTTGGCTCCCTCCCCTCCTTCTCTCACCCATCCCCCGTCACTCCATTGAAAGTTCTCTATTAAAATGCAGAACTGTAAAGCCTCTCTCAGTCTAAAAGCCTGCTAGCAGCAGGGGACTGTTAGCTGTTAGTGATGCATACAGCTGAGTGAGTGCATCACAGCTACAAAGTCTAATGGGTGAATACATTCAATCACACACAGACCCTCAACTCTTTTAAAGGGACAATGTTCCCAGTCATGAAAGCCCCAACCACGGCGCAGAGAGACACACATTTCTCCTTTGGAGGAGAAAAAAATCTTCTTCATAAATGTCCAAATCATTGCTCTTCTTTTCACGATTAGCAAATGTAATTTTTTTTATTTTTCTCTCTAAATGTCAGCTTTGAAATCTCACAACTTTAGAATCCTCCAAGCTAACTTTTTGTGTGTTGTTTTTTTAGACAGGTTAAAGATACAAAATCTGCCACACATTCTATCTGATGCCCCATTATGAACCTGATTTGATACCTACTGTCTCTGAAAATGTATGTACTAAGTATCATTCAGATGACAAGTGTTTTAAAAGTATCACATCAAGTGCTGCTGTTCTCTATGATCAGGTGCCAGAATATCCCCTCTCAACTACCTTTATTTTCTGCTCAACTGCAGCTCTTTGAAACCTGCCTGGTGTTTTGAGGTTTTGATGTTTTTTGAACACTGATTGAAAGTGAAGTTATTTGGATTTTTTGACCAAAATGGGCCCATATTGTGTTAATTGAGGTACTGCACAGGCATCCATATTTTGAATTTTGTCTACTTTTCTAGCACCCTGCTCTCTAATGATCCTTTTTACCAACATTTTTACTGTCACAGAAATTTACTGTATTATTTTGGTTTTATTATAAACTTGGAACAATTGAAAAGAAACATGTATTTCTAAAATGTTTAAACTTTCACAATATCAACATAATTAATGATAGTTGAGACAATACAGTGTTGTAAAAGTGACAACTGGATTTAGTGAATATTAAATTTGACTTCATGTACAGACACCTTTGAGAGTTATCTACATGAACCTGTCTTTGATGAATGCAGTGTCAGGGTGCACAATAGTCTACAATTATAGTCTTGTGGTTCTTCTCTAGGTGGAGTGAGACATTAATCAGAAGTCACAAGATGCTATCCCAAAATAAATAAATGAATATAAGATCTAACTACACATTGATCAGCAACTGTAATATTTTATATCTTACCTTACCCTGTTTGAATTGAATTTGACTCGTGATCCTTTTTCACGTACACAAAGCCATACAAATAGTAAGAATGCATCATAAGATTTCTGCTTTTTTTGTGACTACACTGTCCTTGTGGCCACTATGATGAATTATTGATGGATTTTTGCTACCTGCTGCAGCATAGAAAACACAGGGATGTATGCAAGAAAGGTATTCAAAATATCTGCAGATTGGCTAAATGGCATACCTTAAGCTTAAAACCTGTGTGACAATCTCACACGCGCACTAAGACGGCTGTGTTTGTTTTTGCAATATTCCATGTTCCTTCTCCGATACAGACTAATCATAAAGATTACTTTTGCCCTTCTTTGGCCTTTTTAAAACGACTTCAAAATGAGTTGTCCCTGAAGGGACAACCTGGAAGTTTAAATTCTGACCAACTGACTTGTCAAAAGAAAACAACACTCAGTTAGGAGTCAAACTTGAGCACAGTTCATGTAACATGAAAAGAGGTCATAAAGATCATAGCATTTGCTGATAAATCAGACCTGTGTCGAATTGGTATGGTGAGTGGATCCTAATGGAAACACCAGCAGCAGAACCCAATGTGGCACCCTTGGAGGGCTTTATTTGGCACACCCCTCCATGGGTGATTTGCATACCCTTACAAAAGAAATAAAGCAGCATTGTCTTTGATTTATAAACGAACATATCCCCCAATTACCATTCGTGCTGCACGGCTTGGCAAAATTGCACAATTGAGATTATTTTGGACAGTGTTGTGAAGTATAGATGTAATAAAAATATTATTAGTCTGTGCATATTTTGATTTTTAAAGTACCTCTAAAAAAGCTTGCACTGGAGTTATTAATGCAAGTAAATGTTAGTTTTAAATGTTGTAATGTTTGATTCAGGGGTCAGGCTGACTGCAATAAACTGGGGTCTATTTTCAAATGGTGCGTGTTTATCGATACGTATGTCATTTCAGCCGTTGCAGAGTATTTGGCCCTGGTCAACCACTATAAAACAGCTGGTGTCGCCATAGTTGATATTAGACAGTCTTTGTGTCACCTCACTAACAGCTCCAGGGCTGGGCTTTGGCCATCAATCGGAAGATAGCAACTCTGTAAACAGTGGTGCCCCCACCCAAAGTGGCCACTGCTGCTGCCCCCCAAAGGCTGTAATCCAAGGTTAACACTATGTAGTGATGTGCTGAGATTTTATGGTGACACAACATTGTGACTGCTACTTGGCTCTTTGTTGACAGAAAACCAATATGGTTCTTGGGTAGAATGGGATTAAACACGTTTATTTCAAAAACAACTTTTTTGGCTTTATGTGACCTCCAAAGCCAGCCAGCTGACACTCGGCGAAGAGCAGACTCCACCACTTCCGCATTGTCTCATCTTTTTTTTCGGACCAGAGGTTGCAGCTCAGCTGACCCTGACCAACAGCTACTGACCTTCTGCTAATTGCTGTTCAAGTGGTTATGTCAGTTGAACCATTTGCTATCTCCATTTTTTAGAATCAGAATCAGAATAAGAATCGCCTTTATTTTCTAAATGAATATAATTTCAAATCATACCATGTATCATTTGTGCTTGCCTATTTCCAGGTCGTAGAGCTTTAGATTATTGTGGCAGAAGCCATTAACTTAAGCTACAGCACCAAACAGAGGCAGGTTGCTGCACTGAAGCTCAGACAATATATTGAGCAGTATTTGTAGCCTACAGTAAAAATAATGCAAACAACTAAGGTGGCTAATTTGTAATTCTTGTTGCGATTTCTGAGAGTGATGGCTGTTAATCATTCAAATGGCGAAACACACACTACCCTGGACCTGATTGATGCATGATTTTGTGGGTTGCTGAAACATTTGGGAACCCCTGCTATTGACGAAATACTCAAGTATGGTATGCAGTTGGTAAATTGAGTTTGCTGTTTAAAATCTTTAGATTTCTAGTGTATGACGCTCCTTAATGAAAGAAAATACTTTTGAACCTCCCAAGTGTGAAGCACTCAGCTCATAGAGTTCACTGAATCCACTATCATTAAACAGTGAATAAATTACTCAACAAACTAATAGCTGCAAGTTGAAGCAGAGGTAGTACATACGAAGCTATCTTTCCTGTGGTGATCATTTTTCTCCCATGGTACCTTGCAATCCTCAGAGGATGGTTTGAAACACAGCAGGTATCAGCAACAAAAGGCACCGAGCCGAGGTTGGCCCGGTCACTGTGGGACCAGTTGACTCAGTCGACTGGGTAATTGGTTGTGTCTACCCGCCAAGCAGGGCCCCCTCTCCCCAGAAGCCAAGTCATGCCCCTCCTTTTTTCTCTCTCCTCTCTCTTCTATTACTCATCATCCCGATGCCTCACCAGGCTAGCGGAGCGAAAGCTGCACCGTGCTGCCGTGCAGCCGGCCCACGCTCCCAAGCTCCTCAACAACAACATCCACGGCAGCGCAGCAGGTCAGGGCTTGTGGCGGGCTGATTTGCAGCTTGAGCCTTCTTTTAATGAGGGGAAAATAAGTACTTGTTGTTCTGTGTCTTGTGTGTCACCACCCCCATTCCCTCCTATCCACCACCACTACAACTAGCAGTGCTACCTTCCCTTCAGCAAAAAAAAAAAAAAAAGAAAAAAGAAAAAAAAGGTGCACTAATTAAGATGGCTTCCTGGGATTTAGTAGAGAGGGGGGAGCTTTGACTTCTCCCACAGTGGCAGAGCCTTGAGGAAGATATGGGGGTGGTGTTGTGCAAGAGGCCTCATCGGGTATATCTCCTCTCGAGCTTCCACTTTCCTTACCCGAGTCCCACAGCTTGGCTTGTTTGGCTTGATGAGTCCTCGGCTAAACATTTGTTTTTTTATCTACTTGTAATTAAGTAAGATTTTTGCAGGAGCCAAGCCTCCCTTCGTCTTCATCCGAGCTCTCCAGGGGGACTGGAGGAAAGAGAGACAGAGCAGTTTGTGTTCTTCCTGGTTGGAAGGCTTATTGAAGTTCTCCCACCTTGATTATATACAGTGTGCATGAATGGAAGCGCGTGGGCCAATAGACTCTTTGTTGTTCAAGGATAAACCAAGGTTACTGCATGGGGCGCTGGATAAAGCTTTCATGTAGAATTCTATATCTTTAGGAGTCTGAGTTTATCCCACTATTGTTAGCTATTCACTTGCATCAGCTTGCTTTGCACCCATCTGTTTTGTACCACTCACAGCTTCACCTGCATTTCACAAAATTTAATACATTAATCTCCCAAAAGCACCAAGCTCAAAACAAGACAATCTCTCTTTGATGCATTAGTTTGGTCTGAATGCAACATCTTCACTCCAGTGATGAGTAACAGTTACATGACATTCTCAGTCCTGTTGTGACAAATCGACGAACATTCTGTGACTGACAGAAGTTCAGAACAATTGGTGAGTAAGTTTCTTTTCACGTACCCAATCATTGTCTTTTTTTCTGGATAGTGGTAAGACTATTTGAAAAAGCCCCCACTCAGAGAAAAAGTTTCTACTCTTCTTTCCCAGGACACAAGTTCAGCACAGCTCTAAAAATAGCCTCCAAATTAAAACGTTCAGTCTTCCTGAGTTTTTTTTTTTTTTTCATTGTTTGTGTCTGTCGTCTGAGCAGGATCTAAGACGCTTGTGGGGGGGGGTGGGGGGGGGCACGGACTTGACAGGAGAGTGAGGAACGTCGAGAATCAGAGAACGGGAACACGATGTGGGGAAGCGGGAGGAGGGGGGCCTTACACAGAGAGGGAAAGGGGACGAGCCTTTCGGCTCCTCTAGAGGGTTGGAATTCCTCCCGAGCTGTTCCCCCCATTTGGCAGGCACTTGTGAAAACAATTCCCCAGCTTTTAGTCACTCTGCAGATCCAATTGCCATTTCCACTTTGGAGGGAACGAGAGTGAGAGGCAATCCAGATAGACAGAACACAGAGAGAGAAAGAGAGAGGAGTTTTAATCTGGTTGGACAGATGCCGAGGCCAGTTGAGCGGTTGTGCGATATTAATATCTTATGAAGGCTGTCTGGCAGTGCAAGCTCACCGTCTTGTGTGGTTTTGTGTCTGTGCTTTGCAGCAGCGGCCATCGCAGTGGCTAAATGAAGAACTTGTGAACATGCAAGAGAGAAGGACTCTACCTTTCACTCCGGTGACTTCCCCAGATGCTTTGGCCCAAAGAAAGATGGAAAGGAATTGGAAGAGTAAGACACTTAACTCATAACTTGCCCCCCCACAATGCTTTGCTTTTGCATCATTTTATCAAGAATGCTTGACTAAAGTTCTGACTTGTACATGGCTCACTTTCCAGATCTCATTAATGTGCAGTGTGACACTATGAGATGAACATGCCAGAGTCTTTAATTCTCCATTATACACAGTTACACTACATTTGAAAAATCATGTGCAATTAACATCTGTGTCTGCCAAGTTTGCTTTCTGCTCCAGCTAAAGGAGATGAATAGACGTAGTAAACAAACCTCTTGCTATTTCAGACATGAGCCAAGGCTGCTGCACAGAACCCATTCAGTGAGCCAACAGGGGACCCTCCACACGCCACGTCGCTGAGCCTCTCAACTGTCCCCTCTTGACCCCTTGACGTACAAGCACCATGACCTCTGAGCTGGAGAGCAGCTTGACCTCCATGGACTGGCTCCCCCAGCTCAGCATGAGAGCAGCCATCCAGAAGACGGACGCTGGGCACCACCACAGCCACCATCATGGACACCACCATCACCACGTCCACCATCATGGGCATGGACCTGGCAAAAAGATCACCCATCTGGACCCAGGAACGACACTTGATCAGGAGGAGGCTGCACAGCACAGAGATGGCAAACCACCCTACAGCTACGCTAGCCTCATCACTTTCGCAATCAATGGTTCGCCACGCAAACGGATGACCCTCAGTGAGATCTACCAGTGGATCTGTGACAACTTTCCTTACTACAGAGAGGCAGGGAGCGGCTGGAAGGTAAGACATCTGTTTGAACAGTAAAATATCAAATCTGGTCAATTCTTAAGGCAAATGATGCAAATCTATAATTGAAGCCATTGCTTTAACCTTTTAGGTACCAATCCTGAGGTGAGCAGCCTTTATCTTTTGGGCTTGAAAAGATGACAAAAATGTCAGATTTGTTCAGTCATATCTGGAATAAATGACTGTTGTAAAACTTAAAGATAGATAGCAATCCTGGGTATCACCATGGTCTCTAGGTCAAGAAGAGTTAGTTAACTGCCCCTGATCTTGAAACCAAAGTGGCAAAGTGTCTAATCCCGAAAGGATCCAGAAGCAACCCGGCTTTGATCTAGTGGTTTTGCAGTCATTTTCTCAGTCATTAGCTTGGTTATTCTTATGAGGTGCTTTAACTCTATTTGTTCTTCAGAGATTTTCCCTTGCTTCATCATTTTGAGCAGAAGTGAGGAGTTTCATACTGATTGTGTGTTTTTATTTCAAAGTTTTAGCCAGAAAACTGGAATTCTTTGAAAAGTCAGAAAGAAATCAAAAATAAAGAGTTGCTAAAACACATTTTTCTATTCAGGAACATCGGTAAATAACTGTAATTTATCAATCCAAATCATAATGACAATTTACTTTTGACATTGTCAATGGCTTGATTTTTTTCTGCTCTTGGTAAAACAGAACACGAGAATTCATGAATAACAACTCTAATTGCATTTTAGCATTAAATATATGATTTCCATTAAAGGGCTTGAACTACACCCTGGTGGATTAACCATACAGAAACATATATAGTGATTTGATAGTCTTTTTGTTCTGAGCACACAACACCTACTTCAGCACTAAAGAAGAGGTGCTGGTGTACTGAATATCAGCACAGCTGTGGTTTGATCTGATGCACAAGATTGGAGGCTGAGAGAACATGATAACCAAGGCAATGACGATACATAACTGTATACTGCAACAGTTTGGATGTTGATTTTGCATTCATATTGTACTGAAGAGTAAAAAAAAAGGCATATTTATTGGTTTTTGCTTAACTGTTAAATTATCATGTCATTTCATTTACTGTTCCAGTTAAATTACTTGACTTGAACTTGAGTGTTGCGGTATTTGCCTGTATTTACACTACACTGGGTATGTCAATGTTTTTGGCCACAATCTAGGGTTTCATCTAATTCGATGTCATCTACTGTAATAATCTAATATCCAAGATGATTTAAAACATGCACAAATGTGATACTACATGATAAAAGACTTCAATATTGAATAGTATTGTATTATATTGTATTGTGTTATAGTATAATGGATTAGATTGGACAAGATCAGATCAGATCAGATCAGATTAGATTAGATTAGATTAGATTAGATTAGATTAGATTAGGGGTTGTCAACGGGTAGATTTTTGATAAATCTTTCCTCATAAATATATTTATTTCTTTGTGTCAGTAGTCAATCTCCATAAGTCTTTTATTTTCTAATATCTGGCGTTTCAGTTTGCATTTCAAAATATTCAATTAGAAAAAACCTAAGGTATCCTACAGTGTTGACTGCACTTGCTATAGCAAACAATGTTTGGTTGAATTTAAACTATGGTCCTTTTGTATTTTGTGGACACTGCAAAACAGTGCTCTGCTGGTCATTTGTTGCCCACTGACATCAGTCTAAGTAGTTCCACGTTGATACTTAGCTTGCAGCTCTTTGGTTGGGTGATTTTTTGAATCCTGCCTAGCATGGAAGCAGATACCATTTCTGACATGCCAACTGAGCCATCTGGGAGTTTTTACAGGCCAAATGTGTAATCAAAGGTGCAGTGATGTTATTATCTGCTACCAGGGTAAAAGGAACCAGAAAGACACAGTGTAGTCTTGACCGCTGCCCAAAAGGGACAAAATAGCATGATTGTAAAAAGATTTTGATGACAGGTTTTTCCATGTGTGATTCTGCCAAAAGTTGACATTGCATCTGAAGTGGACGGTACATACTGAGAAATGTTCATGTGAGATTTTACTGGAAGTTCCTTCGGGTCTGTTACAAATTGTGTCTAGGATTGTATGTTTATATTTTTGCATATGCATCATATCGGAAATTGAAACCTCTGAGCTTTCTGGGAATGTTTTGGAACAGAAAGTTCATGTAATAAAAATCACACAAAATAAGAAAGGAGCAACCATTATTTCAGTGTTAAATATTGTTCCCCATTATGTCAGGTTGTGTTTTTGTCAGGTCTGTACTTGGTTTGACACTGAATTCACATTTATTAAATGCTAAGGAACCTCAACTCTATAGCAAGAGCTCCAAATGCAAAAATTTGGATCTGGTGTTTGCTTCCACAAGCACAAAAACCTTTTAGTGAACCAGGGATGATTGGCAGATGCATTTGGTTTCACTCAGATGACATTATTAAATCCTTATGTAAATGTAGCTATGCAAATCCCGGCTAATATGAGCAGAAAGGTGGCTGTGTTATTGGAGACAAATGAATAGATCCCTGCGGTTGTGTCTTGGGGATTCTCTACCTTATTAGCGTGGAAGGGGATGGATATAGTCCTTCCTCTGACACATCGAAAAAGGCTGTCTGCAAACTATCAACCGATTCATCTCTCTGAGAGCGGAAACATTTTTCTTCTTCTCTCATTATTTCTCTTTCTTTCACTTTCTATCTTCATCTCCCGAGCACATGCACTTCACCAGCCCTTCCCCTCCTGCTCCCTCCTTCTCTCTCACACTTAGTCGCTCCTCTTCTTCTTCTTCGTTTTCTTTTCCCTTTACGAACCCGTGTTTGTTCCCCGTCTGTAATCTTCAACACACCATTCCCTGAGCAGAGATGCATGCCAGAAACGGAGACAAAAAGGTTATGATACAAGCCAGGTTGTGTTGGCAGAGCTTCTTACCTGCATGAAGGATCCAATCTATTCGTTTTCTGCGCGGTGAGAGAGGATCGGGGTTATTAACACCATTCAGGCTTTCTCCTGCTGCAGCTCACGCCTGCCTTTTCCTGCTGCTTGTATTTGGGTGCCAGGATGTTTTAGTATCCCATAATTACACCTCTAGATTCATTGATTTTTGTGTGCGGCTGCATTCTAGTAGCATCATTAAAGCACAGTGCTGATTGCAATGAGACTATACTTTCACATGTTCACTTCTGAGCTTGTTGTGTGTTTCCTGTTCAGGCCAAGGCCACACAATGTAGTTTTCTTGTTTAGCGGAATGTGACCAAATGTGTCTCAAGGCATCTCGCTTTAAAAGAAAATTCCCTTGTCTCCCGTCTGTGGTCTCTATGGAGATTGTTGACAATAAAGGGTTATAGTGTTACACACATCTGTGGAGGAAACCACTGACCTGTGCATGGTTTGACATTTTAGAAGCACGCATAGTAACAAATTAAACAATCTACAGCACTCAAGGTAAAACACAAGTCACATTTCTGTGTCTTTGAGAAAACACGCCAAGGTTTTTTGCTTCCTGGATGACCCGTGTTAACACAGTGGGGCTTGTTTTATACCAGCCATGGCCGTCACAGGGAAAAGTTACATAAGTCCAGTTCATTCCAGTTCAGGTGATTGCTGTCAGCTGTACACAGTGGGGTGCAGACACAGAGATTGTCTGGCTGCCACATTCAGCAGACAATGTCAGCTTACACACACTCCAACACACACCTGCAAGTACACAACTGAAAATGCTCGTTTCCTGAATGTACCGACCGAAGGCGAACACTCAACTCAAGCTTTCAGGAAAACGCCTCATACATGGTCCGCGGTGTCTGCCGTCTCCTCCACCCTCTGCCACACACGCCTGCACACACACAAGCTGTGTATCCACCGAGAGACTCCCACTCAGGTAGGCAATGTACGTGTGCAGTCTACAGATTATGCACAGGGAGCTCAGCAGGAGAGGAGATGAGGGGGGAGTTGGAGAAGAGAGAGGAGACTGTCAGAGAGCAGAGGAGAGTTTTACTACCCAGCACACGCACTCCGTCTGCTCTGTATGATAATGTGAGAGTGCAGAAACGGCAGAGTTGAAACCAGGACAACACAGTCGCGCACACACACATATACACACACACGCACACACACAAACAAACAGAAATACATTACCTTCCATCCTAAGAAATCAAATGAATATGTACATTAGGGGAACAAGACAAGCATACCTCAGCTGCACACACATTCAACCACGCAAGCGCATGCTAGCACGCACACTTTAGAGTGTGTTAAACGGCCAATCTAGTTAGCTGTTATAATCATGAAGCTTTCCAAGGTCGTTAGATTTTTGTGTCTTTTTAGCTGGAAACAAATATAAGGAGCTCTTTTCATCTGAGAAGTAATGATGAGAACCTTCCTCCGGAGCTGTGGAGGAGGTTTAGAATCTGTAACAAAAAAAATCATGAAAAGAAATAGCAGAGGAATACATAAGCCATGTGTTTATGGAGATTGTTGACGCTAAGAAATTTATCTTGCATAACGTGCATGCATTGCATTTCTGTTTTTAAAATAAACGCATTAACTGGAGTGGAGATACACTGAACTTAAGTGGTAAGGGAACAGTACATCTGCTACATCACTCAAATATTATTTTAAGCTAGGACAAGCATTATATCCCTTATGTTATCTATGCTAGCCTCTCTCTCTATCTGTCTGTACTCGACACTGCTCCCCTCCACTTTCACAGGCCCTTTGAAGCCTGCTCACAGCCCTTTCACATAAATGTGTTCCTCCACTCTGGGGTCCACCTTCACCCCTTTCTGTAAGCAGGATGCAGTGGGAAAGGATGTGTCTAGAAGGATGGCCCCTCATGAAATCTGATGTCCCCCACCCCCCAGGTGCCACTCTAAAATCTGATCCCTACAATAACTGACTATTTAGCTCACAGTAATGAACCAAATAAAAGCTTGTTTTTCTCCCTCAAACTACATCTGAAAATGTATGGTCACCTCAATTCTAGGTGTTTTAGTAAATAAATAACAAAATTGTTTCAACACATGATGTTACTTCTTTGTACAGTGGGTGTGCCCCTCAATATGCCAATACTTCTTCAACACCAGGGAGGTGAAAGATAAGGGTTGAAAACAAAAGTAAGACCAGAAAACCAATAATTGGGATGGTATTATGATGTCTCATTGCTTATTTCACATTGTTTTAAGTGGGGGTTATATGAACCGCGTGTCATTTGTAAATGTAGTCAGTGAATCCTGGACAGCTCCGCCCTTCTATTGAGAATTTATAGGGGGATTAAGCAAGGTTACAGCAAGGGACCTGTTCTGCCATGTTATTCAATTAATGTTGTGAGAAAAAACAGTTTTTTTCAACTATTTGTTCACAACATGCACTTGCACATGCAGCTCTGATTGGCTGTGAGGGTCTATGGGCTTTATAAAGACGACAGTGCAACCAAATCAAAGGATGAGGGCTTTTGACTGGGGCTGTACGATTTGCAAAACCAATCTAATTGTGATTATCTTTCCCTATATTGCAATTGCGATTCATTGTGCCATTTTTAGGTCTCTCACCCTATTTGTTGTTGATATCAATTTCCATTTTGAAGGGGATGATATATATGTGTTAATTATTCTCATTTTGAATAAGAAAAACACTGAGATAAGGGACAAAGTAGTTTTTTGTTAAAACAAACAAAAAATACACAAACAAACCCTGTTTTTATAAATATGTGCCTTTCAAAAACTTTAAAATCATAGAAAAAGGGGCGCGGATGGCCGAGTGGATATGGCTGCGCACCATGAGGCTATGTCCTCGAGCGGGCGGCCCGGGTTCGAATCCGACCTGTGGCCAATTTCCCGCATGTCACTCCCCACTCTCTCTCCCCTTTCCGACACTATCCACTGTCCTCCTCTATATAATAAAGGCACAAAAAGCCGAAAAAATAACTTAAAAAAAATAAAATAAAATCATAGAAAAAGCGAAATATTTTGGTTACACATTCAGAAAGTGAAACCCAGATATTAATATAGACTCATTATACCAACAGTGAATTTTTTCAAGCCTTTATTTAATGAAATGTTCATGATTATGGCTTACAATGAATGAAAACCCAACATTAAGTGTCTCAGAAAATTAGAGTAATACATAAGATCAATAAAAAAGGGCTATTTTAAATTGAAATTGTTGGCCTCCAGAAAAGATTTGCAACTTTCTGACAATTTCTAAGTTTCCCTAAATTTTTCTGCTTTTCATCTTTTTCTGTCGCTTTTTCACCATTTCAGCCACGTTAGACTTATTTTTTTTTGCTACATCTTGCCACTTTTCACCACTAAGGGTTGTTGCTCATGCAAAGATTGTTTTCAACAATTTCGCTTGTTGGTTGAGCAGGGTTGAGTCCAGGCTTGGAGAGCATTTAACATCCACTGCAAAGGTTTCCTCTGGTGACACATTAGAGGTCAAATAAATATTGCACTCCCTGTGATCAGAGTATTGCAACAGACCATATTGCGATTTAATCTAATTTGCATTTAGTTGTCTGGCTCTAATTCTGACAGTGCAGATGACTTTCAGTCTCAAAATTTGCTGGCGTACATGGCAGACCCGGTCCTTACTGCACACAACAATAATCTAGCTTATGTGCTTTCCCCCCCAGCAGATATTTATCAAAGGAGCACCCTTTGTGGCTACAGTTCCTCATAAAACGCTTTATTTAAAAAGTTGAAATATCCCTTTAAACAACTGTCAAACATCCAAAAACTATGATGTTACAGTGCAATGCCTGACGAAGGCCAATTCAAAAAGATCATCTCAGTACAGGCCCAGTGTACGAGGTGCTGTAGTCATGGGTTGATCCAAACCTGCGGCTACTGTTGCTCCCCAAGCCTCCCCTTTTATCCACTGTTCTGTTTGTTCTTAATTATAAGAGCGTAAAAAAAAGCCCTCTCTAGAAAGACCTTAAATTGTGTCCCAGGATTAGAAAAATGAAAATGAACAGACTGTCACATTTATATTAATTGGCAAAAATTGGAATGAGAAATGTTGCCAATTTCTTCTTGTGCTACAGTCAGACAGTGTGCTGGAGTTTACTTGGATTTCTTTTAGCATGTAAGAGTCTTGACTTGTACATGTTGTATTACATAAGGTATAGTAAGGTGTTGAAGCTTTGAAACAAATGGGTGATTGACCAAAGAACAAGTATGGGTTAATCATTGTTTAAGCATTATGATCTGTTCTCCATGCTGCTCTGCTCTTCTGTCCAGGCAGAATATAATGATGGGAAATGCTGTTTATTCACCTCACCATTATATTGTTATTGAAATGGCAGGCCTTGTCCTCCATTATTTACCACCTTAGAAATGCAGTCTGGACCTGTACCCTCACCGAATAGCATGTCGTGGGCTCAGCTTATGACTAAGCTGCTCTCTCGCGACCCCAATCGCCTCAGGCTAGCTCCCATGCAACCAGGCTAATTGCCTGCGAATTAGCAAGGCCTAATGCGACATTGTAAAGGGCAGCGCCACCGCCATGGCCTTTGGCCTTTGGCTAGCACCACATGTCACAGACAATCACCTGATACGAATCAGCGCTGGGCCATTATTCTGGCTCCAATCCTCCCCTGCCTGCTCTGTAGGAGATCTGCGGCTGAGCACAGCGGAGGTCTGTGCACATTGTCAAGTGTACTTGCTTATGTAGAGGAAGGCTGTTGTCATTGGCTGCTGGGAGTTGTTTTGTGGCTGGAGCTGCTCAGGCTCCTATGTCTTATGAGCACAACTTAAATTTCACCACAGAGCAGTAGAGAGCTTGTTGTGATTCAGCTCAGAGACAATCTGTGGAAAATCTGTAGAAAACAGAGTGCTGGTAGTGAGCCTGTACTTTTACACTTTGTAGTGCTTGTGTTTGTGTCTCTCTTTACACAAAGCGGTGTGTTGGCCTTCATCTATGCCGAGGTGTGTTTATTTTTCAGAAAGTCATTTTGAAAGAGTTTCCTGGTTGTAGTCTGAGGGAAAATGCCAAAAGTGAGCCTCACCTCTGACTGTGCTGATTTCGTCATCACTGAGGGACATACATCGCCATAATGTGTCACATCAGAAAAATCTGTTTTCCAGATGTTTTGTATCTGCTTGTGTGTGTATGTGCGTGTGTATTTGTGTGTGCATGGTTGTCTCACTGCCACACGGTCTTTACATTTTTGTACAGTATACCGTACTTTTTTATTCATAATGATCTGTGACCCTAATTTTTGGTGAACCTAGATAAACTATCACCACGTCTAAAGCATAAAAGCAGAAAAAGTTGCATAATTTGGGGTCTACCTTTGCTTTTTACTTAATCAGTACACTTTGATAAAGTCTTGATAATAACCATTAAAAAGACAATAAAACATTCTTTTTTTATAAAACAATACTTGAATAAGCTTCAGAATAGTTTAAACACATCGCAAAACAAAAAGTTGTTTTTCTGTTTTGCATAGGCTGTGGACATTCCATATGCAAATACAGTGTTTACTCCCAATCTGATAGAAGTTTAAGACACAGTTTTTCCAGCATGAGGTGACATTTCCCAATGAGGTAATGTATAGAGCTGTATTAAACCAGCTCATTTCTGTTCCCCATTTTTGTATTTTTAATACTAACTGTTGCCTCCTTCGACGAACCTTTGAGATTTCAGCTAAATGTCAGTTCTGGCCTTTCTCCGTATACTGGCATGCAAATATGCATATCTTTGCATCTCTCTCTCTCTCTCTCTCTCTCACACTCACACACAAACACTCTCACACTCACGCACACATGCAGATATTAATTAAATGTGTATGTGTAACACTGCGAAAGCTTTTAATTACATACTAATCACTAATTGCAGTCTCAGTATTAAATTCGTAATTAAAAGTGCAGAATTTCTCCTGCTATCTCCTCCAGGATTTGGCACCCGTCCAGCACAGCGTCTCCCTCTCAATCCAGCCAGGCCTGTAGCACTCACATATGGCTAATAATAGGCTTGAAGCTGGTTTCCCTTGCACTCTGGAATGCAACAATTATACCAGAGGATCAGCTTATTTGCTAGACCCGGGGTTCGTGTCCCGCAAAGAGACATGAGCCTACCTAATGTCTGACCATAAGTTATTGAAGAGTATTTTACAGAATTTAAAAGTGAACTCAATAAATCTTTTGCACTCCAGCAAAGTTAGAAGCCTTAATAACACAGCTCTGTATTGGTTGGGTTATCAAGTGCAAATAAACTGGTGATGTGCTCTATGTGAGGTCACTCTAATCTTTTTTAAGACCTGTAGGGTAGTACTATGTCCCTCGAACAATCAAAACCAGACTGTCTTTAATGAAAGTTCAGTTTTAAAATCCATAAATGCAAGTTAAAGGCATTGGAAACATTCACCTAACGCTAAAAAAATGACACTGTAAAAAAAAGCTATCTCCTCAGCTGCTAGCTCTTTTGCTAGTTTGCCATGAAATATCCACAACATTAATGAGTGTGCACTTGAAGGTAGAGTGTGTAGATATTTATCAATATCTAGTGGTCACATTTTGGGCTGAAGTACTTACTAACTTATCCCTCCTGCTGAGAAAATTCAGAAGCAACAGTGGATCCTGTGAAGCATAAGTCTGAGTCTCTGTTTGTGAAGTGTTTGCCATCAAAAAATTCCATCAGTCTGAATTATTTTGCCCACAACGCCAACCACTCTCTTCTTATATTCAGTCTTTCAAGTGGTGCATTTTCGGCAGCTATCCACTACTTACAAAGATCACATTTGGCCCATACCAGTTTTTTGGTTCTGTGTTTCTGCAGAGACATTGTGGTGTGACATAGCAGCCTATTATGGAGATGTACACACCTGATCGAAATCTTCAGACCAGTTTAAAAACTGCACAAATTTACAATTTGCGTGGTTGGATCCTAAAAAGGTTCTAAGGTGAGCTTTAAAATGCAAAAAGAAAAAAATGAGGTGACAATTTAGTGAAAACTAGAATTTAGTGAAACAGATTGTTCATCAGCTGATCAAGAGTTTTAGACCACAGCCAAAAAATCAGGGAAAAATACAAAAACAGCAGAAGTAAAAGATTCAGAAAAGGACTCAGTAATGAGTAGCTCCACCTTTTATGTTGATCACTTCTAAAATTTGTTTCCGTATGCTCGATGTGAGTGTTTCCTGCTTTTAGGAGCAAACCTATGAGGAACTTTCTGTAACGTCTTCCATATTTTAGCACAACAAGGGATGTTATGATATCAAAATCTCCCAATATGATTATATTGTGATAAAAAGGGGAAGGAGGCCACAAATGCTTCATTTTACAATACAAAAAAAACAACAAAAACATGGAGATTTAGAGAACAAAGTTATAATGTTCAAAAAGAATGTCTTAATGTACAAGAATAAAGTCTTAATGCATAAATAATGTAATTTTATGAGAAAGAAGTCTTTATTACAAGCTAAAGATAAACACTAAAATATTATGTAGGAGGATGTCATGCACTAACAGATATCCTGTATGCCGTTCTGAAAGGGACAGATCGGGAGAGCCATCTGCAGCTGCCCAGAAATTATACTTTCATATAAAGTTCATAAAAAATTAACACTTTTATCACATCAGCACCACAGTGTCATAAGTATAAGAACTCTGAATCTATTGTGCAACAAACTGAGACTGTTATAAAGATAGGCAAGCTAACGGGCAGTGTGTGCTCACTTGTGCACCTGGTGTTTGTCTTCAGCTTTTGAGTTTCACTTCACAAACTGATGCACATTCCTCATTTTAGAGAAGGAGACAGGCTGATGTTTTGATATCCTCTTAAATGTTGTTTGAGCATTAATATGGATGAGCCAGATTCTGTAATTTTGTCATAGAACTCAACTTTAATTTGAACAACTTTATTCTGACTTTAATCCTGTGTATCAAAACTTTATTTCAACTTTATTTTGAAATGTTAGTTGACCCGGTATTTTTTTTCTCTTTATCTTGCATCTTGCCAAATCATAATGCCAGTCAGTGGCTTTTCAATCTTATTGGTAGGAGAATCCACTGTTGCAAGATTGTCTCTCTGTTCCTGGTGCCCAGTTGCTACTATTGTCTTTGAGGTCGTGAGTTTTCTGCAAAGGATGATGGGTATGTACAAGGTGGATGGTCTCTGTAGTTTGCTTTCCTCCACTTGTAGTCGCTTTCTCCCACTTCAATGTCATGCAGCTGAAACAACAACTATCGTCTCATACTTTTAGAGGCTCATAAGAGAGACACTTTGATTCTCATGATACTGTGAAATTGGTAGCGTCACATACACAATCAGTGTGCACATACACACAGTGCTGCTGCGCTTTGCTGGCTCCATCGTTACACATTGCAGACGAGGTATAACAGGGGCTGTTTCCTCAGCATACTGTCAATCATCCGGTGTGACACTTACCCCCTCCTAGCAGCTACAGGCATTTAAAGTTATATATGAATTGTCAATCTTGATGCTGATGGTTCAGTCTGTGTTTTTAGGTCACAAAGAGGCGTCTGTAAACATCAGTCTGTTTCATAACCAGCTAAAACTCCTCACAGGGGCCTGAAGTTAACTCACAGTGTGTTGCTCTTAATTTCATCAAGTCAGGCCTAAAATAGACAAAGGAGGCTGTCATATAGTATTGGGGTGTAGAGTACAATGAGCACACTTCTTTTAGGTCGTCCTTCTTCCCTGCTCACTTGCCTCCTCTCCTGAAAAGCTGGTGACAGAAGTTGTCACTTTGTCACAGCGCTCTGCTCGACACAAGCAACAGGAAGTGTGCTGTCTCTACCTCTTTCCACTCTGCTACCTACTTTGTACCTATATCTATTTAACACAGTATTTAAAACAGTATTTAAGCATCTGTTGTAAACGTTTGTCCACCTGAGTCCATGAATATTGTCTGTCAACTAAAAAGATCAACCATGTGTGCGTATTTGGAAATTGCTAAAAATGCTTTATCTGAAAATGGAACCAAGATGAAGGAGATGTAGGATATGTCAGCTAGTTATTATGGTTTTCATTACATTAAGTAATGACACTGCTGGTAAAGCCCCATTAACTAGGCACGTTATGTTACCTACAACTGCTTCACAATAAAAGCCTCCATCAGGTAGTTAGAGGAAGGATTCAAAGTAAAGCAGCCACTGGGAATGACCACATTGTGGCAGCTGTGACTTCTTGTGCTGTTGTGGACACAACTTGATCAGTTTTGGGTCAACCGGGACTGTGTACCAAATAGAAAAAGGAGCACAGAATTGAAACTGGCCTCCACGTTTTAAGAAAATTCAATTGAAACTTCATGATTTTCAATAGCTCAACATAGAGGGATATGAAGATTTGTTAGTTTTTAAGTGGCAGAACTCAACGAAAAAGATTGATCAATCTTTTTAATTTAACTGAAATGAGGCTTTCTAATTAATCAATTAATCGCAATCAGTCACATTCTATTGGACAAGGAGGTGCGGCATTTCTAATTAAAATAGATTTCGGTTGATGACTGAATCAATGAATAGACATACAGAAACTTGAACAACAAAATCACATTCATCAATTAAATTAAATTTTTGAATGTATGGTACTAAGGCCCAACTACTAAATCCGAGGTCTTGAGGTCTTTTTGTAAATTTAAGGTTATGTAGTTAATCACTTTGTTAAAACAATGACTACAGTGACCATCTCCGCTTTGAAAAGTAGTATTTACTAATGCTGGAGATGATTAAGCCGTCTTACTTTCACTCCCATAAGTTAGCTATCTGAAAACTGTTGGCTGGGCTGAAAGGACTCTGCCAGGGCTCTGAGTTGAGTTTGGGGATCCTCCTCCTCCCTCTGTTTACTTTGTAGCTTGGAGTTCTCCTTTTGGGTTGGTTTTAGATTTTTGTGGTGTTTCCATGGGATCTTATTTGTTTTCTGCAATATATGGAGCTTCAGCTTTTTGGTCTGCTGCCGTAAAGCAACACCAAACAGTGCTCCTGCGAGCCATCCTCACAGCAACACTCACAGTGGAGGAAGGAGGGGGGCGGAGTGCGCATGAGCAGAGTGAGTGGGAGGAGCACACAACAAGAAGAGAAACTGAAACTTGACTATCTGTCCTATCACCTATGTATTACTTATGAGCCAACACTGCTCTTAAACACACCTCTATTCAATTTCTTTCTTGAATTTTCCATCAACCTGGCTAAGAAACGCTGACTCATCCTAATTGTTTGTTGCCAATTTGGCGTTATTTGGGCGCTTTACACATTAGGAGGTGTCACCTTGTGCATAGCTTTAACTGGTATCCAAGAAACTCATGCTGTGAGAAAGTCTGTGTTGTCTGGAGTGCAACTATAAATTTTGTCATGTTTTAACACAGTGTTTTTGTGTTATTAATTAAGCAAAATTAGCATGTTAAAGTCCCAGCCTTAGTTTTATGAATCTCTCTATGATTAATAGAACAGACATGTTGATTTTTGATTCCCATGACATGGCTCGTGTGAAGGATGACAGCACTAGTCTGACGTGGTCCCAACAGTCAGGAGGCTGACAAAGTACTTCTCTTCACAGCTGATGCAGTAAAATAGACCTAGAAAAAAACATGGACTAATGTAAACGCAAGAATAGAGATATGTACCACCATCAGGTTTGTGTTAGTAGACATTACTCTGCAATGATTTAGCATATTTTGGGCATATTTTGCTGAAACAGGCCTGCTGGATACACTAAATAAAAGTGTACTGTCATTGTTTTGGAGCATCTTGCTAGATCCCTAGAGACAGCAGCAACCCTGCTTCTACCTTGTCTGAGGTATCTTTGTGCAAGTCACGCACTCACACACACAAACAGACACTGACAAATGAACACACCCACCTATACCCTCTTAGTCCTTCTCTTTCACACAAACACACACGTCTTTAAGTAGGAAACACTGTACTCCTGCTTTAAAACAGACATACAGCTTCATGCACATACTTCTACTCAAGTAAACAGGTGTGTGTATAACTCCTCACTGTGCATAGCTGCTTACACACCAGCCTACATACACACTGATGTGCAAGTTCATCCAGAAGCTGACTGAAAAATCTCTGGAATAAGCAGCAACACACACACTTCCTATTCACAAACACATGTGTACACACACGCCCCTCATCTTATAGTTGACTTGTACGAACACTTCAGCGCTGGAGTGAAGAGGGCGGGGGAAGGGTCCATCAAATGAAATGAATATGTATAAGACGTGGTTTGAAGCACTGACTTGTATTCAGCCCCGCATTCTCACCGAGCGTCTGTCACTCCGTCACCATCAGGATATAATAAGGCATCTCAATGATGCTCAGAACCCAGGAGACTTTCACTTCTAAGACACCTGTCCGTATGTGCGCGTACCCCCACACTCCCTCTCCCAGCCGACTCCAGCTCTTCCTTCCTTTGTGGCTCCTTACCCTCCCTCCTCCTTCTCCTCCTCAGCCTTACCTTCAAACTTTCATACATTTTACCCTCTCTTTGTGCACTGTATGGGTTCAGCTGAGAGTTAATAAAATCTCTCTGCAAATATCCTCTCTTGCTACATCTTCCTTCTTTTTCTATACCCCCTCTCTGTTCCTCCATCTTTTGTTCTGTCGTGCACACAAGGACTCCCCTTCTGATACTGCATTACATTCATCCTGAAGGGCATGGGACAGACTCTCCTGAGTGCTGCTGCGTGGGTTTGCATTTCTGACTGCATGTTGAACCCAACAGACTTATACCCTGGTCTGATCTGCACACCAGTTGCTCTTTGACCCCTGTCTTCCTACAAACACAAAGTAATACTAGGGACTCATCAGAGTTTAAAGAAGACCTGACACACAGGGTCCCTGTTTTACCTTGGAAAGTGGGGTCTCCTATCAAAGTGGTTCAAGCTTTCCAGGCCATGTGAAATCAAAATCCTTTTACCAAAACACCAACAAAACTTTCATCATCTGAATCTCACTTTCCTCACAATCAGTGATTCATGAAGTCACATTTTACACAACAGAACACTTAAATTTATATGAAATTGTTTATATAACTGGTGAGCACTGTATTCTGATGGGGAAAATGCCAGTGATAAGCTGGAATGGTGTGATCTTTGCAAAGATGATAGATATGGGGAGTTTGGACTACTGGAGCTACATAAAAGTGAGGCCACTCTTACTTCAGCAAATCTGTTTTTGAAAACCTTGCAGATGTATGCCTATATAGGCACTGAAAGTAATTTTGGTGGCTTCAATGGGTCTCCCCGATCAAAATGCCAGCATACCATGTAAAAATTCTTCCAAGTCTTATCAAAAGAAACTTTTGTACTCACAGTAGCTACTTACACAGCTCCAAATTTTCCTCTTTGTGTCTACAGCCTAAAAGACGAGTCTTTCAGTTGAGTCCTTCCTGATTTGTCCAACTCACTACAGAAGACTCACATTAGTTTTAGCGAAACTAATAAATGTGCAATGAAGCCAAAAGGGGGCTGCATATTTTGTGCCGCATTGCTTATTTTTTAATTTCCCTCAAAAAAAAAATTATTTACAGCTGATATGAACAACAGGAATGAATTCAGTAATCACTTACATGTGGGCACTTGTGTGTTGCTGTGGAGCCTGAAAACTTTGCTTCACATTTGACCCATTTCTTTACAACATCATATATCCATGACTTAATTAGGAGCATCAAAGTACGAAAAAAAACATCTTTTGGTATTATTTATGAAGTGGAGAACACTTCAAAGTCCAGTCTAGTTTATCAGTCTGCTTGATCAGGACTGAGTGGATGAGGTTACTAACAAGATGAGCAAACAACCTTGCCATTATTATCACGTTTTTGTCTCAGAGTATGGAAAAGTCCAGATTGATAAAAGCAATGTCACATCACTGTCCTTTCTTTCTTTCTTTCTCCATATATTTAATTATTTTTGAAAATGATCTGAAAAGAACAAAAACTAAATGAATAGAGAAACCTCTCTTGAGTAGATTTCATTTCGATCATTTTCACACAGAAACTCTTTGTCAAAATAAAACTTTCAAAGTCCCCAAGCCTCCATTTATCATAGAAATGTGCTATAAAGTTAAACCTGACCCTCATCTTTAAATTTTTTGTACCTTTTAGGGTTTTTTGAATTATAAATAAAATAATATTATTTTCTATTATCTTGTTGACCAAACAGGGGGACACTGAACTACTTCATACATTTTGGAGGGAATGCCATCTCACATTGACCCTTTATGTTTAACTCAGCTGCCATGACCCAAATCTTCCATCCCTATCACTTACGTAACGTCAGTCTGCTTCATTTGACCTGTTTCTTGACACACACGCACACACACACACACGTATACACACACTCATACATATCGAAACATGCTGCTTATGGTGCAAATGTCCTTTTGGCTCCTTCTACCTGCTTCACACTTCACTTTCATGCACAGAAGCACCAACATGAACCTCTGAAACCACTCCCGTCTATCTATAAACTTGTCATTTTCTTTGATCTCTGCTGATCCACACATGTATTAGGTAGCACACACAAACACACACACAGCAGGAGTCTTCACTCCTTTCCACTGTTATCCTTTTCCAACCCTGAAAGCATGTTTCCAAAACCTGACTTTTTGTCACACATCACATTATATCGCATTGCATTTTGTCAAGAAGCCATCCATGCTTATCGAGCCCGCCTTATATAACTAACCTCCTCAAGAGCAGGATGCTGCAGCCTGTTTAGCAGTTACACAATAAACAATATGCACAGAACACAAACTACACACTCATGTTTAAAGCCTTATAGCTATAAATGAGATTGAAAATGGTTGTGTGGCTTTCTTGGCATTGCCCTTAATTTTTGGTCTTAAAATAAACCTTCAAATCACAAGGCATAATGGGAATTTTCTCCATACCGTACATTGTTAAATGAAATTATCCAGGTGCCCCATACCCTCAAAGTTGTGTCTACATTGTTTTCATACATATGTGTGTATGTGTTTTTGCTCGCTCATAGTCTAAGTTGTGTGACAATAAAAGCATTTTCAGCTTTCTAGTCATATGCAATGTATCAAAGCTAAAATGTTTCCTTTAAATCATCTGGACTGCTGTTAATATAGAAAGAGGAGAACACTGAACTAACTCAGATGCGTTCCTGCTGCAGAGACAGCAAGTGTTTATGTAGTGAAGATAATTTAATCATGCTTAAGTTGCAGAGCTACACCAGTAGTCTTCTTCTGTGTCCTTCCTACACTTCACACAAACAAAAGCAGACACACTCACACACCACTTCCTGTGACTGTGTCATCCATCAGCTACTGGGCAGGAATGGCATGGCCCCAGCACGGCCCAGTAAGCTCATTAATCAGGCAGGGTGAAGAGTGGGTGGAGGGAGGACACGGCAGTGACTCTCATTATATGACTTCACAACTTACACTGCTAATCAGAACATTTATTGATGATGAGTGTTCCCATTCGGAGAGCGGTTTCTTTTTTCTTTAGCATGAAGGCCAGAAGGCATTTGTACATACATATGTGCATTCTCCCTCTTCTCAACAGGGTCTTACAGAAAAAAGAAACACATGCATGCGCACAGCTCCCCCTTGAACATACACGTCCTTGCAGTTATCTGAGTCGTGAAATTGCTGCCGATATTTTTTCTGTGTTCTTTTTGTCGGGCTTCCTGTCATTGACAAGGAAAAAGAAACTATTTTATCTGGCATTGACCTTTTTGGGGAGCATGTGTTTGTGGCGAGGAAAAAGATAGAAAGGTATGTATGTGTATTCATATGTTGTGAATAAGTTTCAAGGATTTCTCCAGCATTTGAAGAATTTGCCACAAGGATCATAGTAGAAACGATCATACTTTACACAGAAAATATGTAAAGTTTTGTGGATATTGAACTCGTTCAATGGACAATTCTAAGGACAATTTATAGGTTAAGTTGTTTAACTTCAAAAGATTTTTACCTCCCAGATTTTTAAACATTTTATTGTCAAATCTGATTTTTGTTGCAGTTAAAGGTGATGGCAGCTGAGATAATGCTAAGTGGGCAGGAAAAACACTGGATAAAGAAAAAACACAAAATAAGTTCACAGAACATATCACAAAAATAGCTTCAAAGCAATCTTGAATTCTCAGTTTTTGGGGAGATAAACACATATGAGTGGTAAGTGGTCAGTCTGGCAGGCATGGATAAATGACCAGTTTTTTTATACCATAGGCATGATTGTAGCTAGGAGGCAGGTGTGCAGTGAGACGGGAGGTGTGAAGAGTCTCAAACAGGTAACAAGGAGGTGGAACTGGGGAATGATGGGCCACACCTCCTTCACGTAGCATAAAGTGACAGACAGGGAGCACAGACACACAGAGGGATGAGGAGACAAAGAAAACACAAAGAAAAGGAGATTGCAGCCAGGGCTGTAAATTTTAACTCAACATGGCTGGGTATGATGCTCACAGTAATTTGATAGAAGGGCTAGTTTTTATGGGATAATGGTTATTTTTTGAGACAGAAAACTAAGTTGCCATTGGTTATCAAATTTTCTGTAATATATGAGTGAAAGCAGGTCAACTATACCATCTAAGTTCTGCTGTTCTTGCATAGTTGGCTGCTGCAATTGTCAGCAGCAACAAATTGGAAAAACTGACCAGGACTGATAACACATCACAGTGACATATTTTCTTCTTCTGTTGAAGATAGATGTTAAAAAGTTTGCTTTACTTTTTTATAGTTTGCATCATGATGCTGAAACATGATGGTGTTCAAAATTTACTTGCTCCATATTATAATAGATAAATATAAAGATGTAAATGTTGTGAGGATGGCTGATAAACTTCACCAATAAGGTTGCATTTTTTAAAGTAATTTGGGACCATTTCTGCAGCTGTTTGGCATTGCTTGCTTCTTATTTAGAAAGCTTTCTAAAAGTCTTTCTTCAAAGATTGACAAATTCTTTTGTGACTCTGAATCTCCTGTTGTATAAAAGGGTAAAACCTTTTACCACAGCTATTCAAAATTTAAACAGAAAAAGATGTTTGATGGCACTCTCTGCAGCTTTTAGGTACACCGCCCTGGCCAAACAGAGAACACAACTATGCCCAAAGTCTGAAGCATGCAGGGTGGAGCAAAAATGGCAATGCTTGTGAGGAATGATCAAGCTTTTGAAAAATGAACCCAGAGTTCTGAGTGGCAAAGTTAGGACGAGTCATGATGGCTGCTGAAGTGATGGAGGGACTCTGAGTAAATGATCCAGCTTCTCCCTCCGCCTCTTCCCTCAGAAAAGTTTTGGGAACAGATGGTTGCCTTTATGTGCCGGGACTTTGGCAGTCCTCCTTGCCATTTTCATCACCCCACTGTCATGCGGTGCATTGATGGACGGTCGCTAACAGTCAGTGACCCGCCAAGTCGAGAAGCTGAAAACTACTGGAGCTTTTCACCAGCAGGATGAGCAGAGCGAGGCAGAGGTGAAGCAGGCTGATACGGCATGGTGGAGACAGAAAGAGAAGGTGGTTTTTGTCAGAGAAACAAAGCCAGTAAGAGAGAGGGAGAGAGAGGGAGAGCAGAGAAATACCTCCCATCCCTCTGTCTTCTCCCCTCCTCCTCCCCAGTGGTATTAATTAGCAGCAGCAGATGAGTGGAGAGCGGGAGCCTGGAGGGAGAACAGGTTCATGTCAGGTTAGCCTGAGCTGTTGTGGGCCTCCTCTCACTTCTTTCCCTTCTCTCTTTTTTCTCTCCCACATTTCTTTTTCTTTCTCTTCTCTTACACAGACACAAACTCAAACAACAGGAGTTGTTACATATTTTGGAAATGCAAGGTTCCTTCGCTGTAAGTTTGTTAAGGGTTACAAGATTACAGTCCATTGCATTTAACCTCTTTTTCATCAACGACCCAAAACTTTTGACCCCTCAACAGCTCTGTCATACTCTATCTTTTCCACTGTCTACACTGAATACATTTTAACCACCTTGTTTAACTCCCCGTCTCAGGTGCATCTGGTAGAATAGACCCACTCGAGTCTTAATCAATACAGCCGTTTGCATCTGCACCATATCCACTTTTGCTTTTGCTCTCGAGTGACTTGTTGTAGCATCTTTTTAACTCTGAAATGGAAAACCAGTCCAATTGGAAACCGCTGATACTTTCAAAGACAGCCGATAGTCATGCTAAAAATTGGGTTCATGATTATTTTCATATCATGACCAACAGACCAGTCTAATCATAAAATAAAGCATCTGATAAAAGGGTCACATTTTTCTATGGGCCACTGGTTAATATGAGGTCTCTGTATTTGTGTTCCATTACGTCTTTTTATTTTGTGATTAAAGTTAGCAGAGCCAGCACCACCAGCCTTGACCCCTCTTGATCTACTAAACGAGGCAGGTCAACCAAAAGCCCACACTGCACCTGGCTGTTATGAAGAGCCTAAAAGCCCATGGTCAAACTATACTCAAGTAACAAATGAGTGATATCACAAAAACTGTTAAACATGTTTTTCAGTCCTACAAAGTCACTTGAAAATGGACACATGCAGCCACAAAAAATAACTAGTAAGCTAGTTAGCAGTCGTTTTGCTAAGCTAGCACACTGCCATACAGTCCTCATCGAGTCCACTAAAAAAAAAGAATTTGAACTGCTCCAGATAGAAACATAGGTGAGGATTCTCAAAGTTATTTAAGGTATCACTGTGAGATTTTCATGAGAATGACGGCATGTCCATTTTACTCACCTCTGTGCACTGTGAACTATGAAATCTCGTAGTCATCAAGTGTTTGTATGCTTGTTTAGCATGACAACACATCCAAAGTCTGGCTAGTGGCAGGTGGCTATCAGAGGTGTAACAGTTTAGACTCAATATATAATCAACATTTGAGCCACATTAGGCTGTTATCCCATAATAATACCCAACCTTACTTTAAACAGGTCTAAAAGGCCAGAGTTATGAGCCATAAATCAAGTTTCTTTTTCAACTGAATAGGTAAGAAGAAGACATTATAGTGAAGGGATGTTTCTTAAAGGTAGGGTCTGCAGGATTTTCCAAAAAAATTAAATGCCCACTTTTACATGAGTAATCCTGCTCGATCGTCCCAGTGGGCCTTTTTACATGTGTGTCAGTGTCTGTGTCTGCCTCAACCTCCTACTCTGCCTATGTGTGGATGTTTTGGTTGTCTCAGAACGTTTCTGGGTAGAGAGTAGGACCCCAGCCAATCACAGTGCGCCCAGTGCATAGGTGACTTTGTGTTGATGATGGCGAGTTGAAGAAGCTATCCTGAGCGGCTACGATTGTGGCCATAACAGGGAGAAAGAATGATGCAAAATTTACAGGATGCCTCATTTACCTACAGGAAGGAAGTTGTACAACTCTTGAGTATATCCCATGCAGAAATGCTATGCTGCAGGTGCTCACTGGGCAGGTGAGTGTGTTCATGTAGCTAAGGCTATGAGCTAAGATTGGAGGCAGTGGGCGTGTGCTGCCGCTAAAACTGAACCACAGGAGAGGAGCCCAATTTTCACAGTGAAGAAAATTCCTGTAGACCTTACCTGTAAATTATTATGTCAACTCCTTAAATTAATCTAGTCTTGACCCCATGCTTCTGAACCTCTCGTGAAAAAGACATATGGACTCAGAGTCAGTCTGTAGAATGGAAAAGTTACTGTAAATGTAAATGTGTATCTTAGAAAAAGTGGATTTATTCTGGAGTTAACCTGTAATTACTTAATGTTCTATTTCTTCCCCTTTTCTACTTCTTCCTCTTCCTTTCTCCATGCGTCTCCATCTATCTCTCTCCCTGCAGAATTCTATACGACACAACCTGTCCTTGAACAAGTGTTTTCTCAAAGTGCCTCGCTCCAAAGACGACCCTGGAAAAGTAAGTATTTCCTGAACAATGTAATGTGACTGAAAAGCTCCGTTTGAATTATGGAGCGACACACAATGAAAATGCCAGCCTATTTCAGCGAGTGTACAAATAAGGTCGAAGCGACGACGATTACCTTCCCCGTGTTTAGTCGCCCTCGTGCTGCATGTGTGTGTGTGTGTAAGTGCACCCAAAGACACCCATACTTACTTGTACTCTTTCCTTGTACTGTTCCCTTGTCACATACACACACATACGCAGTGTCTGCACTTAAAAGCAATTTGTAGCTCCATAACCAGCTGAATGCTTAATGCTGCTTTCTCTGTTTTCGGTTCCTCTTCCGATATTGATTCTGCCAAGTAATAATGTGGTACAGGGAGTAATGAATAATAAGTGTATGTAGGTACACTCCTTCTGATGCAAGGCCGTTCACGCATCTGTTATGCTTTATTAGGCCCTGTTTCACTCCCTTTCTCTTTCACACACACACACACACACACACACACACACACACACACACACACACACACACACACACACACACAAAGACAGAATGAAAGGTGGCTTGAGATGTATTTCAGCACTTCTTCTGTGGTTAGGAAGCAGACTTTCCACAGACCTTTCAGCAGCTTTGAATACGATTTGTCGAGTCATTGTTTGTGCTGAATCCAAAAACAGATGAAGTATAAAATTACAGTTGATCATTGAAGCCTGGCATTACAAGATTTGTAATTAAAGTTAACTTTACAGCTCATAGCAGGGTTAATGCGAGAGCAATCCACCTCTTTTACAAAACCTGACAAGCCCAAAAACTTTTCATCGAGCTCTCAAAACTCTGCTCATTTTGTTCGAGGGGCAGCGAAGGAGGTGTTTCTCCAGGCTGAGGGGATTTTGGAGCCATTGAAAAATGAATTAGGGGGAAGAAGGTTTAAATAATTCAAAGCAAATGCTTGGGCTTTAGTGGAGGCCTATAGTCAGACACAAAGAGAGCGGCTCCCCCCTGATTAGCCCGACTCAGACCTGACCAGCACCTTATTTCAGACCACGGATCGAAGTGGTCGATACCTCTGCGCAGTGGTGGAGTAGGTGGGAGGGGGTCATGTGTGAGTGTGTGTGTGTGCATTGAGAGGCTGGATGTACAAGCTCTGTTTGAAGCCATAGAGAGCGGGAGAAGCTAAATCATGCATGTGCTAACGTTAATTGGCTGTGTACTGTTCAGTGGTGTGGGACTGAGAGACAGGGGGAGGAGAAGAGGCAAGCAAGGGGGGGCTAGATGCTGGGGGTGTGCGTATACATGTGTGTGTGTGGCTTAGATGAACCTCCTGAATTCAGGCTGCAGCTCTGGAACTTCTTGGGAGGGAAGAAGAGAAATGAAAAGAGGAAAAAAGTAAGACCAGGAGGAAATCAAGGACCTGAAAGCAATACATTTCCTCCTCTCTTGTTGTATGTGTTTATTTCACAGGCTGCTGTTTTAAGATTTTGTATCAGAAGGATTGCGGTGTTTCTTTTTTTATTTTTGGAGGTTGGGTGTCAGGGGGCGGCCTTGATTGCCACAGAAAAACTGAACAGAGAGAAAACCTAATAGGGCACAGAACTGGGGTAACAGTTTGTTGCTTTATTTTGATTGAAGGAGATTCCAGCTGCTGAAAAATGGAGGAAATCAATTCAGGCTCACTTAAAACTGTAAAAATAACAGCAGACTTGTAGTAAGTGTCTGCAAAACAGCAAGTAAATCAGAAAAATGGAGTAGACTGAGTGAGTGAAACAGATTTTAGTTCAACATGAAAAAATACTCAGTAGATACAAAGTTACAAGTATAACAATATTTATAATTCAATAATAGAAACGAATAATGATCAATACCACCCATTTGTCAAAATGTTAGGACCCTTTTTAAAATGTGGATAAAAATATATTTGAATAGTTTGTAAATCATTTGAGGTATAAGTTAATTTAAAAACTGTGCAAAGACAACAGATTGTTTGTTTAACTTGCTTGATTGCATTGTTTTATAACAAATTAGGGTAATTTTAGATGTGACAGCAGCAATACGTTTCCAAAAATGTCTGGATAAGAAAAATTAGTCCCTCTTTGAAATCTGCGGATTTAATCATCGACAAATATCAGGCCATAAACAGAAACAGACATTACTCTAAAGTGGAAACCACTGCATTGGTTCAAAATTAAAGGTGCACACAGCTCAAAGCCAGCATTAGTGATGGTACAGAGATGCAAAAGTTCTCATAAGATGGTTAGCCCACGCAGTATTAATGCTTAACAAGATCACCAGGTTTTGGAGCAACATTCAGTGTTTCATATTATTTGCGTATTTCTGCAAGGCAATGCTAAACCAAGTTCTGTCTGAGTTATTTTTTCATGCCTTGCGTATTGGTATCAAATTTAAACGAGATGAGAAAAAACAGTATATCTAAAAGAACAAGTGTTACTTTTTAGTGTTAACATTAACTGCGTTGCATTTGTTGAGTTTTTAATTAAATAGAAGATTCAAATGCTTTACAAACCATTTAAGACAGTTTTTATGAACAACCTATCACATTTTTTTAACTGGATCATATGTAATTTGAAAAACTGTCACTGGGGTAACAGTTTTTTTGAAGTCATCATTCCTGTTTCAAATTTCTTCACTTGAAATTTGTGTACAGGAAAAAATTTCACAAAATTTGCTCAGGTTCAGAGCATTTGTTATCCTTTATTTTTTCCATTTAATCGAGCACCTTAAATCAAAGTCACTCCAGAACCACCCAACAGTGTACTTAAGCTGTCACATTTGCCTCCAGCTGGATCACTGACGAACTATAAAAACTTTCTTTTTTATTGTTAAGTTTTTATTTATTTTTAAAATATAGTAAGAACTGAGTTCTGTTTTTCTTATAAGTAAGCCTTGTTTTGGTCAATGCATAGAATAGACATCAACCCAGTCAAATTGATGCTTTAAAAAAATCTTTGCCTTCCTCTCCAGGGTTCTTACTGGGCCATAGACACCAATCCTAAAGAAGACACCGTACCCAGCAGGCCAAAGAAGAGGCCGCGCTCTGGAGAAAGGGTAAGTGCATAACCGGACCTTCCAGAACTCTTTAGATAGGGGGGTATTTCACCACTCAGACAATATGAAACAAATATCTCTGCAGACATGATATATGAGGCCAAAAAAATTCATCTCACCCTCCAATGTCAAGATTCTTTAATAAAGGCTTTTGTTTGTGCCAGGTTAAGTCCACATTCACAATCGTGGCAAAAGCCGTGGCCAATTTTGAAAGCTGTTTCTGAATATATGTGAATAAGGAAAAGTAAAAGATTTAATGGTTAACCGGCAGTAAAGAAGATTTTTATATGATATAAAAATATCAACGCAGCAGCAGACTCGCAAGATGACACAATGCTTTTAAAGAAGAATCAAGAAAGTTTACTTCTATGCCTGTGGCCCTATGAGACTGTATTAAAACACAGTCTTCCTTTGAGCTACATTCTAATATTGGCACACTGTCCTTTTATTTACAGCATATACGGTTGACAAAATACAGGAGTATAAGGCTCAAACCATTTCAGATTATTGACTGTTATTTACCTATATATCAGGGGACAGCCCAACACAACAATAAAAGAAAAACAAGCTCATGTCCAAAAGAAGCATATCCCACATCCAGCAAATTTATTATTCAGGAAGTTATTGAAAGTTTGCCTAGTTTGAGAAGGTTTGTTAAACCCTTTAATCACAGGCTTCTGGATTTCAGTCTCCAAATGTGTAGCAGCAGAAAGCAACAGGATAGATTTGAGAAGACACAAGTTGTAATGAAGAGTGGTTTGACAAAATTTACGAACAGCATCCAAGGCTATGTATGAAAGTAACCCTGTGTCAACCTGCAGAATGTGGCTGGTGCTCAGTCATCACTCAAAGGATCTGAATTCAAAAGCATCGAGCCTCTTGATGTATTTCAATGTCACCTCCATCTCCTTTTACTTTATTGCCTCATAAAGGGTGCTGGTTTAAAGAGTTATATTTCAGAACTACCTCCAAAACAAACTATGAGGTTTGTTATATAATATAAACATTTAACAGATGAAGGTATCTTTTCACCATTACCTGAGCCCGGGTTAAATGAACCAGTAGTCGTTTGAGCCTTTCACAAAAGTGTTCGAATTGCCGTAAGTAAAATAACGAGCAAATGAATAAAGTTTAGAATTTATCTTCACATAAAGTCTTTAACAGCATAAATTTACTCTTTTAGAGGTTAGAGAAGCTCCAGGCATTCTATGTTTATAAGTTCTAAAATGACCACATTACCTGCAGAAACTAAAAATAGAGGATAAACCACATAGTTATTAATGCAATGATTCCTTATTGATTTACTGTGTCAATGTTAGGCTTCAGGTAGCATGACAACCACTCCCCTCGCCAAGGTTGAGCAGCCAATTAGTGAAATCAGGCGGTGCAATGTGAACCTAGAAAAATACCTGCTGTGTGGAAACGTCATCAGTAAAGCACTTTTTGGAAGGGAGCTGTAGTTTCAGGATGCAGACACTGCTCTGTCTTTTTTTTTTTTTGAATGCAGTGTATCTCTGTAATTTTTTTTTTACCAAATGTTTACTTTACTTAGCTATGCTTAAAGAAAACTGCAGCGTCTTTCATCATGGTGCAAAACAACTGGTCATCCTATTACTTTTTTTTCTCACGCTGTGTCTCTATGTCTCTATCACCGCCTGTGTATCTCGATCATTATCTTACCGCACGTCTGTTTATCTGTTTGCCTGCCACTCTTCCCCCCTGCTTCTCCCTCCCTGCCTGTATCACTGCTCCAGCCCTTTCCTCTCCAGGGAACTCATGCAGGCGTGCAGCGGCAAAGTGCACAATCACAGTTGCTCATTGGAGGAAGAATCGAGGTAAAAGAGAGAGGGGAAAGGGGAAACGTGGGGAAAAAAAGAGAGAGGGATGTAGGGAAAAAAAGGGAAAAAGACATCAAGGTACAGAGAGAGCAGAGAGGGAAAAGTCAAACTGTACAGGGAAGGAGAGGAAAAAGTATAAGTAGTAAGAGAAAAAGGAGAGAGGAGGGAGAGTATTCTAGGCTTGTGTTCCAGTTAATTACCATAAAAGGCCCTGGGGCTGCCGTTAGACATATTTTCTTCACCATTTTTTTTATTACAAACATTAATTAATTCAGAGCCTTGTCATCTCGTCTTACATGGAAGGGCCCTTCAACCCCTTTTCTTACGCCTCACTTGCATTGCTGGCAGACACACTGTGGGCTGTCACATGGGCTAAAGAGAAACAGGGAGGTTTTAAGTGCGAAGATTAATAGCATGGGTACCGCCTGAAAAAAGAAGGTGGGCTAAATATGTCGTGCGTGTTTTCATTTGGGTTTTGTTGCACCTCGGCTACACATTTAAAGCCTTTAAAGTCTCCTGATGACGGCGCCTGTGCAAATGAAAGATTTGAAGTTGGCAGTGAGGCTAAACATTGGCTGCATAAACGCATTGTATAAATGTGTAGACAGGCAGTGTACACTTAGTTTAGTACCTGCGTCTCCGGTGCCCTCAGCATAATCACTCTCTTTCATTTCCTGTGTGCCTCTCTGTCTGCTTCTCTGTCTGTCCTTCACCAAACAATTATCTCCCTACCTATTCTTCCTCTTTTCCTCAACAAGCAGTCCCCACTCCTCTCGTCACCTCTTCGTTGTCTCCTTTTTAAGTGCCTCTACCAGGGGACCGACAACCCGTTTCACAGGGAGTTTATCATAAATTAAAGATTGCATTGTTACCAACCAATCCTCTTACTGTAAGCAGTTTGGGAAGGCAAGCAAGCTGTCTTGAACTCTGAAAAGAGTCAGACATGGAAAAAATAGTGTCCCCCTTTTTTATATTTGCTACATTGCAGGCTCCAATCCAGCCCCTCGTCGATCCTTGAATAGTTCTTCATATCTTCACACTCACTTAACCCAACTTTAGCTCAATTTGAGGACAGCAGAAAATGATCTGCAGCTGAAAACATTTCAGATTTTTGAATAATGCATGAGAATAGTTTGATTTATCTTATCAACTGCAAGTGATGTGACCACTTCTCAGCCTGTTAAGTGTCCAGTAATTTGAATCAGTGTGCCTGGACTGGATAACATACTTTTGTGCTTTGTCATCGTTCCAAAGACTTGGTATCGACCAAAAACTTGCAAGACACAAAATTCATCATTACTTTTTCACATTTCATTTCCCAATCAATTTCTACAGTCACCCCTTTATGGATGTTTAAAATACTGAAACCAAAAGCATTATGTAATAAAAAATTAAAGTTTTGGCAAAGCGTTTTTAAACTGGACCCCAAATCCAAAAAAAGTTGTATTAGATGTCAATAACACAAAGATGATATTTTGTGAATTTTTGAAGCCCTATTTTCAACTCGCACACTAGATTAAGTCTCAATATAGCCTGCTGCAATCTTCTTATCACAGACAGTACAATATTTTCTTGACCTCAAATGTGTCAGGATACTAAATACATTTTTTTTTTTGTAGTAGATGTTTAAGGCTCGCCAATCATAGAATAATCCCTTCTGAACCAAAGAGCCAAGTTATTGCAAACTACCTTTGCAAGAGCAATCATCTAAATGGTAAAAAATGGCAAAAACGTCAAGAAGTAGCAATAAAAGTGTTTAGGGTGGCAGATGTGGTAAAAGAGCAGCAGCAAAAGGATGAAAGGGGGAAAAATGGGGAGAAAACATGGGAATGGACTGAAAGTAGCACAACTTTTCAGAGGCCTGACATTTCTGTTCTGGTCAAATATGTTCTTTCATTGATCTTGTGTCATATTATCCAAAACACTGAATTTTGGATTTTATTACCTATAAGCCATAACCATTTGCATTCCAAGAAATGAAAGCTTGAAATATTTCACTCTTTCTATTACAAGCCAATATAATATCTGTGTCTCACTTCCTGACATGAGAGACCGAAAAACATTTAACGTTTTCATGATAGCCTAATTTTTAAGATGTACCCGGACATGCAAACAAAATTTCTTTTATGGATTTTTTTTGTTTTTTACAAAAAAATCCAATTTTTTTTCTCCATGTATGTATTTTCTTATTTAGAAAGAATAATAAAAATAATCTATCATCCCCTTCAATATAGCAGTTGATGGATGGGGAATCTACAAATCACTGCAAAATAATTCGCACTTGCAATATAGAATAAACGATGGCAATTAAATTGTTTTTGCAAATCACACAGGCTGTCTATAAAGACAAATATCAACTGTAAAATAAAAAACTGTCTTGCTTCCCAAAAAATATATATATAAAACAATTGGACAAGGGGCATCTTCACCATTATTTTGTATCCTTTCTTCTTTTAACAATAAACATTTAAGTCCAGCTTCTAGATTATTGAAGTTAAAATGGTGAACCACTCTTGCTTGATATTAGGTTTTAGCTCAACAGTTCAGGGTCTCCTTTGTTTTGTTTTATTTTTAGTACTATGATGCAGCAGATGTTTTCAAAGGGTGAAAAGTCTGCTGCAGGCAGGTCTGTTGAGCGCTTGTACTCCTCTGTGGAGCCATACTGTTGTACTTGGTGAAAAACGTACTTTCTCTCATTGTCTTGCTGATTTATGCAAGATCTTCCCTGTAAAAGACATTGTTTGGATGGCAGCATATGTTGCTCTGCAACCTGTATATATTGTTTAGCATAAATGATTCTTTCCTTCATATGTAAAAAACCTGTGATGTAGATCAAGAGGATCCAATATCCCCATACCATCATAGTTGCTTGCTTTACTCACAACAAGGTGGTCTCTCTCCTCTTTAGGGCATAAGATAATAATTCCTTTGAGAACTGTAGTCTTTGATTTATTTTCAGACCACAGGATGGTTTACCACCATGCCTCAGTCCATCTCAAATGTCCGCCCTGAGGCGTGATCAGTGTTAGCCTGTTTTTCATGATTATTTTGTCTAGATTATATTTCATATTTGCCACCAGCATACAGCACAATTTCAATCTATGAACTGTGTTCAAAGGCAGTTGTTTTTGGATGAGTTAAGCCCATGTGGTGATTGCCTGAGACCCCATACAGTTGTACTCAAAGTTTACATACCCTGGCAGAATTTATGATTTCTGGGCCATTTTTTTGAAAACACAAAGGTACAGTGTGACCTGGACAACTAAAATACACATGCATACTGATCAGCCCTGACATTATTAACAACTATAAAATCCCATGTAATCCAGGCACAAGCTGCAGCCTCCAGTCCCTAAATACTGAACGAAGCTTGTGCTGAAGTGCTTCTAACAGCAGTACTCTGAGTGTCCACTTGAGGCTGGCTGCTGAAACTCCAGCAACCACACACACACACACACACACACACACACACACACGTGCACACAGGGCTAATTTTATTGAAAAAAAAAACATGTTAACTGCTTGGTTCAAAAAAAGTTTAGGCCTATGAAGTTCACTTCTCTATCAGGACGTACTCTATTATTTTTAAGTTTTTAGATTTATAAGTTATGTATGTAAGGGCATAGCTGACTTAATTGGCAGACAGGCACCCTGTAGCTGTCTGCAAAAAGTCTCAAGTCCTACCTCTTGGGCTGATCTAAACTTGAATGAAGTTTGGATGACTTCAACACCCCCAATACAATAACTTTTGATGATGGGCTTCAAAACACAAAAACAGATGAGTGGGATCACAGGCAACTCTTCCATAAGAGCTCTGCTGTAAATGCTGCTTTTCCAAAGCTTTTGCACTCTTGCTTACAAGCTCTGAAGGTGATAGTGTACTTTCGATTTATTTTTAAAGTCATATTGTCTAACTGTGTCCCTTTTAAGAGTAAAGTATTTCACAAGTTTTCTGTTCTTCATACTGATTTAAGTGCTTGAGTTATGCTTCACAAAGGGGGTGGGCGTACTGTATGTTATGAGCAAATAATCTGTTAGTTTTTAGTTGTAAACTAAATGATTCACTCAATATCAGTTAAATTTCCACATTTGAACAATCACAGTGTATGCTTGGGATAAAATAGTCTGCATTGGCTGAAACCAGAACATGATAAGCATTATAGGCAGACATTTGTCTCAACAGCAAAGCACAGGTGTTTCTAATAACAGCAGTGGTGGCTCTGTTATATTTAGGTGACCCAATAGGGCATGACAGTGTGACAGTGAGTCAGCAAAACAATACCAAGGCCCAGGAAAAAGAAGCCACCAAGCTGAATTGAGCTATTGTATATTTGATTGTTTTCACCCAGGCTTTTCTTCTCTGACATGTAGAAATGTTTGCTGAATTTACAAGTCATCCTCTGGTTGTAGGTTATTTTAATGTTGTCATTACCTATTTGGAAAAACTCATAAAAAACCATGTCGTCTTCTTCCTAGGCTTCAACTCCTTACAGCCTGGAGTCAGAGTCTCTGCGGATGGACTGCATAATGTCAGGAGGTGCATCTCCTACTCTGGCCATCAACGCTGTAACCAACAAGGTGAGACACCAGCAACCAAGTCATCAAGAAACTCAGATTCAAAAAGGTTAGCCAAAAAAGGGACAATACCAAAAATGACAGGGTCATCAAGGGCCACATAAAGCACTGTGTACCCATCGTTGCTGAGTCTGAGTCAAGTTTTGTACCCTCTTTATGCTTCTTCAGTTTTACGACAGGAAATTGCTGCACAAGTGAGCCATGCATGCTTGACTTAAATGAACTGGCTACCATTAAGCTGATGTATTCAAGAAGTGTTATGTTTTAGGACCCTTTCAGAGTTCATGGACGCATTTTGAAAAGCTCAGAAAGATGTTTCTTAGTGACCGTTTAAGCCTTATGAATATTCATCTCTTAATCATGTGTGATGATTATTTTGGGCGAATGAATTAGTCAGGAGATGGAGTCATTCCTACTTGCAGCTGAGAAAAATGTGTTGAACTTTTCAAGGCTAAAACAAACTCCGAGTGATGATAAGGAGCTTTTGACTTGAAACTGCAGCAGGAGGAGCCTCTGCTTTTCTCTCTCACCATCAATGGCACAGACTGTTTTACAGATCTTCACTTTCACACACAGACTTACGCAATGACACACACACAGACACACACACATGCGCATTCACACACAAACAGCAATGCTAACAGGGTGTGACCGTCTGTATGGGGGTCAAAGATCAAGCAGTGGCTGAGACCTCTGACGCCTCTCTAATCCGGTACAGACCAAACGCACGAGCACACACGCACACACACACACACACAGAATGGTGATGTCTGGTCGTGACCTTTTGTCTGACCTCCACTACAGAGAAAATTCATCCAACAGCAGCAGCTCACATAACTCTTTAAGTGTTTGGTCTGGACACAAAGAGAAGGTCTGGGCTCGATAGCTTACTCCAGGTTTCCATTCTGCCCATTTCACCAGTCCTGAGTCATTCTTCTGAGAATGACTTTCACTTCTATCTCTTGGACATTCAGCTTTCACTTTAGCACAGCTTGTGTTGACATTGTGCTGTGTTTACCAGCGTTTAAGTGTGGTTTAATTAATACAATGACAAAAGCAATAATGATGTTGCTATGGTAAATGATCAAATGTTTAATTTTATCATTCACGATGCACAGCTCAGTGGTAGAATCAGTCAACTCCTCATCAGAAGGTGGTTCGGTCCCTGCTCAAAAAACTCTCTTGGCAAAGCCCTAACTGTTCTAAACACTAGTCCAGTGGTATGTGAATGAGCATGAATAGTATTAATTTAATACTGATTAACAGTTCACAAAACTTCTTTTGCCTTGATAGGTGTGTGTAATGAGTGGATGTAATGTTGATAAAAGGGCTCTTTGCATGGTCCTTGGAACCTGAAATGCGTGCTATAAAGGTACTATCTAATTACCAAATCTAATGTTATCATTTTTATTTCTTGTCTGATTGTTATCAGTAAAAATATATCAGATATTATGACACTGCACTTACAACGTTATCCACTTTATCAGAGGGGGGATTAATGAGGATTCACCAACGTTACAGATATGTCTAGGAGCACTTGACTGGGAGTAGTGCTAAATATTGCCAGCTACTAAACTATCATACAAACTGAAATCACAAAGTTTCTTTGTTGTCACGTCGTAAACAACAGCACCATGAGTACATTACTTCTTTGAGTTGTAGCTGGTAAAAAGTTATTTTGAACAGAAAAAGGACAATAGTGATAAAGGGATCTGATCTCCATTAATTTTCCAAAACAAGCTGAAACAAACACATGCCTTAGTTTATCATGAAAGTAAGGCTCGGTAAGTGTCGTCTTTATTGCTGGCTCTGATGCTAGCTTTTCTGAATGGTTCTCCTAGTCCCTGTAATAATAAGCAAGGCCATCCACTGGCTTTGAATACAAAGTTTTAATGCTTATTTTTTGGGGTTGAGGTTGTTGGTTAATACACATTAGGAGTGCATTCTACATTTGGTGCTATTCAATTCAATTCAATATACTTGATTATTACAGCTCCAGCAATGCTGTTCATTGCATTATCAAGCAACTCTGTAAACCGTACCACTGTTTTATGAAATATTCAGAACTGGGAATGCAAACTGACTTCAGAAAGCATGAAGTGAATCTCTCAAAGCCAAGAATTTCTTCATCACATGATTATTGTTGCAATATTTCCCATGACACGTTTGGTGTATCACATAGGCATGAGCATCCGAGAACAGTCAATTGAACTTATTTTTGTCACTTTGCACAAATTCTGTTTTACTCTGGGAGAGTCAAAAGCTTTTCTCATTTTAGTCATCACTATCCATTTTAGAGAAAATGATTCAGAGCAGGGAGAGGAAGACCTTGATGATAATAATGCTGATGCCAACGTCAATGATATCCACCCACATGCAGACAGGTGGCGTCCTGCAGGCACAGCAGTGTGTCAGATCCTCTGCAGTATCACATTTGCTTTATTCTGTATGCGTTGGAGAGTGCCTGTGCTTTTGAAAGACATCCCTTCAATATGAAACTAGGAAATGAGGAAAACAAAAAATATTATCTGAGGAAGATAGTTGGAGTCATCGTTACATTTAGATATTTTAATCTGTGATCCTTGAATTCCTAAATTATTGACTAAGCTGTTCAGTGTGTTAAAAATGAAATATGAAGTTATTTTTGAAGTATCATTTATTAATGTGTTATAAGTCTAACTTTTTTCCTCTCCCATGAAAGGAATGATATTTTCTCCAGAAGAGCATCAGCATTTTTGTGTTACAAGGTAGCTTCATTTGAGTGGAACCAAATTCTCCCAAAAGCAAAGAAAAAAATCAAGACTAACACCCAAGAAAAAAACTTGACTCCTGAAAATACTCTCTTTTTTTTGCTACAAGACGTTTTATATGGTAGAGCACAGCTCAAGAGAGCCTTCACAGTTGTCTCAGCCCAAGGCTATAATTTCACATTTGTCTATACAATTAAATGTAGCCTGGAGGCAGAGCTGGCGCTGTGCTTCACATGTACTGACAGTCAAAGAAAACAAGAGAAGCACGATTCAACATAATCCTGAGGCATGTCTCCTTAAAAGCTTTGTGTTTGTCACCACAAGACAACATACAGTACATTTCCTCTGAACCAGTGATGTTGGCATCATGCCAACAGACAATTAAGTCATTTTTCAGGTCACATGGGAGGTCTCTAGATGTAACTAAATAAGAATGTTAAAACCAGAAAATAAATCATTGGTTGAGGTTCTCTGCAGCATCAGTTTGCTGCAAGGAACAATTTGCCCAGGCCCAGGGCCCATGTGCATGTCCAGCTATTAGCACTGAAAACAAACCATTTGTTCAAATGGTAAAAAAAATGGTACAGAGGTGTGTATGAGCCAAGTTAAAACTCTAATAGTGCATTAAATTTAATTGTTGGAGACCTCACCGTTACAGACACTAACGGCATGATTACTGCGCCTGTTCGGCTGTTTAAAGATGGACATTGTGCTTATGCGCTGCTGTCCAAGACCTACTATGAGAAGACAACAGGTGTTTGGGGATTGAACAAATTCTTTGGAAAAAGTTGATGATGTGAAGCCATACAGCAAATTTAGACTTAGTAGTCACAACTTTTTTTGGTAACAGATGAGATAAGGGAGGCAATTGAAGTCTCAAACTGGCAACACTCACTGCAGCCAGTTCTGCAAGTTTGCTTGACATTTTACTTTTATGCGTCTGGGTCTTTCCTGGATGTGTGTGGTGAAATGATGGTAAAACTGGGTGTAGAGTTACTCATCGAGTTATTGGACATTGCTGTGGTGCTTGTTCTGCAAAGCAACTGTCATATCCCTTGTTTTAATTTTGTGGTCTTTTTCTCCTGTGCACTCAGAAAAGCCACACTTATTTACTCTGTTCAAGATCTTTAGCCAAATGTTCCCTCTTTCTTTATCTTTGATGATTGACTAGCTGATAACAGCTGTTCGTTCATTCTTTGTTCTTGTAATAATGTGTCAATTTCCTTCACTGAAAACTTGTTTTTCTTCATATTCTTTCATTTACTGCTGGCTATGTATGACTTCTGCACCTGCCTCACTTTCATTGTGCAATTATTTCACTGGCCAATCATTTGCAGTCATGCTAAGTTGGCTAACACTGCGGCTAAATGGGCCAAGCCATAACTGTTGGTTAAAATCAATAGTCCCGTTTTTGTAATGACTGAACGTGCATATGGGTCTTGGACTTAGGTTTTTGCCTTTTCCTCTTGAGTTGTATGACAAGTCAATGATGCAGGAGTAACTTTTCTGGTTTGGGGTTGTCCATCTCAGCTCTGACAAAACATTGCCCAACAAGGAGTAGTGAAATATGAAGGATGCTTGTCCTTTTCCTTAAAATTCTGGCCCTTCGTAATTTTGTACATTGTCAAATTAACATGGCTCCATTGTGTGTGTGTGTTTGTGTGTTTTTTTTTTGTAGGTAGCACTCTATAGCCCAGAGGCAGAAGGCAGTGAGAGTCCTGGGAGTCTGGGTGGCAGCCTGAGCAACAGTCTGTCAGAACAAAGTTTGGCATCCGTCAACCTTAACAACCTGAGCACGGCCGTCAGCAGTGGCGGCAACGTCCACAGCTACACACCAGTAAGACTTTTTCTTTATTTAAGTGTCAGTCTAATGATTGCTGCAGGAGAGTCTCTCTTTTCTAATGTCTGCCTGCTCAAGGACACCAGCCCACCTGAAGCTGCAGCAAACTCAGTTTTATTTGAGGACAGCTTCCTCCCACTTGTCTTCTGTCTTAGCTGAAATGGCAAATCCCAAACTACCTACATGCTAAGTAGAAGTGATTTCTATGATATGTTTTGCACTCACTTCTCCCTGACATAATCTGGATGATTCAGTCACCGGTCCACACACTCTCAGTGGGTACAGAAGGTGTGTGCTGCACCCTTAACAGACTGAGGAGGTGGTAACCAGCTAACAGCATGTATGCTGCATCTACAGTACACTGTAGAAACACTTATTTACTGCTCTTTTTGTTTGATTTAGCGAAAGAAATACATTCCCTGTTGTGCTTTACGGGCCAGTAAGATTAGTTTATATACAGTATGACTTATTCTGCACAGCAACAGATGAATTAAGCTGATCCACAAACAGGTACTAACAATTCTTGCTGCAAATAACACACTATTTTAGTTTTTCACTGATTAGATGCTGCTTAAGTATCTGACTCATTACTGTTGTTTAACTTTTACATGCATGATCAAACAGTCAAAGGGACACTTTGAGTCAGTGTTTATCATTCCTAGAGCTTGTTTAGCATTCTCAAAATAATAAAATTGCACCCATCCATGAAGAATTTGAATTAACTTTTTCTTTGGAAGTGCATTTGAAAGTGAAGCTTGTGTAAAAACTGTGTCATGCTTTTCAATGTAGCGTTCCTGTGCACTGATTATTTAGTTTGCAAATTGAATGTGGTTTTGCAGCTGACAGTCAACACTGTCAGCAGCGCCCCACGCCCCTCAGGGTCGACCGGCACAAATGAATTCTGAACCTGTGGGAAATGCTGGCTCATTTTGATAGAAGTGGCTCTGTCCCTCAAATACAAGGCAGCAGGAAAGATCAGAGTCATCCTCTGTGTTGATAGTTCACCATCACCAGACATGGTGCATATGAATGATGCCTGGTCATTTCAGTATTAATAACTTTTGAGAAAAAGTCAAAGTTGATTAAAATGAAATGTAGATGAACTCTGTTAACCAGTGCTTCAAGACTGAAACTGTGCTCCCTCCTCCCATTTTCTACACCCATGGGGTTTGCTTTTATCACTATCTGAAGCACACTTGAGACTTAGCAGACCGCAGAAACACTGGGACATCTTTTGTTGGAGTTCACACAGTTTAAATGACACGTCATCCTTTATAAAGCAAGGAGCTCCGGCTGATCTAAATCACTATGTGTGTCATAATAAAAATGATAATAATAATAATACGTTGCCTTCCTATGATGGAGAAATGGATTGGCAAGTACCTCTATCTAGATCAAACTGCCTTATTCAGATGGATTTGTAATAAATAATTACTTTTTAAAAAGGGAAAAGTTTACCACCTTCTAATCAGATGTAAAAGCATGGCTGGAGTCATTAGGAGAAGAAAATATTTAAAAATATATGTATATATTATCAGCAATCGGACCACTAGATGTAAGCAATGAAGGGCCTGATTTGCCATCACCTATGATAAGGAGGTGTGACCTGGTTCGCAGCTCATTTTCACTGTCACCTTTCACCTTGAAATAACGTTCAATAACTTGATGATACATTGACACTCCCTGGGCTACAGGGTGTTACAGTGGTACAGAACCATTGCCTCACAGTGAAAAGGAGGGGTTGAACCCCACCTGGGCCCTTTTTGAATGGAGTTAGCTTTTTCCAGTGCGCGCCCCCCCCCACCCACCCAAAACAAGAATATTTTGCCTCCTCCCACAGTTCAAATACATCCATATCACATTAGTTGTTCACTCTAGATTGCCTGTAGGTGAGAATGTCAGCGTGTTGGTTTGACTGGGGACCTGTCTAACAACCTGTCCAGGTTGGACCCTACCTTTTACTAAATGGCAGCAGAGACCAGCTTCAGTGCCCTCGAGACCCTGAATGTGAGGACAAACGGTACAAATAATGGATGGATTAATGCACCAAGGGGCTAAGACAGTCTATGTTTTTTTTAGTCAATGTTTCTTGTCACTACAGGCTGCTGCAACACCTTGATTCATAATGAAGTAAAGTTGACATTTTTGTGACTTTGCTTCCGTTCGTCACTTTAAATAAAGTTTAATGCAATTTAAAAGGCAATTTTTCTCCAAAAATATTAGGTGGAATATCACCTGAATACAGCAAAATCCCAGGCCTTCATTATTTTTCCCTTGTAACAGCTGCTCACCTTTTCACCATCAATCACTTCTCCCCATTCACCTCCCACCTGCATTAGCAAAGGTCAGCGCAATCTCATCTCGTTAACCTCTCATTTCTAGAGGCCATCTTTTGTTTTCCTCCTCCCTGCCACCCCCCCTCATCCCCCCAGCCCCTCGCCTTCCTTCTCCTCCATCACTCCAGACCTCATCTGCGGTCGAGTCCAGTGGGATCAGGGTTAGTTCTGCCTCATTACCTGGCGCAGGTGATACCTTCCTAACTGACGGTGATTACTGGTGGCATCGCAGGCAGGGATCTCAAAGACACCAAGAAAAGTTGATGGAAAGGCAGCCATTATTGGGTGGAGGTGGATGTGTGGGGGGATGTGTCATGCGAAGTTGGCTTACATGTGCGGAGGCACACTGATCACAGCATATTGCTTGTGTTTGCTGGGTGGATGGTGAAGAGGATGACAGCTGTGATGAGACGATAGAAGGTGGAGGGAGACAGGCTGCATTCACAATACAAGAAAGAGATTTGACACACTGTACTTTGTTTGATGTGTTTATATGAAAAGAAATGAGTTCCAGTGAAAATTCACTTTTTATTGCACAAAATTGGATTTGGCTTGATCATCATTGTGAATGACTGAATTAAAGAATGATTTCCAAATGGAATTATTCTGAAAAATTGAATTTGAATGACAAAACTGGAAAATAAATTAGATTTCTTATAATGAAACGCTATTATCATTGAATTTTACTGTTTTCATTTGAAATTGAAGTACTTCCTCTGAGAATGCAGATTCCTCAATTTAGATGTAGCTGCTAATTGCATTTTTAAATTGTGTTCAATGACAAGTGACAGACACCTCACTTATGAAAAGGAGCTATCTTTCTAAAGGGAATAAAGGAAATGGCTGATAAACGGTCCATTTTCGTTTAAGTGTTGTTTGCAGTACATTTCTTAACTCTTTACTTTCCCACTCCCATTTCTTCTTTTTGGATTTGGAAACTCTACTAAGAACCATTTTAAAATCCAACACTGCAAAATGCAAATTTGTGCAACTTTTACACTGTTATTTGATCAGGAGTGAATGTGATTTTTCTCAGCATGTTACTTACTGAGAAAAACACACTTATAAAGTGAAATGACTTTGTGTTCAGAAGAAATATGTTTTACTGTTTTTGTGAGTCATATATCTTGAACATAAACTTGATGCTTATCAAATTAATTGTGTATGTCCAGCAGGCGCTTCTGCAGCTCAGGAAAGGAGTCTTTTAAGATGACAAAGATTTAGTTTAAACCATCACTGGGAAGTGGATAACTCAAGGTGCTGTAGTCAGTTAAATTGTTGCACTACAAACTAAATAATTGACATGAGCATGATGACTGAGCATTTATCGGTCCAAAATTTGACAGTGTGAAAAAAGTGAAATAGTAGTGTATTTTATTATGGGAGTGCTACATTACATGTATTTGTGCTCTCATGGTACAGCCTGGCTGCCAAATACATCTCATTGAAATGAATGGTGCAGTGCTGATGTTGCCCAGCAGTCAAATCCAGCCTTTGACATATTTTTCCAAAACCGATTCCTCAATTTATCTCTCTTTTTCACCTCACATTATCCGTCTCTTTCCTCTCTGTCCTTCTTGAAGGTGAGCAGTCACTCTGAGCCTTCATCCCAGTCCCTGAGCCTTCAGCAGGCCTCACAGCCACCACCACCTCCCCCTCCTCCCCCACAGCCCCAGTATGGTTTGGCCGTCCCTGAGTCTCGGGACAAGCAGCTCTGCTTCTCAGACTTCGAGGACCTCAGCTCATCTTTCCGCAGTCTCTACAAATGTGTCTTTGAGCAGTCGTTCTCACAGCAAGGTGGGTGTAGACCTTCATGTTGCGTGATCTCAGTGTGTATTTGTATATGTGTGCCTGCCTGCCTGTGCAACAACTTAATTGACACATACAAAAAAATGTTGTAAACTTCTATGTCAGGCTTCATGCGAGTAATTAACTGTCAAGCTTAAGCTCTAATGAAACAGAAAGAATTTAACGCAGCTTTCATAGCAGTAAAAGCTTTCCAGTATTAACCTCCACCACACACTACTCCTACTCTATTGTGTTTTAATAAACAAACAATCTGTTGTTCCGCATATCTGCATTTAACGGCTCGCTCAGTCAAATGAGTAAAGGCAATTAAGAGGAAGAATTCAACAGACGGAAAAAAAAAACGCACAAACACATCTGCAGTGGAGCAGAGCAAAAGGGTTCTGCAGCTTTGATAGCAGCTAATTAGATTGGTTCTAAAGTTTGTGTAGCATCTTGCTAATTGCTTCCTGAAGCTTTCAGGTCACCAGGCCTCCTCCCACTTGGACCCCCCACTATCCAACCACCCTCCTTTCACCTTCCCTCTCCCTCCTTCCGCTATGAACACACGTCCACGTATGCTCTGTAGCTGAGGAGATTGATGCGCTCTGTTGAGCTTTGCAACTGCTGCCTGGATTCATCCTCTGTAAAGATCCTCCTCATTCTGCGGTCAGGGCTCCACAAGCAGGAGAAGAAAAGACAATGACAAGTAGGAAAAAAAGTTTTGACACAGAGACCCAGACAGAAATTGAAGACGAGAATGGAAAATGGATTTAGCAAATTCTTTAAAGGGGCCCGTAAGTGCACGGCTAAGCAGGAAACCGTATCGGCCGTCATTGTATTTCAGAATTTGAGTCAGAGTGAGTGACTCAGAGAGCAGAGCTCAGGCTCCTTTGAAAAACAACAGTGAGTTCCAAGAATACATGCCAAGCTGCAACTGACTCAGGTGGTGTCGCAACCATTTTTTAAAAGATCCTTCCTCTTAAAATTAAAGGTCAAACAAAAGAGGCAAGTTAAACATAAGATGAATAAACCAGGGTCACAATTATCAGATGGAGCTACAAGCAAAGTGAGGTGTAAAACAACAGCTCATCCTGCAATTCATGAGCACAATCTGCTTTTTCTAAAACAAATCAAAGGGCCAAGGTTTAATTTTGGTAAGATATGTTGTTAATTTACACAACAACAGGCAGCTTATAAATGTAAATGGTGGTTAAAAAACAAACAACACATGTTTGGAGATGTTAGAGGAGACAGAGACACAGCCTGAGCTACATATGTGCAATTCCACTGTAGACAGGGTACAAAGTAAAACCTTCTTTGTGTTAGGGCTGGGCGATGGTATGATGAGGTATGAGGATTTTGAGACTGTGAGATTTCAGATCAAATACGGTGATAAGCTATAAGCATATTTATTCGAACAAACATAGTGGAAATGTGTGTGACAACAGCCAATCAGAGCCAACCATTTCCATCTCCACTTCCATTTGTAAGTTGCCAGAGAACTAAACTGAATGACCAAATGTGCTAAACGTGGGGCTGAGGGCAAAGAAATAGAAGAAAATGTTGAACTAGTTTCTACTTTCTCAAGTTTATGTTCTGATGCCTTAAAACTGGCAGTTTTCCAAACAGTGAAAAAAAAAGTGTGATAATAATCGAGCTCAGATGCTGTGAAAATACATACTTTGATCATTTTTTGTGCCATATTGCCCAGCCCTACTTTGCATTTCAGTCTCAGATTTTGAGATGGCTCTGCAATTATTGACAAGTAAATAACTCAGCCATGCTTAAACAACTGAATTTAACTCCTGCTGCGAATGTGGGAGGAAAAGCCACTAGAATACTAAAATCTTTGGTCATCAACTAAAATATCTATTATCGAAAATTGTATGTGAAGATCATACAGAAAAAACTGAATCAAGCTGTGTTTTTCTTGCCTGGAGGGGGGCGCTATGGAGCATGTATTGCCACAAAAACACTGGATTCATACCTTTTTTACAGTGACTGATTGTGACTAGGTTTGTTTGGATTTATCTCAAGCTGAAAGCAGGCAATCTGAGATGAAAGCAGCACAAGAAATGTACAAACAAAGAATAATGATCACTAATGTTTCAAGAGGGCCTTCATTATACCTGCAGTTGACGGCCCCTCTAAACAGTGACACTAAAGCTTTAACAGACATATGCAAGTGACAATATCATTTCTGAATTCACACATTTAATAGAATAATGATTTTCCTTTATTCTCACAAAAAGATCTCAAGTTCCCTTTCTCCCTTCACCAATCCGTGAGTACATCTCAGTAGCACTGCTTTTTTCGATGTGTTCAGTTTGTATACATTTGAGAAACCTCTGAAGATCCAATGCAAAAAACCCCAGAAATTTTCAGTACTATGTCTCCAGAGCAGTAAGGAGCATAGCCATGGTCCAATTCTGTATCTGAAAAGAAGACAACCATCACCATCGTCTGGAAATTTAACAAGGCAGCTGCCTACTCTACAGTTTCTACAGCTGTCTGTATCCATGATGGGAAGTGAAGGAGATAAAACACACTCCTGGGGTAAACCTGTGCATTCAAAAAACAGCCAGTGAGCAGAATCCTCTTCTGGTCGTTGGCGGGGAAAAAAACAACACACCTTGATAAGGGAGACCAGGTGTTTTTGTGAGTTTCAGAGAAAAACATTTCTTTAACTAGAGACGAAAGAGCCACTGGAGTGACAGCAAAGCATTGGATCTTATTTTTGAAATCAGTGTACCATCAGAAGATTTCCAAACTATGGTGATTTGACCAAAAGTGACACCTCAACTTGATTGACTGTATAAGAAAGTGTTAGAAAAATTGTTTTATTTTTTTTTGTTTGTTTGTTTTGTCTTTGTGACAGTTACCTGATTAACAAGGAGCATTGAGTTAATATGTCTTTGTCCTTGCTTTTGATATTTACATGTCCTTCTTTTCACTACAGGTTTGATGGGTATGCCAAACGAGTCCAACCAGCAGGCCCGGACGGCCTGCTCCTATCAGCACTCTCCAGCTGCAGGAAACAGCAGCGGCCACCATCACCAACACGACCATGGTCAGGTGTCACACCACCCCCACCACCCTCAGCAGCACCTCTCCCCTCACTCCAACCACAGCCAACACCAACAGCACCAACAGCACCCTGCTCATTCTCAGCAGCACCCATCTCTCACCCACCAGAGCCATACAGGACAGACCTGCTCTACTACAGGTGAGTTACATTTTCAAGTCCAAGTATTTTTTGTCACTATCAGGAACAAACATGTCAGGTTGTAAAAGCTCTGGCTTGGGTGGTGCTGACTGGCAACTTTCTGTATCAAGCAAAAGAGAGGACAACAGGGAAACGGGCAACCAAAATTAGCCGATCAAATACAATCAGTCTGATAGTTGTTAAAATGTCGGCACAAAGTTTTTCTTCAGCAATGTGAAAGTCTGCCTAGTTAGTTAAATAAATAAGACTCTTGAATATGACATGGTCATCTGTTTGATTAAATGCTTTTAATCTAAAAGTTAACTATGAGTCTGACATGGAAAGTAGATATGTAAATCTGATGGACCTCTGGAAGGGGTAAAAAACGTACCAGGTGTCCGCAATTAATCCTCTCGTTTAGCTATCTTTGATTGTCAGATAGCTTCCATGTTGTGTTACATATTAGGGCTGTCAAAATATCAAAAATGTGACCTCATGATAATCACTGGACATTATTTGCATAATAGCTGGTTTTGAAAATAACCTGTCTTTTCTTCTGCTCCTGGTGCTTCTTCTTTGTCTCTTTACAATGTTGTTGGGTTTGTCAATCAACATTAAAAACAGCTAGTGCTCTTCACTCTGAACCATTTAGTTACATTGTGATGCCACATGCTCATTTTTGGCACAAAATCATACTGGTTATGACAACAGCCCAAATGTAAATGTTATTTATCTATAAATAAAGAAAAAATAGACTTCAGACTACAACTTTTTTCATCTGGTGTGGCTCGAAGACTGGCAAAAAAGGTTGACATCCTGCTGTGTCCATGCCGCCACGTCTTAATGACAAGATATAACCTTGTGTTTTCTGTTCTGCAAGACTGTGAGAGCAGCTTTTAGAATCAGAAAGAGGCTGAATTTATGCCGAGAGATGGATGAACAGGATTTTCTCAAAGTTTTGTTACCTTGTCATAGACAGTGGGAGGTACCTAAAAAGAGCCTCTGTATTTCCAAACTCAGTCCACCCTGGGAGTTCTAGTTTCTCTCCTCTCTGACAGTATTTGCAGAAAGGTCTTTTACTTTTTATCAAAGCAGAATATGAAAAGGCGCTGGACTCTTAGCCCAGAAGCCAGGATACCGATCATAACAATCACTCTCCACTGCTGTGTACCTCTTCACCCCTTGTTGTGAAAGTATATGGGGTAGTTTCCTGTTTCATACATATATTGATGCAGTAGAGCACTGAACAAGGTTTCCACTTCTCCTGGTGCCCAAAGCCACAGTGGTGTAAATGTAATTTACTCTAATACACCAAAACAAGCTTGTCTCTGCACAGACACCTTGCATTTATATTATACTCTTTCCTCTGTTTGCTCCCAGAGTATTTGATATTATGAGGCAGAGCTGATACAGACAGGAATCTCCTAAGCTTCACTGAGGCTTTTCCTCCTCATATTCCCACTCTTTGTTTTTTTTTTCTTTTTCCTTTGTGTCCCTGCAACACAGCTCTCAGGCCAAAAGAGGGACTATTCAGACATTATTTATCTAGGTTAGTATTCCCCTCAACCAAGCAAAGAATGAATGAAAGCAATCCCTCCGTCTTTGATCCCAAGCATCCCAAGGTATTGTTCAGTTTCTGGTGGTGAAGACGCTGAGAAGCATCTCCTATATTCTTTTCTTCCTTCAGCAGAGCTGTGGCTGCAGTGTTGCTGTGTCACACCACCTTGTGGTGACTGGGGAGATATTTCATATACCACCTCTGAGTCAGAATCAGCTCACCTGATTCAGATAATTTGACACTATCAAGCTAATCACACTCAATAAATATTCTGGACCTTCTTTGTCTTTAAAGTTGTTGCACATTTGGAAAGATATAGACAACAACCTTAAAATATCTTGAGAGTTTTTTGTCAAGGGTTAATGCAAAATTTCTTTGAGTTTCCCAGCTGAAAGAATCTGCTTTTATTCTCCGTTTTGGTAGCCTGGCAAGAGAAATTTCTTTTAGACACAGACAAAAGAACACTGAATGTGTCACCTTGACCAACTGAATGCTGCATTTGAAATAAAAGCGACTGCTTTATTGATAGTGAAAATACGGCATTAGCTTTACTTTCTCCGTCTGTGCATGTGTTTTCTTTTTTCCTCCAGGCATGTCATCAGACTGGTACCCAAACCTGGACTGGCTGAAAGAGAGCTGCCGCATTGCTACCAGCTACAACTGGGCTGACGTAGACCTCTCCCCATTTCAAGGTAACACACATACTGCACAAACACACACACCTTCTCTCTGACATAAACATTGTTAAAGCTGTCTACAGCATCCTGATTGGACACATCTAGAATAGCTGAAATGCTCATGATGCAGATCAGTTACTCTGATTAAACCATCATGATCTGTCTCTGCTCTTTCATATAAACCCGCCCGTGAGGCACAATATTATAATACGCTGTGTGGTAATAGGAATGGTCTAATAAAAGTCATTATCCTGCATCTCAGAGGTTGCCACTCTCTGTTTCTCTCTCCCTCTCTCCCTCTCTGTCTCTCACACACACACTCTCCTTCCCAATTGTATGATGGGAATAATCCAATTAGGCCCCGGCTCGGTAACAGCCTCTTATCACGGTCAGCGCACAAAGCCGGCACATCCACGCACGATGGATGACGACGGCTGGTCTTATAACACATGGGTCCTGCGCTGCCTCTTTCTTTCTCTCTCCCTCTCTTGCTTGCTCTCCTCCAGCAGCGCTTGACCCTCCTCACACTGCTGTAATGCCATCCTCTGCCGTCTCTGGCTTACCTCCAAAGAGCAGGGACAGAGCCTCTCGTCTCAGCCGCTGCCAAACACAAGACATATGAATTTAATGTGGTGAAATATCAGACAACGGTGTGTTGAATAGCCGCTTAGGTGTTGCTGTCTGAGGTGGGAACAGGAAATTAAGCTGCTTTATGTTATATGTTCCGCAACAGAATCACAGCGGACTATTTGTCTCTGATTTGGCTTCACACATGATAATCATTTCTGGCAAACATGAAGTATACTTAAGGTTACACAGGGTATTTTGAATTTGCAAAATATATGCTGCCGCACAAAGTAGAGGCACTCTCAGACTGAAACATTGTTAGTCTAATGGAAAGAAAGTGTAAATCCTTTATATTTAGTTCAAATGAAAATCCATTAGGCCTCAGAATGAGTCATGATGAGCAAAAGCTTCAAGACTTAATCTATGTATTGTGTCAAATATTCCAAACAGTGATCCTTTTTGTGAAGTACTTCCATTTACAGACATAATAAACAAATGAATAAAAAATATTGTGCAGTATGTGGCAATGGTGGAAAACAGTGTGTATTACAACACTAATTTTTAAGTATTACAATGAAGCAACAACATGTAAGCTCGGGTGACCATATTCTGAAAACCCCAAAAGAGGACCCCCAACCCGGCCTCTTGGACATCCTGCAAAAATATCCAAAGATACTCAAAGACAAAAAAGTAGCTTCATAACCTGTACTTTTTTTCAAACTACTCCTTTTCTGTTTGAAGTGAAAAATTTTTATAATGTTAACACAAATAATGCCTCATGGCACGCGTAAATAAAAATAGAAACATTTACTTTTCTCTTGTGCAAAAGTGTAGTCATTGCCTCAAAATCTTAGTATAAGTTTCATTTAGCTTTTGAGGTGTTTAATTTTGCAGTTGACACAAAGGTGCCAGCTTTGCAGACATGGTGCTTTCCACCTGTCACGCCCATAAAGAAAATAAGGGTACAATTATTTCTGCAGTTCAGCTGTAAACATGCATTTCGTCTGTAGCGTGTTCTTTCTGAGTGCACAGGCAGTCAGAGCATGTTTTCCTGCATGCTCCACATCTTGACAGGTTGGTGCATCAGAGTAATGCCAGTAGCCCAGTGCAGCACTATTATAGATATTGATGGTCTGTAGAACAAACTGAGAAAGATCTGGACATTTTAGGGTATATTTATAAAATCACTTTGGACATAATTTTACAACAAAAAAAGAGGATATGCCAGAGCAAAAGAAGACATATGGTCACCCTATCTAAGTCTGACCCTTTGTCCTTCAGGTCTGAAGGAGAGCATGCGACAGGCTGAGCTCAACAACTGGTCGCTGGATGCCGCTCAGATGGCCGACTTGTGTTCCTCCATAAACCAGTTCTTCACAGCCACAGGGGTCATCCCCCCTCAGGGTGCTACCCACCCACAACCTCAGGTCCAACACCCGACACTTCCAGGAGCACCGCAGCATCCAGCTCAGCCCCACGGCGCCATGCATCCTAAGGCCAGCCTGCATAATCAGCACGGGCAGCACAACCAACATAATCAGCACATCAGTACAGGTCGGCATATAGAGCAATATTTCAAATTGTTTAGATCAAGCACACAAGTCTTGCCAAGCAACATTTCTGCAGGAAGCTGCTGTTTGTGGGCTGTCGAATCCCTGTCTTACACCACACTGTGCTATTGTCTGCCAACTATAGATTTACACGGGATTTCTGGATGTTGTCAGCTTCATGGCATGTTGAGTAAAGATATGAAGAGGAGATGAAATTTTCCCAGTGAGATATCCACTTACTGAAAACACATTCTGTTGGATTTCTGTAGCTTAGCATAAGATGGAAGTTAAACCGCACACATGGAAGAGGCTCAAAATCTCATACGCATGTGTGAAAGTCAGAACACTAATCTGACAGTTACTCACGGCCTTTTTGCCTGTTCCCCCACAGGAAACATGTACATGGACTCACGACAGAGCATTTCCTCTCTGATGGGCCCTCCAGGATACCCTCACATACCTCCCATGAGCAGCACAGCCCCCAGTATGACAGGTGACTCCTCCCCCAGCCTCTTAAATCCATGCAGGTGTAAATGTGTCAGACACACGGTTTAGCCTGTAGACCACTAAGTATCTGTGTTTTATTGTAATGATGTAGTAGTGCTATGATAAAATAGTGAACAAATGACAGAAAGATGCTATATGACAAAATTATCAAAAGAAAACCATGTTTTTGAAAATCCCTATCAGTGATTTGTTATGTTCGGCCATTTCATAAAATGCTTTATGCATTAAATTCTCTATTTTGACAGTCAGCTATGAGTATGAATAGAAGTGCGCCACAGAATGTCAAAGAATAAACAATCAAAGTGTCCAATGAAAGATTCTTCTGAAATTCAAAAAGAAACATCTTTCAGTTTGTAGCACAAAATGAAATATAAACAGGGTGAAAAAATAGCTAAATTTGATTGGAAAGGACATTGGATTTCCTCTGCATCTCATTAAAAAATTAATAATGTTATCTGAAAACCTAGATTATATTTAAAAAGGAATCTCCAGTGCAGTTTCCAAAAACAGAAATAAGCATTGGAAGAGTTAAGTTAATCAAAGAGGCTGTGATGTTTTCTATTGAACAGTTTAATAGCAGAGCCATCACTGGTAGATCGCAAATGATTTTAAGTTCGTGAGATATCAGTGAGGTTAACAGTTAACGCTTCATAATGATACCAAATTTTTGATATGATAATTTTTTCTGAAAACTTTTTAAATTTGATTTGGTGGATTTTTCTGGAAATGTCTGAAAATTTTAATGCAGGGTCATCAGATTTAGCCAAAAAAATATAATAACACTGACATAATTACATCAAATTAAATTACTGCTCGATCCTGCTGATCTGGGTGGATGACAGTTTGAATCAGTGGGAACAGCTCAGCTGAAGATGATGATTAGGTGTTGACAGCAGGCTCTCTCCATTAACCACAGCTCTAGAGTTTCAGATATGTTAATGTCTCTGATCTTTATTGACTCATATCAGTTAAAACTATTTTGCTACAGCGACATGGGGCACTGGTGAAATGTGCCGGATTACTTTGATTTGATTTGATCTGTGAGATCAGGTGAACTATTGGCAGTATTACATATAGTGGGTTTTGAAATGTTTTTTAAACTTTTCCATACATGAGAATAATTTTCTTTGAGATTTTACTTCCCCTTTTTTCTACTCAAATATATGAATCTTCAAAGCGACGCCTCATGTTGTGTTATTGATGGATTAGTCACTCAGAAACCATGTGTGTGTGTGTGGCCAGGTATCTCCTTTATTACATCTCCTGCTCTCCTCACATTCAGGCCACCTCTGCCAGCTGAGCCAGCAGCAGCAACAACACCGGATGTCTCTGGGACACTTCCAAGTGAGACGCATGCTCACTGCAGACGACATCCAGGATGATTTTGACTGGGACTCGATCGTCTAACCGGAGCTGCTGAAGGAACACAAAGACTTTGAAAAGACATGATGTCGGGTGAGGTATGGAACTGACCGACCTGCTCCTTTCACCTTTGTGAAAACAAAACAGAAGACAATCCACCTAAAATGAAATAGAAAAGTCTTTTTTTCTGATCTTGCTTGCCTTTTTTTCCTGGCATAAATGAACAATGAGCCTAAAGACAATCATTTACTATTTAAGACTTCTATGGAATTTGGACCAAGCCAATCTGTAAACATTGTCTGCAGTCGAAGGACATCTGGAGATTTCATCTGTCCCAACAGCGCTAAGAGGGTCACACGTCCGTGGATTATTTTATTAGGACTATTATGATATTTCCATTCCCCACCATAACTTGAGCTACAGATCTGGAAAGTTTTTGCCCTGCTGCCTGAATTGAACAGAAACCTGCAACCTTCAAACTCATTCTGTCTTTTCCAGTATTCAACAGGTCTGCCCATTTCATCCTATTGTTTCTTTACTCATTTTGATACTGGACATCTGTGTAGCTGTGGGCTCTCACAACCACTGTCATAAAAAGGGTATTGGAGGAAGTTATGATCTATTCTACTTGAATCTGTTATGGTTGAGTTGAGCACCACCTGCTGGTCAAACGATGAAGCTTCCTTTGCTTGAAAAAGTTCTATGCACCACAGTATGTTCTTCTTTTCTGACTGCTCTGTCACATCAGATGCATATTGTAATATTTTTATGATGATTTTAATTTTTTTATTTTGTGCGGGACAAAACATAGTGTCATGGTCTCAGGGTGTTACATTTTAAAACCATGTCAGACCAACTCAAAGCATTTACATCTCTATATGTGGTGTCACCAAGTGTACCGTCACTGTTCATTTCCCAAAGGCAAAACTTCCTCAAACTGTGGTTAAAAGGTATCAAGTCTTCATCTGTCAGTCGATAAGCTATCTGATATAAAATACTGTGGAATAAGCTTTTTCAGTAGCTCAAACAACAGACGTCAATTAAGTGAAAATAACAATCTGGTTTGACTTTCAAATTGTCGACTATAACAAAGAGTTTTCTGAACTATAATACACTTTTTTATGTTGTACAACTTTGGGGCAGTGCTTTTAAATTATGACCAGACAGCGAAGGTTACGTTATTTTAAGAAGCCTCATATAGGGGGATGAAAAGCAGTTTTTTGCACAACACCAAACTTGATCGCATCTTGTGATTCAAAAAAACAAAAAGAAATGGAGAACATTTTCTTTGTTTCGAAAGACTTTAAAAAAAACAACCGTTTAGCAATTGAGTAAAGACAAAACATAAGTTAACTCTCAACTTTTTTGTTTACTGTGATGTTTAATTTTGTCCATGTGTTCAAGTGTGTATAGTCCTCTCTAATTTCCTTTAACACTGCTCCGTACAGCTTAAAAGATATACAGAAGATAGAGGTCATTCGTTTGTATTAAATGAAAAGTGGGACCTCAAAGTGCTCTTTGGTTTGGAGGATCTCTGTGCTGGTTGGAACGGTCAAAACAAGGTCTTGTTCTAGAAAAAAAAAAAGAAAAAAATCTCTTTATTATTGCCATTAAATGCTGTATTACAGTGACCAGCATATATATCTTGTATGTGTGTGTGTGTGTGTGTTATTGTCCCTGTAAATAGCAGTATGTTACTCCTACATTTGCCCTTGAAAAACAGACTGATGGAAAAAAAAAGAAATGGAGAGAGTATTTTGTTATTTGTCCTTCAGGAGTCACAGTATGTATATACCTTCACTTTATTGTAAATAAGCGATAAAAAAAGATGCCATTGGTGTTTTGTGTGTCAAAAATACTCTGTGTATGGCGGTTCAGCGGTTTAAATCTGTTTCAGTGTTTATTAAAATCTTATTGACCATTTTTACTGCACTGACATTGCATCTGCTGTGGTTATTTTATGAGCTGTAGGAATGTTCGCTGGTGATGCTGCTGCTGCTGAGCTAAATGAAAACTTGTTTTTTTTTTCAGGCATTGAACGACTCAAAAAGTGAAAGTTTTTGCAAATAATTATTGCCTTTTCCTCTTTGGCTGGGTGCCATCTTGACCACTACTTGCTTGTTGTCCAACAGGTGTCAGCCTAGTGCCAAGCGACAGTTTGTTTGCCCTCCATTGCATATAAACTTGGGAGACCACCCATGCAAGCTGTGTGAAAGTAACACAATGTTCTAACTGTATTTATGGTTCCTTTTCATTAGGAAAAGGTGCTTAAAAAGCTTCTTTCTTATGCTACTGTTTGTCAGCCACAGATGCACACTGTCACTCCTCTTTCCAAAAACAGGGCTGATGATTTAATAGGTCAATACTGATGCTTGCTTTAGTCACTGATAGCACAAACGTTGTCAGACAGTATGATGGGTAACTTGTCGTGAAGCTGCACTGTATTGCAGACACTTTCTTGGCTCCAGACTCTGTGACAGAGGATTATTTAAAACAACTCAAAGCTCTGTTTACATCTTCATTCATTCAGAAACAGCTTGTTGCTTTACTAACTCTCCTTCCTGTATAAACCTGCCAGTTGTGTTTTGTAGTCCCTGTCTTGTCTTGATATATGACGACGGTGTACTTATTGGTGTTTCCAAGAGTGTGCGTGTGTTTTCTGTGTGTGTGTGTGTGTGTGTGTGTGTGTGTTTGTATGCCACTGATATTGCAGGGTTTGCAAACAGGACGGCTGGACCCACACCAGGAGCGTGTCCTGTGGGGCTGCACCGTGAAGGGCTGAAATCACCTAACTGCCCCAATCCAGACACCCTCCTCCCAACACCAACCTGCCCCTTTGCTCCTCAGCCCGCCCAGCTCCACCACCAGTACCAGCACCCCTCCTCCACCGTAAGCTCACTTACTCACACACACACACTCTCTTTTCTTTCTCCTTCTGTGTGCCAGTCCCCCTCTCTCTCTCTTGCTCTCTCTCTCTCTCTCCCTCCACTTCCTCAAAGTGGCCAGATCTCCTCTTTTCTCTCTTATCCTCTTTACATCCCTGCAACACTCTTTTTCTCCTTCCTCCAGCTGTGAGAGCGACCACAGTCTGCCCTGCTCTCTATCTCCACTTCCACAAGTTAAAAAGGATCTCAGGCACGCTACTTTACAAAACTTCTCCTGAAGACTTTATTTTCAAACTTGACCTTTTAGTTTTTTGAACCTTAACCCTTACCCTCTGGAGGGGCTTCTTGCTGTGCCTGGCGTGTGCGAGACAGCGTGTGCGAGGGCTCCGGTGTCTTGCTCTTTGGCCCTGAGAGACTCCCCTTAAAATTGTGACTGAAGGAGAGAAGATCTCACCACCATGAATGTTCAGCTGCTGCTCCTGTTGGCCCTGGTCGGCCCTTTCTGCGCCCTCACATATGCAAGTAAGTGAACTTTCTGCTATCAACGTCCTGCTGTTAGCACACCGTGTCCCCTCTCTTCCCTCAGCCTCCATGTGCCCACACACTCTTTGTCTGCTGTAATCTGCTCTGATTGAACAATAAATCTGTGGAGGCTGCTTTTTGGAAGATACGGTCAACTCAATTTAAATGAATGTAAATCCACAAAACAAATTACTAAGTTATCATGTTTAAATAGTTTAAAAACGAGTCAAGTTTGGTATAATTTTCCTCTAAAAGTGTAACAAAACCACTTCTGAGTCTCAGACAGAAATGGGGCCCGAATGTTCCATCCTGCCTGAGAATCACCCTGTTGGAAAAGAAACTGCGGTTAAAGTGTTAATTCAAGAGAAAGAGGCCAAACCAAATGTCTAAGAAAGTCTGCGTTGATTTTGTCTTCGTCTTGGTATCTTTCTCTCTCTTTTAAACACTTCTCCTGAGCTCTGGACAGCAGGAAAAGTTCGATTTGCCGACATGTGGGAGAAATGTGATGTAATAGCAGCAGCTCTGCCGCCTCGTGTCTGTAAATTCTTGGCACTGGTAAAGAGAAGAAAGGAATATCCTCTGGAAAGGTCCCAAAACAGTGCACATGCAGAGGGAGGGGAGGGTCAGGGGGGCTGTAAACTGTAACATACACCGAACACATTTATCTGAAAGCTTATCCCATGTCTCCTCTCACTTTACTACTGATCTCTGAGTTCTCTCTCAACTGGGACGACTTTCTTCCATTTTCTCTGATTGTCTTTTGCATCCCTGCTCTCCTCTCCCCCTGTATGTATGTTTTCCCTCTCTCCTATTCTTACTGTTTCCTCCCTTTGCCTTGACCAGCAGAGTTTGCCCTGTGGAAGCAGCAGGCACAGAGAGAGGGGGGTGTGGCTCAGGCCTGAGAGACTGCAGGGCAGGGCAGGGCTGCTTTGCGTGTGTGTATTAATAGAGAGAGGCTCTATATTTAAGAGGGTCATATGGATGAGAGAGGAGCAGGAGACGGGAAGAGAGCGAACACCCGCTACGTGATGAGCTTTAAGAGGCACCCCACCCTCTTTCACCCACGTGTTGTTGGACCTTGCAACGCACCTCCCCCTTGGCATTTACCCATCTTTGGTGGGGTATCAAGCTTTACCACTTAAAATCCCCCTCCCCTCCCCTTTTCTACCCCGTCTCCTAACAGTCCTCTGTCTTTCTCTAGCTCTCTGCCCCCAACCCGCTTGATGGGTCTAGACCCCAGGAGACAGTGTTGGTGCAAAGAGGGTCTAAAGAGGGACTGGGTCTATTTTTAAATAGCAACCTTTGCCTGTAGGAGTTGAGGTGCATACCTCATTTCAATAAACATTTGTTTTTTTAAGGTAAAAAAGAAGATTTTTAACCTAAAGAATGACTTCTCTTTGGCCGTTTAACTCCTCCAAAGGAGACAAAGAAAGTAGCTCCTTCCACGTCAAGCTTTACAAATGGGGTCTTTTGACTCCTCGCGCCTGCTCACTTAACTAGCAAACCCCATGCATCCTGTAAAACCCTCCACCTCTTTCCTAACACTGCCCCCCCCTCCCCATCTCCCCGTCCGGTCTCCTTCTTAATGAGCTTTGTCTGCCTCTCTGCTCCTATAACATCCCCATCACATCTGGCTGCTGAAGGGAGAGGTCAATGCCCTCTGTCCGTGTCCACTTCTAGAAATGACTCAAATACTGCACTCATACTTCAAATATGAGACACATGTGGGCAGAGAAAGACGGTTTGGAAGGAGAACTTCTCGTGTCAACTGAGAATCATTTTCAGACAGGAATTAAACATGCTCTGTCATACTTTTTCCACAAGGAGAAAGAAACATCTGTTTATGGAAAGGAGTATGAGACCATCTTGGCTACCAAACCCTGCAGGACAAGCAGAGCCTCAGAGTGCAGCCCAAATGTCCCAAATGTGGAGACTTCTTTTGTTGTGCTCTTTCGTGTTAGTGTATGCGTGTTCTCTGAGAGCACTGACACAAATGTCTCATACCTTTAGCACCTATGTGTGCTGCTGGGTGAGGTATGGCGCAGGAGAAAGTAGAAAAAAGTAAAGCTGCTGACTAAGGAACACTTACACAACTGGGTGTGTGTCTTAAGATGTGGGAGTTGGATTTGAAAGTCAGCAGAATAAGAAATACACATTTTCTTGATACATTTCACAGTCAGCTGTCTTGCTTGTCTGAGGTTTGAAGCTTAATTTAACAGAGAATGAAGGAAGAAGGCTCACAATGATGCATGGTGAGTTTATTTAGTCATCCCTACAGTGGTTGCATGTCTTGTCATTCCTGTCTTGACTCATTACATGTTAGGAATTTAATCAGACCTGTTAAATGCAAGATTAAAGGCCCACTTGATCAAGGTCTGGACCAGTTTGTGCCCCTGGCGATAGAGTCCAGATGGAACCTGCTACATGCACTGCATCTAATTTAGACCAGGAGGAGGAAAAAAACAGTCTTTCTCCTACTTCAAATCCTCAGTCAGTGCATGGCACAGCCCAGTATCTCCACAGCTGACTCCTACTGGCGGAGCGGGGGAGGAAACATTGAGTGGTATCTCATCGTAGTGGAGTATGATGGGCAGGGCGCCTATCTCGCTCATATTTCCCTCCTCCAATGCTGCAAAAACATTCCTGAGCTCCAAAGGTGGACACTCTCACACTCCCTCGCTCCGTCCACACGGGTCCTCTCTCTCCCTCCCACACAGGGCTGTGAATTAGCCGCTGTCTCTTTGTCTCACTCACGCACGCACACACAAACGGGGGCCTATGTGACAGCTGACTGTGATCGTAATGGATGGAAGCTGCTACTCCCTCTTTTCCTGTCTTACACTGTGTACCGCTGTGTCCCTCCTTCACTTTTCCACTCTTTCTGGGGGTTTTATTTACGCTAGGCTGGAGTGATGCTCGACATGGGGGGCCCCTGCCTTCTTCTCCCAGTGTTTAACTCAAGTCCTTCAACACTACACCTAGATTCAATCCTTTTATCTCTGCCTGCCTTTTAAACTCCACCTGTCCCCCTCTTAAACCTGTCTTTACAGACGCTGTCATTACCACTTGTTTGGTTTTGTGTCTTTTTTAACCTTTTGTGTCTGATTCCTTCAAACTTTTTTTCTCCTATCAGTGACTCAACTCTTTTTTTCCCCCATGCAGTAGCAGACACACCATAGCTAGACACACATATATCAATAAACTCTTGCAGTATGAACTCATTGGCTCCTGCTAAGACTTATTGAATTGCCGTGATTTCAGGCTGTTTCGTGCTCCACATTGAAATGGATGCAAGAGGGAGCACGTGTGGTCTAAATGATGTAATGGTGGGTAAAATGACCTGGGTGCACCACCAAACATTTGGAATAATGAGGCGGGCGCCGCAGTTACGTAAACGATCCTCAGTCTAGGATTGAAAGAGTGAAAAAGAAACTGGAACTGCTTCCAGCTCTGCTCTGCTTTTGCTTGCTAAGGGGTGCGCGCGGCTGAGTTTCATTGAGATGTCTCTGAAGCACTGTTGTTTTTGTGTTCGATCATTATTATAAACATTAAAAGAGGTTTCATGATGCACATAAATTTGTAAAATCTGTCCCATGATCAGGTTAGTAGATTCCCAGAAACAAAATCCTCCAGCTTCATGCTAAGTAAGTGCTACTCACAGACACACTTCATGCTGCGTGCAGAGAATGAAAAACCAAAGACAGACTCCAGTTCACAATGAAATCAGGCAGAAAAGAGGACTCTCCTTTAGAGCCCCCTTTCCTCCCTCCATTCTCCCTCCTGCCCTCCCTTTCTTTCTCACTCTCTCCAGGGGATTCAACCTTCCCAAAGGTTTCAGCAGCAACAACCCTCTCCTTAGGGAGTGGCAGGGTCATGCAAAGGAAGGTGGACTTGGAGTAGATTAGAAAGGGACGAGGAGAGGGGATGTAGACCGCAACAATCTCTCTGCTTTACTCACTCATGCAGCTGTATTTAGGATCATCAGCGCAGTGGGGAGGAAATACTACTCTGAGCTAATTGTGGGAACTGTACACATAATGAAACAATTGTTAACAGAGGTTGAAGGGGCAATTACGCATAGCGCACATAGCCATAGTCAGTGAAGCACAGACCGTTTTATCATCCCTCACAGACGTTCCAAACAAACAGTGTGAGTGGCCTTGAAAAAGCCCCTTCACTGCTCTGCAATAGTGGGAACAAATGTTTTGTTATATTTACCCCTCCTGTTGCTAATGAACACACCAGGCAACACAGGACTAGGAATAACCGTGCCAGTGGTTAGACAAATCTGGCATTCAGGGCTATTTTTACCTTTGTAAAGTATTCTCATTTTTTTTTTAACAATCAAAGATGGAGGAAGTGTGATGTCAGACGCTAAGATTAGAAAACAGCAAAAACGCTCCTCTGGTCTCCAGAGTCGAAGCAAACATGGTGAAGGTGGTTTTTCTTTTCCTCCAAAGAGAAGAAGCCATTCCAGGCCAACATCTTGTCAGTGGAAAGTTAACTGCAGACCATAATTTCAGTGCCACACTGAAATCTACCTCCTTAATCTTGACGCAGTGCTGTCCAGGCTAAGCTTTCAGTTGTGGCTGGGAGGATGTTGTACGTGGGAAGATGGAGCTGAGGCTATTGGAGGGAAATTATTAGGTTGAACCAAGGCTGCTGCATAGTCCAGACCTTGATGAGAGACCAAAAGTTAAATACATGCCTTTATGCAGTTGCTGTGTACACAATGGGAGCCTCCATTTTGCTGCAGGAAAACTTTATTCTTAAGTTCATTATCCAAAGAAGATTGTTTAAATAATCTTTAATATATTGCACAAAATTCCCACACATCTCTGATCTCGCTTCAAAATTGTATGAATGATTTATCCTCTATGAGAGAAACTCTAGATCTCCCAGTTGTTTCTCACAAGAACAGGCGTTGTCCCTGTAACCCCACCCTTTAATGACTGCACATGTTAGGCGTCTCAGGGTTAACAAGCATTCTCGCGCTCTCTCCGATCATGCCGGCTGCTGGAGTGAGCTTCTTCCTCCACAGGAAATGAGGCAAAGGATGTGGCATGCCAATGCTTGAACACAGATCCTCTAAGACAGGATGAGGGGGGATGTACATTTTCTGGAGTCACGGGGTGTGATGGTCGTGCTGTCACGGTAGCCATTTGCTGGCAGAGTGTTGCAGGAGGGTGTGAGAAAGAGGGAAGGTCAAGTCAGCACGTCATTATGGCAGGAAGGAATCTAAACGTTTAGCTTTGGCATGTTTTTACACACATCCTGATAAACTGTGGAACTTTGAAGTCACATTCTGTTCTGTCCTTATGTAACAGTTATGTATAGTTATACATGTATGTGAACACATCTCTGACCTCTTTTCGCTCTCCTCAGGCCCAACAGAGATCCCCTCACTTGATGTTGTTACTGAGGCTGCACCTGAAATCCCTGAGGTGACAGAGGCTCCAAAAGAAGAACTCACCGTCGTCACTGAAGCTCCTGCGACAGAGTCAGCCCCAGAAGAAGCCGCAGAAGAAGTCGTAACAGAGGCTGGCACAGAGGCCCCTCCTGTAGCCGCTACAGCCGCCGAGGAGCAAGTCGTTGAGACAGACGCGCCCACTGAAGCTGCTCCTGCTGCTACTGAGGCCGTAGAGCCCGTTATCACTGATGCTCCTGCCGTAGAGACCGAAGCTCCCCCAGCTCCTGCTGTGACTGAAGCTCCTGCAGAAGCAGAGGAAGAGGAGCCTGTGGCAACAGCAGCCGCAGAGATAGAGTCGGACGGAGATGTTGTGGTGGAAGGAGGAGAGGGTGAGCAGTGTGTGGGGTGAATGCTGGGGTTTTTCAGAGGTTATGCACTAATGTTTTTTGTTGTTCTTCTTTTTATTGTTGCAACATTTTATATGAAAAAAAGAGAAACTGCATATGCAGCAGGATGAACCATAAGGACTACCATATCTCAAACATTGATGCAACTCTGTAATCATGTTGCTCCTGAGGGGCTAATTACAGGACAAAAAGAAAACAAAGCCACATTAGAAAAGTGGTCAAAGAGAGTAAAATTGCACAAATTTGGTATTTTTCACATTTTATTACAACTACTTAATACAATTAAGTGATTTTTATTATTGCATATTTTAATGAATTACACTGCAAAAACTGAAATCTAAGAAAGTTAATATGTTTTATTTTAAGTATTTTTGACTCAATATAACTTACAATAACCAGACTAGACCAGAAAAATGTGTTTAGTCAGGTTATCTAAAGACAAAAAATATGTCTTAATTGCTTCTAATGAGTAAAAAAAAAAACTGCCAATGGAGTAAGAAAATTATTTTGATGAGGTACACTGCAAAAACTGGACTTTAAGCAAGCTTTTGTTTTATTTTTATTAAAAAAAATGTATTTTCAGAACCAATGTGACCCACATTCACCACAACCACCCAGAAAAATGCCATTTGTCAAGTTATTTAAGGACAAAATTAATGTCTTAATTAATTGTAACAAGTAACAAAACTGGCGATGGGTAAGAGAAAAATCCAGTCTAGTTTCTTGTTTGAAGACATTACTCTAATTTAAGAAACGTAATGAGCCAAGTTTTTTGTATGCCATTGGCAGACTTTTTTACTTGTTAAATGCAATCTAGAAAACATTATTTTTGTCTTTTATTTTTTTTTTTTTAATAATTTTTTTACTCAAACACTTGCTTGGATTTTAGTCTTTGCAGTGCAGCACAATGTAAACATGAGTCAAATAGATTTAAAGATCCCCTTCAATTTCTTGCCAGTGCAGAATCATATAATGGGTGGGGGTGGGGGTAATCATTCCTCATTCTCCTTAAAATGTGCTGCTAAATATGCCATATGAGTTTGATGCAGAAGAGAGTTCTCTCTGAAGTGCTACACAGAGTTTCTGCAGGTTATTAATTTTTAAACCAGGGTAAAAAATTTGATAAAGCATGAGAAGTAATTCATTAAAATCAAAGACTTAAACGACCTCTTACTGTCTCCCACAGATGAATCGAGTTCTGGTCAGGTAGTTGGCATTGTGATCGGTGCTCTGCTGGCAGTGATCATCGTCATCGCCGTGGTGATTGCTGTGGTGAGGAGGATGGGCAAATACTCGTAAGTACTTCTCCTCCTGTCAGAAATGCACATCCACACACACATCAAGCTCTCAATGTGAAAGCTGAATGTTGATGTTGTGCTGTGAGTCATCACTTCTGACTTCCTCCTAATATGGAGTTTAACAGTCGGAGCTTTGAGTCATCCTGTGATGAAATAACACAGGCAGTGATGTAATGACTCGCAGAGACAGCGCTGCTGAGTGTGATAAGATGACCCAGCATGCCCTACACCAGCTGTGTTACATCTGTTAAACACATTTAAATCTCAATATTCACTCAGACCACACCCTCCTGCCTGAGATCACTGTCATGAGCTGCATGTTTCATTAATGATGAATGTTTCTTATGTCACAGGTCTACCAAGAAAAAACCAACGAAAAAAGACAGCCATTTGGTTTCTGTAAATTTTCTCTGTTTGATTCTCCCTATTAATCTCTTTGACACCTTGCCCATCGTGATCCAAACTTGCAAACATGTAACAGATGTTTTCCCCTTAAAATCCACCCTAAAATACTGTATTGCTGCTCTCTCTGACATCCACTTCAGTGGCCCTTTGAGGAAAATTTGTATATTCATCTTGACAAGTGGCTGCATTGGGCCATGAAATGAGCTTGTTTATTGACTCAGTATCTGTCTGTGTAGCCAATGGTCACTAAGCAGCCTGCTTTTATATCTGTTGCTACCTCGAAACAGAAGGCTCTGTGTTTGTCAGGGGTGCAGCAGCAACACAAAAACCACTGTTTGGTGTTTCAATTAAGGGGCTAACAACCAGTCTTTCTGTGATCATTTATGCATTTTAAACTTGTTTATTTTACAGTTTATCATTACAAGATCTTCAATGACTCTAGCTACACTCTGAAAGGGGTAAATGTAGTCAAAAAACTAAACTTGTCTTCTTAAAAAAAACCCTGTCTTTCATGAATAATGTCTCCCCTTTAAGGTTTTGCAAAATACGGATCATGTACAGCTTATTTATTCTCTTTTTTTTTTCAAAAAGAAGTATAGAAGTATATTTAACCACATTTTTAATCTTTCAATTAATCTCCCAACAGGCATTTTCCCAAGCCAACCTTATGTTTTACCATCCTTTCCTGTTTTGTTGTCAGTTTTCTTGTCCCCTGAAAGTAGATAAAGTAATTCGTAACATGAAATTTGACCACATGACATCCATAGAGGAAAACTTAAAATTACAGTGTTTTTAATATTTTACTGTTGATAACACAGCAAGTGTTTTTCATACACTGTCTGACTCTCTGTTTATCTTCTTTTTCTCTTCAGCCCTTGAGGAAAAAGTCAGCCAAGCAGCAGGAGCGCCCAAAGTTCTGGAAATTCTGAACTACTGAGCCGTGACGTCATATTGATCCTGAAAAACAAGCACGATACCAGAACTAAACTCATCTAACCAGGACTCTGGACTGTTGCCAAAAAATCAAAGGGGGAGGGAGACTTGTGTGTGTTTTTGTATGTACTGTATGTATGTAAGGCAAGAGGGGTACATGAGTAAACATCCTCACCTCCCCCTGTCACCTCCTTTACCCCCTGGAGCCGCTGATATAAAAGGCTCTGTCCTCCCCTACTCGCCTCACAGAGAACAAAACAAGGTGACGGCAGGATGTCACAAAGGATTTCAGGCCTTTTTTAAGTGTTTAAAAAAAGAGAAAGAGAAGAGGGAAAATGTTGGGGATTATCTGTCATCTTGGGATAAAACCTCTCGTCTTTTAAAGAGCGGCTGATTTAGATTTGAATGGAAGTTTAAGAGGACTAAAAAAGGAAAAACTGCCAAAAGTAAAGTGAATTAAACACGGAAACAGTGGGAGAGGGAAAGAAGGCAGGACAGACTGTTACAAATTCCGCAGGATGTATATACAATGCAAGAAGACTTCATAGTACTCAGCTAAAAACTTTCTCATATGTTGCAGTTGCATAGGCTAGCATTTGATATTATTGAATACTCAGTACAAACAGTCAGCCTTAGGCTATTGTAAAACTATCAGACTCTTAGGGCTCCCCTGAGCATTAGTAAAAACATTTTCTCACAGAATCCCACAAATGTTGGCCAACTGTATGAAGCACTGTGTGCAGAGGTTGTTCCGACATTACACTCTTTAGCTCTGAGGGCTAGTGTGGGGCTCGCAGACAAGAAAAGGCACCCTCATTTGCAAGAGTAACGTGACATTCTGCCCACTTTAACACTGACATATAAAAACCTAATACATATCTGTGAAATTTAGCAGAAGGGTTTGTGCCACTGTCTCTGGTATTCTCTAGGTAGTTGGGGGGATTTTAACTTTTGAAGTGCATTATTAATGTGAATTGACTGTACTTTTTAACTGCCAACCCATTCCAAAAAGAACAGCTTTGTTGACCTCTGGCATGTTCCTTACGAAGGCCGTCATAGCCAGTGGTTCTTAGACATAGAGATAGCATTGTCCTTACAATGTATTCATAGTACTTCTGTTGATAGTTAGATTACCAGAACAGCCTCCAGTCTTTATATTTAGCTAACCCCAGATTGAGTGCAGAGGATGATGTTTTACAGTTGCACTTAGTTTTAGTGCACAGTGTTAGGCAGCAATGCCCGTTTTGTTATTGTTGCAACTGTAAGTGTGCTATATGGGTGTACAAATAATAAGTCTCAGCTTAGCTCTGCTTGCTTTACAAACTCGTTTAATATGTGCACTGAATGAGTGTTGTAATGTTTAATGAATAGGCTTTAGACACTGCAAATGTTTGCAACGACATGTGTTTTGTTTCCTCCCTTCTGCTTTGCCACATTTTATCAGTTCTAGGACTTAAATTTGTTTGAACCCTTTTAATTTAATTGCAGTGTTTCATGTTCATACTGTTTCAATAAAAAACTGAAAACACTCCATAAAATGTGTTTCTGAGTTGATAACTGAAGCTTGTCATTTGGGCGTGAAAAATCCCCAACATCCTGGATTTCCTTTCTGTGTATTGTGCATTTTTGTCCAAGACATTTCCTATTAATTAGATGACATAGTTAGCATGGAAACACTTACACTCAACACATTCTTGAGCTACACTGTATTCAGCCTTGAGTGAGAAAAAAAGCGCTTGTGAAAATTAAATTCTCATGACACTTATTTTGTATTTCTAAGTGCAACTCCACACATCATTAAGCAGAGTCCACAGGGGCAGCATCCAGCTCTCTCTGATTGGCCGGTTAGAATAATGCTTCAAATTGAGAAAACACACCTCCTTTTCAGCAAGAAGGCAAACAACACCAAATATGGAGGGACATATGGCCTTAAACCGTTGAGTCGGTTGAGCCCTCTGACAGTTAGGTGTGTTTTTTATGTCATGTTGTGGACTTTTTCATACGCTGCTGTTAAGCTCAGGCAAGGCTCCAACAGAAGGCTGCGAGCCGCACAGAGATGCTCTGTGTCTGGCTTCCTCTGCTCTGTGTGGTTTTAGGCAGCGGCCCAACGCCCACCACCCCAGCCTCTGCCCCACCGGCGAGCTTCAGAGCTCTCTTTAGCTCACTCTCTCGCCTCAGACTGCTGGGAACAATGGAGTCTTTTGAGAGAGGCAGATGGAGAGGCTATGGGCCGTGGCTGTGAAGCTGTTCGCCAGCAGCTCCCTCTCTCTCCTTCAGCAAGGGGGAATTTTGTACATCGCTACAGGGTGGAGTCACTTCCTGGGTGGGCCTTGTATTGATCATGTGCATTTGGTCATAAAAACACTTAGAGATACTTAAACAGAGAGCTCAGTCACTAACTCAGAGCACTCTGGGCAGATGAACACATGTTTAAAGTATTATAACAGTCATGCTCCAGAAAAAATGTCCCTGCAGAGTCAGCTATTAAAACACCATAAAAGTGTATGAATCACTGAGAGTCTGGGTCAGATTCATGACGCACAGTTAAAAAAGCACAGACAGGTCTGTCTTCTTATTAATTATCTCACTCAGCATAGAAGCTTCCTGCTTATTATTATTTATTTTGTGCTGGTATAAATTAAAGTTGAGAGTGGGAGCCCTGCAGATTCTTCTGTGAAAGTGTTTCTGGGTCTCGATGTCATGAACTGCTACCTTACACAATATACCTGGTTTTACACACACTGTCCATCAGTAAAGGAGTTGTTGCAAACAAGTTAGGAGGAGCTCAGTTTAAACAGACAGCTAGATGGGAAAATGTATTTCCTTCTAAATAAAACCAGATTGGTATATTTAAACTTCTGCAGAAAACTGTGTGTTTATATTTATTTCTCTCTGTACAGTAAGGACCAGAAGTTCCAGGTTACTTATAGCAGAGTGGGAGCTTATTTTTGAGACAGCACACACTGAAGAAACCTGCTGTCTGCACTGGTCATCATTCTATTTGCACAAAAGCTATTCATGTCCACTCATCAATTTTATAATCTGTGCAGTGTAAAGTAAGCACAAATTGCATAACAATGACATAATGAGGTTTTCCCAAATGCAGCATGTTAAAAACATCGGGCCAAACCCAACACATTTGTTTTTGGTAAAGGAGGCTGTCCATCTTGCATGCAGGGGCAGAGCCAGACTTTTTTGACTGGAGTGACCAAACAAGGGACTAACTTCTGCAGGGAGGGCATCAAATATATCAGCACACACGATGCATGCACAATAATACCCAAGGTGTTACATTCTTGAGCTTTTTTTCCTTTTTTTTCCCTTTAAAACTTTTTTGGACTTAATTTGCAGACCCAGACCTAAGATGTTTACTCTATATAAGAGTTCAAAGTATTAAAAAAGGATAATATGTTAAAGAGAAATACAAAGAAAGCTGCCTATAGGGTAATGAAGTGTAGCCAAAATAGTTCATTTAACTCAGTTCTGCCAGTACCCAAACAATGTTTGGGAATTTGGGGTGGCCAATCACATTCCAGCCAATCCTGCACCCCCCAGTAATACCCCTGGATACAAGGGTGTTTTTTTCTTTTTGCCCAGATTCCCATCAGTGCTACCCATTCTTCCAAATACACTGACTGGCCAAAAAAAAGTCTTCTCCAAGATAAAGGTCACACACTCTATTGTATTATTTATAATATTTCGTTGGACCGCCTTTAGCCTTTAATACAGCACACATCCGCTGTGGCGTTGTTTTGATATGCTTCTACAATGTCACAAGATTTATTTCTATGCTGTGCAGCATTCATTTTTTTCCCAAGATCTTGTATTGATCATGGGAGAGTCTGACCACTGCACAAAACCTTCTCCAGCACATCCCAAAGATTCTCAATGAGGTTAAGGTCTGGACTCTGTGGTGGCCAGTACATGAGTGAAAAATATGTCTCATTCTCCCTCCCACTCTCTTGCAATTTTAGCACAATGAATCCTGGCATTGTCATCTAGGAATATGCCTGTGACATTAGGCAAGAAAAAATCCATTGATGGAATAACCTGGTCATTCAGTATATTCAGGTTGTCAGTTGATTCCATTCTTTGGGCTCATGATGTTGTTGAACTTAGACCTGATCAACTGCAGCAACCCCAGATCATAGCACTGCCCCCACAGGCTTGTACAGTAGGCATGAGGCATGATGGGTACATCACTTCACCTGCCTTTCTTCTTACCCTGGTGCGCCCAAGACAATGGTTACCCACCATCCTTCCCACTTTAATAATGCATTGGAAAGTCTGAACTCAATTTTAATAGTTTCTGCACGCCACTCAGATGTTTTCTCTGCTTGATGCACGCTAGTTATTCGACCCTTCTTAAACAGACTAACATCTTCTCCACGACCACAGGATGTGTCTTTCTCTGTGGTTGTTTAAGAAATGAGAAGTTGCATATCCTATACTATGATTTTCCACAGAGGGACTTTAGTGTGTGAGACTGACAATTTTAAAGTTTTTGGACATCATGTTTACTTATTTGAAACACAGGAGAGACTTGATCATTTGTGTGTTACAAAAACAAAATACTAACAGCATTTCCATAGGCTAATATAAAACCAGTTGGCCAGTAGTGAAAACAAGCAGTGTTTTTCTCAGTGCGTCACATTCTGCAGTATTAATCTCATGGTCCTGACATCTACACCTTCATGCTGACAGGAGCTCGGCAGCAGTGCATAGGTCTACTTGCGTGCAAGGAGTGCCAAATTTCCAGCCTGTAGAGCACAGGGGGTTTGTGATGTCATGAGATCAGTGTCAGCCCATAGGCCTGTGGGCTTTGAGTGCCGTAGACAGCTGGGGGCATGGAGCGGTCGGGGTGGGGTTGTGAGGGAGAGGGAGGGGGGAAAGCTGTGTAACAGGCAAAGAAAGTGGGTTTGTGTGTGTGTGCGTTGTTGGATACAGTATGGAAGAGCTGGGCCAGTTTGTGTGCAACTGTTTGGCATCAAGTAGTTTGAGAGCATGTCGAATGAATGAGGGTGAAAGTTTGATATGTAAGTCTGTGTAGAGTGTATTTATATATACCATGCCACACCATGCTGCACAAGGGTCAGGATACATCTCTTTTTGCATGTGTGTAGCAGTGGGAAAGGGGTAGGGATTGTATGTATTCAGTGGACTTCAGGATTTATTTGTATGGATGTGTGTGAGCATCTACAGTCAGCACATGAATATACAGTACAGTAGGCTACAGTTGTGTGCACTTATATAAAGCACCAAGTGGTTTTGCACAAAACAGTTTGCATTTGTGTTCCAACATGTTCACATTTACATCTTCCCCACACAGCTGGTGTCCCATGACATGAAGCAGTGATTTTGATTTGTTCCAGTGACATGACCTGTTGTCTGATCACAGGCGAAGCTTTGTCTGTGCTGTGTGGCACACATCTTCTATAGGGGTCCTTATTGTTTCATGCCAAGACCCTGCTTGGTGATATACAGACACATTGTTGACCACCTCTCCCTCTCCCTCTCTTTGTGTCTCTTGTTCTATATGTTCATGTGAAGGGTGAATGTTTCTTTGTGCATAGAGCTGTTGGCACAAACCGGCGCCCACTGCTACAGGATACGTTACCATGCTTGTAATCTGGGCCACACTTTGTCTCATTTTACTGTCACAATCACTCAGCTTCCTGTTTATTTTCACTGTTGTTCACAACCACTGATAGACATCTTGCTGAGCAACCTCAATTCCAAAAAAAAGTTGGTATGTTGTGTAAAAAGCAAATAAAAGATCTGGTTGATTTGCAAATCATTACACTCTAAATTACAATGAAAATAGCTTGAAGACATATTTATGAGAGAAGAGAAAAATTTCTATGAGAAATATACAATGATTTTAAATTTGATGCCAGCAATATGTTACCAATATTGGGACAGGGGTATGTTAACCACCATGGGACATCACCTCTGTTAGCAACACTCTACAGGGTGGGCCAAACTTCTACTGTGCTGATGCAAGTTCATCAACAGTGGAAAATACATATCAAAATGTGTTTCGAAACAGTGGTAATCACATGGAGAACATTTCATAAATAAGAACTGCTTTCTAACATGAAGTGTTCATTTTTCTCATGTACCAAAACTTATGGCCCACCCTATAAATGATGGGATCCCGCAGGTGGAGTTTCAAAAGTGATCATGTTTTCTTACTCTTGCCTGAAATGTTCAGGATCTACTTCATCACATTTAAATGTTTTTGAGTTGGAAGTGTAAGCAAGCCAGTCTGGCACCCTGACTCATATAATATATGCAATGTCTTCCCTCAAAGATGTTTTGTCTAGATGGAAGCACTCCAAAACTTGCATATAGTACACATTGTCCACGATTTAAGATCCTCACCTACCCAGATGTGAAAGTTACCTTGCCATTGGTGCATCCCATAACATTTGTTTGTTTTTGAATATATATATATTCAAGATTCTTTTTAGATTCAAGATTCATTTATTCACCAACCATTGCACATGTTTCAGTACAAAAGCCTTTCAGTCTTTCAGTTACATCCCGTCCAAGAACCATAAAAAAGACAGAGACATATAACATAGGGAAGATAGGAACGGAAGAACCAGTAGTCCACTTTCTACAGCGCCCTGTTTCATGAAAGTGAATTATAGGTAATTTTAGGAGAGAAGAGGGAGAAAAAAACGTAATGGCAGACTAGGCCTGGGGTTGGGACACAGTTTAGGATTAGGAAAAAAACACCTCAGCACATTAGCAACATTCTAAATCATTGTATCAATGAACTCGAAAACTTGCAGTTGTGGTATTGAGGAAAGGTTTTGTGGAGTTACAGTACAGACACTGAGGGGAGCGCTTTCACCCTCACATGGGTGCGTCGCCTTCTACCTCACTGCAACAAGGGAGCAGACATGGTGGGGTTGCCAGCATCAGACATTAAAAACTGGGAGGGTGAGTGTGTTATCTGTATTTGTGAATGTGTTTGTGCAAGAGCAAAGAGCTAAGTCCCACTCAGACTTAACAGTACATATTTATATGTATAAGTGATTCTCAATACAGATTCTTGTCTGATTCAGTGCAGTGCCTTGTCCCTTCTGTGCATTTTCTCAGTCATATAATTATATAAAGACTTGTAGATAAAAAGACCCTTGAATTTTACACCAGAGGCCATTATGCTGAGACTGTTGCGCTATTTACTGCTGAATTATTCCAATATAAAATCTGAGAGCCTCTTTTGTAGCCTGACACATGGAATAATATCTGATTAACTAGCGTGCAGTTGAATACCATTGCAATTAGTTCAAGTGAATCTTTCCTGTTATATGTCAAACAGTGACTGCTTGGTAACATGTTCAACATAGCTTTCAGGTGGTCAGCACCTGCTCAGATGATAACTTGACATACATGTCTGACCAGTGGACACAATTGTGAAGTGCTCAGCATATTTTAACAGCTGCAATTGCCATCAACTGTGAAAGACATGCTGGAGCCTTGGTCATGTCCAGAGTGACTCTATGAAAACTATAAATAAACCTGATCAGGGTCCACTTGCTTACCATGTGTGAGAACATGTTACTTTTTCAACAATTTGCTTCTCGCCAGCTGCACACTTCAACCAAAACAAATTTGAAGCAACTTTTCGGAAAAGTTTCAAATGTGGAATCTTATCATAAGAGAAAGAGAAAGAGAAGGTTTTACTGAAGAGAGGTCTGTTGTATGTATCTTTCATAACCCAGCACTGGCATGCAGCTTGATAGTGAAACTCTGCTCAGCCCACATAGAGCATTTCAACAAGAGACATACCATGCATGTGCCATGAGAACACCACCCATGTGCTGTGCAATGTCCCAGATGCACATGTGGGCTCTGGTGACCTCCTACAGACATTCTCAATGAATTTCTTTTATGTTTGCATGATTCTGGAGGTGGAAATCACGACATGTGAAACTGAGGGTAGCTTTGCACCAGTGTAGGTTTCATCTATAGGCTATAGAAAAGAAAGTCAGTGGCTTGTGATTCAATTGACAATTGTTAGAGATAACCAAAAACATTCGGGTGAAAAGTTCACATATCTCATAAACCTTCAGTTTGTCGGTAGGAGCAAGCCTTTGTAATCTCCACAGCTGGAAAACAGACTTAGCATTCGGAGTTCAAGATATTGACACAGTGTTTTGCCATGAACTAGAATTAAATTGACAATGAACCAGAAAATAGTTTTGCAAAATAAATAAAGTCAAGAGCAAAATGTATGCATACATGATTAGGAAAACATGCCTACTCATAATGTCACAATTTTTCTCAAGAGACTTCACACACAATTTCAAAATGATACATTCCCTCTGTTTGTAACAAATAGAACTATAAGTCCATTATTATTTTACCTTTACTGCTTTGCTTGTTATCACTAAAAATAATAGAACCTAAAAGGTCAAAGTGTAATAAACTTTACTGCTCTGTAAATATCGTCCTCTTTATATTGAGAGTTGATGATGTTACGCCCTCTACAGGAAAATGTAAAACACTGCAATAAACTTTCCTAAATGGGAAAAAGAGACAGAAAAATAATTAATTAAGCAATTAAAGAAAAAAACATACGGACGTACTTCCGCGTGGTTGAAACACTTAATGCACATTTCTGAATGTATATTTAGGATGAATTCAATTTACGTGAAAAGCCTTAGGCTTTAGAAACGCTGATGATCAGATTATTCTTGTGCATCAAACATAGCTTGTATGCCTGGTAGTTAAGTTTTCAATTTGTAATGTTCTTCCCACCTTTTCTTTCTTTTTTTTTCTCACAAAGAAACAAACAAAACAAACGAATTTCCGCCAATTTAAGATACAAAGCAAAAAAGAAAAACTGTTTAATTTATTTGACATTTTGCAACATCTTACAGCCTATGAATGAACTATAAACAGCATAAGGTCGATTTATTTTTATGAAGCGCTTTCACGTGCTGCTGTGCCAACTGTCAGGTGTCCTCACTTCGGTCTGAGGTGACAGCTGACTTTAACTTATCTTCCAGTTCCCAAACAAACCTGTTGCTAATTGGTCGAAATTTGACATCCCCATCCTCTGACCAATCAGAGAGCCGGAAACGTGTTGGGTACATTAGGGAAGAAAACACACAACTGTCTGTAACCTGTACATGAGGAGTAATCCCCACCGTTATGCTGCTGTATGTGTTAATGCAATAAGGAATATATTATGGAAACTATCTCTCTCTCTTCTTAATTAAAGTGGTCGAAACGGTCTCGTCGGTCTTTAACCTAAATATAGCTTCCTAGCTAGCATAGCAGCTAGCTGAATAACGTTCATGCTCAAATGGCGAAAACAGCTCCTTCCTTCAACCCGGTGAGTAAAATATCGTCTGTGAATCACGACGGACATTTTTTACTGATGAGTAACCCAAATCCAAACACACCAGGATGTTTTGTTTTGATTGAGCAAGCTGTCCTCTCAGTAGACAAGCTAGCATCCCCCTGTAGCAAAACAATATGACGACGTGTTGTGTGAGCAGTTCGCTATGGAGCAAAGACGGAGAGGGAGCGTCATCACACACCAGGTGAAACGCGTGTGAACGCACCGAAAAGCTAATTTAGATTATACTCCCAACACATTACATAAACTTAACCATGTCACAAGACTTAAAGAATTTATATGTGCAAAATAAGTGTATTGAAAAGCAGAATGGTGCAAAAAGGAGTTAGATACAACGAAACTGCATCACAATATTTAGTCCGTAGTTAGGCCTTTGATTTGTGATTGACTATTTTACGTTCCTGGTAGTTTAATGCAGAGTCTGATTCACTGATATGTGTGCAACAGGGAGTCGTGGCATTACTGTTGAAAGGCGTTTGCTAGACAACGTGTATAAATATGAGCTTCATTAATCTTCGTTTACATTTTAATCCGCAAACAAGTGCATGAAAATTCCCTGTGAAGGACTGTTTGTGCGGGTATATGCATTATACTTTGTGAGGGAAGTAGTGGATAATTAAAGTGGTAAAGTAGTAAGTCACACTGAGATGCGGATGTACTTGTGAGGTGCAACTGGACAAATCTTTAACACATGATGAGTCTGCCATTTTGTCCCACTATGCAGTGCATGACTATAAAATTTGACCAAACCTGCTTTGAGTATTTTGTAACAACAGATGACCTTACATTAATTAAAGAAATCCTAATTCAAAGTGGAGTGTGGGGGTGAGCTGTGGGGCCTGTTGGTGCATCAAATAACCTTGATAGACATTCACGTAAAACAACAAGATGGTACCCAAGCTTGTTTCTCAGCTGAAAGCAGGAAGACATAGACATATATAGCTTCTCTGACAGCAATACTACTCACTCTGATCACTTTGTGGTTTCATCTTTGAGTCATAACAGCTAAAGTGCTTTACTCCATGGTGGAAATGTTTTCACAATTTTTTGAGACTTGCTGTCCCTTTTCTGTCTTTTTCTAGCAGAAAGCAAAGCTTCCATCTTCAACAAAACCTATCCTTAATCCTACACCAACCCTAAAAATGGTAAGACTGTGTGATAACATACTGTTTATGTCTATTTAGAGTGAATAATTTAAAAAAACATTGGCAAGTACTCCAAACACCATCATGTCATTTAAGCATCAGGTCTGCACAATATATTGTTTTAGTATCATTATTGCGATATGCGTTTGCCCAACATTCATATTGCAAGGTATATAATACATTCTGATATATTTGAGCCTTTCAATTAAGTTTATGTAGCCTGTCTAAACCCAATCACATTACCTATGGATCTAAATGAGCATCCATTTATATATTTTAACACATTACTCGCAACAACAAGTATAGTCATCTCACCTGCTGTTATCAGGGTCAGGCAGAGTGACATGCAGCATGAATTGTTGAGCCACTGAGAAAGAAGGAGTGGAGTATAGCAGGGACAATCTGACAGTTTGGTTTCAGTTAATATCAAATAAGGTGCTTTGTTTCACACTTTCAAGGTGAAAGGCAGCAAATACCAGATTTGTGAGTTAAGCTTTGTCTTAGAGTCTGTAATCTTTATTCAGGGAGTGTCATGTAGAATTCAGCTAAACAGAGTGAAGTAGTACACTTTGAAAAATATTGCAGTGTATCACAGGAAACAATAATACAACAATATGATTATTTCTCAATATTGTGCAGCCCTAGGAAGCATGTATATCTGTACTTAGATAAATACATATACTGAATATCCAAAGGGCATTTTCAGTTTACTGTTAGTCATTCATAAATACCTGAAAAAAGAGCTGCGTGTCATAATAGTACATGGAGTGTTAAGATAACCACATAGATTTTAAACAAGTGTAAACACATGTGGTGATTAGATTAAGATGCCAGAGGTCAATATCTTGAAATTCACCATTTCCTTTAAATTTCTCAATAGGTCTGACAGCTATCGTTAGTCCTGTGTGACATCCAGCTTACAGTGAACTGAATTTAGCCTCTACAAAAGATGGACAACTCTTCTCAGCTGTACATCTCTGACCTCAGAGACCACGAAGATATGGCAGCAGGGGAGAGAGAGAACATTTATGAAGAGGAAACCGACATGGAGCCACACCAAATGAAGTCACTGGGCCCAGGTCTTCACAAAACTCCCCATCAGGACACAGAGAAAAACTGGAACGCTTTCCCCTGCCAACACTGTGAAAGACACTTCCCTAGTAAACAAGGCCTGGAACGACATATACACATTCACACATTGATGGGCAGCGAGGTGCAGAAATGTAAAAGTAACAGCAGGAATATGTCTGTTGGTACAAATCTGGGTCAACTGCAGCATGAGAAGTCAAAGCCTCTGGATTCAGAGGGCTCACTCATGCAGCTTCATATTTCATCCCCCACTAACTCTACTACTTCCATCTTGTCAGCTGGAGACCACACTGCTCACTCAGACAAACAGGGAGTATCAGACAGCCATCATGCCTGCAACTACTGTGAAAAAATATTCAATTCACATACCAACAAGATGCAGCATGAACGCAGGATGCACAAGCAGCACCTGCTACCAGAGGAAACCCACCTCCCTGATGAAACAACTCCTCAGAGAATATTCAGTGAAACATCTGAAAACAATACAGATCAAAGTGAGAGTTCAGCACCTGTGACTACTCTGGAGAATGATGAAGAACAAACCGAACAGTACATGCTAGATATCTCAAGCAATATATCTGAGAATCTCAGCTTCTACATTGATGGAAAGATAGTGTCAACAAGTACAATCAGTGCTTGTGACGCAACTGAAGTTCAAGCAGGGTCTTCAACTCTAGTTCGACTGGATACCCTGATTCTAGACCCCTCCCAAATAAGCCAGGTTCTGAATCCAGACTCAGTTACAGGTAAAGAGATAACTGGTCAATCATTAGCCAAACGAAGAACTGCAACACCACCTCTTTTACCACAAATCAAAACCGAACTGGAGTCAGAGGTGGTTGTGTCTTCATCTTCATCCTCGCTTGTGTCTTCTTTAATAGAGAACCTGCTTCCTCAGAATACAGAGTCAACTATTGTGCAGAAAGAAAGAACAGTGTTTCTGTCACCTAAGCTGAAACAGCTCCTGGAGAAACAGGATGGCCTGAAACCGACACTCGCCCTTATCACAGATGGCCAGAAGCCGTGTTCACCTGTCTCCCTTTCTGTCCTGCCTGCTGGAACGGGGAGGTTTAAGAGAAGAACTGGATCACCACCAAGCTCCCCGCAGGAAAATGGGACGTTTAATGAGGATACGGTGACATTAGATTCAGCAGGTTGTGATGGTGCTAGCACAGCGCAGCTGGAGACCTCTCATTGTTCTCCTGAGCATCAACTTACCAATGAGAAGGACGACACAACTCCATCTGTGGAGGAGCCAGCAGTGAAACCTGGTTTTTCAGAAAACTGGCCCCCGATGACAGGAGGTAATTCCTGTAATCAGAGACCACTTGATCTGTCTAATACAGTAAAAAGAAATGAGGATATAGCTTTAGACGATGCTGCTCTGGATTTGAGCTTGCAAAAAAAGACTCTAGGTGAAAGTGAGACCACATCAAACTTAGTTCCAGACAAAGATCTAAAAGAAGGAAACTTAGAGGCATGCATAATGGACAAAGTCTTAATGAATGTTAGAGAGCAAAATGTGGGTCTTGGAAATCTAGAGGCCCCTTTACTCACAGATTTCACAATTGTGACAGGTCCCGATGTAATGACCCCAGTCGAGCCCCTTGCTGAAGGTCTTGTTTATGGACTTGCCCTCCCTTCCAATTCTCTGACTTCTCCCCCTGCTTCACTCACCCCTGTCACCTTGCAGCCAGCTTCTCCATGCACCATAGCATTTGCCTCCCCAGCCCCACACACCCTGCTTCCCTCTGCTCCTTCATTAATCACAGTTTTAGCACCAACAACACCTATTTCTAACCCTTCAAGCCAGCCGGTCCAGGTAATAGCTCCAAATATATCTCCTGAGCCCCTGGTAATCTGTGCAGAAAATGCATTAAATTCTTCAGAGTGTGATTTAGCAACTGCATTTGCTGCTACAAATTCTGCAAACCTCGTCACTCTCACTCAATCCCTGGACCCCACTCTAAATCTTCCCGGCCACGTCTTTCTCACCGATCAAATAGCTCTCAATCCACCCATAGCTGAGTCCACTGCTGTATCAGAGGTGCCATTCCCCCCAACTATAACCTTAAATGATTCCCTCATCAACTCTTACAACATTACTAGCAACACTGTGCTGATAGAGTGCACAATAGCTCTTGAAACCCAAGGGAATGTAGTCCCTGCTGCAATTACCTTACAAGAAAACACTGCTGAGCCTCCTGCACCCTCACAGATGCTTGTTAATCACATAGAGCAGCAACAGATTGTTTCAGTGCCCGACCCTCAAACTGTGGACCCAACTGTTCTTGTGTCCTCCATTGCAGAATCAGTAACTCTATCCACGACCACCTCAGTAAAACCTGCCTGCTCTGCTGAGGCTGTATCAGGTCCGGTCCTAGAGCCAGTCGCTGATGCAGAGCCAAAGACGACAACAGAAGAGGAAGCTGCCGACAGCACCGTTTCCGTACCTGAAATCCCGATTAAAAGACCACTTTCTTCTGAAAAAGCTGAAGATGACTCCTCAAATGACTCACAGGATGATGCACAAGAACAGACATTTACTAAAAATTTTATCTGCAATGTGTGTGATAAGCTTTTCCATTCGATGAAGGAACTGGGCCATCATGTAGGTGACCACGCTGATGAATGGCCCTACAAATGTGAGTTCTGCGTGCTGCTCTTTGGCAAACCCTCTGCTTTGCTCGACCATCGATCAAGTCTCCACGGTGTCGGCAAGACTTATGTTTGTAGTGCGTGCACTAAAGAATTCGTCTACCTTTGCAACCTGAAACAGCATCAGGAAGAGTTGCATCCTGGTCAGCAGTGCACGTACACAGAAGAGGAGAAGGGGAAATTAAGACCCCAGAACTACAACAACTCCACAAAAGCCAACATGGAGACCTCAGAGTCTGATGCTACAGAAGATTCAGAGAAAGTGGTTAAAAAGGAAGAAGGTGAAGCAGATGTTACTGCTGAAGAGCTGTTTACAACCATAAAAGTCATGGCTTCAGATGGAGGCAAAGTCAAAGGGCCTGATGTTCGTCTTGGCATCAATCAGCATTACCCGAGCTTTAAGCCTCCTCCGTTTCCTTACCATAACAGATCACCCGCTGGCTCCCTGGCCTCAGCCACTAACTTCACCACCCACAACATCCCACAAACCTTCAGCACAGCTATCAGATGCACCAAGTGTGGTAAAAGCTTTGACAACATGCCAGAGCTGCACAAGCATATCCTTGCTTGTGCAAATGCCAGTGACAAGAGGCGATACACACCCAAAAAGAATCCCATCCCGCTGCGTCACTTTGCAAAAACTCAAAATGGAGTTCTGTCCACCACTAATTCTACTAATGGACTGAATGCTTCAAACAGATCGAGCCACTCAAACAAGTCCAGACTTAATCAAGACCAAACAGTAAAGATGAAGCTGAAGGTTCTGGGCAGAAAGAAAAAAAAATTGGCTCAAAGGGTCATGCCACAGAGAAACAAATCAGTCCCCTCGTCGAATAAAATGTCACCTGCTCAGGTGGATGAGCAGCAGGAGATCTTTGTCTGCCCTCACTGTAGCAGGGAGTTCACGATGCGGCGCAGTAGAACCAAACACATGGCAGTCTGCCCCAAGAAACCCAAAGAGGTGAAGAAGAGGAAAGAAGGAGGAATATCTGTGACGAAGGAAAACAACGGGCATCTTCACAGAGGGCTGGGAGAGAAACAGCAAGCTTCACCTCAGCACAAGACGAGACTTCAAACTTCTGGTTCTGCTAAAAGGTCGGCTGTCCTGCCCGTGCAGACTGTCTTTGCAAACAAAAGAAGTAAAATAGTGATAAAAGAGAGCATGCAGCCAAAACAAGAAACACCCACGCTGAGTGAACTTCCTATTGTTCGCACTTTCAACCCCGCTATGCGTCAGTACAGCAGAGTGCCGCACAGCGTCAAAGGAATCCCCATTAAAATCACTATAGTGAAACCACAGCAGACTGCAGCACAGAGGAGTGAGCCTCCCCCGAACCAGAGGAGAGAGGAAGCAGCCGGAGCCTTCACAAGCAGCCATGAGCAGAGTCCCACAGCTTAGAGACGAGTGTGCAGCCAACCAGAGATCATCAGGTAGTTAAAGCATGATGTTGTCGTTTTAACAAGAGTCAAACTACACGACAGTTAAAAATGAAAGTAAGAGTTGCTGCATAGTTTTTTATAACTGTTTAGCACATTGGTTAACATCCTTTAGCAGCTTTTGCTTTAGAGGTATTTTGCAAAAAGTTAAAGTTTAGGGTTTTAAACCTCCCCTGCTTAATTTTTTTCCGCTAACCAGCAAGCTGGCATCAAGTTTACCAAGTTCCTGTCCTCACTTTGATGACATAATTATTATTGAGACACATCTCAAGCATTGCGTTGAAATTGGATCTTTAGCCAATAGCGGATATTTAGATATTTAACTACTCATTTATCTTATTTCTGATACTGATATTTTTTTCAGCACACCCAATTGCAGAGATCATCAACTCTCTTCTGTATTGGAATTAGGGTACACTGATATCTCTCAGCACGTTACATATTGTTTATTTTCTGTGCAAAATGATAGAAAATAATGACCTAATGCTCCCCTGAGTCAATCATACTCACAACCAGGGCAAATATGGCCAATTTCACTATTGATAGAGTGAGGAAACATAACCTTTCTTCACAGAGAACATTTAATGCTGCACATGTCTTCTTCACAGTGAAGATGGTAATGAGGTCGAGGACTTATTCAAGTCAGCAGCAGCCCGTTATATTGACAGATATCTGCGTGATGACCAATAATTGATAGTTCATTTTTTTGTCAATACCAGCAGATACTGATAACATCTGATGATATTGTGCATCCCTGTTGTTAAATGTCATTATGTAAATGACAAATAAAAATCAAGTTCTTCACAAACATGTATTAATAACAGATAATCAATTGCAAGTAGTTTCACCGTAACATTCCTCAATAAATAGATCTAGCTTACTGTCAAGAATTTCATCTCACATCTGTCACGTTTTGTTGCTTTCAGGACCACGCTGTTTGGAACTCTACCTGCACACCTGTGTCGGAATGAAACTAAAGGGAGAAAATTTCTTCACACACTGTAAAAACCATGTACTTAAACATTGAAACATGCTGAACAATGAATGAGAGAATTTTTGTAGATGTAAAAGCTATGACTGAGGATACTGCAGCGTGTGAATATGTTCTACTGAGTATTTGAATGCTTTTGTAGCAGCTTGAAGTTTTGTAAATTTCTCCCTCTTTTTTGAAAAGTTTCTGTCACCGTCTTGGATTTGCACTTTGAAGTTAATCTGACTGGGACATGTCAAAAATTGGAGAGGAAGTGGGAGGATTGATGCTGGGAGGCTTCCTTCATTTTTTACTCGGTGGTATATTCAGAGAGGATGGCAGGTGGCAATCATTTTCAGCATGCATTTGCACTTTTCCTTTTCTGTTGTATGTGGCCTTTTGCTTTGAAGTTTTACTGCATGCTTTGAACTTGTACCGCACTTGGATTTATTGAGGATTGTTTGTATTAATGCAGTTAGGCCTTAATTCTATTGTTGGTCTGATTGAAAATAATTATTATATTGTGAAAGAGACATCAAGATTGCCTCCAAACCAAAAAAGTAACGCTTTCTACAGTAGAGAGTAACATTGTACAATAACCTTAACTACCTATCACAAATTCTAATTAATTATATTAACACTGTTATTTACTGTTAGAAAAGTCATTTCCTCATTGCTGCTGTGGATGTAAAATTAGTAGATTTAATGCTACAGCCTTTGCATATCCAAATGTATATAACTTGGTTATGTAACATCACCTCATGAATGAGGACTTGGCCACCTGTTTGTAGATTTGGGGAAAATGTGCCATCAAATTCCTATAATAGATTCTAAATGTGTCATAAAGGTGATGTAGAGAAACATAGATTGGTGTTTCCTGCACATAGAATTTATTTTGGTGGCTTAGCCTGAGAAAATAGTTGCTTTTTCTTCAGAAGGGCAGCTGAAAGAGCATTTCTTATTTATCAGGAGGCTGCTCTGAGCAGCACAATGCCATTTTCAAGATGCTTGAGGAAATAAGCCACCATAAATTTACGTCTGACTCAATCAGAACTAATCATCTTTAACGATTTGCACTCAAACTCAAAACAATAATGATCAACTGAACTGCTGGGTGCACCCTGGTCACTTTTAAATCAAAAGTCTAAATCAAAACAGCCCAAAAGTGACAGAAAGACATTTGGCCTCATCTTAGATGCAAAAATTGAAACAATTCTCCGGTTTACCCCTATAATTTTTTTTGCGCCTGTTTCTCCAGGTGCTTAATGGAAATATGTGTGTATTTTTTTCATCCAAAACTATAATGCATCATACTGTAGTGGACAGTTTATTTCAGTCATGGTTATCTGTAGTATGGAAGCCCTTCATTATGACTTACAATCTGTAACGGTTTGTGTGTATGTGTGTGTGAGTGCTGTCTATTGATTTCCAGCATGTTAAAAAAAATTAATTGCAGAAATCAAAAAAATTATTGAGTTATTTTGCTGGAACCATGTAGTGACAAAAATGCTTGTGTGAAGTCGTCACTAATCTCAGAGTGAGTGTAATGAGTTGTATATGTTAAATTTAGGTTTTTGAAAGTTATTGGGAAGGATAGTCCAATACTAAACAGGGTAGTTATGTCACTATGAATGAATTAGGTGATATTAATTGAGGCAAACTGAAACTTGACAGTGGCCTGTATCCGAAGGACGAAGTAATGGTACTTCTACTGTACGCCTTTGCCTTTTCAACCCTTGCTGGTAACATTTGTTCTTTGAGACTGACGGCAGAGTGCAGGATGTACAGGACTGTAAGGAGACTGTTATTAAACTGTGAAAAGTGCGTGTAGCATTTCAAGGTGTAAATTAAGTAATGATGTATATTTATTAATAATAATTTAAATTCATGTTATCAAATTGAAGAGTTTGTCTGTATGATTTGCACTAAAGGTTTCTCAAGTGAGTATTAAAAATGAAGAATGTTAAGGTTAAATGTGAAGTTTGTGTGAAGTTTTCTTTGATAAATAAATGAAATTAATTTCATGTTGTTGAGTATTTTACTAAAATAGGTTTAGTTTTTGTTTTTTTGCATGTTTTTTCATATCTTTATAGACTTGTGACTCCAGACTTTCAAAAAGCCCATATGGCTTATGGGAGAGTAATAAAAATGTCCAGGTGGTGGCACACTTCCCTCACTTAAATGTCTGCAAGGGAGATTCAGTGCAGCAAATCTTTTAATACCACTGCTTCTCTCCTGCACCCCCACATCCATTAACAGTGACATGTGTGCAAATGTCATCTCTGAAGGATACCCTCCACCACCAGTTTAGTAACACTCTCAATCTGAATGCATACAAGTATAGATGCAAAGATGGACACTAATCCCTGACCTGTCATATAGGACAGAAATGATAACATTTCTAGAGTAGCTATTAAGTGTTCACATCTCTTTGTTCCATTTTTTCATCTACTTGTGAAGTACTGTGAAAGATGCAAAGTTGGCAAATGGCACCACCAAAGGCCAGAAGGTGAAACTTAAAATGTTTAGTCTATTATCAACATAAAATTACTCATCAGATACTTTATTAGGTACACCTATTCAACTGCTTGTTAATGCAAATACCAAATCGGCCAATTTGGAAACAGCAACTTAAAGCATTGAGGCATGTAGGTATGGTCATGACTACATGCTGAAAGTTAAACCAAGTATCAGAATGGGGACAAAAAAATATGATTTAAGTGGCTTAGAATATGGCATGGTTACCGGTGGCAGACAGGCTAGTCTGGGTGTTTCAGAAATAGCTGATGCACTGGGACTTTCACGCACAACCACCAGTGGCAGCTTTCTCAGCAAAAGTGCCTTGTTGATGCCAGAAATTGGAGGAGAATGGTCAGGCTGGTTCAAGATGATAAAGAGGCAACAGTCACTCAAATAACCACTCATTACAACCAAGGTAAGCAGAATACCATCTCTGAAGACATGTCGGGCCTTGAAGCAGATTGGCTACAGTAGCTGAAGACAGTCACACCAGGTGACATTTCTGTCAGATAAGGACAGGAGACTGAGCTCCAACCACAAATTTAGTCAGGGCTTTCACACACAAATAGTGATGAGCAACATGTTAAGAGGGTGTGGCATGAAAACACAGAAATGAGATGATGAGCAACAGCAGAGTCAACCCTGCCAACCAAAAGCAACCCTGGCTTTATTAGAGGTCACCCACTCGCAGGCCTAATCACTGTTTTATGAGGGAAAGTCTAATTAGCAGATATCTGTTATCTGAGGATGGGAAATAAGCATGGAAATGAGAAATTTGTAGAAAGAATTGCAGAGCTGAATTGTTTTGTGCTAAAAAGAGTCTGTATGTTGTTGGCTTGAGGAGCGCAGAATGAAAACCTGAGTACCAAAAGGGAAGGATGCTAAACACTGAATTAAGAAAAATGACGATCTTCAGTCTTAAAATATGAAGCCTATGTGAAAGTATCGGCAACTACAGTTCACAGGGCATCCGTTTGAAGATGACTACAGACAAACAGGAAACCATATGCACACCAAGTTGAAAAGGGGTTAATTTTTTTATAACTTCTTTGTCTGGCGTTATTAGATGTATATGTTTTGCTCATAAAAAGGCACAGCTGATATGATTGACAGGCAGGGACCCCTATCTGCAAAGAGGCTGGAGGCCTGCCCCTTTTCTTAATCTTCATAGTTAAACAAGTGAGTTACACCACAAAGACTGTGTCAATGTCTTAAACAGTCTTTCACCAAAACACCAGTGGAAAAACCTTAAAATAAGCCTGATCTAAATGCTGTTGGTTGTTATAACTAGGACCAACTGTGTCATTTCTGCAGCCAATTATACTTAAGAAAACAACCAACAAAATACAGTCACATTGTGATGATTTTAGTCAATGAATTTTATAGTAGCTTGAAGACATTATGTGTTAGAATATCGTCTGTTGCTGAAAAATAACTTATACCTCCATGTAAAATGAACTAAAAACCAACCATTTACACAATTCATTTGAGTTTTAATGCTTTATTTCTTCTTGAGGATTAAGTGAGTGCGATGGCTTAGCATGGATGAGGAAGTCTTCATTTCAGTTGAGTGAGTTTGCCTTTCTTTGACCAACTTGGCATGCTAAAGCTGTAGATGGTACAATGTAAAATGGGGTGGGTGGATTGACAGGGTATAATTGGTTTGAGTTAGCGCGGAGGAAATGAAAAGTCTAAACAAAGTGCATTTCACTCCCTGAAAACAAATTTGCCAAATCCTTTTATTGGCACTTCTCTTCAAGATTCCTTGCTTGTAGTCGTCTTTGCTCTTGTTAGTGCGCTACTTAATGTAAATCAGTAGAGTTGTGTGGATGCACTAACATGATTGTGTACTGAGTCACATGATTACAGTGAATTACAGAATAATTTAATGTTTCTGTCTTTGGAGGCTTGGCCTGTGTCAGCACGCTCTCTCAATCAAACATTAACAGATGAAAGTCATTTCTGACTCAACTAAATTGTTCATCAGTATTCAGCACAGTGCATGAAGGGCAGAATTCAATTAGGAATTTGGCACACTCTTTTATGTGCTTAAGCTAAATTTATAATTTAATAAAATATAATAGTGTCCAGGGGAACAGATCAGTTTTTCAGATTCTTCAGTGCTATGCTGATGCATTTTAAAGCAGTGGTAGTGCCATACATCTGTCTGCGCCGCTGACATATCCCCATAATTCCCAGCGTCCCCACTGTGTCATGGTCGCTGCCTCAAGCACCGTAATAAAACTCAGATTCAGACGACTCAGCAGCAGCAGCAGGTGGAGAGAGCCGGTTCAGTGTCCTGTGTCCTTATCCCACTGGTGACACTTCTATTCTCACTCTCCACAAGCTTTTGGTGCTTCTCTGAAGAGTTAACACCACTGAGTTGATTGATTTTTATTATCATTTTGCTTACAGCGATGCTCAGCTCCAGAGAAACATTTGTTTTTGTTGTTGTTGTTAATTCGTAACAAAAATTTATCTCACAATGTTGAGGAACATGTTTTGAAACGTAAAATTGCTAGATTTGCACTGCAAACATTTTGTGTAAGATTTACAAAAAAGATTTAAGATAAAAGTTGTAATTTATGGGAATAAAGTTAAAACAAAGTCACAATGTACGAGATAAGCATTGAAGCAAACTCACTAAGTATGAGACAGTTATATCAAATGTAGGTTACTACTAATCTGTATAAATGCTTTTATATCAAAGATTGATAAATAATACACAATATTAAATCCACAATTAGTAACAGCAAGCTACAAAAAATGTAATAAAACTCAAAGTGCAACAAATTGTTACATTTTGTGCAAAAAGTTATAAATTTGAAGGCCTTTACTTTTCAGTCAGTTATTACATTTTGGGTTGTTGTTGCAAATTGGGCTCAAACAAGCCTGCTGCTCTAAAGAGTGGTGCATGGTTTATCTTGAGAAGTCAAATATAATAGTTGGGGGATGCACATCAGAAGCAAGCATCTTTCATTTAGCTTGCCCGTCTGCATGAGAAGACTTAGTTTTTTTGCAAGTCATTTGAACAAAGCAGAAAAAGTAAACCAATTTGAGTTAAGCAGATCACTTTCTTGCTGTAAAACTTCTTGGAAATAAATCTAATACCATTAGAAAGCCTGCTTATTCGTCTTATAAATTGTACCACATTTGTCTGGGATGACCAGCAAAAACCAGTAAGTGGGTTGAACCCATGAAAAAATTGCCAAATCTTCTCTGCCAATGCCAAATGGCTAATGCTCAAAATAAGTGTGCTAAAAATGAAAGTTGGAGCAGTTCATTCCAAATAAGCATTTTTGACGGTCCTTCTCTCAAAGATCAGCTTTAGTACCTTTGTCTGGGTAACAGTGAACACTGTACCCAGGAAGCCATACATTTGGTTTAGAGGTGTAAAAACAGCCATTCAGGATAATTAGAGCCCAAAGGACTTTTTTTGTTGTGGTCACAAGTGTCTCTCACTTCTTTTGTGTATAAAAACACCTTCTAAAAACACAATGAAATGATTCATTACAATCTATGAGGCCAAGAAATGAGCCTTCAGGGGTTTTAAGATGCAGTGCCAAGCACCTGATTTTAAGTTAGGAGTCTTGACAGTGTACCAAAGTGACAAACCACAGCTCTGAGGTACTGGATCTCCCAAAGCTCACAAGCTCCAAGCTTGAAGCTGTGCAATAACTTCAAACTGCGCTGCTGCATTTATATGCTGAACACGGCTCAGGATCTTAGCCCGGGGCTGTGTTGAATTCTCACAGGAAGTTATGATGAGAAGTGAGGACACATGATCATAGATGATTGAAAAACAAAAACAGAATCCCCCAAAGTGTGATGAGATAACTTTGATCTCCTTCTCATTAATTTTCTTGATTTTGATTAAAAGTTATATAAAAAAGTAATGATGCTGAACCCAGACTGGAGACAGATTGTGATGCTTCTTCCCTCCTGAGTAGTTTTTGGAGGTTGGTACCTGGTTAGTGGATGGGGGATGATCAGACTGGAGTTTGAATGACGCAGGTTTTTTTTCTGCAGGTTAAGATGAAGTTTGCATGTTGGAGTGAACGCTGCATGAAAAGATGACAGGGCAATGTCAGGATGATAGTGTTTCAGGTGAATACACACGAGAGAGCTGAGTCACAAACCCTCTGATGTAGCTTGTTCTGGCGGAATTGACAGTGATGCCTTTTGAGACTAAATAGTTTGTATGTCAGATTTCATTAACTCCTGACTTAGTTCAACATGAGCCAACTTCTTATATGTGTCTTATGAGTATTTTTTTTCATTGCTGTCAGACAATGCTTTGATTACCTAGAGAATAATAACCATGATAAAAGTTATGCCACACATGAAATCTAAAATATTTGAGCTCTGCGTGCCTGAGGATCTTCCATGCCGACTTCAACTTATGTAAGACTAAGTTGAAAGGAAACCTCTCATCTCTGATTTTACAAAGGTAACCAAATGTGCTTAAAGCAGAACTAGGTGGAAGCAGTAATGCAAACAGGATACTGTGGTAAAGTACTTTTGCACATGTCTCCTCTTCCCTCGCTGTGTGCTCTTCATGCAGGAGCAGAATAGATGTGCTAATGAGGACATTAATAAAGAATGCGGATCCATTTTTAATGATCCACTGGCCCCTTTAGTTTCAAACTAAATTTCACGTCCGTGTTGGGGTATTCTGTTCAGGATCTGTGTTTTGGGCTCTCAGAGAGACTCATAAATGTGCTGTTTATTTATGCCTGCGCAAGAAAAAGTGCTGCATAAGACCTGCAATACACCTGACTGTGTGTGGGTGAAGGAGGGAAATGTAGAGACACGAGATCAGTCTCTTTTGTTTTTGTATGAGGGGTAAAAATAAAATAGGAAAGAAGGGAAGGGGGGGTGTTGTCAACTTTATTGTGCTGAAGGATAGGCGCCAGGTATGAAGAACGAACAATAGATCAGAGACCAAAAAAGGGGAATTGTGACCAAATTTCAGCAACATGCAAGTTTCAAAATCCACCTTCCCCTGCATCTGATCAATACAACCATGATGTTCGTTCTCTCGTGTTTTGGAAGACAAAGAGTATTATTTCGTGTTTTCTCTCTATGCAACTTCTCATGCCGAATGCACAAACCCCAGGCCACATTAAGAGTTTGATGGTATCCTGTTTATTGCACATTTGGGAGCATCATAAAAATAAATTTGTCATAGAGTCTTCTGCCTTAGACAGATGTTATCATTCTTATCTGCTGTGTATCTTGTCCATTTCGCAACACATAATCCTGCCAAATCTCCACAGAGGGGTCAGAACGGGTTTAAAAAGAGGGAGATAAAAGAGGACGAGGAGCCAAAAAAGTAGCAGCAGCCACGGGAACAGTGTAATGTCATATGTGGCTGTGCACACGCTCACACACGCACACACTGTCATCTCTATTCACACTTTTGTCAGGGGAAAAAAGAGTCTGTCTTCTCTCTGCAGCAGGCTTCTCCTTCTCATCCCTTTCTCTCCCCCCTCTCTCCCTCCCTCTCCTCTCCCCCCTCTCTCTCTCTCTGGCTTTGTTCATGCTGTGTTTGCTGTGCTCTCTGACTGAAGCAGCGCCACACTGGAGCACTAATGAGCAGACTGAGAGCAAACCCAAGCGCAGATCTCCCATCAGCCGAGCGGCAGCAGCAACTCTAACAGCATCTGAGGCAACCAGGCACTGGGCTGATCTGCAGTCAGTGGGGAGACAGCTGTGTGGAAACCAAATCACAGCCCTGGGAAAGGCGTAGGAGAGGTCGTGAGGTGGCTTGGGCGGTAAATAAGCAGTCAGTTTTTGAGTGAGAGAGAGTGAGAGGATTAGCTCCAGTGCAAAAGCCGACCTTCTCCACGCTCGGAGGCTGACTCTCAGAGCACTTTTTTCTCTCTCTGAAGACTGAGGACCTTTCCCATCCCATCAGGAGGTGCTCAGCCATGGAGGAGACGCTCACCTGCAACCGCAGCCCTTTCTCCCAGGTGTTTGGGCGTCAGGGGCAGCTCATGCAAGCCAGTGAGTGTTGACTGCAACTGAAAGTCTTCAAAATATCAAAATGCAAAAGTTTATTGAGTGCCTGTAATTTTTTTCAAAGTTTAACTTGAATGCATGCAAGTGTAATGAAAATGAAAGTTCATTTCATCTTGATGCTCTATACAAAATTAAAATGGCACCAAAGAGTCTTTTTAGTGGGATGTTGTGACTTATAAAATCAAATGCAGCAGTTTCGGTCTGTAAAATTAAGGAGTGTTGGGAGGCAACAGTTGAACATGGGTGCCCTAGTTTCACTGAATAACTCCTTTCTTAATGACTTTTTCCTTTTAGAGTAACTTCTGGTGGCATCTTTCATTCAGTCCTCTCATTTTTCCTAATTGTGTCTCCCTTTTATCTGTTGTAAGGGGGAATAATGTGATTTTTTTTTTACCGTGTCTGTTCTGAAATAACTGTGAAAAATGATGCAATTTCTATTTCTACAGCAACATTCATCATGTGTTTTTAAAATTGATGGGTTTTTACATTTGGACTGGGTCAATCAGCCTTTAACATCGTGGGATGTTGTGAGGAAGATGTCAATATTAAATCAAATCTGGTGTAATGCAGTTTGACACGGGCAAAGTGTTAATGCTGATAGACTATGATGCTTTCATGCACAAGAGAGATGTCAGGTGTGAATATATATATATAAATATGTGTGTGTGTGTGTGTGTGTGTATGTGTGTGCGCGCCCGCACTGGGCTTGTGCAAGAGTGGAGCTTACTTTTCATGCGTATGATGCAAACCTTTGATCTCTCTCTCTCTGACCAAACATACAACAGGCCAAAAAAGGGAAAAATACACGATAACCAGACCAGGTCGACTGAATCTAGTTCAGATAGATTATTTAAGAGAGAGCATAGTGTTTATCCACCTGGTTGACAAGATAACAGGATGCTGTGTTGATTTTCAGTTGATCTAGATTCGGTCTGTTTTGCACATTTAATTTACTTATATTCACTGCTCCAGCTTTAATCCAACAAGTTACATTTTGTACCTTTCATCTTTGCAAATGTATGTCTGAGTCTGCTGACTAGCAATGAAAAATAGATGATGTTGGCTGAAAATTATGCCATGTAGTTTATGGGAATTATTTTTTATCAATATTTGAAATGTTTTCTGCAGTATTTGCTGCCAGACACCCACATCCACCAATCAGCTCCTGCCATGTGGGTGCATACATGCATTATTTGTATATGAGACTTGGTGTCAGCGCCTGTGCGAGCGCTTTGAAGGAGCTCTTTGAATGCTCTCTTTTACAGGATCAAACCTCTCAGCAGGATGAAGTAAGCCTGGGGCATTCTGATACAAGGTGTCACAGAAGTTCTGAAACAGAAAATAGCACCTTTAAGCCATGGTTGACCTGATGTGAGGTGTAGGGGGATGTGATATATCACAGGTTTGTTACGTGATACTTGCTTGTATCTCCTGGGCAGGTTCACTATGCTGCCAAGGTTTTTTTTTTCTTTTCAAACATCATATAAGACAGGACTGTGAGTTTCCTTGACTTGCACTGATATTTTTCAGTTTTATTTTGCTTCTGATCAATAAGTAATGGTCTGCATTCAGGCAGCTGGCCTTCTCTGAATTGAAAATGTTTGTGGATGTGGAACACAAGCTTTCTTAAGTGACATCCTTCATAGAAAATGCTCCTCTGTGAATTCTCTGCTTGTAGGTTAATGACTGATGTTTGTTTGTTTATAGGAGTCTTCAGTTGTCACCAGATTAGCTAAGATTGGGGAGCTTTCAGGGTTTGAAAGATTGAAATGATCACATATATCGCATCAAACCACATTGGAGGAAAGCAGAGGAACTGAGCAGAGAATCAACAGAAAAACACAGAAATGTGAAAATGTTTGGATGCACGTCAAGCTTCTTTCAGCAAATAGTTTTTGGGCAACTGAAAATATACTCACAATGAATATTCAGTCTTTGCTGCACAATTCTTTGACACTTGCCTGAGGGCTATTATTATATGACTCATTTTATTTTCCCTTGTTTAACCTCAACTTAAAGGTAACTTGAAGTCAAACTAAGGAGCTCGTTGTGGCGTATCAGTCACTGAAAAGGTAAGAGCTCTGAGGGAATTAAACTTAAATGCCACTCTGAGGTTGTGAGAAATGACATTATCGTTGCATGTGTTGTGTTGAATTGCAGTCAGTCTTGCGTCCCCCAAGTTATCTATGCTCTTTGAAGCTCGTGCTGCATGTCTGAGATTTCGGATGTGCGAGGGAGGGGAGAGAAGGGGAAAGGGGAGAGGGAGATGGAAGGAGAGAAGGAGAAGAAGCAAGGAAGGGGATGGGGGGGGGGGCAAGCTGCAAATTGTGTGAATAAGAGATGGGTGTTTTTTTTTTTCTATTTTTAGCAACAACCTTACATACTGTTACACAGCTGCTGGAGGACTAATCCACAGTAGCGCTGGCTGGCAATATCTGAGCGGTAATTATAGGAGGATTTTTTGTTATCTTTGGCTGTCACCCATCATTGGATCACAAGTCCCTCAGCTATATGCAAAGGCCTGCCTGAAATGCAGAGAGAGAAAATCCATTACATGAGTGTTGCACATGCCCAAAGACTTGAATATTAACAACCTTCTGGTGGTACCCTGGCAGAATAAACACTTGACAGATTTTTTTTTCTCATGAATCACATTCACGTGGCAGAGCCAGGTGCATAATCCTGCTACAATTCTCCTACTCCCCTCTGATCTGTGCTGCGTTCAGTTTGAGATGTGTTCTGTTGTCAAAAAAATCCCTGAGCAACCCAGACTCACGTTTGACAGGGGAGTGTGACAGCTAAGTTTGAAAGTGTCAAAGTTGTTGTTAAAACTTTGTTTTTGTGGGGTTTTAGTTTGCAAAGTGAGGCCACTCAAAGTATGTATCTACAAAATGGCAACTGCACATGCATGTACAATCAAAAATATCAATGTTTTTGGTTCATATTGGAAAGGAAAAAGACCAATATTGAGAATATCTTGGAAAAATATTTGTAAGTGGTATGATACAGGATTTATGAAACTGAAAATTAATTTTGTGGCTTTTGCTCAATTAAGACCAAACCTTTGTTTTTCTCAGGTCTGCGTGATTCTTTAGTCCAAACCATGTTTAAACTGTAAAAGCTAGAAAATAAAATATGAATGTAAACAAGCCTTGAAATATCCTAATCTTGACTATTTCCACCACCCTTGATTTTGTCTTCTTTAATTAGTTAGGATTTTTGTTGGGGTTTTAAGCTGCATTAGTACTAGCCTAACAATCAACCATATATGAATTTTTATTTGTACTGATTGTGAGACCAACAGGTGGTTTCAGATTTTCAATTTCAATTCCCCCCTCAAAAACACCATGCTGCATCTCAAGGGGATATCCCAAATAAATTGAAAACACGTTGAAATTGAACTTATTGCAGCACAAAGACTTATAATTTACAGTTTATAACTTACTAAATACTGCTTATCACCTGGATTTCTCACTGGTCTGCAGGCGGTGCAGTGTTCTTGATTATGATTGGTCAAAACTATGGAAGGACTGATTATTTGCCTGGGACAAATATTAGCTCTGATCTTTGCATTTTGACACATACCCTTTTTGTAATCTGACAATTATAAATCTAAAATAAATCTAATAAACTACTAAAAGAAACATGCAGTTCTACTAATGTAATGCTTAACAATAGCTATAGCTAAATTTTGGGCCTTTTTAAAAAACTGATTGATGAATAATTTTAGGTAATAAAGAATAATTTTTGAATCAATGCATTTGTATGCCAATGTGTTTGGATCTTAAGTTGGCTTCATGTTAGGGTACAGTCACAGCCTGACTCAGTTTTATTTCCCACAATTACCCGCAAACCGTACTTGATATCTCAAGCAGAACGAGACTCAAGTTGACTCTGCTGAGATTGTGTTGGGATTGGAAAGAGAGATAGAGGGAGATACCGAAAGAAAAGGATGGTTAGAGACAGGCAACAACAGAAAGATAAATAAATGAATAAGCTGCCACAGACTTATGGGCACAGTGTCAAGTTAATAGTCCAAGCATGTGCGCTATTCACAGGGAACGCAAAGAAATAACACAAGATCTTCACAGTCAAGTCAAAAGGTCTCATGTTTACATTAACAATCATGATAATGAAAGTGTCTGCCTCCCAAACCCTAACTCATAGATGTTTCAAAGAGAGAGGGGCCTGTTCACTGAAGACCCCATACCTCCCATGCTGCATTTAGAGACTTTAGGTTGAACAAGCAGGTCTGGTTCTGAGATCCCAATGAGAAGAAATTAGGCACAATGAGCACTTTAAGATAAGATGGTGCCTGATCATTAGGAGCTTCAAAGAAGAAGGATTTCTGTTCTGGATTCTGTGGGGAACCATTGAAGAAAAGCTAATACAGGAGAGATATGCTCTCCTTTCCATGTTCTTATCAGAACTGAAGCTGCAGCATTTTGGACCAGCTGAGGATTCTTAAGAGACTTATTATGGCAGCCTGATGAAAAGAAATTACAATAATCCAAAGGGATGCAACATAACACATGGACTAGTGTTTTTGGGTCATTTTGAGACAAGATGTGTCAGAGTTTTATGATATTGCAAAGATGAAAAATAAAAGCTGTCCTTAACATTTGTTGTGCTTCCTACATTTTCTCTATAAATGTATACAGCCTCAATAAGAATATGACTTTCAGAGACAGCATGAAAAAGGAGAGGAGTTTATTTTTTGGCTGAGCAGTCAAAGTTGGAGACTGTTTCTTTCATACCTACCACTTTAACCTTGAATATCCCCTTAATGCCTCCATAAACCGTCTGTAAATCCCTGCTCAGGAGAGAGGTGGACGTGATTTGAAGTTTTAATACGTGACCACTGAAGGTGTAGAACATATTTTTGGTCTTCTTTGAAGTGATTAATTCCTCTCCTCTTTCCACTTGCGTTACGGCTCCAGCAAACTCGCAGATTCCTTGCACCTCCTTACCCGGTGGGCTTTCCTGCAGTAAGAGATTAGCTTCATGCTCCTGGTGTTGCTAATCATGTAGAAAGAGTCACGTTGCAAGAGGTTTGCTCCTACAGCCACTGTGTGTGTGTGTGTGTGTGTGTGTGTGTGTGTGTGTGTGTGTGTGTGTGCGTGCTCGGCAAGGTATCCTATAATTTTGTTCACATAGTGAGACAAAACCAGGCCGTTGCGTTTTTTTTTTTTTAATGATCTAATTTGTTTTCTATGAAGGAAACTTGACTGATGTACATGACATGTTACACTTGCTGTGAGTAAAAGATCAGTGCTCTGATACTATCATTCACACCCCATCTGCTGTCATTTTGACAGGAATTAAAATAAATTCAGGAGCTTAATTGACAAAGTAAAACCACAGGAGACACATTATCATTCAGACGGAGTCAAATTCATGACTCACAGTGTCAGTCACTGGGAGAAAATGATTCACCTTGCTCAAGTCCAAAGAGAGAGAGAGAGAGTGACAAAAACCTTGAATTATTATTAATTCTAAAATTGTCTAAAAACAGTTCATGTACAAATCACAGCAAATTCTCAGTTTCAACACATTGGAAGCAGTTTCTTTTTCAGTGAACTCAGGTAATATGTGTTTTTAGAGTGTTCTTACAGCACAGAGCTGGAGAATTTTAAGAGTTACTCATACTGGAGCATCTTTTTTATCTAACCTTGAACAGTACCTCACAGTGATTTGAATACTCCTGAGGAAAACAGCCAATTTATGTCTATATATTCAGCGTTGGGTTCCTTAGTGGATTTATTATTTTAATAATGAATTCCCATACCAAGTGCACAGTCTACAAAGAGCATATGTAATGTTGAGTCTCAGTTATGGTGTTTTCATAGTGCCTTTTCTGCACTTTTACACTGTGGCCATGATGTATAACTTCAGAGGTAAATTGACTTGGCAACTTTTTTCATCCCAGTAGATTTGTGGTTTTAAAACAGGCTTTATTTAAGATGTATTTATGACCACAAACGTAACTTACTGAAGGGTATAGGTTTGTTGCAAAGAAAAAGAAAAGAACAGTTATGGAGTAATGTACAGCTTTAGGGTGATACACCCATGGCAATGTTAAGAAGAGATAATAAATCAAAAAGCTCAAACCCTGCAAAAAAAAAAGAAAAAGAAAAAAGAAAAAAGAAATCCAGAACTCTTTTGAGTACAAGCACAGAGCCTCATCACTTCCACAATAATGAACAACTGTACATTACAGCTTACATAACCCGTCCCAGCTCACAGCTGTACGTCTGGACCTGTTGTGGTCAGGTCAGCCAAAGATGAGCACAGGTCATCCATTTGCACCAGTGAGCATCCTCATCCTCACATGAGTTCTCAAACACGATATCGCCATCGGCAAAGTTGAATACCAAGCGGGCGGTGGATTTACATGTGAACTCCAAAGCATACCTCTGTGCTTTACCAGCCATATATGCAGCAGACTGTGAACTATGTGCTTCAGAATAATGTGAATAAAGTGCTGAAAACTCCGCTGTGATTCTCAAGGGGCAAAAAATACGCAGGAACACATTGTTTTGGGATTTGCCGCGAAAGCAGAAATCTTGTAAGTTTATTATTCAAAGCCCCATCCAGAGGAAATCTGCTTGTCAGGGCGGTCAATTAAGTTAAAGCAGCAGACCATAGGACATGTGGCACTCTGGAAATTTACAATGCCCCATCTTCTTAAATTCTTGCTCTTAGACTTTTGAATCTCCAACTTCTATTAACCTTCAGCTGAATGAGCACACTGCCAGAGGAGTCTGATTGAAAACAGAGAGAGGGTCAGTGCGCTCTGTCTCTATGCATATTCTTCATCTCATAGTTAGTTGATTTTTATGTAGTGAAATCACAGCCTAATGCAGTATATCTTTACAGGGTCTAACACAATTGTTGCAGAGAAGGAAACAGTCAGACCAAAAAATCATCTTCAAGGACATTACACAGGACTGAATCTCTGCTTTGAGAACTCTTAGCCTCTCTGCCTTCTTCTCCACTCAATACTATCACCACTGAGGTGTTCAAACATGTTCTACAGAAAGTCAATAAGCACAAGTGTCTCACATCCAGTACATCTGAAACAACTTGATTTTGGAGATCACAACTTTTGGCAAAATGTGTATTATTTGAAATGTATATATCAACCACCATAATGACTGATCTTAGCTGAGCCATCAATGAACTTGATAATTTTATATGTGTATCAAACTGTTTATTTTAGTTGCACATTTACAATTGGACTCTGGCTTCCTCCTCCCATCGTTTAATACACAGGCATCGTTTATCATGTTTTGTATTTAAGTACCACAGCAGATTCTTGTATGACTGTTAAACAATAGAATAACATGTACAAAGACAATGTGAAAACAACAGAGCAAAGCAAGAGGAAAGTTCTTTTTGGGGATTTTTTTTTAATAGAGTGAATCTTATGAAAGCTCATTGGAAGATAATAATTCCAAGAAATGTTTTATTTTCTTTTTTAATTTAAGAACGTGGCTCACAGTTGCTGATCAGTTCACACACATAAAGCACTTGTTCTTGGAACTTCTTTTTTTTATCTGTGGACCATTCTTTAGAAAAGGCTGACTTCGTTTCCTGTGGATTATCCAGATTAAAAGGGTTAGTCTCTCTGGATGGGATGTAGCTTTTGAATTTTAAAATTAAAAGATATTTTTAGGTTCAGTGAGCACAGAACATTGATAGTATTTGCATTTAAAAGTTGTGACAGAAATCTATGCTGTAGACAGTTCAAACTAAGGACTACAAATCTCCATCATACTTAATTTTTCCTCTAATGTATTTAACTGTTATGAGGGGAGCATATGCCTACAGTAACACCTTGCAATGGCAAAATTGTGCATCTGTGATTATTTTGAACATTATTTCCATTTACAATTATAACTTATAACAGAATTAGTCAGTGTGCTTAGTTATAAAGGGACACATCAGATCATTGGTCGTTGTGAAAAACTAACTTCTCATTTAATGACAAACAAATATCAATTTTGTTCATTTTTAATTTTAACATACCTCTAAAGAAAGCTTGTACATACATATTTTCAGTGCAGTGCAGCACTGTTAGGTTAAGTTAAATTATTTTTTTAAATGTTTTTTTTTTCTTAATGATTTGTTTTAGTCTGGTGTGAATTTTAGCATTTTTTCCATTCATCTTTTTGTTAGAGATGTAGCCTGTATATGCTGCAGTTTGATAGATACAGAAATTCAGAAATGAGTGGTACTTATTGAAGCGCTGGCTCGAAGATTCTTGCCCCACCACATTAGTCAGTGCCTTGGTAGGGGGCACCCCAAACTAAAAAGTCTAGAGCCGCCCCTGTTTGTCAGCACTCACCTCGTTGCAGGTACGTGATGTTGCTTTGCCCAGTGACAGATGGATTTCTGTTGATCAGCGGGTTCAGTTGGTTAAATGAGCGGAGTTACAGTGCAAGTTCGGACTCAACTTTTCTCCAGGTAAAAGTTTAACAACTTGTCATTACTTCTGTCTCTTTGACGTTTCTCCATCCTCCTTCCTTCTTCTCTCTCTGCCCTTTACTCCCGAAGCCTTTGCTTTAGTTACGGTTGTTCACGGTTTTGTCGGTCAGTGTCATTTGCGTAACAACAGAAAAGAGATCAATTGATCAAACCATTTTGATCGCGTGATCCTAAAAATACGGCAATAAATAGGACACATGAGAGGAATTGAGATTTTGAGGACATCTAGAGGTAAAAGTCATGAGGCAGACAGAGTGTTGCGCCATTTTCACAGCACCTGGTTAGTGGTTAGCCCTCTTAGCAATAATCAGTGTACACACGAGCTAACAGTGTGACTATGGAGAAACAATCGGGTCAAAAATCCCGCGCATAAAATTGTGTCTCACGAGCGGTACATGATTTCACAGCGCAGATTTTAACTACCGCGCGCAGATTTGAATCCCACGAGCCCAAGGGGATCTGCTCTAGCTTACGGAGAAGAAGCTTTGCTGCTCGAGGGCTGTTTCTGTGCCCGCGGTGAACACACTACGCGCGTGCGAGAAGCAGCCATAGACTGTATAATGAGACCGTATAGACTGTATTATTCTATATACAGTCAATGGAAGCAGCTTCCACTCGCTTGTGGAGTGCTTTCTGCGCGCGCGTGAAGTAATAATTTTTGACCATTTGGGCGCGGAGCCACCGGTCTTTGATTGACAGCTCTCAGGGAGCCCGGGTTGCCAGGTAAGGGAAGTTTCACATACAGGAGACAGATGTCGTGCCAATGTACTTACCATTGAACCAGAATCCCCCCCCCACCACAAACTTGTGGTCTCAGTATTTTCTGAACTGCTGAGTTAAAAATAAAAATCCTACTATACAGTGTATGCTGAAAGAGAAATGAGAAGCTTATTTTTTAACTAGGCTCTAAATACGTACTCTAATGCCTTAGAGGTTTGCTTTTTTTCTGGCTTGTTGTGCATGTGGTCTCCGGTCTTTCTGTAGCCAGCCTCAAGTGGACACTTTATGAACTGCAGCTTTTTAGCAATTCTGCATATGCTTTATTTTTCAGCTGGATGTTGCCCCTTGGCCATGAAGCTCCAATCCCACAAAGTGCAGTTGCAGCTCTAATTACAGAAAATACACAGGAGGAGAAGCTGAGGCTTGTTTTTAAATCACTGCCAGCTCCGCAATTATTAAGCCAGTAGGGACTTAACAGACTGAAAAAATCCATACTCCAGACTGTGGCAATGGTACATGCGGCTCAGTTGTAAAATAAACAACTAAGTCAAAACAAAATGCAAGGGAAACATTGCCAGCTTATATGATGATAATAATGATTTTGATAAATCTATCTTATGTCAGCTTCAATGCATCAATTGAACTGGTTTCCGTTAATATATTAGGTTCGGCCAAGTATATTAAGGATCAGGACTTAAAAATAGTATCTCAACAATTCATTTTGTGTTAGTGTTGTCAAACATTAAGGTTTATAAAGTCCATTTGACTTGCATATTTGGTTATTTGTGTGCCTAATACTATTTGGAGAGACTAAGGCCTGCTGGGTGGAGTTGTATGTTTTGTTGAGTGTGGTCCAGACTGGAGTGACACGCAGATATGTTTGATGTAAGGGATGCCAGACTTGTGATTTAACAAACTCATGCAAGGCATATTGTTCAGGTGCTCAAGAGGACGATTCAGCAAAAAGTTGGACAAGAAGAATGGTACAAGTGAGCAAAAAGAAGTACCATCAAAGTTACTTTCTCAAGTCGCTGACTAATTTTGTTATGAGGTAACTCAGCAAATTTGGTTTCTTTTTGAAACTAAACAAGACATTATTTTTGGTTTCCCAACTTCAATAACCTGCCAAGCATTGGTTCGTACTGATATCAAAACTGCTCCAAGACAGGATAACCAGTGAATGGTTATGGGTAGCCTAGGCTCATCAATTTACATTGTGAGTAAAAATTGCCCTTAAGGTTTCATCCAAAAGGGAGGTCAGACCAAAAAGTGAAAAAAATCAACACTGATTGTGAGGAACCATTGGTGCATCATAGTTTGCTGTGTTTGTGGGGCTCTGCAGCTGCAGACAGGTCAGGGTGCTCATGCTGACACCTGTCCAAGTCTGCTTTAAGTGTGGACAGTGGACACATGAACTAGACCCTGGGATGATGGGAGAAGGTGGTCTGGAACATGAAGGCAAGTCGAAGCATTAACCTGGCCTCCAAATTCCCCAGTTTTCAATCTGATAGAGCCTCTGTAGGATCTGCCGGAAAACTGAGACTGATCCATGGCTCCAATTTACAACTTTCAGGGACTTAAAGGATGTGCTGCTATCGTCTTGGTGCCAGATACCACAGCACACCTCCAGAGGTTGAGTGGAGTCTATTACTCTCAGGTCAGAGCTGCACTGGCCTCCATGGGCAGGCGGTCACATGTTGTAGCTGGCTTTGTAAGGCTGTGTCCTTCCCCACTGCCTGCTTCGGTACGGGAAAACAAAATCCAGCGTAAAACTTAATAGATCAAAAAACTGCTTTTCTGTCTTTTTTTTTTTTACTGGCATGAATTGCCGACTGGTGTAAAAGCTGCCAGTTGGATCACAACAGCTTTGTGATTATCATATCAGCTGGATGTGATGCACAGCAGCATGCCTGGAAGTTAGCCAAGATCCAGGCTGCTGAAACCTCATCTTTCTTCTCTCTTCATCAGCTTCAGACCGTGAGCCACACGGTGAGGCATAGCTGCTTTTTTAAACTCTTCCAAGTTTACAGGCTGAAGGACGGAGTGTGAATGCATCCATGCTGTGTGCTTGGGGGGGGGGGATACACAGTGTTACTTCTGAGGAGACAGAATGAGGATGGAGCTAAATTGTGTTCAGATGTGAGACATATTGACTTGTTGCCACAGGTAATGCAAAAAGATGCTGAAAATATACTCGACTGAGAAATACTGAATTGTTATTGGTTTTTCTTAATAACGACAAATAAAGTCAGGAGATGAAGAGATCATCAGATATTTTGGCATCATTTCTTTTCCTGTAAATAATAGAATTATAGGATGAGACTGAAACACCCTCAAGTAGAGTGACCAATCTTCCTCTTTTGCCTGCACATGCCCTTCTTTTTTGGTGTCAAAAATATATTTGGGGGGGATTTTATAATCATCCCCAAAATGTCCGGGTTTTTTTTTCTTGGCCTGATCAGCCTATAGAGCATTGATATTAAATTAAGTCGCTGCACTATGCTACTGGCATTATTCCGATACCCAAACCTGTCAAGATGTTGAGCATGCAAGAAAACATGCCCTGACTGCAGAAAATGTTGAGGTGGAAATGCACTTTTGCCGACAAGCTGCAGATATTCAGTTCTTTTTGCTGTGGTCGTGACCAGTGGGGGGGGGCATCCTGTACTGTCTGCAAAGCTGACACCTTTGTGTCAGCTGAAAATTTAAATGCCTCCAAATTTGAATTAAACTTAAATGAAAATTTTAAGGTATTATTTATATTTGTCACAGAAAGCATTTGGTCTTGCATTATAACGGAGGCCCATTTCTGCAAGTTAAAAAATAGAAATGAAAGCTTGGCTTTAATGAGATTATTGTTTCCCATAATGAGTCAAATGTTAATATAAAGTCAAAATTATAGGAAAAAGGCAAAAATCTGAGACAGTAAATCAAATGAGAGGTATAAGGTCAGATGTTTGAGATAATTGTTTGTAAAGCAACAACTGTTAAGCACTTTTTACTTCCTTTCCTGTGTGAAAAATGCTTTATAAATAAAAATTGATTGATTGAATTCAGTCAAAATTCTGGGACCAAAAGTCAATATTTTGCAATGAAAAGTCACATTTCTGAGATCAAAAATTAAAATTTTGAGATAAGTCAAAATTTTGAGTTCTTTTTTTAATGTTTACATTATAGAAAATGTTTACTTCAAAAAGAAAAGGGCTTTTTTTTTTTAAATACATGTATGGGTTAAGAAGCTACTTGCCTTTAGGTATCTTTGAGTATTTTTTGCAGGATCTCCAATTGGCTGGGTAGAGGTCCTCATTTTTGGGTTTCCAGAATATTGTCACTTTTTATAAAGACTCATCAGAGTCATACCACACTTCTTGATGAAGATTTTTCCTGCAGCCTGGTCTGCTGTTGTCCTCACTAATCACTGAAAGTTGACTATGTTTGCAGTTATGATTGTTTCCACCTGATCTGTATTCTGCTGTCTTCCAAATGACAGAAAGATTTGTGCTTTCTTGCCTACGTTGTTTTTTCTTTCTGCGAGCAGCATTTATCTGCAGAGGCAGGTGGATGATGCGTCAGCAGCAGCATGCAATGTTTTCTGCCAATCACGTCAATCCTAGTTTCTAATCCTTCACTTTCCCTCTTCTAAATCCTCACTTCAGGCATTTGTACCCTCTCATCTAGACAATCCATCTTTGAGAAGCTTTCCTCTGTGAGATGAGAGATCATTGATGAGTGATAATGGCTTAAGCTTTAATCCCAAAGACATACAGTATTATATGACAAGTGTTGCACATTTGAAGCAAAGAGATGGTGATGTCTGTGACACAAGGTGTAGCCTTTACAGAACTTTGATTTTAAAGCACAAAACTAAGACATCCTTTAAATTTTTTTTGGTAATGTAGTTTTAACCACAAACAACGATTTCTAGACCTCACCAGCCATTTTTTCCCAGTGAGGACATTGAAACCTTAATTCTCAGAGTCTTTGGCTTTAATAATTGAAAAGAATTTAAGCAGTAAAAACAGGAAATAACAGATGACTTTCGTGGATAAAAACTAAAACACAAGCACCCAAATTTGCTGTTAAACATAAGCTCCCCTTCGTTAAAGAGAGAAAAAAATGCTAACATGTTTATCAGTAATGCTTTTGCTTCCTGCTGTGTCTGTAAAAGGCTGAGAGAACAATAATGTGGCTCTGCAAAAGGGTGTATTTGTTATTCCTGACACAATATGCCCAAGAAGCTCCACTCAATTACTTTGGTATGATAAAATCAAAATTACAGGCAAGATTCAGGGTAGATAGAAACACCTTTGATAGCTTTTATTCATGTAGAAAAAGAACGAGCAAAGACCCTGATGGAGTGCATATAGATGATGAAAGCTAGATGCTTTCAGAACCAACAAACCTTGTAACTTTGTTTATGATGGACAAGAAAAGCCTTATCAGAGCAGAAATTCAGAGCTCATGAAATGTTAAATATTAATTAAAAGCTGAATAGCCAATTACTGCTAATTGAATAGTTAAATACTTGCAGGTTATCAGGCAAAGACATAATGAAAATGATTTATAGTCTTACCAAGGTTAAAGAATCCATCCTGCAGATGTGTGGAAATGCTTAAAATCTCACCTGCCACTGTAATTATCAGGGACCGCACAGCCTGAGGGAGTAATCTCACTCTAGCTGAGGTGTTAGACTGGCACAGCACAGTGAGCATCAAAACTCACACTGAGCCGTGTTGCACTGAGTTGACCCCTAAAAGGCTTCAGGAGCTAACAGTTTGCAGTTTTGGTAGACTTCCATCCAAGTTCTGCAACTCAACTTAGACAAAGGAAAATGTAAAGATCTGGCAGCAGAGACGTCAGCACTTTACTGTTCTTTTACAGTTGTCATATGGTGAAATCACTTTACAGCTTAATACTGTAAAAAATAAACTACAAAATATTTCTGTATTTTGTTTTGACACCAGCACTTCACTGTTATTTAACAGCAGTCATACTCTGGAATGACTGGACAGCCTGTTACTGTAAAAATGAAACGCAGCACATTTCTATATGCTTTTACGATTTACAAGGGAAAGCCATGACAGGGAGGGCAAAAGAAAACACCCAGGGTTTAGAACAAAGGGAGCATCAGTGATAACACAAATGACTCTGGTAACATTTGATATATAGTACATTGGGGTGCTTGGGCACAGGTGGGTGGTCTTCAAGGGAAGCAGCAGGAGCTAGCAGACTAAAGCAGTTTGATAAGAAAGTCCATTTTGCTATGTGATCACGCTGGTGGTCATAGCGTCTGATGTACTGTGAGCCTGACTTTGTAGTCTTATTGAACTCACTGGTTTAAGGTTTAACTTTCTCTTTAAATATTAAAGAAATGGATCAGGCTTCATCAAAACCAAGTAAAACCATGCTTTACCACTTAAGGGCAGTGAGTAAATGGCTGTAATGTTGTATGAGTGACCAAATTATTTAGTATCAAAAATGCTGTCCTGTTTGTTGAAATGAAAAAAAGGTCTCCAGTGCAACAGTCTGATAAACATTTACTTATGTTGTTAATTGATTTGAATAGAATTTAAATGAAGTCTAGAGCAGCTGTCCATAAGACAGAAGTTTACAAATAAAATGTTTCATTCAGTTTTAACAAAACTGCTAAACCTGAACAGAATGATGACATCATACATGTAATTCCTCTTGTTTATGTTTTGGCAGCAGCTTCCAGCCCCCACAGCCAAATCAGCGGGAATGACAGTGTGAGGAAATGGGCTTGTCATGTGTGATTCATGACCCCCCACAACCCCCTCTCCCTCCCTGTCTCTCCTGTGCTTCTCAAGTGTAGTTTGAGAAACTGCGGCACAGCAAATATGTCCACTCACATTACAGACTCCCATACCTCCTACCCACAACTGAACAACACCTTACCAGTCCAAACACTATAAACATAAACATTTGTGACACCAACGTGTTGAGATCATGTGATGTGTCAGTCTTATCTTAAAACATGAAAATTCAAGAGCCAATCTGACTCTAATTTCTGCACCTCTTATATGTGATAGTGTTTAACAAATGCAATCACTCAGAATTAGCTATTACCAGTTCAGCTGCGAGTTCAGTGAAAGTGCATCCTTCTGCAAGAGATCATCTCACTGCCAGAGCATTTTTGTCTTTAATATTCACACAGCGTTGCAGAGAAAATATGAGTGGCACATTAAAAAAAATTCTGCCTCGTGGATGTGAGATGTCTGGGGGTGCTCCAAAGTTCAACTCTTAACCTCACTTAGAGATATTTATCCTGCTATCTATATTCTGATCATTATCGCCTGGAAGATTCAATAAACAAATGAAAGCCTGTTTTTACTGCAAACACGGGCAAAGATTCGCCGAGCCTCTAGACACTTGGCCTAGATTGAAACTTTGACAGTATTTCCAAAGACACATCTTAAAGTTGGGGGATGCGATGAGAACAGCACACTGCGCGACCACCCAGTATGGAAGAAAAACTTCTCAAAGCATAAAAGTCAGACAGCTTGGAGTTGACATAGCAGTTTAATCTCATGTTTGGCAGCAGGCTTCGAGCTTTGAATCCTTCCTGTTTGTGCAGAGCTTTGTGTTGGCTGTGACCATCACAAACTACAAAGCATTTCACATTAGGATTTCCTTTCAACTTAAGAGCCCCAAGTGTGTTTATGAGCCCACAATGTTTGTGATGCTATATTATTAGAAGAAGTTAATACACTCACAACTTAAGTCGCTGATGTCCTTTCATGCTTGGACATCACAGACTGTTTCTCTTATTCTGTCTTGCACGCAAAAATTAAGCGCACAAGCTCAAGCCGCTCTGTAATCCATTCAACAATTGAGGATGTTGTTACAACTGCATGAGGAAAACACAAGAATGAGGGCAGAGAGAAGAAGGAAGCTTCAGTCATGTAAAGCTCAGCACAAACAGAAAGGGGGGAATCGGTGGGGGAATGTATTCTCTGCTGGAGGGAGAAATAAGCAGATATGGTGAGCCAGATATTCTGTAACACACACAAATACACCCACTCGCACACACTTACAGAAAGAGCAGCATATACACAAACCATTTTAAGTGCACTGCTAAACCTCCTCCAGGAAACCACATCCCCTTTTCTGCTTCTCTTTCTTTATTCCACCCATTACAGCGGTAACAGACACGATTAGTGGGGTTTAATGAGCTCTGCACAGATGAGAGTTGTGCTTGCTGCTCTCTGCTTCACAACTACAGAACCCCCGGGGGTTGGCTCCTCCGAATGAATGATGTGCATCCCTGCGCCTTTTCTGCCTCTTTATCTTGGCCATGTGTATCTCTCAGTTGATGGAATTATTGGATTTGTGTACATGTTTTTAAAAAATGAATATTGCATGTGTAGAGGCATTCTAGATGTTGATGGTGTGTGTTTTTTAATGAGTTTGGAAGAACACGCGAGTCTGTAGCAGCCAACAATTTATATTTTTATTATTCAGCTACCTTTTTACACAAGAAAATTCTATAAAAGAAAAAGAAGCCAAGTCACAGTTTACTCTGAGGCCCAGATTATGATGCAATCATAGTTTATTTCATGGTTTTAATTTTTTTTTTTTTTTTCAAATAGGGGACCAAAGACAAATACCTGTGCAGTGATGCAGCAAGTCTTTTGTTGAATCTTTTCTTCAGTTTAGGAGGGAATAAGTTTGGCTAGCAAACCAGAACAGCCATATAACAATGCAAAGATGTACGCTGAATTAAATAGTTATTTAAAACACATCTTCAAGCATCATAAATTATGTATCTGTAAATATTCTTTTCTTTTTGTTTTGTTATAAAAAATGAGAGAAACTTACCAAGCCAGAGTAAATTTATCCTCAGAAGGTCAAGATTAACACAGCAGTTAAAGAGCACATGATTTTTTACCTCCCATTTGCATAAGAACATCTTGTACCTTTGTCTCATGAAGGAAGAATGAAGTGAAACTCAGTGGTTCAATGATCTTATTTAGCTCCTACCTTACTGTGTGTTTTGTCGCTGTTTCATTGCTTCAATATTCTTAACATTTTATTTAACTCACTCCCCCTTTGCAGCTGCATCATTTTCATGCAGATTGTATTCAGATGCTTATTGTGCTTAGTTTTCACTGAAGGTATTTGATTCCTTTTGAAGTCCCTCCTTCATAATCTCCCACCAAGCTCAACACCGAAAACCCACAGAGAACTTCTGAAAGACTTCAAACATCCGTACAAACAGCAGCTAAAATATCACTTAAAAGAGTTTTAAATGCTAAATGCACACAGCACAGTAATGAGAGTCCCTGATGAGACATAACTTTCCTTCAACACATACATATCAGATATAATATTTCCACACTTACAGACAAGATTTAATTTAATGTTCCGTTAAAGATTATTGTGTCCCTTATCAGCCTGCAAGTGTTCCTCATAACACTTATTAAAATTACATGAACAAGGTAGTTAAATTTAATTGAAGTGATGTAAACAACATCACACTTGCATTGGTTTGAAGGCATGAAGATGAGGTTTAATCCCACAATGTGGTGTAAGACTGTCATCATTAGGGGGCAGTGTTGCACAATATAACCAAAAGGCTCTGTCAAAGTGCTTTGATACTGCATTTTTTATTTGAAGCCTGAGCCATACTGTTTCTCAGATATTATAAAAACCTTTCCAGGATTATTGACTTTAATTTCTGAAATAAGCAGTTTTTACCCTTACTTTTCTGTCTTTCTTTTTTTTCTCCTCCAAAGTGCTCAGACTGCATTAGTCATCAGTGTTGAAGTCATGGTCAGAGTTATAGCTTACTGTATCTATGATTTGTTATATGCAGCGTTAGGGAATAACATTATCAACATGAATATTCATATCAAGAGGGAATCTCAAACATCAACAAATTGCAAAGCTCAACTTCTTCTTAAAGCTTGAGAAGCATCTACCACTGACTTCCATGACTCTGCTAGTGTGATGTTCATGATGCCTTTAATCGTCTCACACAATCTTTAAGTTCATTGATTTTAATTCCCAGGGCTCCAATTGCCCATCTGCCCCATTTACAAGATGCTTAAGTGCTGCATTTTACACCGTGCTTCACTTTGCATACATTACGCCACATTTAAGCCTCACAGTTCACCAACAAAATTTTTTTTTTTCTATTCGAGACTCGTTGACACTTTGATGAGATCCTAACTTGAAAATTTGATTTCAGAAAAATGTTAATTGACAAGTTATTTGTTTGAGCTTCTCACTGTATCATGTGCTTCAAACAGTAGCATCCTGCAAAGATGTAGAGAGTTAATCTGGTTTGGCAACATTTCAGTGTGTCAGTGATGTAACTGCAAACTTTTTAGTCTTAATGTCAAAACCAAATCTGGTATCTTTAGTACAACATATATTTCTCTTCAACGAAGGGTAATTTTCAAAGTGCATTCAGTTCAAGAAACTCATGAACCGCCCCAAAAAAAAAGTAACTATTTTACTCTCTGCTTAAGATTGTATTTAAAAGATGTTGTAATGTCTCTTATCAAAACAAGAGTGGCTTTGACCTTTCCCAGCTCAGGACCCGGCTACAAACATCGGAATCACCCAAAATAGATTTTCAGCCATCAATTCTCCACGTTTCGCAACATTTTCCCACTTTTTCAAATGTGCTGGGAACAAATCCCATGAAATAACCCTCCTTTATCTCGACTCTAGCCTGACTGCTGCTGCTACCTTATCCCATTAGGTTTGCTGCATACCCTCATTCAAACATTTCTCATCGGCACTGATCTTATTTCCACTGTCACCCGGAGTTCTCCCTCCTGAACAGATAAAGACCTGACAGGGTGCTGCTGTGTCCCCTTCTCTTCATTTGTTGTTTGGCTGCTGCTCCATAGGAGCACGTATAAGGCACTTTGAGATTTGCCTCCACTGGCGAGACACAGATAGGAAGAAAAAAAAGAGAGACGACAGAAAGAGGACGGGAGACAGGAGAAGCAGGGAGATGGAATGACAGGTTTATTTTCTATGCACCCGTTTACTCTAACTGCTGCAGTCTCCATGACTTTGCCTCACTTTCATCAGTTTTCAGAAATGCTGAAAGCAAGCTGTAGGTGAAATCTATTTCAGTTTGCAGATGAAGACATAGAATTCCTTTAGCTCGAGTTACTCTTCACTTTTAGTAAAACTTTCTCTGTATTACCCCATGTCACACACTGATGCAGCAAAGCAAAATTTTAAGCCTGTGAACCCAAAAATAGCGGTGATGGACCCCAACAACCTACTGCTGTGTGAATACACTGATCCAAAAACAGACAAAATAAACAATCACGAAGGTCCAAACACGTCTTGCTGTGTTTCCTAAATCAGTTTGACACCACTGATATCATTGCTTCCTAGCTTTGTTAGACCTTGTGGTCTTATGGGGGGAAAAAATGTAAACATCCATTTTATAATTGCATGAATCTATCTCAAGTTAAATCCCTATTTTCTTTATATTTTAACAAAAGAAATGGGAGTTTGGGACTTGTAAAGGCAGTTGACCTCCTCCCAAGGAGCAGGTTAAACCAATACAGAAACAACTTTGTCTGTGCTGCTATCACTGAGTTGAACAAGATCAAGTCATGATAGTTGCACATACCAATTTATTAGTATAATTTATCTGGTTATTTATTTTTATGGATTTCTCTTTAAATGACATTCTCTTTCATTCCATTCATGGGTAGTGAAAACAGAGTAGATTTCAATGTGTTTTAGTGTGGTAGCAGTGTATTAATTCTGACTTTTGTATGGTTTTATGTTTTTTGACGTTTTGTACTTAAAAGTCAAAGTGGTTGTCATCATCTTGCTGCGAAACACATCTGCTTACAGGTACAGATAAGGCAATCTAGCCAAAAGTAACGTAATGCACCGCAACACAACACAATGCAACGCAACACAATGCAACGCAACACAACACAATGCAACGCAACGCAACACAACACAATGCAATGCAATGCAACGCAACATATATTTAGGATAATGCAGTTTGTAGCTGGTTTGGTGTTTACATCTATGTTTTTTTAAAATTACTTTCTGGGGATCTTTTAGGACAAAAAAGAAAAATAGGGTATGAGGGGAGTAAAAAGAGATGGATAAAATGCAGCAAGGTGCTGTGACCAGGATCAAAGCCAGTGACTGCTGCATTAAGAACTATCCTCTGAACATGGAGCACTTGCTTCAACTGTTCAAACATGTCATTTGGTGCCTTGTATGATATCTTAGGAATCAACGGTTAGGGTCTGATCTGAGAAGCACTTTGACTACCAGAGCATATAGTTATAAAAACTTCAACACAATGCCATCTTTTTTTGTAGGAAAGGATCTGTACTTCCAACCACTTTTGTAGATTCTTTTAGGCTCTAATGGTCACAATATCGACAACTGGACAATCAATTTGGTGTTGGCTATACAGGGCAAAGGTTGCTGTGTGTGTAAGAGAGCGTGTAGGTTTTGTGTGATCTTTGCACTGCAGCAAAACATTTATATTGATTTCAGTGCAGAATGTAGCTGTGTGTTGGTCAATGGATATAGATTCAAAATGTATCAATATTGTTTAAGCTGCTGTGACGTTTTGTCTAAGCTTGTCATTTATATGACATGACGCCTTCTTATTTCCCATGCATTACCAATGAGATTACTTTCTACTTAGCACCATAACGACTGAAATCACTCTCACACTGTTCTAACATTTTCTGTAGACATAAAACATCTGAAAGCTGAGTTTTTTCATGAAATGGAAACTAAAATTCAGGATTCTCAGTGTTTGAACAAGAGGATGATCCACGTTGCAGTGTTTTACTCTCACATGCAATTTCATTTTTTGACCAGTCGAGGGCACTAAGACATGATATTTGAGCGAGGGAGGGAGGATTAAAAGCATAACTATGCATCAAGCTGTGTGGTGCTCACTCAAGTGAAATAGGCAGGGAAAGCATGAAGTGAAAAGTGCCCTTTAAATCAAAAATAATTCAATATAAAGTAAAAGATGAGAAAAGAGGAAAAAATCAGAGTACTTCCCGCTCACCAGCTCACAGCAGTCCACTTACTTTGCTGTTGAGAGAGTGGTTTGAGAGGTGAAGTGACTGCAGTGTCTGTGAACTCAGGCGACAACCAGCCCACTCGCGTCTTCCAACATCTGACGTCTGCTCAACTCTCACCTCCAGGGGACACAGTCTTCCTCTCCAGCCCCCTCTCTCACTTCTTATCTCTGCCGCCTTCAGTGCCGGCTTGTCAAATTTCCTACTCAGAGCTTGTTTGCTTGGAAATGTCAGCCACGGTGAAAGAATTTGTTGGTTATGTAACACATTAATCTATGCGCTCTCTCTCTTTTTACGTAGGCTTTTGTGTGTGAAATGGGCTTTATATTTTTATCCCAAAAAGCCCAAATACAGATTCTGATGTCATCTCTGTCAATTCATTCATTTGGCAGGTTGGATTTCTGCATTTGGCAGAAATGTGTCAGTGCAGTAATTCAAAGAAACACAAGAGATTTGGTGTTGGAAGACCTCAAGACGGAGGGTCAGACTTGAATCACTGCTGCTGTTTTATAAATGACAGAGCTGTTAGTTTAAGTTTTTAGTGAAGTTTAAATGCTGAGATGATGGATAATGGGACATTTGAGGTTAGCGTAGCAGCTCATGAAAAATACAAAAGACACTTATTCTAAAAAGGCACAAAATATGCAAATTGCCCTTTCTCCAACTCTTGCATTTATCTAACATTTCCACCATGTGGGTGGCCTCGGAAATAGTTGTGTCGACCTTTCAAAGGCCAAGGGGAATTAATGCTAAATGGAAGAGTGTTGAGGAAGTCTATGTGTGTGTGTGTCTCTGTGTGTGCCTATCAGTGTGTATATGTGTTTAAGAAGGAGGAAATACAGCATGGGGGCCCCGTTTGTAATGTGGAAGCCTTGCTGGAGAGGAAACCTGGAGGGAGAGGTTTGCCAGAGACTCACAAGGGCAAGAGCAGGGAAACAAAAACAGGATGGCTCTGAGGCCGACATGGAACATTGTGGACCAGAAAGGGCGTCAACAGAGAAAGTTGGTGACAGTAGGAAACAATGTTCCTTTGCTGTTTTATCTCCGTCGTTCCTGCTTGGCAAGAGAAGCCTAAAGCACATCCATAAAGGAAGAAGGAATTTGTATGTGTTGAGCTACCCTGCTGTCATTTTCTGAACCACTTAAGCCTGCCCACACTCTGATGGAGGCACATAAAAAGCCATAGTTTAACATTTAAATTGTTTTTGTGATGCCATATTTTCCTTGAAAGTCAAAAACATTGCAGTTTTATTGAAATCACCACAGTAATCACTGACATTTTGTTATTTATAGAAGAAACACTCTTTGTATTAACAGCCCATGTGTAGTGACATTTATTTTTGTGTCTCCCTTTAGCTGTGCAGTCTCTGAACAGCCTGAATGACCAGATTGCGAGCTTCATGGTGACTGGACCAAAGCCCCTGGAGCAGGAGGAGCCTCCTTTTCGCCCTCCTGAGAAGGAGTCGATGCAGAAGTCCATGACCCTGATGAGGCACCTCCTCGTGGATGCGCAAGTAAGAGTAACAGCACACAGCACCTCTTCAGCAGACAGATGGTGTAAGAAATGAGAGACAGATTCTCGATTTCAAATACATGAGCGTTGATTGGCAAAGCTGCATGTATTTGCAATGAAGTTTACTGTTGATTCCCTTGAAGCTTCTCTGAAACAAACTGATTTAAAATGACATGATCAGTCAATTTCTCATAAGTGAGTAGCTTTAGAAGATGACACTTTAAAGACACAAACCTCAGCAGCAGCCTGATGTACAGTTAAGCTATAGAAATTGGTATTTCTAGAAGTTTGAGATTGCCTATGCAACCAGGAACATGCATTACTGTGTCTGTGCTCCTGAACACATTCAATAAAAAAAATCCATTTCAAAACAACAACTACAGATTTTATGTTAAGAGGTGCGAAAGATAAAGAGGACAAATTGAGGAGGACAATTTCCTTTCAACTCTCTCGAACAAGATATTTATTGTCCAAACTGATAATTTTTTTTCCTCAACATACAACTGCAACAAATTTAGAGATTTCATCATCTACAGTCTATGATATCATCAAAAGATTCAGAGAATCTGGAGAAATCTCTGAAAGCAAGTGGCAAGGCCGAAAACCAACATTGAATGCTTGTGACCTCTGACCCCTCAGGTAGCACTGCGTTTAAAACTGACATCATTATGTAAACCATATTAGCAAGAGGGCTGAGGAACACTTCAGGAAACCATTTTCTGTTCACACAGTTCATCACTACATCTCCAGCATGGCTTCATAGTAAAGGAGTGTGTGTACTAGACTGGCCTGTATGCAATCCAGACCTGTCTCCCATTAAAAATGTGTGGCACAGTATGAATCGCAAAATACGACAATGAAGATCTTGAACTGTTGAGCATCCAAAGTTTTACATCAAGCAAAAATGGGAAAGAATTCCAGCTACAAAGCTTCAACGATGAGTGTCCTAATTGAATGTTGTTGAAAGTACATGTGATGTTACACAGAGGTAAACATGACCCTGTTCAAGCTTTTTTGGAATGTGTTGTAGGAATTAAGTTCAAAATTCAAAATTGTAAAATTCAAAATTTGCTAAACAAAAAGAAACCAACAAAGACGTTTTCAGTCTGAAAAATAAACATGTCGTTTTCGTGTATACAATTGAATATTGGCTAAAAAAAGATTTGCAAATCATTTCATTCTGTTTTTGTTCACCTTTTACACAATCTCTGAGCTTCTTTGGAATTAGGGTTGTAAGATTACAGTGAAAGTCATTAACTGTAGTCTTAGCTTCAGCAGTCCTGTCAAAGTTGTATCATAGCATTTTCTTTTCTTTAACAATAAGATATCTTTGAATCTCAAGCTAAGCACACTGCAAGACACATGTTGGTGGATGCAGCTGCCTGGGTTTTGTCATTTTTACAGCATCGGGAAAACAAACAGTTATTCAGAATATAACTGAAACAGAAATATTACGACATACAAATTTCAAATGACAGCAGCTGCTATTTATTTGATTTTGAAAATCCACCCGCCTCTTTAATATATCTTCTCAATCAAACTGAAACCGAAAACACAAATTAGAGTTTGTTTGGAAGATTAATTTGTTTTTCACCTGTGCAAACTGTTTTTCTTTTAAAAATGTTTTCCATCTTTAGGAGCACTCAGCACAATCTAAGATGTCTTTCTATTTTGCCATGCAGCATACCTGAAATTTCAAATTATATTTTTTCAACCTCTGCCTGGAGTGCACATAACATCACTCAGCTCAAATGACTGCCAGCGCTCATGTTACGTTTCACCTGTCCTGTAAGACCCTCGTTTGATAGCTTTCTTCTCCAGCTGAGGTGTGAGAACATCAGACACATTCACAGAAATGAAAGCGTCCCCTGGAGCATCTCACCTCTATGCTGCTGATAGCTCTGTCAGCAGGCTCATCAGCCAGGCTGGACAACGGGAGAGGAGTTCAGACTTATGGTCATTGCTAGTCGAGCAGGTTGAAGACTCGTCCACACTTAGAAAAGAATTCTCAATCTATTTAAGACCTGATTCAAGATTTTTTTGAGCTCCCAAAACACATACACACAGATTCTTAGTATTAACTTCTTTTACTCTTCAACTTTATGTGATAACAGTGAAGTCTAGAACAGGCATTAAATATAATATAATCTAAATATACCTAAAAGGTTATGCATCAGCCAGTCTGCTCAACCTGAAATATTGTTTTTTTAATATCAAAACCAACAAAGCTCTTTTGCATGATTACAAATTGAGAGAGCGATTCGACTCAGTTTTATTGATAGACCACCGTTCATACTTGCAACCCAAAGTGCTTCACAAAAGAACAGAGACAGAAAACAACATGGATAAAACAATAAAAGGAAATATGATGGTCGTAAAAAAAAGCTGCGTAATTGAAACCAATGCACTAAAATCAACAAATCAATGTAAGTTAGGAAGCAAAATAAAAAATCTTCAATATGTGTGTGAATCAGATAAATACTGTAAAAATGTTCCAGTAAATTAGACTAAAAGAAGTGTACTTAATGCAGTGGTGATAATAAGTTAGTCCAAGGCTTAAAGGAATAACTCAAACTGAAAAGTCAGAATAAGAGGCAAGGTCTCTTCCTTTCTTGTCTAAGAGAGCTGCTGCTTTCATATCCTGAGGCAGATAAGACCAGAGTGGAAGAAAAACAGAAAACTTTCATTCGGTGCTTGTAGGTGACATATCGAGAACTTTTAAGGGTGAAGGAACATAAAGTGAGGAAAGTATGTAATATATAGAAGAGTGAGAGCTTTAGGTAACAAGTCTAAGAACTTTGAAATCAGTTTCTAAAGAAACAGGCAGCCAATGCAGATTTTTACAGAAGGAATATTATTGGTTTTCTCTATATGGTTTAAAACTCTTGCAGTAGTTTTTTGAACAAGCTGCAAGAGACTTTTGGGCCACTGAGGAAAAACAGGGTTTTTGATGAAAGCATATTTTCAAAATTTGGTATCTTTCTCAAATTTAAAATAGATACAAACAAAAACAGTTTGATTAGGGGAAACAGTCCTTCTATAAATTAAATCAAACTTTTGCTTTTGCTTTCATGTGACACCTGTTTAATCCATTCCTCTGATTTTTTTTTTCACGCCACTTTGTCCCTGTGGTATGTATAAAACACTTTTTAAGTTGCAATTCTCCAGCTGTAGCCCCGGTGATGTGGTGAAAATTAAATGAAGACAATTTAGAATGATAAACACAACTTTTACACTTAGTGAGTAGGAGAGCTTAAAGGCTTTGGCGCAAAAGACAACCAAGGCATGCAGTAAACAGCTAAAATAATACTTGGTATTGGCCTTTGAAAAAAGTTAATTATTTTAGAGATAATCCTTGCAGTGCTGTTGGATGTACAGGAGACTGATACAAACACACATTTGATCCATCTTAATCATCTGTAAACAAATTTAAGCTTTGAGAGCAAAAGTCAATCCTGCTTGAATCTGTAAAATCCAATTTGTGTTTTTTTCCTGTCAGACTTCTAGTAGACTTGACTGTATCATTTTTACCTTTGAAAATAGTTTGAGAGTATTCGCAGCACTTCCTTTGAGCCGCTCCAGCAAAGGGCAGCGGCACCGACTGGGTGCAAAAACAAGGTGACAGCCACCATCAGAGTCAATCACTGCTTCGATCACCTCGTTGCAATGACATATCTCCTGAATTTAACGTGTCAGAAAGTACTCTTACAGCTCATTTATTTGCTCTCCTCCTCTCCCTCTTTGACTGTAACATCCTCTGTGTCCTTTAATTCAGAGATGACCCCAGTGTCCTCAAAACTGAATTTTCTAGTCCATCAATCATCCAAGTAAGCAGCTGCAGGACAGTTTGGGTATTGATGTTTGTAGATTGCTGGCATGGCAGCTTTAGTTAATAAATGCATTTTAAGTTAAAGAGACGAAAGGGGGTGAGACATCATTGCTACTTGTTTATCCTCACTGATGGAGTTATGTAACCTTTGTGGTGGAGAGAAGCTGGAGGGTTTGATTCCTTTAAGCTTCAATTAGAGGTTAGGGTATGCAGCAAGTTAAAGTTGCAATGTCAGGCATGTTTTTGATTTCATGTTGATATGCTTGCTGTGATAACTTGCTTCAGAGTCATTTGGGCAGATGTTTTGCATGATGTGTAAAGAAAAAAAACGGTTATATGCTTGGTCCTCCATGCCACCATCCTTATATGTTCTAAAGTTATGCAAAACTTAAAAAGCTTAGCAGACAGATCCAAACAAAAAGCATATGATTCATCACTTTAGCCCGTCAGACCCTCTCACTCTCTTGTTGTTTGTTTCTCTCTGAGATGAACAGTTTGTTAAGCACTCAAACCCCAAGGAAAATCCACTTGCATGCAAGGACAGCAGACAGAGAGACTACAGAGCGGAGTGACACTGAGCGGCTCCTCCTCCTCCTCCTTTTTCACTTCATCACTTTATCTCTCATTCCCCATCTGAAAGACAGGTAGTCATCTTTCTTTCAGCAAAACAACACACAGTGTCTTGTTAATTTACTCACAGCCCAGGAACATCTTGTCCTGTTGGCACTTTTTTTGAACATTGCTCTTCTCGTTTTAGTCATAGCATGGGTAAAATGTTAGGAAGCCAGTGTCTATCAGTGTGCATTACTTTAGGTTTTTGATGGAAGCTCTGTGCAGAACAAGCTGATGTGTAAGTGTTGAAACTCTGCTGTCTCTTCATAGATAACAAAACTGAACACTTAGAACTGGACTTGCATCTGAAGGTGTCCAATACTGTGACAACAAAGAAATCTAATTATTAAATGGCTCAAAGCTCCTTCGAGGTGTTTATTACTGGTTGTAAAACAGATAAAAGTTAACGTAGATGCATCTTTATGAGCCGCAAAAGCAAACAAAATGTCAGTCAGTAAGTTTTAATGCTTGTAACCTAAGAGGGTTAAAATGCATGTTTGGAAAAATGTACAGTGAAGCATGTTAAATATGACATGGACTATTTTTAAAGATACACAGCACATGAGTGACTCAGATAGTAACTCATGGTTTTCTGCTTGTCATGCATTCAAACCTGTTGAAGTTCATACTTTTTACACACGTGACATGATTGTGATATTTTATGATTTGCTCAAGTTATGTATTTTCATCTTTCACCAGGCTTAGTTGTAGTCTGAGTATCTCTCGGTTAGTACTGCAGTGACAGAAATTATATGTGGAGAGTAACAGAGGAAGAATGACGAGATTTTAATACAACTCTGGAACCATTTTTCTATCATCGGATCGATTTAGCTTGAAATCAAACACAAAGAACAGATCTATCAAGTGCATGTCGAAGCTCCTTTCGATACTATCTCTCAACTCCAGCTACATTCTCCAAATGGTTTCAGACTCCAAACAATGGCAGCACACATAAAGTAAGTTCTTGGTTTTGTTGCTGACCACTGGCCACACTAAAAGTCGGCTGTTGCTCCCAGAAGCAGTATCATTGTCAGACATAAGCTGATGAGGTCTGAGATTGCGCCCACTTTAAAGTGTCTCCAACATCCCTGACTGGGAGGGGAGCAACACATCGGCTGAGACACAAACTGACCACACTTACTTATGTTGTTGACCATGAATGTGACCCTTTCATCCATCTTCTAATATTGTCCTACAGAACAGCTCACTGCAGTCAGGCTTTCGCGTGCATCTTACTTTCCTCCAAAGGCCCATCTGGTGCGCATCCTGCAGTCAAGCTGGGAGGAGATTGTCTGCTGAGCCTCTGCCACGGACCCTCCCTCTATCTCCCCATCCCCGTGCCGCACCCGGCTGTGACTACATTAGCTGAGCTGTCACTCATCAACGTAGAAGAACTGGGGAGAGAAAAAAGGGAGAGTTTAAGCTCAGGCTGTTAGGTGGACGCAGCTTAGAGGCCAGAAAAGGTGACTTTGACAGTGACCGAGCAGAGGCACTGATAAATAAGATCCAAGTGACTCCTTCTGACCTCCTCTCTGCTCTAATCACGAGTGAAGAGCTGCTTGCACGTCTATCACCCCTATAGAGGAGGCAATGCAGATTCATAGACATGCTGGTTTTTTAGCAAATGGAAAGGTATTAGTCAGGTGCAAAAACAAAACAAATTTATCACATTTTTATTAGGTGCTAGGAAATATTTCATAAAAGTGAAAAATGTGTTAGAAATCTGTATTTGATATGAGGAAAATACAGATTTCTTACTTGTCTATGATTAAAAACAATCAAACTTACACTTACACTTACAATTAATGTTCAAGGCGTTGGTAGCGTTCACATCTAGGAGGCACTATTAATGCTGGACAATATATTCAAGTTTTGAATCAATACAGTGATTTTTGTAGGGTTAGGAGTGATGTCGGCCGTTGGGCAATATTTTCTGGGTGTTGCAGCTGGGTGCAAAACTTGTCATGCACAAATTTCCCATGTCCCAAGTTTAATTCATTTAAAGTTTGAATATTCCCTCAAGGTTTATTCAAGCCTTCAAGATCTACGAAATGATCTAAGCATCAGACCATTCATGCAAATATCGTATCAGATCAATGGCGGTATTGGCCAAAACCCAAGGCTGCATTCTCGTTATTACATTGGAAGTGAAAAGGTTGTATCGGGGACACCCCTAACCTCCACTGTTAAACAGATGAAACTATCTATCAGTTTCAAACTGGTCATTAAAGTTCCTGAATGTTTGTAGAGACCCTTATGTCTCCAAGTGTTGCTGGCACAAGACTGTAAATCAACAGTTTTTTTTGTTAAACATAAAAAAAATCTATTTCAGCATTTCATATGTTGTTTGCACATTTGGATCATTTAAACATATAGTTGAAATGATTTGCAAACCATCAAAAAGTTTGTTTTTAACAACATTTTACACGGCTTTCAAACTTTCTGGGGGAATTTAGATTGGAAGCTGTCTTTTATAAACATGTCCAAATTAATATTTTAAACACAGTTGACTGACTTCCATATATTAGCCAATGGTGCTGGACCCTTGCCCGGGGTCACAGAGGAGCAGGGGCTGTTGACAGTCTCTGAGGACTGGGGGAGGTGCTGTTGAGGGAGTGAGTGCGTGATGGGTCTGGCTGGGTCAGTCTGTCCCTCTCCGTCAGGGGCCTCAGCTGGCCCTCCAGAGCCTGGTTCTACCTCATGCATAATACATCACCTTGGTCCCATCTGCCCTCTCAACCCTTCCTCTGACTCCACCAGGCCTGCCTAATGGGCTTCAATGAGGGACAAGGAGATACACTGCCATGTGCTAACTGGCTGATGGCTTATTGTGGGCCAGCTCAATCCCAGAGTGTGACAAATGAGAATGGAAATTGGGTAATTTGGTTCAAAAAGAGGTTTGTCTTGATCTACCGTTGGAAAGAGCCAGAGTGTTTCCCAGGTTTTGCTCCATTTTCTAAACATCCAACTGAATTTCCACGATCCCAGAATAAGCTCACCCAAGTTCACGTCTCAGTCTGTTGTTTGAATTATAAAAGATTCTTTCCACATCAAAGGATGCCAGCTTGAACTTGAGGCCATTTGTTTAAAAGTCGTATTTCTTTCGCATTTAAGATCAGGTTCTTTCTATTTCTATTGCCTCTTCTCAGAGTTATAATTGCTCGTTTTTACTGAATGTAAATGGTAGTGAAGTTACTTCCACAGGCAAGGTCAAATCTGTGTCATTCTCAAAACTACTGCAGTCAAGTTTGTTGCACATTAAGTTTTCAGGGATACCTCATTCAATGACTGAATAGTATCCAATGAGTATCTGTAAATGGTGTCGCCCTTTTTTAAAATCTGATACTTGAGATCACTTTTTTAACAGAGCCGCACAAAAGGTTGAACAACGGGTGAGAGATGCATGATAATACTCCTTCAGCTGGTGTACTTGTATGTCAAGCAGATTGAAAATGACGGCTTATCTTGTAAGGACTAAATTGAAAACGGTTTCAGTTTTGAAATACAGGTCTGACTGCTGCCTGCAGAGAAATGGCTGTTGTAGTGAAAGTGATTGGATGAGAAGGGTCATGAATCAGTTGGAATTCTAAATCTGAGTCGGTATCCTATATCCCAATTGCTCACTCACTCCTAACATTTCTTTTTAAAATGCAAATAATATTGTCCTATCAAATTATTTATCTCTTGGAAAATAAATGATTATAAATTTGTTAAGAAATTATCAGTTTGTGTTAGAAGTTTTGGCATAGAAAAAGATTTATAGACCTTTTTCTAAAGTTTATGCTGTGATTAACAAAACAGGAAGAATACAAATATGGAGGCATCAACATCTGGTTATAAACTTAAACCTTTTTGGTAATCAAGTATCAAAACTAATGAAAGAGTTAAAAGAATACATGGAAACCACAAAATTCACTTTCTAGTCTATGGACACTTCTTCTGTTGCAGGACTGCCATTTCGCAGCCATCCAAACCTTAACCACTGTATTCAAAAGAAGGATAGATTAAAAAGTAGAAAAAAAGAGGTTTGGTAGAGGCTATTAAATGAATGTAGGGAGGACATGACGTATAAAACATGATGTATAATCCCTGTGATCGCTCCTCTCTACAACCATTATAGACAGGGGGTGTGTTGGAGGGCAACGCTGGATCAAAACAGCTTAGCCATGCTCTCTGTGTTCTCCGTTGTGCTGAGTCTGATGAGACTGGGCTTCTTGTAAACAGACGCTTCATGATGACGGAGGTGGGCCATGTGTGTTTCTGGTTCATATTGGAGTAGTGTTACCGCTGGCTGTGCTGGCCCAGAGGGGGAACGGCGCTTCAGGGGGGCAGTCATGCTCGAATACAGCACAGTTCAGATGGCCAGTGTCCTAAATACATTTCCCAGAGCCAGCTGCCGCCACACCAAGGTGTCCTTGAGCAAGACACTTGACCCCGAACTGCCCCCAGGTGTTTACACTGCTGATGCCTCAGTCATCAGTGCATGAATGTGACTAACAATTCAGAGCTCTTTGAACAGTCCATGTACCATTTATCATTTGATTTATCAGTGGATTGTATGGGTTATGGACTGGGTATTTTTGTGTTTGTACAAAGTGTGGTGCTAACACCCTTGAAGGTCTTCAACCAGTGACTGCTCACCCACAGTCTGTGGGGATACAAACAGGGGTGCGGCAAGGGATTGTGGGCCCCATGAAAAGAAATGTTGCTGTGCCCCTGTATAGCTGGCTAAAAGGCCGGCTAAAATTTTTTATGCTGTTAAAATAAAAATGTGCATTTTAATGATATTTTTGACTATAATTTCCCATATTTGTGAAAAGAAAAACTTGACAGTTACTTGTTTGTGGAAGCACTGAACACTCTGAATACAATTAAATTTAGATTTGTTTATTTACAACTCCTGTTTTATAAGATGCAAAGATGCTCACAAAACTAGAGCTAGGAGAAAGGTGAGCTGACTTAAAAACCACATTTTTTGGAAACAACAACATGCTAATGATTCACAACTTTCCCACATGAACCAACCCCACTTTGTTTGTGGAAAAACTGGGTTACATATTGTTGTCTTCTGCTTCTTTTTCAAGCCTGATCTTTTTTTCTCTCCTTGTTTGGCTAACCGACATGTGTGGCATTTCGCCATCTGTCTACAGTCGGACTGAAGCACCTAGCTGTGCGAATCAGCTCAGTTGATAGATAGCTACTGCTACCAGGAGGACTGAACCATTTTACGTACAAAGGAAGGGGGGGCCCAGGAGCCCGTTGAGAAATGTTTCCAAAATGTTACCTTTACATTGACATAAATAATATATATATTTGATTATAAACCTAAAACATAGTGTCATATTATTTTTGTAAATATCATTTTATTAGGAGCCTTTCTGGGCCCCTGTCAATGATGGGCCCCTAGAATCCCCCCCCCCCCTTTCGGCGTCCATGGATACAAATGATTCTTCCCTCCACCTCACATCTCAAGACCTGGAACATTGGTTAAGTAACACTGCCCATGATGCACTGCAAAGCACCACTTCGAACATGTTTTTAACCTTTTTCATCCAAGGTCAAGATCTGCCTCTCACAAAGCTGTACACAAGCACTGGGAATATCAACACAACCTGGTTAATAGTCAGCATTGATCCAGATTGTAATGCTTCAAAGATTCTGTGACTTGTCGGCCTCTGAGTGGTCTCTGTGCACCGTCGGCAATGACTAACTGTTCTTTCCAGTCCCCGGGGATAAGGAAAGATGAATGTGCTTCCTTCAAGGTGAAACACAAGCTCGGGGTTAGATCAGAGCAAACAGTTCACTTAAGACATTTAATCCAGAACACAATGTTTTTATATCACAGATAATCAGGGACTTCAAACACTGAACTTGTCCTTTCGGAGTCACTTCAGTGTGTTTTGATATTGAGTGAGAAATTTGCTTCAGCCTCATCTTGCAAAATGAATGTAAACCCCATATAGGATTGTATTTTCACACTGCTTTCATGTTAGTTCAAGTTGCTATAGATTAAAGAGGATCACAATAACTAGAGCTAATAACCAGATTTTGCTCATCAGCCTCACTGCTAGACTCCTAGTGGCTCAGACGTGACCTTGTTTGCAGACAGAATACAAAAAAGCTTTTCTCTTTAACAGTCAACATAACCATTGTCAGACAAACCTGTGACGTTCTTCAAGGCTCTTTCTGAAGAATTATTTGCTCTAAGACTCCCAGACTTGTTTTCTCTAATGATCTAGACTGTATTCATTCAGCTCAGTCAAATATGTGTTTGGGTGGCGGTAACATTTGTTTCCACAACTAAATCCTACCTATGTTGCCAGGGAGCATTTTTTGTCTTTCAGGTAGCATCACAGATGCCACATTCATGGTTGAATCTTTGGGTATGGTCATTTGTGCACCAGCTTTGATCCCGTTGGCTCTCACCTGGAGCTGTTCACTACATGTCATGTTGAAATGCGGATGATCATGAAGTAAAGGGGAAATGTCAACGTCAGAATGACTGATTTAGGACCCTGCTCACCAATCATGATATCAAACTCTTCTTACTCAGACTTGCACATCCTATGGTAAATTGTGGAGACCAATGTTGATGGGGCTGTTGCCTCAGGTGTGTGTTTGTATTTGTGTATACAAGCCAGACTGTCACCATGGAAACCGGACATCAGAAGATTATTTTAGTCACATATAGAAGAGATATAGGCTGGAAGGTAATAACCAAAGCTTGTTTACATCTGGGTCCCACTTTTATACTCCCTGCTTCCACCTTGTGTTTGTATCCTTCATATTACCTTGTGGACCAAGTTATCTCCTCAGATCAAAGGCTTTGCCCTCAATTTGAAACAGGATTTCAGAGCTACATCAGGCAGCCTCTGACGCAGATGCACACTGAGCCCATCGCTGTTCTGTTTAGTCAAGGTAAACTCTTGACTCCAAGGTGTTATCATAGATGAAAGTGTGATGAAGCACTTTTCGCTGGGGTATTTGGTGAAAACATGTATGCTGCTGTAAACATTTCTGTAACCTGCAGAAATTGATTGCCCCAATGGTGACTTTTATCCCTAAATTTGCTAACAGAGACTTCATATGCCAAAAACCTGAGGACACTTTGCTCTCCATTTACCATATTGCACCGAATATAGGGATATGATTTTTCTGTTTAAAATAATAGGGAAAAAGTTGGGTCATCTTATGTTTACCATTGATACATACTGATAGTTGTCTGGGGTTGCTACATGACCACAACAGCTGACAGCACAAGCTTTTTGTAAGACCAGTGACCTCACTGTGGCTGCAGTGATTTGTAATTCACAGCAGAGACACCGTGATAGGAGACAAAAAATGGAGAGGCGCGGTGATTGTTCAGAGCAAAAATGATCAAAAGTTGGACAAGTTAATGGAAAACTGAGGCTGACTTATGATGCTGATTTTGATAAGATGGTGCTCAATGCAGCAGAGACATCAAACAACTGTCAGGCAGCCAAAAAAATACAGTTTCTGTCTTTTTTCTCCATCAAATTGCTAAACAATTTGAGTTTACTGTTATGGTTGTGAATTACCAGTATTAACATGTCTAAACTGCCAAGTGAGTGGTTTGATTGGGTATTGCATTTCAAAAATGGTTCTTAGTGATTGTATTCAAAGCCAAGAATGAATGCAGTCTCTAGTTTTATTTTAATGAGTTTTTCAGAATTTCAATAAGAAATAGTTTCTTTAAACAAAGTAAAATTCTGTTATCAGAGTTTTTTCTGAAGATTGGTCTTGAAAAGAGGGGGGTTCTTTTCATCAGGGCAGTCCTGTATTTGAGTCAGTGCTTCCAAAACAAATGCATGCCTTGTCAGCAGCCATGTCTACACAACTGTGCTCATAGGAAATGGTGTCTTCATGCTGATTCTGGTGACAACAGGTAGTTCTGCAATCATCGACAAACAAATAGTCCTCCTGACAGCACCTATAAATGAAAGACTTTTGAATTGCAGTCGATGGATATACACACGATCATGATGTTACCATTTGTGTGTTTTCTCCTTCAGATTCATTGAATCGTTTAAATTTCAAATTGATTCCACATTTTGAAAAATCTTAAGGGGATTAAACACAGATTATTGCTTTGCCTGAAGTATATATCTTAGTTATAAGAATACTACTTGACTAGAGCCTTGCCATCACACACCAAACCTTTGCCTTGTACCCCTCCCACACTTTAGCTTCAGTTACTGGCTACTGCCATACTGCAGTGATGCTCTTCTCTTTGTGTGTGTGTGTGTGTGTGTGTGTGTGTGTGTGTGTGTGTGTATATATATATATATATATATATATATATATATTACTGCTGTCAAAATTATCGCGTTAGCGGGCGATAATTAATATTTAGAATTAGTGCCGTTAAAAATTTTAACGCATTTGACGCATGCGCAGAATGACCCGCCTCCATATCCCACAATACCACTTAGCAGTGACGTGCAGTAAGCAGAGCGGATGCATGCGTGCGGTGAATGTAAACACTGTCAGAAAATGTGAATAAGTTGGTTTGCCTCAGCGACTGGCTAGAGGATGAGTAGAGAAGAGGGCCACATTTAAATGTACACACAGACACAGCAGAAGAAACATGTGATTTAAATGGTGAAGCTCAAAGCAGGAAGTTTTAGCCTGATGTTCTGGGTTTGAATTTTTGATAAGAAAAAAAAGTGACCCTGTTGTGCTAGTTTGAAGAGGGGGAAAATACTCTACTGTTACTGACAGACAGAAAGAAAGAAAACATCTTGTTGATTTTGAAGAGAAAAAAGAAAACTGCCTAAATTAAATAATGTTCTTGATCAATATTAATGCCATCCAGTGTGAATTTATGGTTGTAATGAACAAATACAGTATGTTGCTGTACAGTATATATCCGCTTTGTGTCATTTCTTTCCATTCTAACAATAATTAACAGAAAAATATGTCTTATTTTGGGGATAATTTGGACTGTGATTAATTACGATTAATTAATTGTTTAGCTGTAATTAACTCGATTAAAATTTTTAATCGTTTGACAGCCCTAATATATATATATATATATATATATATATATATATATATATATATTTCAAGTTTTTCTTAAGACAAAAATGAGGTGTAAATTGCTTGTAACAAGTCAAAAAAATCTGCCAATGGGATAAGACGAATTCGCCCGGAAAGTTTCTTGAAATTAGAAAGATGTCTTAAAACAAGAATCTTTTATCTTATCCCACTGGCAGTTTTTCTTTTACTTGTTACAAGCAATTGATGCCTCATTTTTGTCTTTAAAAAACTTGAACTGAGACAATTTTATGACCTTGTCTCGTAAATGTGTCTCAAATCAAGAATAGTAAGACAAATTTTACAAAAAATAAGACCCAATGACTTGCTTAGATTTCAGTTTTTGCGGTGCACAGACTTTATAGTTCTGGAAAGAGCAATGTGAAATAAATTAGTCTCAGTTTCGAGTGTTTTCTATAATTCTCTGACAATAGTCTGGGCCCATAGTCTCCTTTGGCTTGTCAGTAAGTTATTAGCATAGTACTTCAAATTCTGTTTAAATGGCTCGGTTATTGTTCACTTAAGAAAAGCCTAGTGATAACATTTGATTTCAGTCAGAGAAAAATCAGTGAATTAATGCTTGCATCATAGTTTGCTTTCTTCTCCAAAACATGTTGTTGGCCTCAAAATGTTTGATTTATTGACCCTCAACGTTTCTTTTCTCTTTTTCATTACTTTACAACTGTTTCAAGTCAAACTGCTTATTTCATGTTGATAGAAAACTCAACAGAACAGTAGCTCCACTTTGGACTGACTTGACTCAAAGGAAATAGAGCGCTTTTGAATTATGTGGTAAGTTGAGCTGAGGGGATGCTACAGAGTGAACACCTATCACTTTAACAGACATGTCGAGTCAACTCAGCAGGAGGTGACAAAGAGAACAATACATTCGAGAGCGATCTGTTATTTGAAAGCACTGGTGCTGTCATCAAAGCTCTTGTCTCCTCAGATTTTTCTCTGATGGTTGAAGTCAAAAGGACGGGATGAATAGCTCCGGCTTAACAATACGCAGCTTTGCAGTGTTTAGCTTTCTAATAATTTCTTTTTCAGTGGCTTATAGTGGGAAATAATTAGGGGTTTTATTATCTTTGGAATCATTAACATGTTGTGCTCAAGCATGAATTGAGGCCAGCCCTCTTCGTTTTAACAGTTTTAAAGAATTAATCTATGCAGTGCAGCTGTGGGGAGAGCTTATTGGATCTTGTGGAAGCCTGTAGATAAGGGAATTCAGTGCAACACTTTAACTTTGGGTTTTAATTGGCCTTAATTAATTAGATTTTTTTTTTTTTATTTTAAGTTTGTCTGGATTGAGTGCTCTAATCGAACCTGTCTTTTAAAACACAAATTGTGCCTGTAATAAAAGCACCACACACAGAGTAAGACTCTTTTCTTTGAGAAATTAGTTTATGATTTATTAAAAACATGTCAGGAGGGATAACAGACCTAAACCAAAGAAAACAAAAACCTTTTATATTGAGGAACTTTACTAAGATTATATTTTCTACATTTGCCCATAAGGGTACATTTTGAAAGGAGACAAAAAGTAATAATTTAAAAAAATCTAAGTGAATGAGTCTCTATGCTTCTTGTCAGCTCATTCAATCATAAATAGATCAAAAGCACCGCACAGGTCACGGCTCTAATGCAGATTTTTTCCGTTCTTTCCATCGCAAAACTCTCAGATCAGTGGTAAGAGAGTGAATGGGAGTTTTATCCTTGTAGCACCGACCGTCCACCTGTAAAGATAAATGACATAAAAGAACTGAAGCCTATGGATTACAGTCTGGTTTAGCCTTCTCACTTTGAATTATTCATATCAGCTGTTAGATTGCAGTCAAACATTGTGCATAGTTTCAATCTTATTTCCAGAAGCTTTAAAGAGTGACTGCTCTCTTTGGTGTCTTTTGTCCTTTAAGCTGCTTCTTCACAGTCCTGACATAAATAAACTCAAGGCAACAGCGGAAACCTAAAAAAAAACACACTTTCTAAATAGATAAAGACCACCCTTCAAAACAAGTGGAACTTTTTTTTGGTAGTAATTTTCTGCTTCAGTACAATGCTGTAAGTAATAGCAACTGTAGAGTGATATCAGTCCTCTCTTTGATCTTGGACAGTGATTACAAACTGTTAAAGGAGACAGGAAAGAACTCCTCGTGGTCAAATACCAGACTAAATGGGATTAGGTTTTGATTTCCCATGAGCTGAACTGAGTTGTCCTACAAAGCGGACATTCTCAGGATGGACACAACCATGCAAAACATAACAGCACTGTAAGTGCATGTTGAACATGTATTGGATCTTACACATGCATTACCTAAAAATTACACTGTGCATGCACAGTGAGCATGAATTGTAAACAGTGTTTTTCAGGATTTATTCAGGCTGGACAATTGTAAACTACTGAGTGCATATATTTACATTCTCATGTGTTTTTGTGTAATGATGTAGAACAGCAAGGTTTCTAATGCATGCAGTTGAAGCTAATCGTGCTAGTCAGCTGTAAACTAACTGTTAACTACTTTCTTATAACATTTAAATGACAGTTTCCAAGTCCTAGCATGTCAGCATTCCTTAAACTTTCCTCAACTTTTGTTCCTGTGGTGCCAAGACCTTAAAACTATGTTTAATTGTAGATGAAAGGCCAAAATAGAGAGAAAAATTAAATCTCCTTTACAGATAGGCATTAGTGTTTATGCCTATGAGTAAACAAATGTGTAATGGTAATCTTAGAGTGCACATAGTGTTTTGGTCCTGCTGTTTATATTTGCAAAGCCTGCATATTTCTCTTGTTCCCCAACTACCACCATCCTTCTCTCTCTCTTTCATACACACACTTGCACTTTGTGTCTCCCATTCCTTTCCATTCTTTTCTCCCCTCTCTGCTTGGGGGTCATCAGCACTGGTGATTTTTCTGTGGGTTTTTGCTGACTCTCTCTGGGTACGCTTGGGCATCTTTCAATTTAGCTCCCTCTGATAACGCAGCCTCCGCCAATAGATAAATATTAAATTAGAACAAATGACTCTCACTTTCTCAGCACATAATTGTGTCCTCTTCCCCTGAGGCTTTTAGCTGCAGCTAAACAAGCCACTGCTGCAATATGTGATGAGAAATTGAAAAAAACAAAACAAGCAATATTAACACATTTGAAATGCTAAACAAACACTTTTTTTATTGATAGTGACCATCCAGGTGCCTCCTCTGGATAACTGGACTTCAGATTAACTCTGTTTTCGCAGAAGGTCACAAATTGCTTAGTGCAGCACTTTTCTTTATTCTGTATTTTCATTTTTATAATATTTCTTATTAGTGTGGAAGATAGGACTTCAGACCGGCTTTTAAAATTAAACTGAGATTTCATTTGCTGAAATGCTTTGACTTTTAAATGATAACTGATACACGTGCACTGAAATACTCCTCTTACAAATCCTTTTCATGTTTGTTTTTAGCACAGATTGTAGGTTCCAGAGAAGGTGGTAATCCTGTAAGCCTGTTTGAGTGTGTAACATTATTAGTATAACATGATTTGGATGGCAAAAGACAAGCCAGTTTGATTGGGTGTCGCTCCCGGGGGAGCGCTTTTGGATGGAGGTAATATTGTGTAGCATCTGACTATCTGGCACAAGTTATTAGATGGTTTGTGTGACAAGGACGTACTGCCGAGCTGAAAGCTGCTGCAGATGGCTCAGATCTCTCAGTGTAGCGGCTGTGAGACCTCAGCATGGAGCAGTCAGAGCAATATCCTGCAGTGAGTGTGCAATTTGCTTCATCAGGATTATTACATCAGTCTAATATTGTAGTAATCTTGATATATATTCTTGTAACTCATCAGCCAATTTCTCTGCTGGATTGTTGATCTTTCCATTCCTTTTGACCCATATCAAATCATTTCTCTTTTTTATTAACCAAATATACAATTCAAGTACCGATATACTGTATGAATCGCTTACGTTATTCCATATAATACCTCAGGAAATCATAAAAAAGGATTTTGCAGAAAAATAAAATAGTTTTGGATTAAAAAAATGTTCTTGTAAAATTTGCCAAAAAATGTCAAAATGTACTGGAACCAAACTGAAAACCGTTTCCACAAAACTGAGGTATGAATTGAACATTTTTAAGAGCAAATTCAAAACCAACCCATCTAGTCACTCTGTTTGATTTTATTATTTTTTAAAAATTTCTGTTTGAAAAGCATTTTGTGTTACTTCGATGTGTATAAAATTGCGATAAATAAAGTCTGATCAATTGATTGATTGATTTGACTTCGCTTAATTGCTACACAGTTCATGTCTTTTGAGGTATTTTTATTTACCGGGAAAATATAAAAAAATAAATTAAAAAAATCAGGGTCCAGTTATTATGATTAGACCCAAATGCTCTACGGATCATTGTAACCCACATCAGCATTGCAGTACAGTATTTATTACTTTTGAGTTCATACTTACATCATCTCTGTGTGAGTACAGTTTGCGGGATAAAGCTTTCAAGCTGCTTACACTTTGTATCTGTTGTATAATGAAAAAACAATTCAAAGGCACAAGGAGCCCACTGATATGAATGCCCCTCCCCACAGTGGGGGGGCAGGCACCATTTCTTTAATTCAGCGTTTAAAGAAGACATCTTTGAAGATCAGTGATGTCAGGATTAAGATGTAGAAACACTTGCTTTGATCTGGGATTCTGATTTTGTGTGAGAACCAACCATGTGAAGCAAAAGAAATAACAGCATGTGTTCATGTTACTGGAGGTTTTTGGGGGATTAGAGCAGAGGAAATCGATTTTTTATTGTCAGTGGGGGGCTGAATGTAACACCAAATTAATATCATTGTGATGCAAGTTCAGCATATGACGTCCTGTATGGTGCTGCTTTTGCCGCTGTTGTCAGGGGGAATCGAACAGGCTGGTATCCAGGGAAGGCAGGTGAGAAAGATCCAGGGCTGATTAACTCCCTCTTACAAAATACTGCTCCAACTATATTCTTGCAGCTTCTGCTGTTGAAAGCTATTGATTTTCCCCCCATTATTATCAGCTTAATGTTGTCTCAGCCACTGGGATCTTCAGTTCTCTATTTGTCACTGTTTTCTTTGGCTCAGTTCTTAATGTAAATTAGAACTGTTCGGTACAGCATCCATAGTTCATTACATTGAGGTATTTTTAGCTTAGCTTCTATGCACAATGAAATCTTGACACAGTATTTTCTTACAGTATCAGGGTCTGACCTCATACACTGCTTTAGTATTGCTAGCTGGAAGAAGTGTTTGAAATACAACAAAACACTGCTAGTCTTCAAAAGTCTAGGGTGGTAAATGGTACACAAAGTAACTGCATTCAAACATTTTTTTACACTTGTTGCCTGCTCATATAAATACTCCCTGTCTTACTGTACAAGAGCTTGAGCTTGAGTACGTACTCCACTGGTAAAGGGCTATGGAAATTTTTCCCTGTGTAACAAAGTTATCGATAACCAATTTTTTTTCTGTGCATGACAAATTTAACCTCTATGAGAGACACCGCAGATATATTCAGAACAAAGTGGCAAAGGCACAGCAAGTTTTTTTTTTCCACTATGAATAGCTGGACCTTGCAGTCACAGAAAATTAACTCACTGTGACTTTTTCCTGAGAACACTTGTAACCATCATGGTGGGGAATTATTGAACTATGGGCAGAGGGAGGTGTTGAACCAGGGGCTTACTCATGTTATTCCATACCTAGTCTGCTATTACAGTTGGAGTGATTTTGTTAAGGAGACTACTTAACTGCTTTAATTGACTTAATTAAAGGCCTATTAAATATCTCTATCACAGTATTCATAAATGTGTGTTTGATATGTATGAGATTTCCCCTTTCACCTTGACCTTGAGATATCTACTGGAAATCAATGTTTGGCACAGTGAAACCCTGAAATTCAAGGTGGAAAAATAGACACTCAAACTAACATGAGGTTATATAGCCCTGGGCTCTCTGTATCAATATTAAATAGAGTGTTATTTTATCACTACTAACTTTATCAAGCAAGGCAAAAGGTTAGACAACCTGAATAAGTGATTGTTAAACTGGAACTGCTGCTGTGATGTCAAGTTTTCAATGTAGTAAGTCTCAGGTAAATGCAGATGGTGATATAATTTACCTAAGTAATTTACCTTTCTCTAACATAGACAGTGTATGTATGAATACTGATTTACACCAGTCATATATCTACTGTCAGACTGACCTGCTAATAGTTTAAAAGCCCTCCACTTATGCAACCTACGTTATAAATATCTATTAAATAAATCATGTAGGCAATACCACAGTTTTTGGGAGTGTCAATCAACAATCACTAAATCAGTCAAACAAAACACATTACAGTGGAGTCACATCTCATGTTCAGTTTCTCTCTGTGTTCTTGGATTTCAACTGACAAACTTCATAGGAATTAACCGTTTAATGTACACTGTGGAGCTGAAGTTAAAGTCAGAGTTTAATTCAGATGATATTAACCTTTTATGGTGAACTAACTCGGGAATGACAATCAAACCACTTAGGCTCATTGTTGCCAGTGCAAGTCGGCTAGCAACAGCACGCACCATAATTGTCTCAAAAATTAGATTGTGTAAGCTTTGCCAGCCAAAAACTAATTGCACTGTTCTCTTAAATAAGGTTAAAAACAGAAAACCCAGCACTGGGCACAAACATAGTGTAGCCGTTAATGAGACACTTAATGGCTTACAAGTTACCCTGAAAATTTGTAGATTAACTAAACATGCAAAGCATTTTTATTGTTTTCTGGCCACACAAAGAGTTACTCCACTGGTGTTTCAAGTCTTCATGCCCAGTTGTGTTTAATGTTAAACATTGTCGCACAGGGGGATTAATGCTCATTATACGATTTGAGTAGCATACCTTAAAGCTTTGGTTAGGAACAATACAGGTCTGTGTGCATTGGCAGCTTTTGTTGTTAACTGTTCTCTTTCTGGAGGTCAGTGATGAAAACAACAGTAAAGATGAGTGAGTAATGTGACGTTCGGGGACATAATGGACTGTGCTTGGTTTTAATACACAAAATGATGTTCTGTGCTGTATAGAGAAGCACTCTAAAGTGTTCAACCAAACTGGAGTGCTTGTTTTCAATGGTCCTGTTATAATTTCGCTTTTTGCTATTTAAAAAAATGACCAATGCTTTCATTGTTCTCTCACTGTTGTCTGCATGAGTCATTATGTTTGAATCATCCACAGTTCTCACCTGGAGTGAGCGGGGTATTGTTGAGCAGCACCGGCGAATGTGTTCTCAGCCGTTTAACTGCGGTTTGACCTCTCTACAAATACAACGCCATTCATTATCAAAAAGGGGTGAGCAGAGGGTGGTTTGCATATGGAAATTAATGGCCTGCAGTAATTCACATTTCACTAGATTTGAAATTAGACATATGCAAAACATGGGCTGATAAATTATGCAGCAAAATGATTGACATTTTTCAATAAATACAACAGGATGAATTGATATGCTCTATGTATTAATTAACTTGTGGAAATAAAAATGACCCAAGCCAAGGAAGAATAAGCTTGATTCGTTAAATGTTCTGCAGGGGTCGATTACCCGGCTTCAATCAGGAGAGCGATAGACTGCTGAGTCGGTTTTGATTGATGTCGATTCACATTAATTTTGATGAAAAATTCTGATAACTTCACTATGAGTCTGAGCTCAGGCCTCATTAAAAAAGGTCAGACTTACTTCGTCTGACTTCCTCTCTGTGTTTGCAGTGCTGTGGCTCTGTTTGAAAAGGTCAGATGGTCACAGTCTGTACACAGAGGGACTATAATAAAAGAACCTGCGTTTCTTTGATGGGTCGCACAGCAGCAGGCTTTGTGGTTGTTACGCCTCAGGAAGGATGGAACATCAGTTTCCTATCTATAGTTCATGGAGACTTTAGCCTGTGGAAATATTTAATTTACTTAATCACCCTGAATCCCTTTTTGGAAGTGTAAATTTCCTGCTGCTACATTTTATTGAGTGTTTTTTAAGCTATTTATTCACTGGTCAGCATCCAGCACCAACAACCATGCCATGTTCAAAGTCACCTAATTCAACTTTCTTCCCCATTTTGATGCTTGGTTTAGACTTCAGCGGGATGTCCTCACTCCGTTTAACTCCCTAAACACATAGGATTTATGCCGTGTGTTTGGCTGATTAGACATAAATGATAATGAGCAGTTGAAGAGGTGCACCTAATGTACTTTTTTAGAAAAAAAGAGACATAAGAGGTTCTTGTGTGACGGTTTTACACTCCATAGGAACATTTTTTAATTCTCCAAACACCCTATCATTCATTCTGAACTTTTAGAATTAACGTCAGCACTATTAATGAGGTTGACAAATTCTCCCAAGTTGTAACAAGAAAGGAAGAGAACGACACAGTTTGATACTGCTCTGATGTCAGAATGTGTGTCACTGTCATGAAATATTCATTATGTTTGCTGTGGGTGCGTATCTAGTTTTGAATAAGAATAACTGGATTTTTTCTGCAGCGGACCATTGATCCGGGCAGTATGATTAGTTGAATGACTCATCTCAGAAGAGCGTTTGTGAATATTGATTGTTCACTTGTCAGAGCCCTGCTGAGTTCACTTCCAAATCTTTTCCTCTGGGTTTAGAAAAAAAACTGAAAAAATGAGATGTGCAACAAATGCATCACTGCTTCTTTCTTATTCCAGATTCTTTCCATCTGTCGCAATAACAAGGAGGCATTGTTAGGAAATGATTATTTTTTTCACTGTTTCGCTGCCATGCATTGTTTGACTCAGTGTGTTCCAGGCAATTCTGTTTGAGTGTAGCCACACTTCTATTGGCATAAGGAGAGAATTTCAGTCATGTCCATTTGATCCCCTTGTACCCCCCCTCTAGATAATTACTCTTTAGCTATCTTTGATTTCTTCTACCCTCATAAGGGCACTCCCATGAGCTCCCTCCTATGTGGCTGCTTTTGACATCAGTAGTAAATAACAGTGAGTAAGGCCATAAATCATGGTAATTCTTCCTCCAGACCTCTCATTCTGATTGATCACTCTTGAGCCTTTGAGGTCCACCTGTGAGTCTTGTCCTGCTTGTGTAAATTAAGTGGAATTGTGGGAAAAGCCTACAATAGCAACATAGTGTGAAGCGGCACAGGATTTGTGAAGGAATGAATTGAGAACCTTTTTGAAACCTGACTGTAAGATTTTTGACAGATTAGGGAAGCACTATTTTCGTTGGCCAAGTGGTTTTATCTCTTATGTTCTCACAGAGATTTTCTTTAGAACATCATTGAATGTAAGGATTCACACAATTTCCTGTTTTTGTTTTATTCATCAATTTATGGGTTGATAGTAAAAAACTTCAGAAATTATCTTGAACCTGAATACTTAGAGAGGAGAAGCTGGTTTTGCTGAAACAAGCGGGTCTAGCTTCACATTCCCATAAAAAAATGTCATGATTGAGGAAGCCACACACATAATAATTTTTCTCATACTTCCCAGATGAATGAACCTATGATGGCCAAATGTCACGCTGATACCCATCCATGCTGATTGGCCTTGAAGCTGCAAATAATTTGCCCAAGTTCAGATTTTACAGCTTTTTTTACTGCAAGTGCTGTGGCCACTCCTGTGATTCTCGAAAATGATTCTTGCAAATTTAACCTTTGGCATCAGGCTCATTTAAGTCATGCCATCCATGTAAACGAGTGCCATTCAAGTTGCCCAACAAGAAGTAGTGCCCACTTGGGTCTTAATACTGACTTTAAACCTAAACACTTGCATGAATGATTTTATTATTCTCATTCTCTGCAAGCAAGACATCTCTTCCTCCATTTGTTATTTTCAAAGATTTTTTTTTGCCAGGGTGACATCAATTTTATATTTAAATACTGTTGTTTTGAAGCTATAACCTCTAATAGCATCATGTCAAAATTTTGACAAATTAGGGTCATATTAATTTGATGTTCATATTTACCAAGATGTTTCATTCTTTTAATTGACTCGGTCAAGTAAGGCCGAAGGTTTTCCTTCTTTCTTTACACAACAGTTGCAGTTCAGGGCTCTCGTAAAACTGAAACAGCCAATTTCTATGCAAACACTTGATTTATGGAAAAGACTTAGAGAATAGATCATGCCTCCAAAGTAGCAGTTTTACATTAATATACCGGCAGGTATTGGCCAGAAGCAACATAATGTGGAAGATGATAGGCTAAACTACTCTATACTTTAAAGTGCTTTAGTTTTTGAGTAATTAAGATCCTCTGTATTTTCCCTTGAAGGCAAACAAACACAAGAAAACAGTGGGCTAACTGACTAACGTAAATATGTACCTCACCTGCTTATCTGAGTTCTTTTATAATTGGGTTCACTGGGGGACTTACTGAGTGCGACAATCATATTTGGATAAACAGCTAGGGAACTAATCCTCACCATGCAAAACTCTGGACTGGACTGGTACCAGCTGTAAGGCATCCTCAAACACTGGGGCTTCATCCCCCTATAGGCAAAACTCAGATTAGTCACTGCAAGATTTCTTTTTTTTTTTTGTATCTCATTTGTGAGCCCATCCTTCATTTCTGCATAAATACATTCATTTCTTCATTTGCTTCCAAAGCCAGCCATGGAGTGCTGGAGGATATTGTGCCATGTGATGCTCTGTCAGCTCTGGATCAAACAGTGGTGACCTTTTATCCGGCTCTGCATAGACAGGAGGAATTACTTACAGCATACATATGTGAGTCACCTTTTGAGCTTGCATGAACGAAACATGTACATTAACTGTTTGAAACATTTTTCAAGAACTCGGTCCCTCACACTGGATAAGATCTTTTAGAGTGATGAATTTGTGTGTTGTTTGTTTTCAAAGAAGAAAAATAGTCACAAATTTGAGTGGTTGTTGCCATGAGAGCATGAGATGTAACTTTTGAGATAGTCTTACACAAGTTTCACACAACCTTTCGGTTTTCTTGTCTGTGACTGATAGATCACTTCTTCTGCCTCTATTTTGGTCAATTGAGAAAAAAATTAATTTCTCACTGTTCCTCATCTGACTTCTTAAGTGTTAGAAAGTGTCACCAGCCCCTTCAGCTGGTCCACATATCATGTTTATGGTCTATTGATACCTAATAGGATGTTCTTTCGATGAACAGGAGTGGCCGTTTAACTGATAAATTTAAGGTAATACTCTCTGGAATTTTATTTTACCCATGCTAAGGCGAAATTAAAAAAATGCCATACACAGTATCAGATGTGTTTATTGATTCACAGCTCAACACAGCACAAACCTTGAAAGAAATACAAAACAGGTGCTGGTTTTGGCTTGTCCCTGTCTGCTCAGCTCATTCCGTAATCACAAAGCACCCATAGGTGTCCTCATCCCATTGTTCCCATAATCAGCACTTCGGCTGCTGGCAAGCACTCTCTCCTAATTTAATACTCGAGGTAATGAGTTCATTTGCAAAAATCTGAATATTTTGAGGCAAAGAACAAAGCAATAACAGTGGGAATGATGGAAAAGCTGATTCCCCCGTGATGCGTTACAGGCTTTTCTCCCCATTCCTCTAACCAGTTCATGTTTCCTCACTGTAATCACAATGACAGTGAGAGCCTACTTAATTCTACTTCAAATGAATCAAGTGTAAACATCATTAGTTACTGATATGAACTGAATTCATTCTCCAAATGAAATTTAGTATTCTGCACTTCTTCAATTCATGGGCACTGAGCTAAATCTAGTTAGGCATATTAGCTTTTAAACAAACATCATTTTGGTCGATTACATGTATGTATTTAATTTTTTAATGTCTAGTTCTACTGTACAAATCAACATTCAAAGCATATAGCCCCACATTGCCATCTGTTTAAGAGCATTTTGACTTTTTCAAGACCCACAGAATATTGTTTTCTTTGACAATGTTAACACCAAAAAAATACGACCAAAAGAAAGAGTCAACTCTTTTTTCATCAAGGGAAAAAAAAAAAAAAATTTCAGTTATTTAGCAATTGGCAGTAGAACATAGGCTGGTTTCACTGAAAGTTTTAATTTTCATTGATACAAAAAGCATCATTTAGTGATTTCAGAGTGAAATACATGCTTTTATTGCAGAATCCTGTGATCTTGGTTGTTCAGTAAAAGGTGGTCTTGCACCTCAATAAAGACTGTTTTATGGTAGTTATTTTGTTTATCTTGGCAATTGAATAAAATCAGACACGTCCAGTTATGGCATGGGTCATAGTCTTGTCTCATGCAAGTCATGTTGTACATCTTTGGCCATTGTCAGCAACCAATAGGTACGCTCCTTCCAGCTCCAAACAGAAATTTGCAAACATGAAGGGGAGAAAAATGAATATATATTAGTCCTCTCAAGTCTTAAGAGATTCTCAAAGTCTTCCAGTGAAGAGAAGGCGTTACACTCAGGCATTTCTGTTCAGATCTTTACAAAAACAAATTCTGATTCATTATAACTTTGAAAGGTGGTTTTGTGTGCAGAATACTGTATGTTTTAGGTATTCTTTTGCCCACCTTTGTGGTTTAAGTGTAGAAAAGCTTGTCATCTGTGTGTTGTGCCTTTGAGGGAAAGTGGTTTTGAAAGGATGCATCAGACGAGCCAGCTTCAACCCCCCCTACAGCACCTAAACAGAGCTTCTCTCAATCCTCGTCACAGAGACGACAGCTGCTGAATACTGAGCAGAAGAGACAGGAGCTGCCCCTCAACCTGAAACACACAATTATTCCCCCTCTCTCTCTATCTCACACAAAGACAGACATTCATGCATACGCATACACACATGCAATTAACCACACTCACTGAAACAGCACACACCTACGCAGGGTTTCTAGTTCACAGAACACTAAGAGCATCAGACATACAACCACACACTCCCTTTCAGCAGGAAAAATGGACCATCTGTGAGCTCTTCAGGCCACCAGCCAATGACATTGTTAAGGACTCATTTTAACGACAGTCGTGAACTGCATTTTGAATCTTTGTTCACTTTCTGTAGCGTTTGGTGCGTGAAAAGCCTTTTTTGTTCTTGTTGTTTCGAAAACATCTGTGTGTAGATGTGGAAAGAGACTTTAATAGCACCAGGCTACACACATTTCTTTCCTACTGGTTGCAGTTGTCTTTGAAGAAGTTTGCGTTGGTGGTAAAACACAATCATAATGCTAATGAGGTTTTGTACCGATACTGCAATTCATTACAAAATTCTGATGTAAAAGAGAATCAAGTCCTCTGATATAAGCAACTTGCCTCGCAAGCAAAATGTTTTAAGCAAAGTCAATGATCTCTCCTTGAAAATATTTGAGAGTAATCCACCTGTGTTGCTATTTTAGCCCTGGTCCTTTAATCTAATGCATTTGCTCATGTGTCCAGTATAACTGACACACGGAGCAGAATATTGAACAAGTGGTTGCATAAATAAGAAACAAAACAAGGTGGGCAGAAGGGGTCTTATCTCACCATCAAGAAACACTGATTTGTATAATTAACTGCTCACAATACACTCATCAGCCACTTTATGAGGTACACCAAGGTTGAACCATCCCTTTCCTCCAGAACTGCCTTTATTCTTTAAGGCATATATTCAACAAGGTGCTGTGCTGGAAACATACCTGAGAGGTTTTGGGCCATTAAGACATGATATCATCGCACAGTTGTTGGAGATCTGTCAGCTGCAGACACATGATGAAAGTGTCCCATTCCACCACATCCCAAAGGTGCTGATTGGATTGAGATCTGGTGATTGTGAAGGCCACTGGAATACAGTGAAGCCATTGTCAAGTTCAAGGAACCAGTTTGAGATGGTTTGAGCTTAGTGACATAGGGCTTGATCACTCTAAAAGTGATCAGAAGCTGGGAACACTGTCATGGACATGTTGTTGTTGTTGTCTTTGGCAGTGTAATGCTATAGAATTATTTTTTCTGTTTACTTGACACCTGACTTTTGAGTTCGAGATTTTTTTGACCATGAAGGGCCACCATTGTGTAATCAGTGAGAAACTCTGTTCCGAGAAACATATGGAAGCAGCTTGTTAATGCTCACAGTTAAAATCATTTTTAAGAGCTAGCAAAATGTATTCTTTCAAGTAGAGATGTGTTTTTTGTTTTTTTTGTGTCTCTGAAATCAATAACAAGTTAATTTAGACTAAAATACTTGCAATGCTAATTACATTAGTTTGTGGATAGGATTTTCAACTTATGTTAGCATTAAGCTGGCATACTTTTTCTTACTAGTTGACCATCTGAAGCTAGCTAGTTAAGCATCTTTAGGTAAGAAAGGGTGTGTTTCTCATCTGAATCTTTAAAAAAAATCTGTTATATCTGTTATATCCAAACTACACTGAGGGAGGGTTTAATAGAGATGGTCAGTAACAGCACTCAGGTAGACTATGGTGTTTAAACAGTAGCCGGTGCCAAGGAGGCCAAATTGTTGCCCCCACCTCAGGTGACCTACTATACTGTGTAAATGAGAGGCTTCTTTATGGAGTTTAAATGAAATATACACAGATTTTTGTTCGCAATAAATTGACGGGTAACACAGTCAGCATAAAAACATTTCAGGAACTTATTTTTTTCAAACTTTGATTAAAAGAAAAAGCCATGCATTGTGCATAAATAACTGTTAATTGACAGTAAACAGTCAACATAAAAGCTTTGAAAAACTTAGATTTTTAACTTTTGATTCAAAGAAAATACATATGCATTATGCATAAGTAACAGCAAATTGGCAGTAAACAGTCTTTAACTCATTTATCATTCATCTTTAAGTCATTTGTTTTTCAAGTCTCATTTGCTTTTGTTGTCATCTCCCACCTGAGGTCCAATCCATTCTTTCAATGCACTCTCTTTTTCCTACTCTTTATTATATTTCCTCCCGTGTTTTGCCCACTTCTTCCCACTCCTTGTCACTCTGTCACTGACTCTCAGTTGATGTGCATGTGAGTTCGGGTGTGAGTGTAGGTGGTAACAAGGAAACAGGGGTGGAGACAGGTCGTGAAAAAAGACAAGACTGCATTCCTGTTTCTCGTTGTTGTGGAAAGCTGGGTGAGAATCAAGTGGGGATTATAGAGGCAGAAAAGCAAGCCCAAATAAGCATCTACACTTGGGTAAACAAGCCCAACAGGTGACAAGATTTGCAAGCAACTTCCCATGAAAACAAGCTGAAAGTCACTCTGACAAGTGCATGTATGTTTACATGCACGCATTGGTCTGGCTGGGGTCATAGTTAGACTGTAGAGTCACAGTGGGAGATCTCTTGTGTGCAAGATGGATGCAGCCATTGCTCTTTGTTTCTTACATACTCTGCATGATAATTCAAGTCCAACTTCAGCGTCGTACAACTCCTTTATTATTAGTGTTTGTTTGTTGTGTTGGGGCTCAGCCACCCTTTTTATTATCATTGTCTTCTTCGACTGAAAATTGCTCGCTGTTGATGAATACTTTTTGTATATTGTGTCGGATGAAGTTTTTTTAAAATTGGGCTGTTGGCCTGCTTGAAATGCACCTCCATTGTTTGTAATACAAACACAATCCTTGCAACCTTCAGCAGAACGTGATGGATAATATCACACAACCGTACTAAAGCTAACATGAAAGCATTTTCCTCTTTTTCCCATAAACCTGTGTGAGATCTTTGTTCCTGGCTTGTCTCACTTCAAAGGAGCGTGTATCAACATTCCCATCAAAGCCCACAAACCTCTATGTGTCTGAGATTAGCCCCAAGCTTTTACCACAGAGCCAGTGTCCATTTGGTGGCAAAGCGTGCCCACAAAATATGTTTGTTTGCCATCTCTGTCTGGATCTGCCTCATGCTGACAGCGGCCATGTGAAAGCCGGAGGATGTGAGCGAGAGCTTAGCGTGAATGGAGGGGGAGATTAGAGAAATTGGGAGAGTTTGGGTGAGGATCCAGGATGTTCCAATAACACACTTCCACACCTCTAACCTTCCGCCCTTGTCTGACAAAATGGAAAACTTATCTGTGTGTGTCAACAAACTGTGTTTACCAGACTGCATCTGTGTATTTTATTTCTTAGCAAGTGCACACAGTGCTGATGGCGGGAAAGACTGCTGAGTAATCGCCATCCATTCACAGGGAGCCGCTTTGCTACCTGACATGATGTGCTTATCTAACTGAGCCGATTAGACAAGAGGACAATCTTTTGCATAGAGAGATAATAAGGGGTCAGAAACAGAGAAGACAATCAAAAGCATATCAATACTTTGCGATCAATTTTATGATTCAGTATTTGGAAAAGGTTGCAAAAGAGTGTTCATTATAAACCAAGTTTAAGTAACTGGATTAATGAACCCAATAATTACAAATCTAATTATGGCAGACCAAGAAATGACAAAAAAAGATGGGACTCCAGTCTCTGTTTTCATTAGACAACAGAACAGACTGAAAACACACTTTGCATATACAGTACTTTTTACAACTGTAAAATTAGCAACTGAGGCCATTTTTATTTTCTATTTTAGTTTTTTTTGGCTCTGTAATGCCATTTTAGGATAGAGAAGCTCAGTGGATAGAGTAGGAAAGGGGGAGAGAGCAGGGAGTGACATGCAGGAAACAGGCCGCATGCTGGATGCGAACCAGGGCCACCCGCTTGAGGGCAAACCTCATGGTACATGACCAAATCCACTAGGCCCTCTGCGCCCTGATTCTTTTTAATTTAGTTATTGTGAATGCATAGGTACCATACTCAGCTAGCTCTCCCTTGAGGAAGAGATCACTGCTCTCAATGGGACCAACCTGGTGAAATAATGGTATACATTAATATAATACTTACATGTGCAGTGAGTTATCAACATTTTCAAGGCCACAATTTTAACTATTACGATGGACACAAGTAAAACTATTCAAGTGCAACAGACTTCTTTCAACTGAAGAAGTTGGACCATTTCTAAGTCAATGATTTTTTTTCCGACCAAATCAATATGTGGTATGAGATAATTGATATTTAATCAAATAGGTGCATTGTAAGCTAGAAAAAGTATAGCAGGGGCGGAAACTGCTGGATGACTGTAAATATAAAATATGGTGTGAGACCAAACATTTTTCAGGTTTAATCCTGTTAAAAGTTTAATTTACTGAAATATTGAAGAACTGTAAACTAGTGAAAATAAAATAACATACCTCAGAATGCCTATTATTTGTAGCCTTAAGTACAACTTTCTCAAAGGACTGAAAAAGCTTTTTCTTCCTTTCTCTTTGATTTTTATAAGTGGCTGGCAGCTTGTTTTGACTCCAGCCTGAAATTATCCCAGTGTCAACCCTTCATTATTGTGCTCTGAACTTCTTTTTGAGTGGTTAACTTCTTTGTATGACACTGGGTATGAGTCGTGGAGTGGTGAAGTTGGCAGGGAAGTATATTTAAAGCGCAATATTTATTTAATTAAGCTCTTGATATTTAGAACTTCACATTTAGCGGGGGGGGGGGTTGTAAAAGCAGAGGAACCGAGATTGCTAAAACAACCGGCTTACTATACATCATCCCTGACTTTAACAAAACTTGGTGTAACATTTGTGACCTTTTGGTTACACAACAGTGTATATAATCCCTTGGGGTTGGATAGACAGTTGCCATTGCACAGAGCTGTCTCTCTGCTGTCCTCCAGCTGCTCAGTGTTATCCTTCTCCAGTTAGTTTAGACAGCGAGGCTGGAGCATAAACAGATTAAAGCACTGAGCATAATTCTGTGTTTTCACAAGACTTATGTCTGTTCTTCGTCTCGGTTTGACCCACCCTGGCGATAAAAACTCATTCTCAACCCTTCTTGTGTTACAAAAACTCATCCCCTCCCTTCCTGTAGAAATCAGTCTTTCTGCATGATTTAGAGTTTGGTCCTTTCTATGGAAAACTACATTAGACAATTCTGGCACAAAGCAGCAAAGCATCACGTTGCATTTGAGTCATCTGGGCGGGTTGTATGAGTAAAGCCACTGGATTCCAGTTCATTGACCATCATCTGTCTTTGTTAATAACAGTGTGAGGATTCAGACTTGAGTCATTGACTTGTTTATTAACAAATTAGTTAACAATAAAATGAGTTGCTATAAATACAACATTTTCATGATTATTTATTGTTATTTTGAGTAGGTTTTTATCGATTACACTGGGGGAAAGCTGAAAAGGGGAGGACCTGTGAGCAGTTTCCAAGTTACAGTAATGCATAGGAGCAGTTCTGCAAAGCTGACTTTTTTTGCCTTGAAACTGATCAACATCATTATTGTGGACTCTTGACTTTTTAGACTTAATGTTCAAATTAGACCTGAAATCCAGCAAAGCCATAACAAATCTAAACAATGCAGGTCAGTGAAATGGTAACCCAGTCACAGTAAATGAAAATGTCTTTTTGGTAGAATTCTGGTCAAGAAACTGAAAAACCTTTGATAAACCTTTCTGTGGGATTACTGGCTTGTTGGGTGCTTTTAGTGACTTATACTAAAAGACAATATTTTCTGATGATTCTGTTGGACAGGATCTTTTGCTCAAATGTAAGCTCTCTATTTGTAAAAAGAGCCACAGGACATGTTTTGCAGTTTCTCTCCTTTGGGTGCTGTCTGCAATCTTTACCCATGAGGGACAAGATGTAACAGTTTCTTCACAGCAGTGGATATAATGTTGTGATCCTGTTCAGGAATATATCCTCTCTTCATTTTCAGTATCACAGAGTCTCTTTCTCTCTTGGCCCCCCTCCCTCAGCTCTGTGTTTGTTTGTGTATAATGTGTGCTCGCACTCTGCAGAAAAAGACTATTTTCCCTGAGCCTCATCCTCCCATAAGATAAGATGATGTTGATAACAGATCTAGATAGCGTTCAGCTACAATAAAAAGATGTTAGCTTACACCTCAAGAGGCATTAAACTCTTTCCTTCGCTCAAAGAAAAAAACAACAACTAAAGAGTTCAGATGAGCAGGGCCCTACATTACAGCATCTTTCCACTCACTGGCTGGCCTTTCAAGACACTAGCAATGAGCAGGTGCTTTTGGTGCAGCCTATAAGTTCTGCATTGCAGAGGCATTGCCTGAATCACTGAATACAGGAAGTAGTGGAAGAATCTTTGCATTGTGTTTAGCCCCTCTGCACAGCAGCAAATTTTCCCAGAGGGAGAACCTTGACAGATGAGGGGAGAAGAGTACTGTTAGAGAAAAAAACTCATTTAAGATTGCAAGTGGCACATCAATGATGAAAGATGCATGTTTTTTGAAAGATTCACTTTCAAACAGAAAATGACTGTGGAAAATGCACACGCTGTTTCCCTTTTCAGAATTTCCTCGGCATGCAAGGCTCCTCATATCTGTCTTTGAAATACTTTTATGAGTCACCACAGAAACAAAAGTGTCCACCATCACACTTGGACATATCTGTGACAAACTGAAAATGTTCGACGTGAAACTTTGACCAACACGTATGTTCTGTGTGAATCATTCTTTGAAAAAACAGTTTTTCTAAATCAGTCCTTCATTTATTCACTGAACTATCAAATGGTTTTTTGTGAGACTCAGGGAGAGTCTTTTTGAACTTCTTTCTTTGTTATGACAACAAAGTCAGACTCCTCATTTGAATTGTGGAGATAAAAACCTTTTTGAGAGACAGTTTTTATTTTTCCCGGATAACTGGTATAATAAATGCACAGTTATATGTATTGGGGTTTTATAACTCCACAGCTGAATTGTGTCTTTGTTGTTTTTAGGCAACAAATGCCATCCCAATGCTGAAAGTTCTCTCAAGTCTTGTCCGTCATTGCTGAGCAACAAAGTTCTGCCCCACTAAGTACGGAAATTTAATTAGCGAGGCTTAAAAACTACTGTATCCAGACCTCAGTACTGCAACTTCTCTTCCATGACTTTACTTGAATCTGGTGGCTTGGCAGCAAAAAGGGCGACACTGTGGACGGATTCAGAGCAGCGGAGCAGTAAAGAATGATCCCACTCCCTGCTGTCTCTATTCTAATGCTAATCCAGCTCATAGCACACCCACTGTTACAGATGCTCAGTCAGCCAGTGGGTCTTTATTCCCTCCACTAGGACAGGTTATTTATGATGATGTTCAACCACAAATCAAGTTTACTACTTATGTTCCAGATTTGAGACTGGTTAGAGTTCCATGATATGTTGTCTTTTAATTAAAACAAATTCAAATATTTCACTTATAACCAAAATAACTGTCAGACGCAGTGGTAGAAGTTTTACTCAGAAATAAGTTCAGGGGTTTTGATTCTTGGCTAAATCAGAAGAATGTTGAAATTATGGTTTTTTGTTTGTTGGCCCATAACATGTCTTCCCTTAATCTTTAAGGTCCATCTTGCAGTTTATCCATAATGAAACTTAAAAATTAACCTCAGAACGCAGTTTGGACCAAGGAAAGAAAAAAAGAAGTGGTATGAAGTGAATTTAAAAAGATGTAGTGGAGGAATAAGGCATGTCTCAAAACATCCCAGCAACTTCACTTTTCAACTTTTTGTTATGTTACAGCCTCATTCCAAGGGGAGTTAAAATACTGTTTTGTCCTAAAATTCTGCTCACATCACCCTGCTTTGAAAAAGGGAAAATGTTTTTGGAAATTTTAGCAAATTTATAAAAAACTACAACACTCAAATATCACATGTAATTGACTTGTTTTTTGGTCTAATATGCCTCTATTTGGGTAGGAGAGAGGACAGTGGACAGGCAGGAAACGGGGAAATAGTGGGGGAATAACATGCTGGAAAGCGGCCACAAGCTGGATATGAACCTGGGCCGCCTGAGGGTGAACCTCATGCAGTGTGACCTGAACCAATAGGTCATCTGCATTCCCATATGTACATAAGTTATCACACTCTTTTATCAATACTTTGCTGAAGCACCTTTTGCAGTGTTTACAGCCTCCACTCCTCTTGGGTATGATGCTACAAGCTGACACGCTTAGATTTTGGGAAGTTTCTGAGATTCTTATTTACACATTGTTTCGGACTCCGTGAGGTTGGATTGGAAGCATCTGTGCTATTTTTAGTACTTTTGAGAGATGTTCATGTCTGGGCTCTGGCTTGGTCACTCAGGGACATAAAGACACTTGCCCGAAAGTCACTTCTTTGTCATCTTGGTTGTGTGCTCAGAGTCGCTGCCCTGTTTGAAGGTGAACCTTTGCCCCAGTCTGAGATCCAAAGTGCTTTGAAGCAGATCTCTCAGGTCTTGCCCATCATAATGCTGCAGCCACCATACTGCCACTGAAGAGACGGTATTGGCCAGGTAATGAGCGGAGCCTGGTTTCTTCCAAACATACAGTGGCATTTAATTCATGCTGAAGAGTTCAATCTTGGTTTTGTAACACCAGAGCATTTTCTTTCTTATAATCTGGGAGTCCTCTTGGTGTCTATTGGCAAACTTCTAGTGGGTTTTCATCTGCTTTTGTTCTGAGCGGTAGCCACCATCTTCCCTCTGATCACCATAAAGGCTAAAGAGGTAGAGGGCTGCAGAGATGGTTGTCCTTTTTCTTCCTATTCAACAGTCCTCTTTCTCAACAGAGGTCACCTTCCTGACCAAGGCCCTCCTCACTGTATTGATCATTTTGAAATATAGCTGTAACATAACACCTCTCACCTATGGTCATGAGTCGTGGGTTGTGACTTAAATGTTGAGATAGTGGACCCAAGCAGTCAAAATGAGCTTTCTCTGCAGGGTGTCTGCAGCCTTAGAGATTAGCTTCAGAGCTTGGACATCTGGGAGAGACTCAGAGTCGAGCCACTGCTCCTCCATATCAAGAGGAGCCAGATGAGGTGAGGATGCCTCATGGACACCTCCCTGGGGAGGTGTTTCAGGCATGTCCATCTAGGAGGGGACCCCGGGGTAGAACCAGAACGGGTTGGAGGTACCATCTCTCTGCATATCTTCTATTCTGGACTGGGAATGCCTCGGTATCCCCCCAGAGGAGCTTGTTGAAGGAGCCGAAGACAGGTGCCACTAGTTCTTGCTGATGGCATTGCTGCTCCAGTGACCTGGACCTGGCTAAGCAGTGGAAGAATGATGGATGTAACATAACAAAATGTGGAATAAGTGAAGCTGTACTTTCAGGATGCACTGTATATTAAGTAAGAACGATCCACTTATAAACAGAACAAGTTCCTTTTTAAGTGCAAGTGTGTAATAAACTTATATTACACATAAGATTAGAAGGATTTAAATAGTAACCATCAAATGGTTGGGGATTCTCGCTCCCCCTTGTGTGTGAATGAGTTTACAGTAGGTGTGTCTGCCCTCCCTCCCTTGTGACTAATGTATCGTATGTAGAAGAGGGTCGTCTATGAATAACAACACAATGTTCATTTACTGAGCAGGGGTGACTTGTGTCTTGGCAGATGGATAAACCCGAGATATGTGTGTGTGTATATGTTGCTGCATACAGTAGCAGGAAGTCAGTAAGTTTCTATGTGAACCGACACTGCAGACCTTAATATTTATCCCACACACACTGGCACGCCTGAGGCTATGTTAATTTTCTGAGAGCACACAGCAGTTTCTTGCCGCCATGGCTGCTGCAGTGTGGTGGCTGCTCTGTGCTCACCACATGCACCATGGGTCGAGGTCTAAGTTCACATAACCATGACAAACAATAACAACACAGCTGTACTGCTGAGTGAGTGGGCATGCTTTGACAGCCTCATGTCAGATTATAGCTGAGACATCAGGACTAGGTGGGGGTGTTGGGTGGGAACTTGGACTCAGCTCTGCAGCCCACAAGACAACAAGACAGAGTAATTATCCACCGTGTTTATTCATTATAACCCACAATTAAAGTCAAAACATCTTTTCAGAGCTGTTGGATTGGATACAGAGCAGAGTTTGTTCTTCTCCGTGTAGAAACTCTTCAAACAGCACACAATGTTAAAACAGCATCATGTCTTCAGCATTATTATGAATGTCATGAATGCCATCATGAATGTAACTGTATTTTTTTAAAAACACAGATTACAAACTCTTTGATTAACCTCCAAAGTCAACTGTACATGTTCATGCAGTCCACCTCCTCCAATGTCTTCTTTCTTTCCTTCTTTGTAAAAATAGCTGTGTGATCAGCAGCAACATTTATCAGCTCCAACCCAAACACATACTCATGGAGTTATCATATTTCTGTGTCCATAAGCAAGCAAAACATGTAGCAGAACCAAAAATGGGGGAATTGAAGAGCAGGGACATCAGGCTGACATGCATTTTGAGTTACAGAGTATAGTAGACACTGATTCATGGAGTGGAACATTCCTTTTGCTGATAATGTAAAACTAAGTAATTTGTCTAACATCTACTTTTAAATGATTTTTGGGTAAACTGGATTCAAAACATTATAAATGGCTACTAACAGTTTCAGCAAGGTAAGAGAGGAAATTGAGCTTATTTATAATTTTGTATCCAGCAGAAACATTGTGCTCCATCTGTTCAGACATGGGACTTTTTGTTTTACTTGTAAGGCCGTTGTTTCTTTTTTCTGTCATTTTATGTATTTAAATATCTTTGAGATGCATTGTATTCAGAATCAGAGTCTATCTTTTGTCATTTTATCTGAATTCAATGAAATTTGTGTGACAAAACAGTCACTGTATTTTCCTTGTTCTTTCTTTATAACGCCAAACTGTTGAGTCAAAAGCTGCCGTACCAGTGTGCACCGCAATACTGGAATCACAGAAGTCAAAAAGGGCCTTGTAAATACATTTTTGTGTTACTTCTCTTGCCTCTTAAAAATTTTCTACACTAATGCTGCCCATCTTGGCCAGGGCACTTAAAGAAAGACTTTTTGTTCATGTCAATGGCATAATTCCTTGTGAAATAAAAGAAAAAACCTTAAACTCACTTGTGGTCTCATCCTACCAACTAAAAATAATTTTTTAGCTTTTATGCAGTCACTGAACCAAATTATCATAATAAAAAGTGTTTTAAATTGAATGGCAGGTCCAGATTCTTAATTATTTCAGTTTATTTTAACGATAACGCTTAATTATCGCTATGAGCTCCACTCATAATAACATATCTGTTTTGTTTTTTTTAAACGTTGGTTATCAAACTCATTATCTACTACCAATCAGCTTTGGTATCTGTTTTTGCAGTGGTATATGGCTGAAAAAATTCAAACTGTTTGACCCCTAAAAAGACAGCTTCAGTTGTAACGGTGCCACTTTTAACTCATTCATTGTGTAGTGTGGGCTATTTGGTTTCGAGTGGATCAGATGGGGTTTAGATTTATGAACAAGAACTTAGAAATAGATATAATTAGGCTGATTATTTGCCTTCCCCTCAAAACTGGTGAGGGAAGTATAGACAAAACCTCAGCACCCCCTAATAAATTATTTGAATTAATGTTTGAACAGAAATATGTCATAAAAAGATAACAAATATTAGTCAAAAGAAATATCTTTTCAGTGTTTCCTCTTCTTTTAACGTCTACATAGACATTTATGCATCAAAATAATGTTATCTGTCGGCACTTCAGTCTCAGTCTCTCCTGAGTTACTTTGGATTCATCACAAAATCTATTCTTATCCCATAAGCCTCTTGTATCCATCTGTCTGATTTTCAGGCTGTTTTTGACATTTTAAAGTTATCTTATTGGACAGTGTTACTTTCACTTTAATAACGACTAGAGTATTACACAGCCTGCCTGCAGACACTTCAAAGAGTATCTCTGTGGGGCTGCGCGAGAAATTGAGAGGCATTAATGTTTCATTCTTTGTGAGTGATCAGCCATATATGTACATAGGTTGCGGTGAGTGTTTTCAAAGAGTGTGGGCTATTTTTAGCCTTTTACTCCTCTATTGTAAAGGCAGGAAAAGAGGGAGGAAAGTAGAGCAGGACTTAGGAAGAATTAGATAGAGATACAGTGAACAGTTTTTAGTTTTGTGGTTGTTCACATTAAGTGTTGACACTTCTAAGATGTGACACTCTAGCTTGTATCAATTTGAACAATAAGTATTTCGTCTTTGTTATGTATCACATTGCTTTTAGGTCAATAAAAGATTTGCAAATCGTTGTATTCTGATCTTGGTTATGCTTACAAATTAAGGTTGTATGACATTGTTTAAGGAAATTTACTAACACAATGTCACTGCTTCTCTAGTGTCTATTTTTCCTTTTTTTTATCTTTGAACTAACAACATGTAAATTCTACAATAGTAATCACACATTTGTTTTGTAATTGATTCAAAAATAGTTTGGTGTTGCTGTTTAATTTCATGCATAATTAAGTGCATGGTCCAATGAACTTTCCTCACGCTAATCCAAAAAAAAAAGAACCTTTTTTTGGATTGGAAAAAAGAGCCTTTTTTTGTCCCTAAAAAAATTACAGGCAGTGTTTCAAGAATGCATTGTTCTCCAGGAGGAAAACCTCAATGGGATGCTGTGATGATAGCTCTGTTTGCATAACTATTATTGTTTTACCTCACAACTGCCTTTTTGTCAACCTAATGATTTCCTTCCCCTTTCCCACAAGTCCATAGAGGGAGGTGCATGAAGTGAACATAAGGGATTCGTAGGAGGAGCTGCAGTGTTTCACTGATGTGCATTTTTTCAGTCTGGGTCACATTTTTGAATGTCAGTTCAGCTCCATTCAAAGTCCCATGTTCATACAGCAGCATTCTTAACACACAGCTGTACTGAGGACCTCTGACTTCCAGGCACCCAGATGGTTTAGCTCACTTCCCCCCCTGACGTTCCCTCTCGGTGGTTCAGTCCATTTAAAAAGGTGCTTGTCATCTCTCAATGCTCTGTGTCCTTTCAACAGTCAGCTGCAGGGAGCACATTTCACAGAGGCTGTGCTAGCTCTCCAACACACACATACACACACAAGCACATGCACACTCTCATGCCGTTATGGAACTCTTACACACGAATGCACACACCGGCGTGATCGTACACTGACACACTCACCACACACACACACACACACACACTTCCTAAGCTACACTCCTTCCAGCAGATACATTTCCCCCCTGAGCCGGATGCCTCTGTTTAAGGGAGAGGACAAACTGCTTTGAGGATTTAACTTGGCTGTGTCTTAAAAAGGGAGCAAGAATAGACAGAGAAGTGGAAGAAGAGGAGGGATTTATTTGGGGACACCTTCCTCCACAGGAAATGGTCAACTTATCAGCATGACACCTTGTCTGGATTCCCTTCTTCTCCTCAGGCAAAAATCCTGAAAATGATGGATGACAACAAGCAGTTGGCTCAGCGCATCGATGGGGCCATCCAGTCCGCCAGCCAGGAGGTGACCAACCTGCGGTCAGAGCTGAGCGCCACCAGCCGCAGACTGGCTGAGCTGGGGGCAAGTGACTCTGCCGGCATGGTGGAGACCCTGCAACACAACCACAACGGTAAGAGAGCTGTTCACTCACTGTGTGCTGAGGAGTGGTGAACATGCGTGGAAAGATGAGTTCACTCTGCAGCTTTGTCTAGTCCTGTAAAGTGTTCCCCAGTGTATCTTTGGTTCACGTGTGTTTGGGTGTAACAGAGAGTTCACAGCTTGTGTCTGTATCTGTTAGAGTGAGAGCATTTTTTAGAGGCAGTAACTGAGTGAGTGAATGAGTTAAACAAAAGAGATGAGGGGTTTCTGCTGGCTTGTGTCCACCCTCAGTCCCCCCACAAATCCTTCCTCTTGTCATGTTGAATAATTAACCTTCTGAACCTTTAAGAAAGGGTAGAGCTGCACTTCAGTGAGGGCAGAGTGGGTAAAGTTACAACCTCCTTTCACTCTTGGGCACTCTGCTCGCTCATTCCGTTCTCCCTAAACTGGGCAATGGATCCGTGTCTCTTGAGGAGGAAGGGAAAGGGGGCAGGTTTTAGGGTTGCTGTGGGTTACTGTTACTGAGAGCTGTTTGAATGGCTGCCCAGTCTGTAGAATGCTCTCCCCTGTGTGAGTGTGAATGTGTGCGGTTGTGTGTGTGTGTGTGTACTGTAGCTACTCTGTTTGTTCTTCTGCAACTTTTTTCACCCTCAGTTTGACACATAGATGGGTAACAGATGTGTGTTTTTGCATCCATGCATAAGCAAAAGTGGGCGTGTGTGGGAATGTGTGCCCGTGGTTGTCATGTCCTTTCAACTTTCTGGCGCACACATACTTGCACACTTGCTGTTTCCATAGCAGTCAGCTGGTCCATGTGAGCCGTCTGATAGGATATGTTACATCTTGGCTTGACAGATCTTTCAGATACTTCAGAGATCATTCTCAGCGAAAGGTCTAACACATTTCCTCTTTCACATTCAGGAGGAAGAGCTGTTGGCTAACTTTTCCTGAGGGATGACAGCGAGTCATTTGGTCCTCAGTTGACCCCTGCAGGGCTTTTTTTCTAAGAGGAAAATTTAACTACAGGCTGCCTTATGCAGCTGGTCAGGGGCAGTTCGGTCATGTGTCAGCATTGTTTTCAATGGCCTGCTCCTGTCGCTTTGTTTTCAGTTATATTTTTCTGTCTGTGTGTGTGTGTGTGTGCCTTGCGGTATCCTTTTAACCCCAGTGCACGGTAATACTCCTGCTGTTTCCATAGCAGTGTGTGTGCCAGTGTGAGTGACGACAAGCATTCCTCTGGGAGGGTTTGAGCACTGATGTCATTGTGCCTCGTAGCTGCTGCTCTGCTCAGCTGAAATTATGCTTGCGACGTACGTGTTCAGTGATGGAATCTCATTCATCTGTGGAGAGAACTCATAAAACCCACATAAATACCACATTAACATAACAGAGATGGCAGGAGCGACTTTAAGTCTGGTCCATTCTTCAAACGTTCACATTGTTCAATTGACACTCTCTCACAAACTAGCACCTGTCTCTAGGTGTCTCTTGGGATGGATTTTGCTTGAGGTAATTGTATTAAAATAGTGTCCTTATTGGTTCTGAGTGCCCCTTTTTTCCAGCATCAAAAGTGGAACATGCATGTTCCCCTCTGACACCACAGATTAGTATGCGTGTCGGTACCCATCTTTGTTTGGGCTGCATGTCTTTACTATCATTGTGTCTCTGTCAATAAGTGTTCTTTTTTTATTGCACACCCACCTCCGCCTTTCTCACCCCCTCCTCCACCTAACTGTTTTTTGCAAGCTGAGGGTGTACAATAGAAACAGCTGGGGATAGGGGGATTAGGTAATTTATCACCAGTAGCTCTGTCAGAAAGGGAGGCGTTTGCTGGGGGTCGCCGGTTCGTTGCACAGCCAGCAGAGTGAGAGTCCTGAGGGTAGCTGTCTTTGGGGGGGCTACCTGGCACTTCACTACCAGAAGCACTAACCTCACAAGCAGGCTAGCTTACCTTAATTGCATTTCTTCTGCCTGGGGGATTCGGATTTGCATGTTTCATTTATCTCAACAAGAGCTTGTGTTTTAGTAACTGGGAATGCGTTGTGTAATTTGCGTGCGTAAAGAAGCATGTGCTGACAGTTGTTTGAAAAACATGAACAGACAAAAGAAGGGCTTTGAGCTGCTGAGAAAATACTTCAGAATATTTTTCCTTAAATTCATCAATAGAGTTTATTACAATATTTAACTAAATAATGCTGCAAGCCTGAGGAAATTCTTACAATGTCTGTAGCCTGAAGACGTCAGATAGTTTTTAATTCAGACTTCACAATGCAGTTTTTAAACAAACCCTATAGTTATCGCCAACACATTTTTCAGAGCTCTATCGTTTGAGATTTTGTGTGTTTTACAGTTTATAGTAAAATTGATTAACCATTCATAAAAGAGTTGGTGCACAAAATCTGTGTGTCCTCAGTTTTTGGGGAGACATAAGCTGCTGGTAATGTTAGCTACGGTTGTTTCTAAGGGCTCTTGGGGTTAAAGAATGATAACTTATGTTATCCACAGAGGCTTTCCCCTATCAAAAATCAGACAGGCTTTGTTATTAAAACACTAAAAAAAAATGTGTCCACAGTTTTCTGCAGTAATGTCAGGTTAGGTCAGCTATCATTACAGCAGTGTTTCCTCTTGGTGGTCTACTTTTTGTTCAGAACAGTTTGCTTCAGAAAAACCTGTTCTTGCTTGTGTTTCCGTATCAAACCATGTCATCCTGCGTTTCACACAGGAAACATGTTCACTGCTCCAGAACTGCTTGAATTTCATCCGGACTTGCATGTTAAGTTTTCATCCTGCCAGTGTAAGCGGTGGGTCTGTGTCTCATGCTGAAAATACTGAGAAGAGAGAAGGTAATTTTTTCCAAAAGATGTGTACAGATCTCAGACAGAATTCTCTTTTGTACACAGTATATCTACTGTGTTCATGTCTAAATGATTGAAAATAAATAATAAATAATAAATAATGATACTTTTCGTGCATAACAACCCTTGTGACAGCCTCTGTTTTTATTTTATGTCATTTCCTCTTCCTGATGCATCTATCTGTGTACCCCTCTCTTTGCTTGGTATCTGTTGGGCATTGTTTCCCTTCCAGACCAATCTCTGTATAACATCTCAAAACACTCTCACAATGAAGTCTTAATGTATAAGGTATGTAATTTAAAAGCTTGAATCACTCCATGTTAGGAGAGACATAATCCAGTAGGATCTCTCTGCCCCCTCATCTCTCCGACTCAATGATTGCTGTGTCTAACTCCACCCTTTAGGATAAGATAGCTTGACACAAAAGGGCGCTGAGATGAGACAAATTGATTATTGTGGTACCTTTTCCAACATTTGAAAGCAGAAATGTTAAAGTGTACTGAACCAGACTGCTTCTTTAACTGCCATATAAAATTCATTGTCACCATTTTCTTCAAGGTTCATTATGTTGGTAGAGTGATAAGATTTCACCATCAGTAGCTGGGTTTCCATTACAATTTTTCGCAAAATAAAAGCGATATTCCTAAAATTTCAACAAAGTATATTTGCGCTTTGAACATGTTCCCATTGAAGGTTGTTCTAGGCAGGAGCGCCATAACTCTTGTCAAATATCATCCCGCGAGATTTCCCCGGGTGGAAGATGGACGCTAGAAGATCAGTTTCTATCTCATTATAACACTCTGCATTCCTCTGTTGTTTGCTGTCTAGTATGGCTGTTATGTTTTTCTCGAAAATAATTGCGAGAAAAGTCTCCGTGTCCTCCTCTGTCCAAACGTTGCGCGCCATGTTTAGTCACAGAGAAGTGATCATGTGACCAGGTACCACTACCTTGTAAAAGAGAGCACAGTATACCACAACAAATTCCTTGTATGTTCAAGCATACCTGGCGAATAAAGTTGATTCTGATTCTGATTCTAGTCCTGTGACGTATAATTGCAGAAAAGTGTGTCCATTGCACTTTTGCGATATATTTAAATGTCGAAATGTCTGAAAAACCACCTCATGAAAGCGTAAAAACTTTTTAGTGGTATTTTGTGTGCTTTTTCGAAATTCAGGTGTTTCCATTACCAGTTTTTCATAGCGCTATTTAAATTTTGAGCATATCCAGGGGTAATGGAAACACACCGACTGTTCCTTTTCATTTTCAAACAGAGGTCATCCATTTTCCAATCTTAATAAGGTATGTTGATTTCACCCCTTAGTTTTATTGTCTGGTCTTTGTTGAAATCAGAACTCAAAACATGAAAAAGTGCCGCAAAACATGCTGAATTGTGTTAATTCTTTTGCCTGACTTGGATCCTTATGTGGTGGTTCAAGACCTTCCCTTGAACTTAAACGGTCTAGATTTTCCTTTTTGGAGGAGGTTCTTCTGGGATGCTCATATAGAGAAGGAATGCCGAGCAGCTCTAAAAATTTTGCTCACAAATTTGCCTGTGACCAAAATATGTTCAGTTTTTATTTTGTACTTTTGAGGTAAGAACATGTCCTGTCATTGTTTACTCTGTCATATACATTTACCATGTCTTTTTCTGTGTCTCTCTGGCTTATTTTTGTCTTTTCTAAGTTTTCAGTTATGGAAGAAAAATACACTTTTATTGTAATTCTGTTGTATATCACAACAAAGCTTGCTGCCGCACATTTAACAGAAGAGCAAACAGGGCACTGTCTCCAGTCAGTGTCAGAATACTATTGTATACAGCATATTGAAAGTTCCTGCACGTACATTTGTGCTGTTCTTTTTATCAAACAGTGTTTAACAATAGTTATGATGGTTTTGATAAATCATCAAGCATCATATATGCAATTTTCTCATCTCCCTTCAGATCAGCTAACAGGCTGTTCCAGATTTAGACTGACAGACTTGGACAGATCTTAAACACAGTCATTAGCAGTTTGACAGGGTCCACTTAAGAGCCTTTGAGGCTTCAGCTGCTCACCACATTGTTGATCAGCTGAAGATTGGCTCTGTTGTCATAGAGATGCTTCACAGAGTTCATCGCATCATGAGACAATGTCAGCAGTTTGATCATGAAAACTAAAGCCCTGTGCAAGAAAAAAGTGTCTTACCATAAAATAAACACAATTGAATAATCACTCTTCAATTTTTTCCAAATGGCATGCTCTTATTTCATTCACAGGCTTGTGAAAGTAACCCAGCTCGAATACATATCTGTTTCAATCTGTTTTTGTCTTGTGTTATTGATTTATTCAACATTTCTTTTACGGAAAACTTTTTTATATGTGTAAACTTTTGGCCAATAAATCCATTATTGTAATTTTTTATACATAACAGCTATTGCTTTATGATGAAAGACCAGCAAAGGTCAATGTCATGTATAGTTGTTACAGAGGAGATATGACATCAGTTATATTCTGTCAGTGTATTAACAGGCTATTTCAATTTAACGAGAAGGGTGCTGGAGAATATGAATAATGCCTGAAGTTTGCAAAGGCTGGTTGTATTCTTCCCACCTCTCATGAGGGATGTTAATATTTATTTATTCAGCATCCAAAGGTTATGAGAGAAGGTCATTCCTTTTGTATTCCATGACTCATCTATTGTTGTTGTTGAGTGTGACGGTATTTGAGCCAAATGTTGTTGGTCAAGCAGTCACATATCAACTGACCTCATAACACAAGGAGCATGATTTTCAGTCTGAGGCGTATTGAAAAGTTTTGAGCAGTGTCAGGGTAATCATTAAAGTTTACCACAAATTTTGTCCTCATAATAATTAGACATACTGAAATAGATTGTTCCTGGAGAAAGTGTTATCCAGAAGATTAAGAGCGAGTTTGGCATATATTACTTGCTGAAAAGGATTTGCTGTCTCTCGTCGTCATTAATGAGCAGACAAGAGCTCAGTGGTGCTCTGTAATTCTGTTCACGGAAAAGCCTTCTTAGTCATTGACATTAGATATTAAAAAGGATTAAGAATATCAGGAGGATATTTGCTTAAGGGGTAGGTGCCTCTTTGGAGGAGAAGAGATGAGCAACAGAGGCATGAAATGACTTCTCATACTTTAGATAAACCTAGCTACAGCTTGAGGTGGAATGAAAATATGCTACTTTTGTATTCCATACATGTGAAATTGATATTATTTAGTGTTTCAGAAGTATCTCTGTATGACAGGCCCCTCACATGCTGTATGAAGCCCGCATTCATCAAAAGAGAACTGTGCAAGTGAGAGAACAAAGCTTAACTCTTTACTAAAAAAACAATTGGAAGCTTCAAATTGGAGAAGGTAGTGAATAACTTCTTTTCCCTTCCTCTGTGGATAGCAGACTTGCATAACCTGCAAAAGGAATTGTTTATTTACATGCTTTTAAACAGAAATCATTGACACTATCTATCTTCATCATGGACTTGCCTTGTCTCACACCTCAGGCTTCCTGAGGTAACATGGCGTTTAGTGAAATCACTTTGCTCTGTGATTACAATTTTTACGCTTGAGTGCAGATCCTTTGTGCTAAATGGGGCTCCTGTTGTTCCGTTAAAAGCTAACATCCAATTGTCAGAACAGACATTATTTTAACAAAAAAGTGCCTCATTTGTACCGATAGGGGCACAAGTCTTTGGATTTCTCCTGTTTGCTGCATGCAGGCTGTGCATTTTCTGACTCATGCAACATGTAATTTCAAGATCCAACAATATGCAAAAAGAAAGTAAACTACAGCAGAAGGAAGATGTTTGGCAGAAGAGCCCAAAAATGTCCAAGGATAACAAACCACGTCATAGAAGAATGGGGTATTTACACATCAATGTACAGCGAATCCCTGGAGTTCAATTAAAACCATGTCACTGAACCTCTTTTTCTTTTTTCGTAGCTTTTACTGTTTACTGATGTGATGCAGATATTTTTCCTTCCTGCCAGGTGTTTTTTAAACCTCTAATTTATCCAGCCACAGATGAAGTACAAGAACGTTTTCCTTTCTCTGAGCAAATCTAACAAGCTCCCAACACAAAATAGATCCAGTGATTCCAACCAGTCAGCTTTCCATGGCGACATTATGAACAAGTTAACATTAACCCTGCACAGCCTGACCAACCAACAAAAGCCAGAAGTTTTTTTGAGGAACTGAGATCTTGACTAATTTTTGTTATAAAAATCCCGAAAAATATCACTTTATCGTTTGTTTATGATATTTTCTAACACATTTGATACAATGGACAGTTTTGGCAACTTTTTTCCTCGTATAAATGTTACGTTTTTGAAACAGAAACTAGTTTTGTGCATGACATTTTTAAATATAGAACGTGTTGACATATTTTTCTTTGTCTTTTTTTTGCCCCACGTAACTCATTTTTTCCCCCACAGGAGAAATGAAAATAGTGATTACTGCTGCGGTGCTCATATCTTCGTCAGGTTTCTCATATAGGATTTCTCATACATATGTGAAGGTTGATTTATTTTTATGCGTTTTTTTTTTTTTTTTTTTAATGTTTGGAATCCTATACTTTTTATCAAACATGCTTCTTGATAAATTCATTGCCATATATGTCATATAAACATCAAACAAGAGTTTAGTATAGCAGTTTTTAAATAAACAAAGGCTGTATTCGAGATTTATCCATCTCCTCAGCCCCCCTTAAATAACCACCTGTAGGATCAGGGAACTCAACATATTAAAAACCTAGCAACATCACTGTTTACTGAAGTGAACTTAAATAAATATAGCAACCAATGACTAACACTTGGTGTTTATTATGGTCTTAGGAACACTAATACCACCTTTGTGATGAAAATCAACACATTTCCAGACGGCAGAGCACGAAAAATGTGCTCACTGCCTACAACAAGCCCTTGGGCAAAAAAAAGTATTTCCACCACTGTCTCCTTTTATTCGCACCCTGTGGTTCTGTCAGAATCCCAGAAGAATTGTTCAGGTGTAGGACGCCTCTTTTAGATTACAGGTTTCCCCATGAATTTCATTTCTTTGCTGTCTTTTGTCTGCTCTGATGATGTCTTGAATCCCTGACATTTCACAACATGCCATTACCTTTGTATCTTTTCACACACTCCATCACAGACTTGATGAAGAGCGATAGGTGTAAAGCTGCCGTCACTCAGAGACCTTTGGTGCCGAATGCAGACTGAGCATGTGAAAGACAAATAAAGGAAAAGAGGGGAAAGATACAGCAGGGTAATGCAGTCATAAAAGACTGCAATGAATTACCACATGCTGTGAAATGGCACCAAATCTCATTAGTGATTTTCGTCAATGGAGATAGCTTGTGACTCCCTCTCTGTCTTTGGCAATGAGAAACTTAATGACTTGTGTGAGGAAAAATGATAGTCCTCCTCAGGTTGCATGTTTATAGCACATTTTATGGACATTTATCTGACAAAGTTACCCAACAGATGGCTAGTCATCAAGGCAGTCCTCATAAGTGCAACAAAAATTGGAAACACCGCAATTGCCTTTGGCAAACTTCATTTAGCTCCTCTCCTGGCGTCATATGTGGCAACTTCCCTAATGAATCCAAAGCTTAAATGCAGTCGCCACCCACAAATGGTGTATATCAAATGGAACGACCCATGTCAGTTTAATTAATAAGGCTGAAACCTGCACATGTGGTTGAAGGTAATCATTACTTACCTATAAAGCATGTTAATGATGAGTGATGCTAGTCAGTCGCCATATGTTTAAAGGTCATTCATTCAAACATACACGCAGTCATCAAGTGGGCGAGAGCACCTTGTGAGTTAGATTAATGCCTATGTGGGACGTTGTTAATGATACGGTGTGGTTTCTCTTACATGTGCATGACACAAATCTCTGTGTGGCCTTGTCAAAAGTGGTTTAGAGAAGTCGAGTGTTTTCCAGACAGTCTTTAGTCACCCATAGGCCTTGACACTTCAGCAGGAGCTTTTTTAACATCACATCTTAGATAAACGTGCACACCAACAACTGAACAGAGACATTATGCTTTACCTGAATTGACAATTTGTTGCCCTTCTTGCATTCCTGTAGGTCAAGTCTGGAGTCTATATTTGATGTTTTGGCTTGGTCACCGTATGTGTTAATGAAATCTGAGGGGCTTTCGGGTATGTAAATGAATGTTGCCCTCTGTCCTTCAGCCTGCCTTTCCTGAAAACGATTGCTAACAGTAGTCTCATGCTCGGCGGCAGATGGCATGAGCGAGTGCGCTCGGTAAGCAGTGACATTGCCCATATTCAGATGCCATGAAGTGCAAATGCTTAGCTGTTTCATGCATAACCGAGGATACAGAAGGTGACAAAGAGAGGAGAGAGCTTACATACACCATGACCTGTCACATTGGATGACGTTTGACATCTATTCTTCAGCCCCTTAGAGGTGACAGTGTAATGAATGGGACACTTTGTGGACACACTACTCTAAATAATGATTGAAGCTCTCATTAATTTGATGGAAAGGTTCATTCGTGGCCGATTGTAGATGGTGGGCATTATTATTTTGATTCAGCATCCACTAAAACCTCACATTGTCTCTGACTGGTTTAACATTTTAACTGCATAGCTCAGCCGAAACACAGTAACGTAAACTTGATCCTTCAGATAATGTCATTGGAATATATCCTAACTGAAGTGTCGTCAGTAATCAAGTGATGAGAAGGAAAATAAAACGAGGCATTAGAGCAATTTATGCAAGGCTTTGCTTTTACATGGGTTCAGACTCTGGTGTAGAAATCTGCAAAGTGTGAACAGATAGGTCCCCTCTGTCGCCTCAGAGAATGGCTCTTAATAGGCTGAGATAGGAGATGAGGGAAGTGTGTGCTCCTCACGCACGAGCCCCCCAGTGATTTCTGAATGATGGGATGTGACAGGGACCAGGGAGGAGGGGGTCCACTGCGGGGCTTCCTCAGATTTTGTCAGCAATTATTCACAAAGAGGTGCAGTCAGACGATCAGCTGTGGCAGCTGCAATGACATTTTCTGTGCTCATATTACATTTCTGGAAGGGTTAGATGGAAAGGATGAGGGTTTTGTCATTTCTCTCCTCTGTTCTGTTTGGGTGAAACTGATGCTGCACAGTGTACTTTGTGTTTCACCGTTACAATGTGCTGCAGCAGTTGTGGTGACAGTGTGAAACCTGGCGTCAACCTTAAACTCTTTTCCCTGTAGGTTCCACTGTAGAAGCGCTTCTTGGTAGCCCTTATTGGGATGTATAGCATCGTTTATATGAATGCTTTATGTCAAATATGCTTTATCAAGCATGAAATGTTGATATGCTGTCGGATGTGTCGTTTAAATGGTAGGAAAGAATTGACATTCACAGCACAGCAATGTTTGACTTCCCCTGGTCTACTTCCGCAACAGGATGTTAATTTTGGATCCTAGCTGGGGGGTACGTTGTGTGTGCAACCCAAGCTGATAAGAGTATTTTAGGCAAAGGTAAAGCAGCGTAGAATTACTGCACAGCTCTGCAGAGGCATTGGCATGCCTTGGAGCATTCATCAGTTGTATGTGCTGGTCCTGTGTGTCGGATTTCTCCTTGCACACATACCACTGCAGCCATTTAGGAGCTGACAAACAGAGGGAGCGCTTGGATCACTGGTTCTAAAAAGCAACAACTCGTATGTCAAACGGTATCAACCAGCCAAGGATCAAACAAGGAAGCTGTGAAGGTTTTTCATGGACTTTGCAAACAAATTGTAACATTGCACTCAGAAAAGTGCAAAAGGCGTTGGGTTCTTGGTGAAACGAGTGGTGTTCAGTGTTTACAGACAAGGATCAGTGGGAGTGTCGAGGTGCTCGTGTAGAACATAGTGATGTGAGGGTGAAGCACTCCCCTCAAACTCCCACATTTTAAACTCAACTCACTGTTTGGAGCAATGCCTTTAAATCTTGTTGATGGTGTTGCCTTGAGATAAGTTTGCCATTGAGGCAAACCAGAAACAGTTTAAAGACCCTGTTGAGGCTGCTTTATTTCGGATGCAAGTGCATTATGGTTCTTCTACCAGTTGAGCTAGATTACACTGCGTGTTTTTTTAATTTTATAAAAACACTTGCGGCAAGAGGTTTTGCTAGTATTTGTGGTACACGCAGCTGTTGGTTCTGCTAGTAATAGAGCACCAAACTAAATACAGACACATTTTAGACTTAATGCTATATTAGTCAAACTACCCAAATGTAGCACCAAGCAGAAATAATTTGGGGGAAAAAGGTAAATAAATTGAAAAAATGGTGGGTGACAGTTAGGGCTGGGTAATTGTTTTTAATGAGGAGTGGATTATTGCTTGTGTTTGTTTAACAACAGATAACATGGGGAACCTAAAAATAATCACACAATAAATTAATCTTGTAATACAGGGAAAAATAATTGCAATTAGATTAATTTTTCAAATTGTTCAGCTCTTGTGAGAGTCAGTGTTGCAGTTTCATACTCTTGGAAAAGAGTCACAGAAACGTGCTATGATGTCACCATTAAGTCGGAATGTATAAACCATATATATTTTTTTTTATTTGTCCAATTTGTCTTTAGTTACTGTCATATTTTTAACTTTCAACAATTCAAATTGATAATCTCAAACAAATCAGATGAAAGAAGACCCCAAATTCACATCTGTGCTCCCTCTTATTCTTGTCATGGTGCCTTTTCCTTTTTAATTACCATATCAACAATCCTATAATGCTGTCTTTTTGCTCTCGTCAGTTAGTAAGGCTTTGCTGTTGTGAACACGACTGATCATCGAGCCTACAACTGTCCATCTATCAGCATGCAGGCGGTCTGGCCAGCTGGTGCCTGCTGGGCTGAGGAGGTGGATTGGGCGAGCCGGGACGTCACCCTGGTGGCAGGTGGGCCCCGTCATCAGGTAGCATAATGCCCAAAGGAGCAGACGGGGCCATCTCTGAGCGGCATGATGGGAAAGGGACCGGGCATGTGTTGCAGAGTAGAGAGAGGGGGAGGCATCTTGAGCAGTGCGTTTGCCAACCCTGACAAATTGGATAAAGCCTCCAGTAGATAGGAAGGGCAGTGCCAGTGTGTGGCTGACATGAGGAGGACTGGCTTGGTGGGTGGAGTGGGCACAGAGTGGGAGGGAGAGCAGATGTGTGTCTCATTCCAGCTCTGGCATCATGCTGAAGTAGAGGAGGAATTGCTTACGTTACTGGATGCTTGCAGACAAACACACATGCACAGAGTAATGAGTGATGTGTGTGTATTTGTGTGTGTGTGTGTGTGTGTTTGTGTGTATCAGTGTGTGCGTGTGTGTGCAAGAAATGTCCTGCCTTTCTGTAACAAGGCAGAAAAGAAATCTGCCTATTATGCTGTTTTCGCACAAACATTGTGTCTGTCTGACTGTGGAAACTCTTCATTCTCTACCTCATTAGTTTTTTTCACCTCATAAAATACTTTTTTCTTTTCTACTCCTATTTCCTCATTTGAAAAATGACTTGAAAGTCATATTTTAGATGCATTTATGCCTTGAAAATACCCGCAGACATGCTGTGTCAGACTGGTTGTGCCGTTTGTTCCATCACAATAACAGACCATACAGAAGACAACAATCTGCAGATTGGCTGTTCAGCAGAAACAAAAGTGCTGCCTGAAGGTGGTGGAGCTGTTTTATTATCCCGTAGAAGCATGTTTATCCAAGAAAATTTGGTCACATTGAATTTCCCATACACAGTTCAATTAGTGTGACACGGTAAAGCTGCTAAAAAACAAACAGCTCTGGTGGTGTCTGTGTGTAGATCACTTGAGTCACAATGAAAGTGTTTAGGTTTGTACATTTCCTTTGAAAAGTTACTGTAGCTCTCAGAGCAGAAACAGGTGGCTAACTGTTGAAAAAATTGCATTTGTTTGTGTATTTTGCATCATTACATCAGACCTTCATTAGGAGGCTGAAATGAAATGGCTTTCTACACAAAATTAAAGTGATTACGGATTTCATTCAGCTAGTTTCAGCACACAATCTGTGCCTGTGTGTAGTTTTATTGCACACCTTGGTTTATTGGTTCAACGGCAGAGGGATTTTGAGAAAAGAGTTGCAGAGACTAACCTTTCTTTTTACTTTCTCATATTTACTTTCACACATACGAGGATTTATTCAGTCAAATTGATTTATGAATACACAAGCATGATACAAAACACATGCTCGGCCTCAGTTGCCTTGTTGGCTGGCAAGGACTACTCACCTTATTCCACTTATAGACCTGTCCTGTCATTGGCTTTCATATTATTGATCCGAGCAACACTGTATCTTACTGTGGGACAGCTGCCATGATACATAATAGAGATGTTACCCATTTGTTAGAGGATGTTAGATGATACATTGAAGCTAACCTGTAGTTGCTCGATGCATCAAGTGAATTTAACTGCCAGTGATTTTCTAAATCACAGTCCCAGGCACACTGTAAAAACAAAACATTGTGTTAACCCTTCATATCCCACCTAATTCTGACCTGTTTACCATGCTATGTTTCAGAGTTTGTAACTGAAGAACCATAAGGTCGAAATTCATCAGTGACACCTCATTTGAAAGATTAAAGTCTCTAGTTTCAGAAAATGTCCATTTTTATATGTGGCTAAAGTTCACATCAGGATATATGCAGCTGAAACAGTATTTTTTCCTCTTCAATTTTTTATAACCAATTTTTGAACATCGTTAACTTCAAGATGCTTCATGCCAGACATAAGACACTCACCACATCTATTTTACACCACATCTTTGTGCAAAATCATTTTCAGGCCTACAATCTTCGGTTTTCGTTTTTACAGTGCAGGGTACCGGGATGTGAAAGTTTGTGTTTGAAGCATCTGGAGGCACCCTCACACCTTTACAATGGGACACACGACCTCCACACTGAGGCTGTGATGTCCCCACACAGACATTGGAAAGTGATCAATGCTTCACCATGCCTGTTTAAAGGGCCATTGTATCTTTATCAGCAGGAAGCGAGCAGATGTCTGATCAATAAGGGACGAGGAACACTGGCAAATGTTTCTTTTGTATGCGGTCACCCAAAGGAAGCCGCTGACCTCCTCTTTTGTTGACCGCCAAGTCAAAGCAGGAGAGTGAAATTTGTATTTGACATTTTCTAGAGGTTTGTTTGTAGCTTATTGATGTTAATTGATTCCAAATCAAGCTTTTTCCAGTTTTTGGACACAAATACTGTGAATCTGTTATATTTTGGATTTTGTAAACACAACTGATATGAGGGTTTCTTATCTTATTGCAGAGATTTCAAAACTGCACAGCTGGCCCTTGCTCTTGTAAACAACCCCCCACATTGTTGCATACTTTCTCAGCCAGGGGAGGATACTGCTTCCAGCTAATGAAAAAAACTTTCATTTTTGTGCCATTTAACCTCCCAGACAAAATATTTGTGTTAGGTTCCTCCTGAAGTACCAGTTTACTTTTTCTAAATGTATTTTGGTATTTTTTGTCCTTTACCTGACCTGTTCATGTTGCGTTTCACTGCAGACAGACATCAAAAAAGCTGAAAATCACTTACCTAAACATCAAGTCATGAAATTTTTCTTGCTTCAGAGGAAGCCTCTGAAATGTCGTGGCATGTCTTATTCGTACTTAGCAAGTTGACTCTCATCTCAGTCATAACACAGGGACAGGTACTGCCTGCTGCTCTGTCATTCTACAAGTAGTCATGACACTTCAACTCTCTCAAGCAAAGAGGCTTTGTCTCAAACCAACCTTCCAAACAAGCAAGAGTTCAACCAGAGTTCATGAAGAAGTTGAGAGGGAGAGCAGGGTTTTTGCTTTCCCCTTGTGTCAGATACTCCCCACCTTTTCTGTCCTGCTCCTCTGGCAAGAGAAGTGCTTCAAAGTGCTGGTTAGTTGCAAATATGTAAGGCAAGGTTTCTTTCTACCAGCCTCTCGTTTGAAACAAGTATGCTGCACAGGAGGTTTGTCGTCTTTCAAGGAATATCAAGAGGAATCTTTGACTCAGCAGGCCCCGGAGGAACACTTTTGAGCTTATCAAAAGTGCACTTTGCAAAGAAATTCTTGTACAGTCCACCTGGCTGAGGGAAACCCCAGGTGATATTGTTTTAAACAAAAAATGATAAAGTTCAGGGATGGTGTGTAGGTGGGGAAAACATCACTTCTGTTTTCAGAGTTCATCATGATTTACTCAAGGGAGAAAAAGACAAAAGCTTTATCAGTTGCTGTGCCTACCATCTCACTGCAGACAACACACCTGCACTTAAAGACCTTATTGTCACTGATGTGCTTGGACACATGCATGCAGGCACACAGACGTGCATTCTCACACACATAAACACCCACACGCAGAGCCTCACCAGGTCATGTGCTTTTCGCTGTCAGTGATCCATGTGTTGGCGTGCTCTACGGCTGTTCATTGATGTGGCTGGCTGTGTAGACAGAATTGATTTCTCTAACAGGCCATAAAGCATAATGCTACAGCTTTATGCTGCCAGACTGTGCAAGGCCACCACCTTGAAAGGAAGTTGAAGCCATTGTTAAATAGATTCATGGATAATGTAATAAAATTGGGGGGAAAAACTACTGTATTTATGGGGTAACTCACTGGGCTGTATGTAGCTACTCCATAAACTCTTTCTTGTGTCACCTTAACACTTCGAGCAGGTGTAAATCAAAAACTTGCTTACTGAATCTGAGCTTTTCATATGAGAATAAAAACAGTGTAAAACAATAACAAGTCACTGTGCTTCAATATTAGATTAAAATTCAGCAACTGTTGTTTAAAAGGTCAGACAGCCATATCATAGTTTTTTTTTTTCTACAATGAAGATAGAAAATCTATTTACAGTAAGGCATGAGTGCATGTTTAGATGTATAATTCTACCTTGACATGATGCAAGTACTGATTCATTTCAGAGGGCCACACCAACAGGCACGAAAAATTGATCCTGCAAACTATTAACTTATTTCCCCATTGTAAAATGCACTTACTTATATATTTTGATTATCTGCTACTGGTCACCAGAAGATTATGGATATTCTGTAAACTGTGACACTGTGGTGCGGGTTAGATACGAAAATACAATCATGGAAGTGATAAACAGTAAACACACAAACAGTCATTAGATCAGAGTTTCATTTCATGTTGTTAGACCCCACATATACTGTAAAAATTTGAAGCAAGTTTATACAAATTAACAATAACATCTTTGGCTTCATTTTACCTCTTCAGTGAGAAAAATATCTTTGTTTTGAGCTTGCAGTTTATCTATACCTAACATTGTGTGGAGGGTTCTGTTTCGACCTGGATTGTCTGAAGTTTGGAAAGTGTTTTCTTTTGGGTTTGTGTCAGAGTTTAAGAAATGTGTCCAAGCAGTCGAGAGAAACTATAAATGGTCTCTATCCTTGAAGAAGCCATCTCTTTTTAATACCCACCTGTCATCAGAAGGATTTCCATCCCTCCTTTGAATTATCACTTCATGGACAGATAGCGTGGTCCATAAGACTCTGGTCTATACTTTTTTTGTCCAGATACAAACAAATGACATTAAGTGGCTGTAAGCAGATTCCCAAGAATTAAAGATAAGAAGTTACACTTCTAGGTTTTATTCTTACCTCTGACCTTCATGCCCCCCAAACAGAGAGATTTTAGAGGGAGTGGCTCTCTCTTCTGACACCTCTCTCTAATTCATATCAGAGCAATCCCTGCTGGGAAATCTGCAACATTAACAAAATTCAGCAGAGGTCACATTCAGTCATAGAGAGTTCAGCTTTGTAGGAAACACTGAGAGAAAAGAAACTGCTCACTCAGTTCACAGCGAGCATTTCTGTGTTGAAAAAAAGTCTAAGATAAGCCACGAATGAAAAGACATTTCAAACTGGTTGATATCTAAACCATCTAATGTTAAAAGTTGATCAGCTGCTAATGTCAAGTCCAAATTTCACCAGGAAATTTGCTAAAATTATAGCAGAAGATCATCACATTTTCTCTCTGCATTAAGAGTAATTCTCAAGTTACATGGTGTATAAATTGAAAATGACCATTTCATAGATCATCAAAGTCACCAAGTGAAGAAATAAAAGAGCAGAACCATATTGATGTTCATTACTTTCTGCTTTAAATTCTGTTCCTCACCACAACACTCCTGCTAACTTCTCTGTCTGTCATGTATCAGTACATTAAAACAGCATCCAGTGATCAGCCGTCCTTCAAATTTAGTGCTTTACACTCAAAGTGTCTGTGAATGCCCAGTCTGTTTCTCTTTATCAGCAGGGAATGATAGAAACAGTTTTCTTACACATAATCTTCTTAACATCATTCAGCCCATTAACTGTATTATATATGAGATTTTTGTATGAAAATGCAATGTGTAAAAGTTTATTAATCTCATGCTGCATGATTCTTTTGGAGAAATGAGAAATGCTGCTACAATCATCATTCTTTTCATCCTTTAATCAAGTATTGTTCTATTATAAAACAAGATTTCATATAAGAAATATGGATAGTTGAAAATGTTGCAAACAGGATTTTGCCTTTCTTTTTCATAGCTATGTCTAAATTAATTATCTGATTATGCAAACACCAATACCAAGATTTTAACAATACAAAACTTGTTTTTCTAATTAAAGTGACTCTTTGATTTGCTTAATCGAGCTTCAAGTGGCAATGAATGTCCCTCATGCCGTTGCACGTTGCAAAAGTCAGGTTCAGAGCAGCAGCAAAGTTTGTTGCCACAGTGTTGTCTTCACAAGGAATAAAACAATGAAAACAGCTTTTGGGTTTTCATGTTTTTTTTTTAAATTCAGCATAAAATGCATTGTATTGATTCATCAAGCTCTTAAATGTAAATTTAGACATTCCTGCATCAAAGAGTTGTTATGCACTAGTCAAAAGTCCTCAGTCACACCAGATGTGGATTTGAGATAGTTGTTACTAAACATCCCAAGGTTTTCCCATCCCAGGAAAGGGAGGAAAAGGGGTTGAGAAGAGAGGAGTGGAATATGAGGAGCAATATGTAACGATGCACAACCTCCCTTTACTAAGGTTTGAACTGGTAGACAAGCCTCGATTTTGAATATCGCTCAAATGGATGGTTGCAGTGAGATTTTACAAAACTGTATTGGACACCTATACTACTGAAAGTTATCTTCTGAAATACAATTAGGTCCAAAAATCTCTTTTTGATATCTTTTTTTATACTTCAACAGTTTTACTACTCCTTGATGTCTAATATGATCTAATTCTGCTTTTATTACTTTATACATAACTGATCCTCAGCAGGCCCCAGTGACATATCCTTCAGATCACAAAGCAACATCTTGGCCCTGTTTTTGAAATCCTGTATCAGACTAACTTTAAATGTTAGCTCTACAATTCAATAAAATAATGCCCGAGCTCTCCTCCTTTTAATGTGGACGGATTCTGCAGCTCGTTATGCAATTAACGTTTCCCCTCTGCTTATTTGACAAAGTATATGGATAGGCAGCCCTCAGTGATTACTTAAAGCCTTGTGAGCAGGAATAAAGTCTCACAGACAATCAATCTTTGTCAGGGGTGACATGCTAGCCTGCTCTGTGTCTGTTTCCCTGCTAAAAATTGACTTACATTAGGCTTAGCACTCAGACATTGCTCTGCTGCTCAGGGTGTCAGGCAGCGATTCCCCGGCTTACGCTCCACATCAGGATGCCAGAGTGTATCATTGATTCATTGATTGTTAGCCTCTCAGACTTTTTGCTTTTGGTGCAACTAGTACACACTGTCTCACAGTCAATGCAGTTGAGGATATGTGAAGGTAAGATCATCTTTACATCAGTGTTCTTCTTGGGACAGAACTGTTAGACATGAACTGTAACCTGAACAGTGCAACATGTTTTTAGAGAGGGGCCATAAAAACTGTTCAGCACTTTCTTTTGTGAGCATATTTCCCCCAAAAGACCATTTTTAGAAGGTAAACTGATGTAGAAGAGCCACTCAGAGGTAGTTAAATCAGAAGTACTTTACTTTGCTTCAAGGCAAAATACAATCATTTTAGAGTTTTATAAATTAAATTATGACTCTGTCTGTTACAGGAAGAGGACACTACCCATTAGCATAGCTTTTATTAGTCACTGTTTTTCAATGGTTTCCCCCTGAACTAATCTTTAAGACATGGCCCCCCAAAAATACTCACATTGCTCACACAAAAGATGTTCAAAGTCATGAAATTAGACTTTGATCCCATCCCATTTTGGGCATCGTAACGTAATGAGATAATATTTATTACTCTCAGATATCAAACAAAGACCTTCCCTACCATCTAACAAGTAAGGATAAACTCTCAAGTCAAAATTGCATTTGTGAACCACAAGGATGTCACCTTATACTTTATTATGATGGAGCACTCAGTCTCTGTCTGCACGTCACTGATATCATTTTACAATCTAACATCAGTTGAAAAGGTATCAGTGAAAAATGGAAATAGATGCAGAATGTGATAACTTGACAGAACATTGAAGCTTCATAACATTCTGGAAGTATGAAAACAAATGTAAAAATGTTTGTCTATTTGGAATTTAACTCTAGAAGCAGGAGTTTGGGCAGTGGCAAAGAAAGACTGGGAAAGTAATAAAAAGCTAAAAGAAGCAAACACTGCGTGCCCTCTGGCCCCTACTTCACAGGTGACTTTTTATTTTTTTTTTAATTACTAGTTAAATTTCTGATAAGGGAACTCTTCTTGGTGCCCAAGAAATTGGTGCCTAAAAATAGTACACACATTGCTCACACAAAGAAATGACTATGGGTAATGTTATACACTGCTGTAGTTTGGTCGAATTTAGTGGTTTTGAATGGATTGCGGTGGACATATAGATTTTGGCCTTGACTGAATGCAAATAATAGAGCAAATAGAGGTTGAATGCAACCTGCTTCAATTCAATCCTTTAACCCATAAGGACTCATGTCATGATAAATTAGCTTAAACTTGAGTCTACATAATTATTCCTGTCTGCAAGTTTAACAGCGTCCAGCATCCCTTAACTCCAGCTCCTTGTGTCTTGAGTCACTGGTCTGTCTGTGAGCAATGGCAGCACACAGAAAAGAAAATCTTCGCCAGGTGTCCTTCACTGCCAACCGCTCGATACACCGAAAGCCCTGAAAAGTTGGCTGTCAGAAGATAGCGGATGGATTCCAAGACTGAATATTTTAGCCTCATGCAGAAAGACACATTTTGTGAGACTGTTTCCAGCTGGAGGAAGTTTGGTTTGTTGTGCATCACTGACGGCTTTGTCAGAAAAAAAAAAAAGTATGTAAAAATTAAGTCTGTCAACAAAAGCTTGCATCTCATTTCACTTTTGGTAACCTTTTCTAAACTGTGTCTATACTTTACATTTCCTACCTCTTGATGGTTTCTGATTGAAATGATGGTCAAATGGGAGACGGAGAGCTGCTTGGCGGAGGGATGGTAAATAAGTAGTGGTTATAAGAAATGGTCCCTTGGCTATGAAAAAGGAAATTGAGTGGTGCCCATGCGGTGGAAAGAGCACAGGCTAAGTATCCAATTTTCCTCTCTTGAAGCTGGAGTAAAATATAAAACTTGGGGGTTGTTTTGAAGTGTTTGTATTCATACTGCTACTCTGCTTTCATACTGTTAAACTTGAGAATGGTTTTACTACGGACACACATTACTGCTATTTGTTCTTTTCTGTTGCTCTTCCTTGCTGACTTTAACGGCAACAAATGGGCAACAGTTCTATAACAGAAATAATAAAACCTTGCATTGGTCACAGCATCTATTGTGATCATTTAACATCAATCCAAATTGTAAAATGCAACCACCTTGACTGTGTTAAAAATACTCTCTTAACCAGCACAGCCTGCCCTCGTATGCTGATCTATACTCTCTTAGGCTGCTGAGGATTTTGCATTACTGCCCCTGATCAGAGCACTGCTCAAAGATTAAAGTCACTTTCTAAGCATGCCTCCAATCCAGCACCACAGTTATCACACTGCTATGATCACGCTATCAAAGCTTATGCCCACGCCTCAGCAGACATGCTTGCCAGCCCTTTTAAGGTCCTTTTGGCATTTTCACCCTTATTGGAAAATTTTCAAGAGAAGACACAGACAGGAAACACAGAGAGAAAGAGGTGTTGTGACATGTCACAAAGGTCACCGGCTAGTCGCCACTGCCAGGGGTTGTTGTTGTGGTTGTTGTTGCAGTTTTGCTGCACATACAGCTACCACACAGCTCTTTAGTGTTTGAAGCTTTTAAGATCCTGTAAAAAAAGCTAACCTGTGCCTTCTCACTTCAGGTAACACTTCTATGGAGACTCAGTGACAGTATCTATGTAGATGGATGATAGGGATGCATGGCAGCATGCTTGCTGGGGGCACTGAATGAAGAATTGCAAGTTTTCTTTGCTCATTAGGATTCTGCAGTGGCCGCTGAGTGAGGCTGCGATGAGAAGAACTGATGAGAGGAGAGGCAAAGGAGGGCCAGAAATAGATCAAACTGAAGCGGAGTCCGGAGTACTGGTGGGCACGGAGGGGGAAGGAATGCTGGCCCTGTAAGGCTGGCCGCACTAAATGGAGCTGTCTGACTGGATTGCAGATAGAGAGGCGCCCAGGAGAATGATAGCAATAGCGAATGAGCTAGCCCACTAATGATGGGAAGTATTTAGGATTGCTGATAAAAGTAAGAAGGGGTCCTTTCTGTGATTGGCAAGGATGAAGATTATAGAACCCCTCAAGCTTTTCTCTGCTCCCCCTCCTATTTCACTCCATCTTTCCCCTCTGTTATCTCTTCTTAGTTTTGCTGTACTGACTGTGATTAGTGAAGAGATAAGAGGCTCATGATTCTTCTATTTTCTGCTCCATTAGTCTGACTCACTTCATGCGGTTGGTCTGTGTCAGTGGCCAAGTGGCTGTTCGTCCTCTGGCCTCAGAAGGAAGATGAATTCCTTCTGTTTTTTCAAGGCCTCTCACTCCTCAGTCTTTCATGAGATGAGCCGTGCAGCTCTGCAGTGCTTGCTGCTTGTTCTTTAAGTTGGAGTGGATTTTTTTTTCTCTGATGTTTGTGGTGTATGAAAGATAGGAGAGGAGGGAGTGAGGTCATTAGCAGATGTTTGAGGCCGGTTTCTCAAAAAGCTTACAGCATAAAATGAGCACATTGAATTTCTTGTCGTTGTGATTTATCATGGGGAAAGTTAAAAAATGTCCACTTTAAGGATGATAATTGCAGACTCTTGGAAATATGACCCAAGGTCTCCTCCAAACAGACCATCATCGCTGTGCTGTGTGCTCTAAAGCTCTGTGGATGGTCGACATTTAAGAAACATCGCCTTAAGTCATGACTTTTCTTCATTCTTCTTCTGCGTTAACCTTTCTCTCCTCCTCTTTCCCTCCTACTACATCCTTATTCCCCTTTTTCTCCCATTTCCTGTCCTATCCTGAGGACCTCATATGACTTTCTTTCTTTTCAGATAATATTTTTCTCTTTTAGTACTCCTCCTCTAATGTGTGTTTCTCCCATATTTCCGATGATCCAAGAGTGGAAATGGAAGCAAATAAAGCAAAGCAGTGAGGTAGAACCCCACAGCCTCATCTGGTAATGAGCTTGGAAAGTTCCCAGTCACAAGTACACCGTCTCCATGGAGACCAAAATAAAGTTGCTGGCACCATCTGAACTCGGTGTCTTTGAAGGCCCCCAGCTTGAGTAAACAATGCCAAGGTCAACGCTTCTAGTGGTCGGTTTCAGCATATGCGACCACAAAGACATGCGGCACTCTTTGAGGATGTCGTGGGAGCTTGTGCTCCTCATTTTTTTTTTCAGCAGGACCTTTTCATTTGACTCACCAGACCACCCTCACCGTCATTTACCACACATCTCACTCCACTCCAACTTGCTTCCTTTTGCTTTAGTCTTTGCTTCATGAACTGTCTAAATCCTTTTTGTTCCAGGAGACAGATGCCAGGCATATTATATATTTACTTGCTTGTGTAAGGTTTAGATTAAGACATACTTTTAAGTGTTCTCCCTGTATAATTTTGTGTTCCTAAATGCCCTCTTTGTCCTTCTGCTGCTTTTCTTTCTTCTCGTCTCCCCTCTCCCCTCAGGCCACCTCCATTTATTGTTCAATTTAATTATTAATGTTCTTAATTCTAAAAGAGGGAACAAAGCTGTTCTGTTGTTTATTTATGCCTTTGAGCTCTGACTCATTCAGTCTTGCTCGCACAGTTGCTACAGCAGAGTCACAAGTCATTACCAGTTAGCTAATTACACATACAGGCACCTTCCCACACACACAGCACAGACGGCTGGTATTGTCACATTTGGTTGTGGAGGCAGGCTCTCTGGCACTGTGAGCTCAGCGTAAACTTTGGGTCATATTTGGATCTGTTGTGTTCAAAGCTTGGTCTCTGAGATTAACAACTCAGTGGTCATTCTGGCTCTGTCACAGCCATTTTATTTCCACTGCAGTCCAGACTAAACATGGGAACTTAACAGAAATAAACAGACCATCATTTTTTGTGTGTTGCAAAATCTGCAAAATAACACAATGCAACCTTATGTTTTTGAGGTTGTGCTCAAAAATAACACATTTTCCTTGCATATTTTCAGAGTACAATGTGCCTTTTTCTTTCTTTCATTTTTTTCTTTACAAGTATCATAATTTAAGTAGAATCCAACGGATAAAAGGAATTGAAAACACACCACACATTTTACATTATTTAAATAGAGATAAAGGGTATGTGCACTGCAAAAAAAATAAAAAATGTTTCATACAAATTTGCTTTTCTTGGAGAGCCAACTGAAGGTGTCATATTTTTTTTCTTTTGGTATCCTTTAGTAATATGTTTTTATTTTGGACTCATCAGGTGACTTATCATTGCTCATGTTAAGACTAGTATGATGTTTTAACCAAAAGTAAGTACTTCACACTTTCATAGATTTCAGTTTTTTTCTCTAGAGGATGTCTTCTTTGCATATCTCACCACTTTGTTCTTGTCATTGATGTAACTCATTAAGCAGTGCTTTGAAGCTCCCTGTCCACAGTCTACATGTGTGGACTAATACAAACACAAGGATCAAGTGATGGCGCAGTCTATATGCAACAAACATAAACGGGCTGTGTTCATCTTCTTCGATAAGAACTTAATAAGACATCAGTTTTTAATGACCTATAAATTGCACATAATTACCTTTTGTATGTCATACTCCCTTTCAAAATAAGCTTTGTTTGTGTACCAATACTGAACATAGACTACATGCAGAATGGTCAGCGTGGTTCTGTCTTTTGTAATTGTATGGTTTTGAAGCCAAAAGATCCCCATCACTGGCACCTCCAATGTGCAATCAGAGTCTGTGCAGTAGTGAATCTTTCCACAAAAAAAAGAAAAATATTATCTACATTTTTTCTTTCGAAAGTCTAATCTCCTTTTGGCTCTCTTTCCTGAAGTATTTTACTATTTCAAAATAACTACACAAAAATGGCAATCGGCAGTCATCCTAAAATGTAACCTAAAACGCAGGTTTTAATATCTGATAAAAAAAATTCCAGCATTTTAAAGTTTTAAAACATAACTTTGGTTGAGATTTTTTTATTTCATTTTTCAATTCCTGTATAATGTTTTCTCTGTTTACACCAGACCACTGTTTCTCCCTTTTGCCCTCCTGACATCAGATTTAGGTGTAAATTTGAATGTTGATCAGTTCTTTCCACATGCTTTGCTGCCAGTTCACACCAACAAATGCAAAACAAGCACATTTGTTTATGTTAAAGAATGTCAAAAAAGCAGCAAAAACAACTATAAAACAAGTTTATCCTGGACAATGTCAGTTTTTGTATAGAAAAGAGACAAGTTTTCATTTTCTTAAGACTTTTCTCACAATTACTTTCAAAGTCTAGCAAGTTGTTTTTTATTAACAACCAGTTCATGGTAGTTCATGGCTAACAATTATAAAATAACAAATTGTGAAAGGTCGTATCCGCTTCAGGGATTAATTAGCGCACAACACTTACACATCCATTCTGTAAAGGTCAGACCAAATGTCATAGTTTTTGTCTGAGTCTGAGTTACAACCTTTTTGAGTTTAGTGTGTTCAAATTCATCAAAGTAAACACCACCACAGTTTAGAAGCTGCGTGACTACAAAACTAAGCAGCACATACCACTGCTCAGGCTTGTATATGTGCAGGTAGTTGAGATCCTGAATTGTGACTCTGGGTTTGTGTATGTGCATCACAAACGACAGTGTGTCCACACTCCCACATGCTACAGGCCACATATCTAACCATTAATTGGGGCTGAGGGCAAACCCAATACAGATGGTATTTGCACTGTGTGATGAAGAGGATTTTCTGGGTTTACTGCAATCTGCAGTGCAGCTAAGGGAGGAGAGGACAGACGAGGAGGCCGGAAATTGGAAAAGAGAAATGGGAGGAGATGGAGAGCTGAGAGAGAAAGTGACAAACATTCAGAGGAGATTGGAGGCAGGGCTGCACAGAGAGGAGGAAGAAGTAATATGAAAGAGACTTTCTGCTGTGCCTGAGCTCTCTTTGATCAGATTGTTGTAGCACTTTGTTCATCAAGCACGATCGATCTTTGCTAACCTTCTTTTTTTTTGGCTCAAATATGAATGTGTGTGATCAGAGAATCCAGATTGACATAGTTACCCTAACACACGACTTATAACATGCACAGGGGGTACATTATTCAGGACAGAGTGCTTAAACTAGCCCCCCACCTTTCTTTAAAATCCCAGCTCATCCTATAATTATTACTGATAGAATCTCTTAGAAACTCATTCAACTTCTTAATGTGCAAAGTTAACTTGATGAACAGCGAGCAATAATGCATCCGTGCCCTCCATCAGTCACCATTAAAACTGAGGGCTGGCCATTGCATCTCAATATAGCATTATGAGCGGTGGGGATTCTCATGAAGATGGAGCACTCTGCATACTTAAACGGACAGGAAGCCTCGGTCGCATCCTGCAAATGAACAGCTACTCTACTGTAAACTTTCTGAACGACTGTCAGCTTTGATTCATGTGAATGATTACATGAACTGATAAGTGGTTTGTGGCTTAAGAGGGAGCTGTTGATGCTGGAACTGCTGTGAAACACATCGTCCCTTCCCACAAAGTGACTTGAAGTACCATCTTCAGGCATTCACATTTCTTTTACTGACATTTTTCACTCTCAGAACAACCACTTTGATCCCTCAGTGGCCTTATTGTTTCTCTGCTTACAAAATGTGCATAAACACAAGATTCTTGGCTCACAATGTGCATAAGATCACTTGTTTCAACAGTAATTCATAAAAAGGACATTATGTTAAATCTCTAATAAGCCAAACTCTTGTGTCCTTTCTTAATCGCACATGCTGCTCACACATCTTCCCACAGATGCATCAGCTCATAATACAGAGCGATTTCCTTTCTATACTCTCTATACAGCTCACATGATAAATGTTTTTTTTCTATTTGACTGCCTTTTTTAATCTCTCTGCTGTTTCTGCAGTCTCCACAGTCATGTATGAATTCAGTTGTTGCACTAAGATAAGCTTAAGATGTAATGTCAAAGTATAGCATACCCCTAAAGAAAATAGCGACGCAGTATATGGTCCAATTTGAAAGAGATCGACTGTATATCTGCAGGGAAAAGCTATTAAATGCGGCAGTGGTCCAGGGCAAGCTCTGGAGACATGTTGAGACAAAACACCAGTGTGTGGTGGTGGGGTGCTGTGAGAGGAGAAAATATCACGATGAAGGATTGCCATATTTTAGAGAAGTTCTTGAATCACTGGTTTATCAAGCTCTTCATATCTCTGCTGCAGAGAATACCAACAATGATTGCCTGGAGCTAGTGGATCTTTATCTTAGCTGTAATCTTTTCTACATCCCCATGATGTGATGAATACTATAAATGATGATTATGATTATGATTGAGCAGAGGCTTAAGCTGAATATCTGATCATTAACATGCAGGATTAATGCTTTTTGTTCTTAAAATACTCGAGGTATCTATCTTGACTTGGATTTCTTAACAAAACAACCAAAAAAGACATCACAGGATACAAATCAAAGAGCGTAATATATGCAGAGATGGCCCCCTACTAGTTGGAGCTGCCACAACAAAGAATTTCTCCTCTCAATTATTGTGCTCAAAACATTTTTTAATTACAGAATTACAATGATATTTATTGAAAATTGAGGGGTAGACAAAATTGGTCTCCTTTTGGCAAAATACTCTGAATGTGAGCAAAGAGTTGAAGAAAGTATCTCTCTAAGGAAAAAGTTTACTAATGATGAATAGTGGAAAGGCAACCACCTAGACCACCAGAGACAGAGAGTTTGTTTGTGAGACCATAGCAAGCTTGTCACACCAACAACACATCATAAGATGTATGTTACTGTAACATAGCCACTGTTATTTCATATTTTCCTTCTGCCTTGAGTGTCCGTAAACACCCTGTTCTTGTCCATAAAATCGCAAAGACATCCAAATTCACAAGGCAACTTTTTGGGTTCAGGTAGAGTACCCCACTTTCATCTAATATTTCATTCTGACATGATATGCTCCGGAGTAGAAGCTGCACGCTGTAGCAGGGGAAAACTGGCTTGCAGATTTTATTCTCTTGCTCCTTCTTTTTCCTCATTTATCCGCTGTAGTACAGTTATAGGCTATAGAGTAAATAGATGCCATATGACTGATATCACCCCCTCACACACGCACACACACACACTGTGCTATTAGAGAAATTAGCTTTTCAGACCGAATATGAAAATGTTGCAGCTGTAAAAATCAGATTTTTTGGATTGTTGTATGTGGTTTCTGATATCTATGGAGCCTTAAGTGGACACTTGATGAACTACAGTTCTCAACACTTTGTTGTCATTTCGCAGCCAGAGGTTGCCTCTTGAGTACAAAATGTAACAGCCATCAAAAAAGATTAATCTTTTAGGCTGTAAAATATGCTTTTTTGTAGCACTTCATTAACATTTCTTAATTTAGAAGAAAGTTATTGTCAGTACTGATTATTGTAACAGCCCTTAAACTGGTACTTAGTAAGTTCCAGCATAGGGTTGGAGATTTCAGGGTGGCTCCCAGTATAAGTCTCATTCATGGTATCATAGTGCAGTGATGTTCTGTTATTGCAAAACAACCGTGTATTACTTAACAGTCAAGATTCGCTGGATTATAAAACCTTCTCCAAGAGGGAAATGTTCATTTTCACTGGCCTATGATTTGATATCTGAGATAAAATAATGTGAATGATCATTTTATTCTCAACTAAATGATGGTTGTTAGCCAACAGAAATCATGTCTTTGTCATAAAGAAATATCTATAGGGAGAGTGTTATTATTGAACTGCAGTCATCTTTTATTCTCTTTAGCGTTTAGTGCAAGTTATGCCATATATGTGAGCCTCATCTCGCTAGTATGTTGCTCACAAGACTGCATTACCATTGTTTGTCAGTAAAATGGGCCATACTCATTACATTGGACTACTTGACCTCAAAGTCAATGTATGGCAGGTTGGTGAAACTCTCTCTGCGGACTTGAGTACATCATCCACCTTTTAAATGTGGAATAGCTTTGGCTTGCAAATCTCTTTGCTCCTTTTCTTGGCTTCTCCTCACTGCTGTCATCCTCTGGTATTTTGCAGCTGTCAACTTTCTCTTTAGCCAGTTAACTGCTGTTCACGTTACCCTCATTTATATCATTAATTCCACTGTGAGGAGTCATTAAGTAGCGGTTTGGTGAGTCAGATTGGTCGGCAAAAAAGTGTAAGTCGATTTGAATACTGGTATGTGTGTCAGGTGTATTGAAAATTGTACCCCAGGCGGGCAGCTATACATATCCATATTGATATTTGTGGAGAGTGATTTTATGAGAAGTCACTTTTATCATGTCTGAAACATACGGCTCCAACTACAGTCATATGCATCTATAAAGTGGAGTTCTTCAGATATTAATAACACTATCACTCTGTCTGAAGTAACATGAAATGCAAAATTGGATTTCAGAAGAAGTGCCAGTCTCTGTACAACTGTGTTAAAACTGAAATATTCCTTTGTGCTTCAAAAGCAAGTCTACTCAGTGTGTTGCAAATGGCTGCTATAGTAGAAATTGTATTGCTTCCATTGGCAGCCAGTTGAGCAGTTTTGGAATGGAAAAGAATAACTAATTCCAGGTTATTTATCACATGATGGTAGCAAACAATACAAGTGCAGTGCCAGCTGAAAATGCAAAGCTCAGGAAAGATAATTAAAATCGGTAAAACTTTCAGTTAAGTAGAAATTATGTAATAAATGAGTTTCTTTCCTGAAAAACAAAGAAGAATACTCAGAGGTGTGCAAATGTTTTGTGATTTTCCAAGGTGCTCACCATATTTCAAGTTGAAGCCCACAAAAGAGGTTCAAAACTGTCGATTATGCAGACTAACCTTTGTTCTGATAACTCTGTGACCTAAAAAAGCAAACAAGATCACTGGACACATTAATCATTACTTGTATAAGGCTATTTTACATGCTTTTCAATGTGTTGAAGGTACCTGACAAAGTGATTTACAGTGGGTGACGTTAAAAAGCCTTTTTTGTAACACTGCAAACAGTTACATGAGTGATAGGTTTGACTGTCAAATGAAAGCAGCATGATGGTTTTCTTGTGAGTACGCTATTTTCTTACATGCAGGAGTGGTTAAATCAAACAACTCTAATGAAACTATCTTCTTATGCTACAACTTTCCGGACAGAGACCTCTTTCACCTCTGACTGTGTGGGAGGTCGTGAAGTTGCAGAAGCAGCAGAGTCACACTCTTCCTTGCTCACATGATTGATCACCAAATAGCCAGTGTCCAGAAAAACAAAGCCTCCGTTTAGGCTCTGAGCTGCCCACTGTTCTTTTTTGGTCGTCTGTGGCATAAATCTCAGTCAGGGCACACAGAGTGCTTCCTATAAGAGCAGCCAAGGAGTTATTTGTTTTACTTTACGGGAGTCTGTAAGAGGTGGGTGGTGGAGATTTCACCTTGTCTTTGGGAAGGTTGTTAAAGTCTGATGAAAGAGTTGGAACAATAGATGGAACAGATATGGATGTATGATAGCACGGTTCAATAGTGTGCACATTTGAAAACACAGTCAGGTCTGTGTGTTCCCCCACAAAGACGGAGTGTGTGAATGCATTTCTTCATGTTTAAAATCACACACCATGAAAGCTGTAGATAAGACGCATTCTGATAGAGTCAGAGGTAATTCTATTCTGTCCAATAGTGGAGTAAAATTGCAAAACTCTGAGTTCAGACAGCCCACATTATCAGAGTGCACATGCACACATGCAGACACACATGCAAAAACACACACTCACATTGGCAGATAAAAAGGGAGCTGGGGATTGGTTCAACCACAACAGCAGCTGCTCATGTCTGGCCACTGGCTTGTTAGCTGCAGCCAACCATGCAGTCAGTGAATTGGAAGACACACACTGTACAGTCTGACTATGAAGCATGTGTTGTGTTGTGTTGTTGCACACAGTGAAAAGAATTTCTTTAATATTTTACAACTTGGACGTGAGGGGTTCTGAAGATGAAGTTTTATGTTTGCTCAGCATGTAGTTCCAGGCTACACAACTGTGCACAATCTAGATTTCACATTGGCAAACACATGAAACATATATAAACATGACGTTTTTATTCTCACTCAGACCCAGGCAGGAAGTCTTGTTCAGAATGCACACAGATCAGCTCTCTTTAATTGTAGATTGTGTTGACATAAGAAGTGGATATCTGGGCAGAATATGAAGGACACAAGTCTCAACTACTCTTGTAGATTTGCCTTGAAGAAGACAGTTATGCTTTGGAATGTCTAAGAGCTTATATCATGAACACACAGAGTGAAAGCAGTTGAGTTTTTGATGTTAGAAAGAAAAAAAAGTGAATCATCACATCGATCTTTGGGGATGTTAAAACCCAAGTATCATGATTGAATTTTTCCTGTGACATAAAAAAAACCCAAATGCATGTTTTCCTCTAGATTATATATTTTCCTCATTAACAAAATGAGCACAAAAGATAACATTGCAAAGCTGCAGATCATATAGAGGCTTAAAGGCTGCAGGGGAGGTTCACAAGAAAATTGCAGTTAGTTGTAATGTGAATCAATTCTCAAACTGCTAAAACATGGAATTGATTGACTGTCCACCAGCCTGCTGGCTGAGCTTAATGAAAGCCAAACCGGGGAGTGTTTCTGCAAGGGCTAAAGACTAAAACAGGGTTTAAGTTTTTTGTGATAATCATTTAATTTCACATGCAGCGGTTACACTACAGTGGTCTGTTTAAACTCAAGGGTCTATCAATAAAATGAAGGGTGAGGTTACGTTAGTTCTGCTTGGTAGATGAGCACTGGCAGGACATGACCAGGATTCACTAACATTACAGGTTATCCAGAGCACCAGGCTGTGTGTAGCGTCAAGTATAGCCAGCTACTGAACTACACTACAAACTGGGTTTACAAAGTTAGCTTGTTCTCACGTTTCAAACAACACAGTGACATAACTATGAATTAATACGCTACCTTGTTGCTTTGTACCTGGTAAAAAGTTGTTTTGAACAAAGAAACTTACTGTGAAAAAGAAGATCTGCTCTCCTTTCAATTGCTGTGAAACAAACGCAAGATTAACTCGTTGTTTGGGCTCATGGGAAACAGCCGTCATCCCCAAAAAACACTAGCTTTTCCATAAAGTCCTCACAGCCCTTTTAAATAACACCACCTTGATAGTTGAATGTAATGTGAGACTACACATTGTTTAGTCTTGCTGAGCTTAACACCCCTGGATGAAATTGACTTGTCCAGCAATGTCCACATGTTTCAGACCATTTTACAGCTAACTCCATGTGTATACCACAGCGTGCTGCAGTCAGAAATGCTTTTTACCTTTGCAGTGATTTTTGGGAGTCTGTCTTGACATCAAGCCAAAGATAAACCATTTTGCAGCTTTGCAATTAGGCCTTTCACCTTGACTTTTTCCACACATTTCACTAACCACCCTGTTTCCCCCTATTTAGCCACAACAAGCATTGAAAAAAATAAAGTTTCCTATTAGAGCTGCATACATAAAACAATCATTAAGATGCCCTGTTCCCTCTTTATCCCTCTCATCCCTTGTGGAACATAACAGCTCTGCTTGTAGTCAGATATTGAACTGATATTTGAAAAAAATGTTCACACCCGGTCTGGTAAACATTCTTCAAACATCGTTGAATTGGCACAGGGCCCAATTTTGGCAGCTCTAATGGATGCAGCTGTTTGGCAGCATTATACAGTGAGAAGTCTTTTAGAGAGATGGTGTGAATTCAAAGTCAAGGTGCTAATTAAGGTGAACAGCTGTAACTCTTTAAAGACAAGTCAAGGTGAAAGTCCATCAGCTGAATACTTTTCAGTGTTGGTGAAAAATGTTGCTTCAAGTTTTTTTTTTTTTTTTTTTTTTCTGAGTCAACCCACAATCCTGGTTTAATAGCACTTGAAAATAGTTGCAAGCTTTAAGTTAAAGAGTGTGTTTGCATTACTGAAACTTGCAATATAAGCCAACTATTGTTCAATTTACGCTGTAAATTGACCTCGCATATATCAGCTCCAAAATCACATTGTCATTGCACTGATTTGTTTGACACTCATTATTTTCTACAATCATCTTTTTTTCCTCTCAGTGTAGAAGCAATCACTTATTCAACAATTTATTTGCAATGAGGCTGAGACCTTATCGCCTACCCAGAACAGCTTCTGGATCAAGCATCAGAGGCAGGTTGAAAAATACATTCCAACAATGATACACCTCTGATTTCAGGTGGTTGTCAAGCTTTTAAGTCAAGCATCAGAACTAATAGTCCCTGCTTTTAGCACCGATTAAGGATGATGATTGTAGTGTGGGTGAAGTTGAAGATGCGGAGTGGGGGTTCACATCACTGACTTCAGGAATCACAAGAGCATTGTTAGCTGTGACATCTTCATACAGTTTATAAACCTCAGACATGCTGCAAATGACCTCCACTCACTGTTTTGAGTACTGACTTTGTGGATGTGTTCGTGTTTATATGTGTCCCTCTTGATCAGGGCGTGTCTTCAGATGGTGATCAGGGGGCCAATGAGAGGATGCCTTGAACATGCACACACACACACATACAGGCATTCACTGTCAGGCTCACAGACACACTCACACCCACACACACACACACACACACACACACACACACACACACACACACACAGATTAGCGGGGTAAGCTGCGCCGCTCATCTGGGATAAATGCGGTCAGAGAGGGGAACAGCTGAGCAAACAGCTCTGGCAAGAGGCAGAGAGCAGAGTGGAGAGAGGGAGGCAGGGATGACGAACTATTCATCCCAGCGCAGTGTCGGCGATCGGCTGCCACGCTGGATATGCATCAGTCCTGAACCTGGAAAAATGAGGACCGGTGAAGGTAATAGCAGACAGACACACATATTGACTGTAGTCAGATGCCAACTTGTAATTTTTGTAGTTTTTCTTGAAAGTAAACTGTGTTAGAAATTGAAATAGAGAGAGGCAAGTACCTTACTGTGCCCTGGGGGAATGAAAATATATTATTGGTTTACCACAACAAAGCAAGGACAGGTGCCACTGCAGATGTTTTCTCTGCGTATCAATATTTGTTAATAGTCTGACAGCAACTTAACTTTTTTCTTTTTCTCCAAATCAAAAAGTGGCATGTAGTTAAAAACCATCAAAACCTGAAAAGGGAAGAAATGTGTTTACTCATTAATATTGGTATTTCACAGAAATATCAAATACCCTCTTTTCTGGTATGATTTTCTGTGCTCCAGATGTGACACAGTGGTGAGTTGTAGATGGAATAGCAAAGAGCATTATGCTGGGACATGCAGCTTGGCTGTACAGAACATTATGAGGCCAGATGGCCAAATGCTGATAGTCAGTTATGAACCAATGAAACCTGTGTCATTAGAATAGATAACAGTGATCTGCCGCATTAATCCTGCACTACTTAGTGCAGATGAAGAGGAAACACAGTAACTGAACTAATTGGCTGAGTCACTGCTTGATGCTGTACTTGATGGAGCCTTGTGGGGTTACATTTCTTGGAAAGTAAACACACACTGACATCTTAATTTTTTTATATCCAGAGTAGACAATGTACCTGCATGTTCTGAGGTAGAGAGGACTTCTTGTATTTTCTGTGCTTAATTCAACCCTCCTGTATTTTCAGACACATTAGCCTGTCCCATGAATCTTCACACAGAAAAGTCTAAACTAATAGTGTAGGCTCAGTGCGTTTTGCAAATTGAATTGTGACACTTAAAATCCACTTTCGTGTCAAAGCTTTCAGAGGTTGTCATCTTCTGAACCCATTTTGTTGCCCAACTCAATTTACTGAAGCTGAAGCCGTCTCTTCGGTGTCGCTACAGGCTTTAGGAATTACCAAGCGAAAAATTAACTGTGATCCCGCACGCTCATTTTGGCACGTTGACATTTCTGGGACGGACTTGTTGTGGCTGAACATGCTCTGCTAAAGCACAAAGAAAAAAACTTGTTTAAAGGATAAACTTAAAAAAATGGAGATGCCTCAAGAGAAGTATTGACTCAAAAGTCTGCAGACATCATATTCCCTTTTCTTTATTTAACTCCTGAAACCTGAAGGGTTTGTTTTGTTTGGTCCTCTGCAATTGTTCTCTTTCATGTCTAAGAACACTTGACGTCCAAACACAGTTGTTTGCGCTTCAGAAAATACTTTTGTCAACGGCTCCTTCTGCTCCAAGAGGACAAAAATATATACGCAGTTTATTAGACAGACACTTAGAAAGTCTAGGCGGCCTTTTGAACTACTTTAAAGAAATAAATTAGATGTTGTCTTGTCTGCTGCTGGATGCATTTTTTTCAGACACCTCTGTTTGATTGGCTGTTGAGTGTCTGCACAAAACACATGCTCCTTGAAATCAGAAGGTCAGTTGTGGTCTCTTATGAGCTATCTGTGCTTAGGATGTGTTTGCATTTTTGTTCTTGAGTCTGTTTTATTAGATATGAATGCAGGGCAGGTTTGCATCCACCTTAATATCACAAGTATTATAATCAAGTTGTGTGCTATTGCCTTGGGATTTGTTAAGGTTTTTGGTAGCATTGTTTTTTTCCTGGAAAACAAAAGGACATTCAATTATCACCAACATGTCACTTGATGATTTGTTACATGATGACCAAAACATTTATTCTGGACAAAATCTGAAATCCTGAGCAGATGGTTTGCCTAATGATGCAGATCAGATGAAAGAGGACTTGTGGTTGTACAGATGGCTGTCTATACCTGTTTGAACATGTGCATGTGCTTTTACATTTGTTCTCAAGAGTGTCTGTGTTTGTGGGGTGTGTGTACAGATGTAGACAAACCTGCGTCCTCTTCCAGTGGCAGCAGCTTTTCCGCCGTCTTGTGTCACCACTGTGCCAGATTGGGAGAGCAGCTGATGGCGGTTATTGAATTCCCACTGCTCCTCTGTCAGCCTTTAAACCATTCAGATTCATTTTGCAAACCTGCTGTTGGTATCTCCAGAGGCTTTCCCAGTTAAACCAAGGTTAAATCAAATCAGTTCCCATGTCCAAATGATTAGGCCTTACCCAATCGTAAATTATCCAGAACAAAGGAGCAGCAGGGATTGGATGAGTGGCGGGGGAACACTCCGATAGAGTCCTGTGGTTACGGTTGTGTACCTCTTCCTGTTGTTTTCTCCATTCAAGCAGATCATTTTAAGAAGTCTGAAGATTTCTGTCTCAATTTAAAAATATAACATTGAAGGTTACTTTTTAATTCCTGTGCATTTCACAATAAATTTTTTCTGACATTGTCATATCATCAGCAAAATGTATGAAAATAGATCGATTTTTTTTTCTTTTTAATGTGGCTTTTCACTTCACACTGGCCTGGCCCCTCGCTGACAGCTGTGTTTAAAATCCCTGTTTTACCAACCCAGCTGCTGTCATGGCTTTGAAACACAGCCAGTAGCTTCCATGCACTTAAAGTAGCACTGCACTCCCATCGAACAGTCACACAGTATTGTCAAACCAACAACTAATAATGTGTAAGTCATTTTACCCCATTTGGCCAAAAATTGAGTCATTTGAAATTTAGCTCCAGTGTCTAAGCTTTATCTGTTGCTCTGCCAGAAAATGGCTTTGTCAGGCTATTTTAGCCCAGGCTTCAAAGATTACATTTCCCCAGATTTGCTATTCTGGGAGGAAAATGGCCTTTGCGGTGTAACAGGCCTCTGATGGGAAATGCTCGTGGAGGAAGAGGGAGAGCCCTGGGTCACTGTGACTTTTCGGCCTGCAGACATGAGGATGTGATGCAAGTCTGTGCTGCTGTTAATGTTCAAAGGCCTGAGTAAGCTGTGAGACTCAAACACACAGTTGAATATACATCCCGACACTCTTATTCAGAGACAGACACTGTTTAATCCTGCCTCTGATGGAGATTGATGGCTGAACTGCTCATAAACTTTGGTTTCATTCTTGCTAGTGGGTTTAATCTACCCACACTTTGCTTTTGCACATAATCTCAAGAACCTTTTTTAATCTGGGGACGTCTGCAGGCTTTCACCATAAGCCTCTATGACGCCACTCTCCGCATGTGTGTCTGAGTTTATGTGATTTTTTCATTTTTTGTTTGTTTGTTTTCCATGCTCCAGCCTCATGCATTTGCTGACTTGGCTCAGCAGTACTCACCAATATGAGGCTGGTTGTGGCAGACTTCACACAAGCACGATGCATTATTTAGTTAATGCTCAGGTGGCAGATGCAGGAGTGCTTGTACTGAGTCCCATGTCTCAGTGGGTCCAGTCTGCTCCCCTCCCCTTCTACACTCACCTCATTTTTTGTCTGAATAAGATCAGTGATGTTCCTCTCGGCTGGTCAGCAGGCTCACTGTGGCGTTTCTGGGTATCCTCCCAGTAGTTAATGTGGCCTCTCAGGGCCCTGTGTTTGAAAGCTTGCAACCACCCACAGGTTTAAGGGCTAATAGCTGTGCTCAGAGTGCAGAAATACCCATCGCATTAACATGATCAGAAACGAAAGCACAGCAGCAACACCAGGACACCAAAGCAATTTAAAGATATACTTTCCATATCAAGAGAAAGCCAACTGTGAAAATAATTTTATTTGGGGTGACTATTTAAATACTACTTTTTAATGGCATATTTTAATACTAGGCCAGACATGATGCTTAAAAGTTTTTATCGTGGCAAAGGTGAAATTTGTAGACCTTGGGTCTAATATCTGATTTTTAGTGGGATGGCAGCCTTAATTCTTGGTTGAGTCCTGGATGGTGCAAAGTGAAAGGGTTGTTTTGCAACTGAGAATCTGACAAAATGAGCAGGACCCCAAAGCCAGGCAAAATGTTTTATACAGTGAAGGGTTTCTAATCTGAACAAGTTTCAACTCACTTCACATTATCCCTGTTACCAACTAAATACAAAAACAAGTCGACACAAAATAATTATTTAAAGACAGATGTGCTGATTTAAAAAACAGGAAAAATAACTGCTCTGCTTCCGCTGTGGTAATGCTTCTGTAATGGTGGATTTTACGACACCACCTTCCTCCAGAGATGGGATAAGCATCAAACTGAACATTTTTATTTATGGCCAGTTACAAATTTTCCCACATTATTCCTTGTGAATTACCCTTTTGTTCTGAATATAAGACAGTATTTTTTACCCCCTTTGAAACCTGGGGTCATTTTATTTCTGAGGCCTTGGCTTTGAACTGCTGCACTATCTTCTCTATCCTGTCTCTCACTTGTCTTTCCACAAAACCACACCACGAGGACAAGTACTGTATGAAATGGCCATGGGAGTGCTTAAAAAGTAGTTCTTTTTCGTGCTCTCCATTGGCTACAAGTGTGTGTCTGTGGGTGCATCGGGGCGGAACTCTGCTGTGCATGATACAGAGCAATGAAGAATTGTGAATGCACATCCCATTGTTTAAATAAGATGAAAAATGTAAGGCTATTTATCCTTTTAAATAAAGAAAAAAAAAACAGCATATAGTCCTGGTCATTAAGAGAGGTAAATTTAAATTACTTCTGCTGTGATCTGGTGCCATATAGGAAAAAAAAAAAATAAAAAAAATATATATATATATATACATGGCATAATACTGTCATAAGCAACAGCCTTCCTTGTGATATTAGGTTTTTTTCTTAATCAGTGTTTTATTAGAATTTTCAAACAGTATATTAGAATGAAATGCTTGATCCGGTTGTCTCTGGTGTTGCTTTTGCTGATAGACTTAATTATTGGTGTAAGTGGATTTTGACCAGAATGAAATGTTTAATACAGAAAAGTGATGAACAATTTGTATTGTCTTGCTTCAAACCCCCAGGTTTGTTGTCTTTTTCAGTTTTTAATTGTGAATATTACTTTTTTATTTACTTTATTGTCCCTTCAGCAAAGACAAAATCCCACTGTTATCTTTCTGCTTTTTTCTTTGTTCGGAAATTAAAGTAGGCTGCTCAAAAATATGGTACAATGCAAAATGTGAACTGTAACTACAACTAGTCTATTCTTTTGAATCTTTTAAAGATATAAACCTAGTGCTGGAATAATGATGATGTTTTTTTGTTTTGTACTTAACCAACAGGAGTTTACCTGAGAAGATTACAACTGTGTGGTTCATTGTTGTCACAGCCACTTAAAGGAAAAAGACAAACCCTTGCTGGTTCCACTTCCTCTGTTCTGAGTGTCTAGAGATTTTCTTGCTGGATAACCAGCTCTCTTTGACCTTATCTCTATGATTAATTGATAAAGAAATAAATGTGGTACTTTGAGCCTGACATGCCTGCATTACTCTGCCCTGTGGTGCACCTTTAAACACTGCGCTGTGTTCCCTGCAGGATGAGATAGACGATTCAGGGCAGCTCAGGTCAAGTAATTACAGACCTGTATATCAATCCAGCCTCTCTCATTATTCTGTTGCATCAACAACAAGCTGAATCATTCATCCCTATTTTCACACATTTAGTTAAGTGGCCAAAACAACAAAATGTGTGTCCAACTTTACAGCAGCTGAGGCCCAAGCTCAGAATCTAATGATGCTAATTGCAGTCATTAGCCTGGCTTTAGGGGAGCGGCTCAGATGTTGTTTGGACATGAGCATTCATAGTGACACATTCTGTTGTGTTGCGAAGCTTCATCCAAAGCTAACTGGTGCACCATTGAGGACTGGCTGGTGTAATTGGGAGATGTTAATTAGTCTATTGGATGGAGCTTGTACCCTCCTGAGTATTGCCTTTGTGTGCTGCCCTTTTCTGTGTACAAAGCCAATCTAATACTTATGTCAGTGTAAATGTTTGAATGTGAGTGTGTATGTGTGTGTGAGGGTGAGACAAATCATGGGACAGGATAAGCATGTCTGTGAGTGTGTGTGTGTTTGAGAGAGTATCTGTTTGTATATATGCACACAACACTCTGGGGGTCGTGCTAATGAGGCAGTCATTTGTTTAACGTAATCACCCACTAGTTTATGCCACCCGCTTCCCCTGGCACATGGACAAGCCCCATTATAAAAAGGGCGTGTTTGAATCGCATTAGCACAGAAACAGCAACTCCCTCCCTCCTCTTCCTCTTTTTACCCCCCCACCACAACTCCCCAGTCACAATCTGAAAAGGACTATCAATACCCAGCTGCCAATGCTCCAGCCAAGCTTTAATGATGCCATCCACCAGGGATGTGCCAATGGTTCTGTCAGTCCTGACTCTCCTCTTCTTTGGTCCCTTTGGTGACTTCCACTGAAATATGTTAAATTCTGAAAAAAGGCTGTTTTTCATACCACTCTGCATACAGCCAAGTGCTTGAATTTTATGCACAAGCTGTCAGAAGATGCTTCACATGAATTGCTGCCATGCATGAAGGATAAGAGGTGGAGGGATGAAGCCAAATGTCTCTGAATGGACTCTTTAAACAGGTTTAATTTTTCTGTGCAGCAGTGTAAAGAGGAAAAAGAGAACTTTGCTGTAACTGATGAGGTTTTCCAACAAATGTAAATTGCAATCAGCTTTGATAGTAGATTGGAGCTTCTGAGACTTATTTTAAAGCACTTAAAGTGTGAAGCTGTATTACACAAGGTTTAGATCTTTAATGGGGTTTTGCATTAGCTGAGTGAAGTTACAGTTATATCACCAATTTTTAGGTGTAAGAATAGCAATTACATGTACAAGCCACCACAGGCCCAGTCAAAGTGTGAGCGATGCAAAGATAACAGATGTTGGTTTGATTATCGTGTGAGAAATTATCAGTTTCAGGATTGTTCCAATTGTTATCAAGTGTCCATTGATTTCACATCTTTTCTCTGGGGGGTCTCCACCAGACACACTATTTTTATCCTATACATCAGTTTGTTAAGAAAACTGTCTTTGTTAGAGTTGGATTATTCTGTTTAAGGGTAAACATCTTTTTGGTTGACTGTCAAATTTGAAGAGAAGAGAAGAGAAGATATAGTGTTATTATTTGGTCTGGGTATCGTTTCGAGTATGTTTTTCCCAGCTTTTTTGGAACATGTTGCAGGAATCAAATCAAAAATGAGAGAATATTTACAAGAAACAAAGTTTATCAGTTTGAACAATAAATATCTTGTCTTTGCAGTGTATACAATTGAATATGGGGTTAAAATGGGTTTGCAAATTGTTGGACTATGTTTTTTATTTATGTTTTACAAAACACCCTCACGTCGTTGGAATTGAGGTAGTACAGGTTAAAGGTCACATTAAAGGTGGAAAAAGTTCTATAATGACCTTTCTATCTCCACTGTCAATACAAATGCGACCTCATCTGTCTATCGGGGTGGTATTTATGGACATGAAATCACAGCAGGGCATCTTTGTGAATCTATGCTGTGTTACAGTTAGTAAAGCTTAAGCAAACTTCAGATCAATTGTTGCTGTTTGCCATTGCTCTTTTCTCACAACTATGTCAACATCCTTGTGTTCTCATGACGATCGATCACAACGATGAGATGTTAATGCTTACAGATAAAGTCCTAGCAAATGAGAAAAACTTGAAGTGGGATGCAGAATCCTCACTGAGTTTCCATCCTGATAGAGTTATGAAGCTGTTAGGAACTGATAAGTGGAACTGAAATACAAGTGCCTTATCAAATCCATTAATCGCAGAAATATATAGTTTGAACAATATTCCCTGAATTCATCCATTATATACAGAAATTTTAACATATAGTATATAAAGTTATGAATATGTCAAGCTGTGTACATGAGAGATTTAGATTTTAAGCATTATGAGCTTTAACCTCTGTGTCTGGTCCTCGGTGACTGTTTCTAGCAAAAACATGCTTTATTTTTATTATAAATAAACATGTCTTATTCTACACTTCCTGTGCATGTTGAAGCTTTTTGATAACACCCTGACACACTGTAACCAAGACACGAGTGCACTAAATATTAAGTGAATAAAGAAACGCTCCAACAACTCTGGAGAAAGATATCAGGGCAGATGGATGGACGTAGTCAATTTGAATATGGACGTAAACCCAGACGAAAAATGAAAGAAGACTTTAGATCATGGAGTCTAGTGTCACACTGAATAATTATGTCTATTTTTATACTAAATAAAATATGGTCTGCAAAATCAAACAGTGACAGCTGTGTTGTATTCAGAGATCAACATTTTTTGACAGCTGTCAGAAGGGTCATCCTCACCTTCACTGGAAAACAAGACTCTCTTTAATGTTTAAGCATACATACATGCAATACATTTTAAAATCCGCACACCATGATAGTTTTTTAGGAGTAGGCCATTATCTTGCTGGTTAGGCAGAAGCTTTAGAGACTCAGTCATAGAAGCCAGTTATTAAACCTACAACCATTAATCTGCATATCAGACAAATGGCCTGTCTGATCTCCTTGCTGCCAATGTCATACAAGATAACAAACATCAAACCCAGCTGGCTTGGAGAGAATCAGCTGCCACGAAAGGCAGCAGGCTTTTCATCTCTGCTAAGTCTTGGAGTGAAACACAGAGGCGGACATTTATAAAGCATGAACCTGGCCTGGAGAGTAGTTTTCATGTTTTTAACAGGAAGAGGAATAAACACCTTACATCAAAGATAAACACTGATGTTTCTAGCTGCATCTTTTCGCTCTACTACACAAGTGTTTTGTTTTTGATCAACCCTCCATGTTTCAGTTTTGAAAAGTAGGCACAAACTGCACTTGAGGGAAGCGCTGTGCAAATTAGGGCCCGGGTGTAACGAATGGATTAATCAGAGCTGAGAAGGCTGCAGACATCAGACGATTGCAGGTCTAATATCTGGATCAGGCTGAAGAAGTTCAGCATCACATTTACTGGTATCAAGACCCAAATCATGTTGTTGCATGGAAAGAAAAACTTATATGACTCCCAGGTTAAAAAGTGGGAAAATAGACCCCATACACCAATATATGACGTAACAACAAAATATTAAGACATCATCACCTCAGAAGTAGCGTGTCTCACTTAAAAATGCCTTTATGAAGAGTTTGATGATAAGATGGCCAGAGAAAGTCTCACCCCCTCAATGTGTTAAAAGGACAGATGGAAAATGACATATTAATGTATTTAGTTGTGTTGCAGCCACAGAGCTTAGCGTAGCAGCATGGAGGTGTTTTAAGAGGATGAACCAGTAGGGTGCACAATCATGAACACAGGATCTGAGATCACATTTTGTCACGCACTGAAAGATCTGTAGTCTTCTCTTTTTTACCACCAGTGCAGACATTTACATAAATGTGATGAGAAGATCGGCTGAAACTCAAAGTTAACCCTCTTCTCCACAAATCAGTGTCCCAGCTGTTGCACAGGTGTGCAGGAGAACTGTACAACACCAGAGAAGTTTGTCTCTTTCTTTAAAGTATGTTAAAACTTTTTGTGGCTGTGAAGTACTTTTGATGTTTCTTCCTGTGAGGAAAAAGAATGATGTATGGAAAATTAAAATGTGCTACATCCTGCACTGCTGGATCGCAAAAAGGCCTAACAACACAGGATGAATCCTACATCAAAAGGTGCGTCTGAAGTTGGACGGGGAATTTGCCTCCGCAGAAACCATCGTAAACATCCCCATTTTTCATTCTTTAAAATCTGGCTGTGCTGAGAGAGTGCTGAGGAGATTTTGCAGTCCTCTTCAGAGCTAAAAGACATCCGAGAGTTAAACTTGAAGGCATATTTGTTCATCTCCTCCCACTGTGATGAAAAAGCGGCAGAGAAGCAGCAGGTAATCCGGGTTTATCCTCACGTAAACTGGCTGATGGAGGAGCTGAATTAATACATGCCTAGCTATGAAAATGAAATAGACCATGAGAGTGAAACTACTACAAATGGCATCCTAAAATATGCAGGGTCTAAACTCCAGGTGTCTGTTAGTTAAGTTGGACTTGAGGGCACAAACAGGAGGAATAAAACATTATGTAACGAGACGAGCATCTGGACATTTTCTTTCTAATTGGACTGATTATTAATGCAAGAGGCCAAGAGGCCAGCTGAGTCCTGCAATTGCCCTTGCTGTCTCCTCTGGGAGCCAAACTGTCCTGCAGAGCTGAGGGCCAAATCAATGGCTCTGATTTGGTCTGCAGCTGGGTCTTCTCTGCAAACATTACCTCCCCTACCAAGGGACACGCCGGCTGCCTCATTGAAATAGATGACTGCTCACATCAACAGCTGCAAGGTGCACATTGGAGAAAAACTATCAGGCAAAATGTGACAGAATCACGCAATTAAAATGTGAAGGCATTAATGGGTGGTCATTGTTTTATGAAGATACATTTGTTTAGATTGAGCTCTTTAACCTCGAAATCATCCTTCAGGTTTACCGTTTATTTTTTTTGTCTTTCTCCACAACTCTCTTTGTTTTTATTCATTTTTTTATTTCACATCATTTACACGTTTATTTCATCATTCACCCTTTCCATGTCGTCATTTTTTAAAAAACAATTTTTTTAAATTTCCTCTTTTTTCCTTTGTGCATCTTCCCTCTTTTTTTCTTCCTTTTTTATTTTTACACACATGGATAAGTGTGTAGTTAAAACACACACACAAAAAAAAAACACTTTGTCATAAAATGTTTGTCAAGGACTTCAACCTCAGTGGCTAAAAATTCATAACTTTGTAAACTCCTTTTTTTTGGCTTCAAACTGCACTTTTCACTCCATTGACACAGCAAATTTAGTTTTTCAACGATCGGGTAACTTTAAAATGTATTTCACCATCCTGTCTTGTACTTTTCATCAATTCTATTGATTCAGACTGTTTTAGCAGCCAGCAAAATCTCTGGTAAGCAGTGTTCAAGAGGCTTCAGGGCTCAGTAGTTTTGAAAGAAATGTCCATAAAGGCAAGATCATTTTTTCCACACCATATGGTGTGGTATCCATGGGAATTATTATGTTGAAAAAGATTCTTGTTGCAAAACTCTGAGCTCACACTTCTCTGAATTACCACAAGTAAGCAAGTTCTCACAGCTCAGACTCATCGGCTTAATCAGTCGGATCAGATACTGTACATTCCATGTTTAGCTTGTTTCATATTGATCTGTGATGTATCACATTTCTCCTGCACATTAGAGGCAGTCAATGAAAAAAAAAAAGATTATATAAGATTCTGGATGAAATAAAAGCTCGCTCCAGACAGTTAATGTCCCAACTTACACGTACACCGTCTTTATCAACGTCCTTTCAACAAGCCAGCTGCAGCAAACAAAGGCAATCTTATGTAAACTGTGGTGCTAATACTTATACTGCGCTAACTGTCAAACCAGAGCTTGGCAGATAATTGAAGTCATCAAGACTGAAAGTGTATTTCTGCGTCTGTCAGTCAGTGTTGAAGGTGTAATTCAAACTGACATTCTTTGTTGGTATTGCCAAGAGCAATTTGCTGAGCATATTTGCTGCTAAATGAATTTGGGAATGGAATACAAACAGGCAGAGTTATGTTACAAATTACAGTTTGATTACCACAGAGCTATCTGCCTGGGAGGAACAAATCACTGATATATGGCACATCAAATGTAGAGTTACAGCGAGGTTTGGGTTCCAGATAAATCCGTTTCTGTTCAGGGATTACCGAGGAAATGTGAACCGTGTTTGCTCTGGCAAATACAGTCTCATAATGTGATTAATACCAACAAATGGGTGAAACAATGCTCTGGAAGTTATGAAACGGTGTATAATCCAAGAGCCTCTTCATTTTAACCTCTGGACAAGGTGGAGGCTTTTATTTGATGATGGAAATTTCCTGTTATTGAGCTGCTTTGGCAAAGTCAGACACTATGACCGTCCCTTCAATCGCAGTGTTTTGATGCTTTGTTCCTTTGAGAAAACCCCCTTTGGTGAATATTTTTAAATATTTAGACAACTCCAAGCTTCTTAGACACTTCACTGTCTTTGAGATTAAAAAAAGAAAAAATGCTTGATGATATCTTAGAATAAAATCTGTGGTTCTCTTCCTCCAGCCAGTTTTTCCCTGTGCAGAGTGTCAGAAATACTGTGATTGAAGGTGATTCTCTCCTACATCATATCTTAAGCGAAAAGATGGTTTGGAGTGACTCTTTTAGTCTTATTCTGCCCCATCTCATTTTTCTCAACACCCCCCTCACAGGAATGTGTATCTTTCTTGTACCTTCTCCACAAATGTCAGCTTCAGGTATTTTTTTAATGCTTGCGCTGCTCTTTTTGCTGCATTCTCTTACTTAAAACTCTGTATTTGGGCTTCTTTCTATCTTTCTCTATAGCTTTCCTGTTCCTGCCCTTTTCCCTGTGAATTGTTCAAAGGTTACCCTGGGTAGATTTACTCATCATTTAGATTTTCTTTGCCCTTCCTATCAAAGAAAAACAAAAACCTGTGTGTGTGTTTTATGAAAATAAACCCAGTATTTTTTATCTTAGATTTGAAGAAAAAGATCCTTTGACAGTCTTTTCACAATGCAACAGCATTATTCACCTTTTAGATTCATGCAAAGCTCATCAGCAGAGAGCATCTTCCTCCTGCTGTGCTCCTGAAGGACTCAGAATATCCTGTATTTCTTTCCACATTCAATGCTGAAGTGATGACAGGATTGGTCCAGGTTGGACAGGGAGCTTTGACCTCTACTTTTCTTTGCCTCTTTTCAAAGAATGGCACAGTTGCTTGGCTTAGCTGGCTTGATTCACCTCAGAGCCTTCGCCTTTGGTCACGCTCTGGTAAGTGATTGACTCAAATGGCAGGCTGTCACAATAAAGCAGGGAATAAACTCTCAGACACCTGATGGTCTGGTTACCTGCTGATGCTTGGCAGGCAAAATCAACTCTGCAGTAAAGGTTGTGAACGGAGAGTGAATGTGTCTTTTCGGGTGAAAGACTCGCCTATACTTCAATCGGGTTTCTTGCTGCTTCTCCTCCTTATTTATTTTTTTCCTCATCAGTTTTGTAATTACACCAACTCTACACATTAGCATTATAACCTGAATGTGAGCAGAGCTTGAAGGCATTAACATTAAGCTTTTCTATATGCCGTGTCCTCACAGGACTCTTAGTATAGTTACATGGTCTTTATTTCCATTAAATGTATGGATTAATAAATAGTGAGAGGGTTGTTGCAGGCAGTTGAAACCCTAATAGGGTGAGCAGATAAAAATTGGAGGGGCTGTCTCATCCTAAGGAGTTTCTTCAGTGGTTTTCTGCCTCGTCACTTCAGTACCTCCACCTCCAGCCCTTAAAGTTTTCCACCAGTATCCAGGGTTTTTCACTTAACAACAACCGTCTGTTGTTGCAGTTAAGTACACTCAGCAAAAATAGCAGTCTTCTGAATCAGCTCTGCAGGGCTCCAACCTGCACAGTACTGTGTCAGAAGAGGCTAATAGGGTAACAAGAATTGAAACCATAGCCATAATAAACGCCATGTCAACCAGCTAACATAATAAATCCACCTGAAGTCAATGTTTAGTTTCAATATTTTGAGTGCATGCAGCTCAAGAAATTGGACCATGAGCTTTGTCAGCACGAGATCAGACTATTCAAATCAGCTTAGTCTGACCAAGATCCAAGCATAGCTCGATCGAAACATAGATAATGCGATTATTATCAGACTGCGATTGAATATGGCAGGACTGGGCAGGTCTCAGTACACCTCAGCATTGTGTGATCTACTTTCGCCCAGAAGAGGAAATAAATGATAAATTGGGTCATTGCGCTCAATGGCACATACATTGCCTGGCCAAAGTCACCACCTGGCTTTAACAAATAGATAGAAGCCTCATTTTGGATAATTACTGCATGGGCAGCAGATTATTTAACCCCAGTTGATGCAGTGAGTAACTGCTCATTTCTTAAACAGTGGTCAGACTCACCCATCATCAATACAAGACTTTGGTGAAACATTTATGTGACAGCATCTGGAAATAAATCTTGTGACAGTGCAGAGACTGTGCAGCGAATGTGTGCTGTATTCAAAGCTAAATGCTGTCCCAAGAAATATTGGTGAATGACCTTTTTTTTAATGGCAATTTATTTTTTTTGCCAGGCAGTGTATATTAATGCATCCATCTTGGCCATCATCACTAAAATGTTGTGTCCTCTTCTGGTGAATGGTAGCTAGTTAGATTTGCACTTAGCTTTGCTTATCAAAATAGCAATATAGCAATAGCTTATAGAAGTTGAGTGATATGTTTTCAGCCAGAAATCTAATTATCTATTCTTCACGTAAACGCAGACAGGACTAGACCCCACGATGTGACCTTTCAAGGGAGCTATCCTAGTCAGACCACTGCGTGCATGTAAGCATACTGACTGTTCGCCAGATCTAAATCTAACAGCTGTGCTCCAGTCTAGACTGACATGTCATCCCTGTAAGTAATAACTAGTTTAACTGACTAAAGTGGTTGATTTTGTGTACCCCTTTATTATGGGCTCTATTTTGTTTTTTTGCAACCAATTGTTGCTTCACTGTTGTTTGTTTACCTCTTAAAAAGACCTTATCAGCTTAACAGATAAAACTCTTTTTTTGCCCCCATGATGCCTCATCTTCAAAGGCAGTGTACAATTTACAGTTTTATTCATCAAATCATTTGTCTGCAGATGCCCTCAGTCTCTCCTCTTTGTGAAAAGGTGTCAGCTGGCACCGACATAATTAGAATCTTCACACAAGGCGTCAGATTGACTTTCGACAAGCTCGCTCTTTGCTCTTCAAGCTCTTCTTTCCAGTCTTTACATCCTTAGAATCAGAGTAAAGTGTAGCTAGCTTTTTTTCTAAATGACGAGCTGCTGAAGCCAGGGAGACACAACATCTGTTTTCTAAATCTCACAAACTTACGAAATCAGTGTCAGAGCACAAGTGATGAGATGTATGCTTGAGTTATTAATGGAGTTGGTCGGGGGAGTCATTATCTGGCACAGGATTGTGTCAGTGTGAATCTGTGATTTAAGTGTTGTTATGCACCCTGTCATCCTTTGGCAGGGCAACCATAGAAGTAGTCTACTGAGATTTTTCATTTGGCTTCCATCATTTGATTTGAGCTAATTGCAGTTTTTGCATGGCTTTGGGGAAAAGAAGTGGGAGTGGTAGAGGGGGGGTAGCTATCATTCTCTAATTTGTGTGGTAACCTGTCTGACACGAACATCCACACACCGGATGAGAGCAGCCTGTTCTTGTCTAGAGAGACACGAGAGGACGGGGCAGTAATGAGAGACGGGTGGACAGAGGGGACACTGCACAATCAATTGAAACAGAGTCAGAGGAAGGATGAGAGATATAAGACACTCAAGATGCAAAGTCAGACAAAGGGATGAAAATAAGAAAGCTAGCCATGAATGTAAATGAAGGCTTTTATGACTTTAATAATCTCAAATGTGCTTGAGCTTTGCAGTTGCTGTGCTGCTGGTTGATGTTGCTCTTTGATTGACAGTAGACATTCACTTTGATAGTTATGAACATCACCTGTTTGTTTCTGGTACCGACTTTTGAAGCCTATCCTTGACGGTGGGTTCATGTTGGACATGCCGAACTTAACCTAGCCTTGTTTGAGTTTTAGCTGAGGCAAAGAGGTGGGCCTTTAGCCCCTTGCAATCCACGCACTGCTTCTTCTGTCAATACTGCAGTAGATAAAAAAAGTCAAAGTCATCCCTGAATTCAACACAACTCCTAATGTCACAGCATTAATAGTTTATTGTGATGGAGAAATTCTTCACAACTGTTTTGGTGTGTGAATGAAAATTGGAGCGGGACTGCAACTATGATCAAAAGTACTTTGCCATCTTTTTTTCCTGCCAGTGAAATAACTTTCCTGAAGGTACAGCACAGATTTTAAAAGTGGAGTATGCAGAATGTTTTTTTCTAATGTTAATAAACACAGTACCCAAACTTGGCTCCTCCTCCGTGGCTCAATGCCAGTAGCAGCACATGCCCAGTGCCTCCAATCGTAGCCAATCGCCATGGCTTCGTGAACACCCTCACCAGCCCAGTGAGCACCTGTAGGATTGCGTTTCTGGGTGGGAGAGACTCAAGAGCCGTACACCTGACTTCCTGCAGGTAAATAAAGTATCCTGAGAATATTGTATCATTCTTTCTCCATGTGTCATAGCTGCTTTTGTAGCTGCTTGAGATAGTGTCTCCTACTCGCTATTAAGTCACATGCGTCACATGGATTGCGCATGGGAAAATGTCTCGATTTAACCAAAACATCAACATTACAGACAGGGGAGGGGTGAGACAGACACAGACACTGACACACAGATTTGGAAAAATCCTGCAGACCCTGCCTTTAAGGTAGTACCTTAGCTCTGCTGAAGGTTTATGTTTTTGTAGAAAGATGAGGATTTAAAAAGGCAGATCTGAGCCATGGCTTCTCTGGATCGTCCATTGAACTGGAATCAAGGCCATTCATTCATCCGCAACTGTGAAGTGAAAACTGCTGTCGTTAATCTAATGGGTGGCCCCTATTGAACATTAACATAACATCTTTAGGTATTACATGCAGTAATGGTTCACTGATGGAGTTCTTGCTCATTTGCTTTATTAGATTGATGAAAAATGACTCTTGAGTTTGTATCATCCAGGATACTTTGTATACTAGTAATCCATTTATCATATCATGAAGGAAAGGAATACACAAAATAAAAACTTGTTAAAAAACTAAAACACAACACAGCCATCTCCCTCATTCTATTCTAAGAAATAGACAATGTCAGACATTATTCGGTATCCAAGACACATTTGAGAAAGGTTGGACATCAAAGACAACTTTTCATTGTCAAGGTGAACAGACTGAAAACAATAAAAGGACATAAAACGTCAGTCTGCCACAAGACACTGACTTTTTGGCTGAGTATCCTTGAAGTGAAGGAGAGCCTGGAGAAACAGAGAGCGAGGATTCACAGGATTCACATCTAACATTGAGAGAAGTGGAGAGACAGTCAGAGACACGGTGAGAGGAGAAGAGGAGATCTGAAGAGGGAGAGAGATAAAGTGACACAGTAACAGAGAGAACGACAGACCTAAAAAGAGACAGTTTGTGGGGCAGGAGAGCCTTCAGGCTTTCTGACTTGCTGCAGAGGGATTAATGATACCAGGTCAAACCCTTAGCTTGTTTACAAAGACACACACAGCTGTTTTTACTATTTCTGGCTTCCTTTGCTGCACTAAGGGGTACAGACAACTCTGCAACCATAGTCTCCCTTATTCACCAACAAAGTGGTATCTGAGGAATGTTTTAGACATGGGCATTTGGGTCCAGGGAATTCAAAGTTAATGTCTAAAGAAGCAGAGATGAACTGTAGGGAGACAAAGAGATGTCTCATGTGGCTCCACTGCATTGTGGCTTTGATCATGGGACATATTTAGGCCTACCATCTAGGACACAGGTGTAGTGAGTGTGGAACTAGCATTGTGTTGGTAAATATGGAGCACACTGAGCTTGAGAGCACAAGAAGGGCACAAGAGCCCCCTCCACACATCCACACACCCCAGTATGTAGTCTGTGTTAATGAAACTGACCCCAGTGGCAGTGCGGCAGTTCGGTATCTATTACAAGAAGCTGTTTTTAACTAAGCAGACCTCCTTAATTTAGCCAAGACCCTACTGTAGGTGACCTGTGCCCAACCCGCCAGATTGGCTGCTCCTGTGTGCTATTTTGAATTTGGGATGCTGTCAAGTCCACCCAGTGGGACCCTGAATGTCATACCTCTAACTCTGCAGACAGTTGTCTGCCGCTTTTTATTCTAAATGTCTGTTAGCTGAAAGGACAAACACCTTGTGAATGCTGAGTACTGTAAAGTCCTGAGAGAGTTACCCTTGCCTGTGTTTGTCCTAACTTCATTTTCAAAGGATGTTTTTTTTAAGTCCAGAATATAGGGCAGGATAAAAATGAATACTAGGAATGATCCAAAGGGACTAATTGTCTCGTCACGCAAACAGAAAATTTCAATTCTGACCAGCCTCCTAGTCTAAAGGTAAGAAAAAACAAACCTCACCAAACAGACAAGATTTGGCACAGTTGATTCAACAGATCTACATATGAGATGAGAAAATCTTAACTAACTTATATTACTGCGTGTAAGGTTAGCAAAGCTAGCGATACTGGCCTCCTGTCCTCATACTGGTAGATATTCACGAGCTTCTTTCTAACCAATGTTTCTGTCAACTGAATTACACATGGCCTACATCATCCCTTTTTTCTAAGTCACAATACTACTAACCCTAAATGCTACATGATGTCATTTGTCATCTGTCTGGAGACAATCACAGCCACTCAGATTCAGAAATGTAAACCGTCAATCAGTCATATTCTGTGTTTGCTGTGAGATCCTGTTGTGTCGGGGGGGGGGCTGACGAAATGTCTTGACGTATTAGATGTTGAGTTGAATTATGTCTGTACTGATTTAAACAGGTACCATTGAGCATCAGGGACACAGACAAAACTTTGTGATTCAGCCAACCTTTTACTCTGCAATCAATTTTGGTACCAAGCAGCTCTCCTCTGTATCTGTTATTCCAGCTCCTGCTATCTTATGTTTCATTAGCAGAAGGGAAAAAGAGTGAAATGGATGAAATTTGTAATGACAAGAGGTTATTGCTGAGAAAGCCACGAGTTTCTCTGTCAGCTACATGTCTGCTGTTTTTAAAAAGAGCCAAATAATTGGCAGGGCACCACGGCAGCTGGACAAGAGTGTTAAAAGAATGGCACAAGGGCAAACATAGCAAAAGAGCATATTGGCAGGGATAGAAAGCTGTGGTATCATGTCTCAAAGATCACCAACCTCTGCCTGTCCATCTCCTGCTGTTGTTGGCAGTGTTTACTCTAAACAGCACTTCTTTTTAGAGGCAGGCAGACAGAAATGTCAACACCCAGTAACTGCACCACTTCCAAACCCTCTCCACTTCCTTGCCTAGCAACACATTGCAGTGACAGCTTACATCACCGAGTGTGCTGGCAGGGTCCTCTGCAACATTCCTCTCTGCGGCGATCTGTATGTTTGAAAAGCCAAGGCATGAATTTAAACAAGTGACAGGAAATGATGTAAAGGCCTCCAGCTAACATTGATTTAGGGTGAATTGTAATTTGTGGTTTTGTTAAAGGTGATCTGTGGGTGTGTGATGTCTGCACTGCCAGTTGCATAAGTCCAGTCAGCATACCCTGATGTTCAAGCCAGCTATGGAGTGCTGCATGAGTGTTGCAATAAACCCGTGTGTGGGATGCTCCTTCATGGCGTAATGCTAATGATCCAGTTTCCTCACATCCAGACAGTGGTAATTCTGTGACTGTGTTTTTCTTTGGTAAATGACATTTCCCACTGCTAATGACTTCTTCATTGGTTGTATATGCCTATAGAGATTTGTTCCTATTATGGGCATGAAGCTGTGTGTCATTTTTTATATGAGAAGGGCAATAAGGAGGCTAATTATACTGCAGTATACAGGCTCTGCAACTAATTTAATTACAAATTTAAGCATAACAGTTCAGTGCACTTTAGAATGCAAATAAAACTTAAGGAGTGAGCTTGTTTCGTGTCCCCATCATTAGATCATTTTCCTGTTTCATCCTCATTGCTTCTTTGTAGGTAAGATTGTTACGGGTAGAGCTTAAGACGTCAAGTTCTCTCTCTTTTTACCTTTTATATGAGTACTCGGTGGTGTGAATATTATTAGTTTTAGTAAATTAACAATAACAACACTTACAATTGAGGCACACAGAAACCTCAGTATGAAATCAGGCTAACTGTGTAGCTAGGGTTACTCTTATCTTCTCACAGACTTATGTTTCCACATTTCTTGGACATTTTCACAGTTGGGTCTATATTTCCCTTTGATCCAAGCCCTATCCTCCTGCAAGACTTTTCTGAGGCATTTTATAGTTGAGTTAGTGAATGAATGCATGAATGCATGAAAGTAGTTTTGTTTTGATCAGCAGTGGAGGAAATCGTCGCTATCAAAAACATTACATAAAAAAAACAAGCTGGTTGGGATGAGTTCACTGATGCTGGATCTTTGTTTTCATTTCCAAACAAGCTGTTCTTGTGTAGTTCTTGTGTAGTTTTTCAGGGATACTAAGATACTTAGGGAAAGAGAGCCTAGAAAAGATTAGACTTTCAACAGAAAGAAGAAATATATGTATATATTTTGCTTTTTTGTTACCCAGTTGCACTCAGATTCTCTATAGTCTCAACTGCACAGACTCTGGCTGCACGATGGTGGTGCCTTTGATTGGGGTTCTATTGGTTTCAAAACTGTGCAACGGTAAAAGGCCAAGCCTCGTTTTCCACTCTGTATACAGTCAATAGTCAAATACATTATCCCACAGCTTTTTACTCTGTAGATACTAGATTTTTATACTACATTCAAATGTTTATGGTAATGATAGGTGTTATTGGATTGTTACATGTATCACTATTTGCCTTCTAAAAGCAGAAATATGGAAGAAAATCCTGAACATTAAACATGCCTGATATTACTGTGAATGGGGTTTAGTAACAAAAAAGGCCAGAGTCTTCAAAAAAAGACTGTAGGTAGAGTTGTCTGCACACAGCTCACTGTACAGTACTGTACTAAAATTTACTCTCTGGATTCTGAGGCTCTCAACACTTTGAAAATATAGGCATGAGCATATTAACATGGCTCTGTTTTAGGGTTACGCTGGGACATTGGAAGCCCCTGAGTTTAGGGTTAATGCTCAGTCCTGTTGTTCATTCGTCTTGCTGGAAGGAAAGGTTTTTACAGTCACTGAGTTTTCCACTCGGTTCTCTCATGGCACATTGACTAATGTGACCGCTCCAGTGCCAACCCCCCAACCAATATGTCTCTTAGGAGCTTGTTAGCCACGGACCTGCAGTGACCCAGACGCCCTTGCCTGTTTCCTCAAATGTGAAAAAAAAAGTTACAGATCAACTTTTTTGCTTCCTTTCTTTTTTTTTCGTCTTTTGTGATGGGAGAGCTTAACTCTGGTTGTTGACCTCCTGAAGGATTTAGCACCGTAATAAATAACACAGTGTAACAATTATGTTTAGGTTTTTGTAACCTGATTTCTTTGTTTTACTCCTGAGTCTTCTAAATTCAATCTCTGCTGTTATGTTTTCCACAACAACATAATTCTCTTCAAAAACAACAAACACACTCTTGAAAAAAGTATTTCAGCAAGATTGGTGGGCCCACTGTGTTTGGATTGATCCATCATGCATGACAACACTGCTGAAGCCAAGGGGCCGATTTGTGCAGACTGCTTGCCGTCCCAGCTTGCTGCCCCCTGCTGAGTTTTCCACAAACTGACCCCCTTCAGTCCCCTTTTTCCCCCCATTAGCCGATCGATAAGCTCTCAGGCACACCTGAGCAGCTGCTGAGTGCTTTGGTGCAGTGATGAAGAGGGTTTGTTAGACTTTATAGAAGCCAACAGCCATCACACGAGCATCTGGAGATGTTGGGTGGTTATGGACAAACTTCTAAGTAGCTCATTTGAGTCAATCTTTCTGTGTGTGTGTGTGTGTGTGTGTGTGTGTGTGTGTGTGTGTGTGTGTGTGTGTGTGTGTGTGTGCGCGCGCAAGTGAGTGAGTCAGAAGACAAAAAACAATCAAACGCAGCCAAATTAGTCATTGTTTGAATTCAGCTTGACAGTTATATACTCGTGACCCAGTTCATTCATAATATTCATCTGATGTGTTTAAAATTTGATGTCAGAAGTCAGACCCCATTAATAATGCAGTCAGGCCAATGGGATATATTAACCTTTGAGTCTGTGTGTTTGGCGCTTCTTGATAGGATGGGAAGATTCAAGTGGAAAGACTTTTCTTGTGCCAAATCACAGTCACTCACTTATAATACTGTTTTACCCTGCTTACTCACACACTCCCTTGCACACTCCCTCACTTCTAACATCTGGGAGTGTTTTGTGCTTCCTCAGCTATCTGCTGCTATCTGCTGCTATCTGCTGCTGGCTGTTGAACCTCTCCGCTGGAGCAGTGAAAGGTTAAGTGGCTTGTTGAACACAACCTCAGCAGTAGCTGTTGATGGAGGAGGAACTTGTTCACTTCCCCCACCCACATTTCCCAGACTGCACTGGGATCTAAACCCCTTTGACCCACTCTTGTGTCAGATGCTGACATGTGGGACGTGCTGTAGTTTCATTCACTGAATATTTTGTCTTGACATGTTTGATTTCACATCTAAGCAAAGGTCAAAGGGAAAAATTAATGTTTCTTTTATCTCCTTCTGCAAGTTATTTAATGGCAATCAGGTTTTGTGTAGGAGTGCATTACTAAAACCTGCACTCTGAATATGCGCCTGTCAGAAAACCCTAAATGACTTTGTCAAATTAGTGTGAGGTGGGATATATAAAGGTCTTGTCAGTTACTGCTTGAATTTTGATTTAAACGGATATGAAAATACTGTCTTTGCCAGTTTTTGCTGGACAGGTTTCATGTCTTGTATCTTGAATACAGATTGTGTCTACTAAATGTAAAATATTATTGTTGTAGTACTTATTTATTTTGTTTTACGGTTCAATTATTTTTTTTCAGTAGACCACAACATTAAATTCAATCCAGATTAAGCACTCTGACCTGAGAGGCTGCACTGTTTGCTCACATAGACTGGATGAGAAATTTACAGCATGGCCTGCGATCCTCATCTCTTGTCCTCCAAAACGTTGAGGGAATACCACTGCCATCATTTGGTATTCATGATGCTGGATTTTCCCCAGTCAATGACTGAAGTGCTGACTTGTGAAAAGATGTTGCTCGATGTGTAACACGCCTCAGAGCCCGCCAAGGTTTTATGCCTGACAGTCTGTTGGCCTTGAAGGGAGAGTAACTGATGCTTTACTGGCAATTTGTTTTGCTGTGTGAGTTATTGAATAAGTCAAGTAGCAGTGGGCGCCGTCATGCACTGTGAGCTTCCTGGAACTTTGGGTAACCTGTTTGATTTGTTGTATCTGCACCACTTTTGTTCTCTCTGGAGAAGGAGGAGAAGAAGAACTGTTCTTTTTTTGCTATATGGTACAATTTATAAGGAATTCTGACTGTTATTTTCTATTTTTTTATTTATTTTTTATTTTTTTGTAAGCAAGAAAAACTTGAAGAGGTTGATAAGTCAAGATATTTTGGTTTGAACTATCTGTGATGGACAGCATAGATTGCCATGAATCCACAATCTGATTGAAGCTGTTTTAAGTGGCTCATATATAAAATTTTAGAGCAAAGAATCTTAGTAGGGAAGATGTATGATAGATGTATGTATTTGAAGGGGATTTAATGCTTTATCTTGTAGCTTCATATGATTTACAGCAAGATAAAAACCCCTATTTTTCCCTCTGATATTTAGGAAACCGGGCCTCTGTCTGAAATGCTTAGGTTTAAGGTCTAATATTCTCAATGCCTGTTCAGAGCAGAGCTACTGGTAAATCTTGGTGTTTGAAGCTTGTCCCTCCAACATGTCATGAACAAGTTTGGAGATCCCTATGCTAAGACCTCATGATTTCAACAAGTCTAATGAAGATCTTGTGAAGATCTTGTGCTATTCCTAAAATGGACTATTTCAGGCAGTCTACAGAAAAATTTGTGTATTTCATGTGAATACGTAGTGGTTTGAAACTCTGCATGTCTACCATGAACATCCAGCATTAAAAAATGATATTTTATTTGTACCTGTAGGTAGATTTGTTGTTGTTATATATCCATTGTTAAAATTTGGGAATTATTACTCCTCTCTTCATAGAATGTGATAACCTCTATTCATTTCTAGACTTGTATTAAGTTTAATGCTCACACTAAAAACCTCAAGCTTATCCAATCTACAGCATTAATCCAAAATATTTTGCACAAGTAAGATAAAAGAACGTGTTTTTAGAATGTTTCAATATTTCACTGACCCAGACTTTTCAGATTTTGTCAAGCCTTACAAATGTAGTTGCTTATGCGTCAAGATTTGGGAGAATTTAAGCTGTTAAATTACTTTGGGCAATGACCCACTTATTCATCCCATCACTTATCTCCCATCATTCTTTTGTACAGCGAGTTTTTCAGGACAGAGTAGGTTAGAGAAAACACATCAAAAAGAGTCCTCTGAGCTAAACAGTGAACACGGGGCACGCTTCTTTTCACATCAGTATACACGTATGTGCATGTCTTCTGTTTCATATTTTCCTTACATGGATGAATTGAAGCATCTATCAGTTTGCATGCTTCCCTCCAGCTACGTTTTTGCTCACTCTCCTTTTCATCTGGTCCGTGTCAGTTTTCACATGGTGTCTTATAATTAGCAACATTTGTACCTGCTTCCAGGCAACTCTGTGGCTCATCCATCGCACCACGTGTAGGACACATCTGCACAGGAACGACACATCATCCCTGCATGGACAGAATCCTGTGCTTCCTTTAATGCAGCTTTAATAGGGGGGAAAGTCTGTTTATGTGTGCAGATCCCTGCTTTATAGATTCACCTTAGAATAACTCACAGCATAGATGAATTTGCCTGAATCCAACTTAACAGTCCTCAATTTGATTAGGGTTATTGTATTGTTTGAACCATTTGATGACTTAATTTTTGGTTTAGTCTGGACTTTTCTCCTTCTCCTTTTTTATTCTGCTAATCTCTGCTTTCTCCAAGGATCTTAATGACCTCTTACCTTTTGAGTTGAAGTGATGAAGAAGGTGTTGGGCACAAATAAGAGGCTGATCATGGGAAATGCAGATTTGAATGGTGCAAAAAGAGAAAAATTAGCATGAGCAATGACATTAGAAAAATACAAACCTCCTTTAAATTAAACTAACTAAAGACACTTTAACTTGGACAGACAGAAGTGTGCAGCTCTCACATATGCTTAAATGATGAACAAATTTGAAAGAAAAAAGATCTGAGCACATTTTAAAAGTCACAGTTGGACAACAGCAGTTTAACACCAAGCTGCGTGCTCTTCCTGGACATGTCCAGACAGGCCCCACTTACAGAAAAACTACTCAGTAGGCGGTTAATGTCTTCAATATGTCATTAAATCCTCTCGGCAAAGTCTCAGCCCACATAAGGAGGAAAAGAGAGCAATTTCTGCCCAGTTTTCCTGGGTGTTCCTCTGTTTTTCACATTTTACAGTCCAAATAAAATCTACATAAACCAAGTTCTCTAAGTAAGAAGGGCAAGACTCAAGACATGTTTTCATATCATAATCTTTTAAACCATGTGGGATGCATAAGAAAGGTTTAATTTCAGACTTAGCATACATCCAAATTCGATCAACACAAATATTTAAGAACTTCTGAAGTAAAATTTAAAAATGAACCAATGGAAATGGACTGAGAAACTGGACCAATCTGCAAGTGCCCCAATGATCAAGTGTATGATTCACTTTTACCAGAAGCTGCATGTCTGATGTTAAGTGAAACACAAAGCAAACACATTACAGTGGTGTATTAGGTGAAACGCTACATGAGTAATTCTTGCCCACAGTCTCCACAACTTCCAGCATGCATGAGCATGCATGCATCTCTAAAACCAACACATTAATTACCATTATGACCCAACTTTAAGAAAAAAAAATCCCCTGCGGACACAGGTTTTGCACTTAAGTCCTCCAACCCGATCTGTTACTGAGACACATGTTTGAATGCGTTGGCATGGCATGCTTTGAGTGTTTGAGACACGGGTGTAGCCTCAGTGACCCAGTGGTTTCCGGAAAGGGTTCTGAAGAAAAAAGGATGGTGGTCACCATACTGGAAATGCTGACCCAAGCTTGAATTTGTTTGACCCAGAAACATGCAAAAAGGTGGAGCAGAGGCAGGCTGGAAACCTTTTTACCAACAGCCTACCAATGAGTCACATCAGCCTCACACCCTTTTTTGCACTGCTTCACTGACTCTATTGTTATTTTTTTAATCAGTTTACATTGTCACATTGCTGCTATCGTGATAGGTATTTATGTTTTAAGCAGTTATTAAACAGACTTGCACCCCTTGCTTACATAGTTTTAAATTAAATAATAAAAAAAAGACCAAGCTTGGACCTAAAGAAAACTGAACTGCCCCATTAGCCTGACAAAAAGTACTGGTAGCATTGTTGTTGAAATGTCTTATCTAATGCATTCTTTTTAAATCAGATTTGACTAAAAAAGACTTTAGAGCGGGGTTATGATTCTTTACCATATTTTAAACATGGAAAGTAACAATGCTGGATGTCTAACATGAATGTGTTCAAATTTGCAAAACATTTTCGTATTCAAACGTTGGAATGAAATATGTAAAAATCGTTGAATCTGTCTGTGAAATACTCAAAACCATCTGTACTAAACAACAAAATGAAACAAGAAAAAAAGTCTCATGAAAACTTAACAAAACTTGCTGAAATGATGAGGTCATCACATGAAGAACTTCCACAGATTAGATAATAAATGGACTGAGTATCTGTGAAGTCACCCATCTGTTTCTCATAAAGGGTTTTGAAGTTAATTGTTGGCAGGGACCACATTGGATATGGGGCAGGTTTTAAGCGGGCATCCACCTGTTTTGTGAGCGGTGCCTCAGATTGGGCAAACTCAACTTCTTCTTTTAAACTGTCTATTTGTGTGTCGTTAGAGAAATTAGCTCTTCATTTTTGTGATGAAAGATGTGAAGCTACGGCAGGGGAACAAGTGGGACAATATGAAGCCCCCTCCAAAATTCCAATAGCCCCTCTTTAATTGCAACAATTAAATCTCACAATGAACTGTATTAAGTTTGGGAAATTTATAATCGTTGCTTTTAATCTCATTTAACCCTGCTGTGTCTCCCCTTACTTTACCTCTTACACCACAATGCGTGTGTTTTCAGCAAACACCACCAGCAGTTTGGGGATTAGGGGCTTTTAATGAACAGCGTTGCATACAGAAAAAGCACAAGCAGAAACACAGATGTGGTTGTCAGTAGCAACTGTGTCACTTGCCATACAAAAGGTTCCCTCCTGTAACAACAAACTCTGCACTGGGGGTCTTTCTCCAAACAGCGCCCTCCCTCCACAGATTACTATGATGGACCCATCAATTTGCCAGCTTCCCTGTTCATGTCGTGTTCACATATTGGGTTGATGTTGTTTCTGTGCCAGGATGACAGCAAACTCTCATCACTCAATACTGGCTGTTAATGCTCCCCTCATTTGCCAAAAAGCCCTTAATACAGACAGCTCCTAGAAGCCTGCATGATTTAATATGCTCAAGTGTCCTCCTATCACAGTGTTTTACATGGAGTTAGCAAGAGAAGAAGGGGAAAGTAAGAGAACATGCACGTGACAAAAAAGAAGAGTGAAGGAGATAAAATTGGACAAGAGAGGCTGAAGTCGGGAGAGGCTGAATGTGCAGAGGTGAAAGCGACACAGACAGACAGACAAGCAGAAAAGGAATGAGCTGAGACTTGGAAATGGAGGCATATCCTGTAAAGAATGAAGCCACGAGAGCATGCGATTGAGAGAAAACGTGGGGAAACAGAGGTATTTGTCAGGTGTTAGTGAAAGAAGGAAGTGAAACAGAGAAGAGCCTGAGCTGATAGTTTCTCATAAGAGAGGGATAGAAGAGTCGTTACAGCTGGGGATAAGTATGGGAGAAGTGGCTGCCTTTCTCATAATGGGGGGCTTATGTGTGTGTTTCCCTGCTGCGAAGTTTAAAGCTGCAGAGCAGAAGAGCAGGTATGACTGCTTTTAGAGTTGACGTCTTTCCTCGCATCACATCACAAGTGTATGTGCACACTGTATACATCCTGTTGTCATCCTCACTTACATTACTTCATAAATGTTAAGTTGTCTAAAAATCTTTGACGATAAAGGGACAGAGTAATTCTGTTTGAGCCAGCGCTTCAAATATGAAACAGCAGGAAGTATCGAGTTTCCACAGCAACATGGAGACAAGGCAAAGTGATACAGAATCAATCTGAGGTAATTGATAGAGGAAGGATGATGAGAGGACTTCACAAGGAGGAGCAAAGGTGCTCCTGTCACGGCACATAAACTTTACAGAGACAGCACATAATTGAAGACTTCTTTTCATTTAGCATTAAGAGCAGATAATTAAACCAATCCAGAGTTACAGTTTTTTAGAAAATGGACCTAAAACTTGAAATTGTTAGAAATCTGATCTTCATTCAAAAAGTAACTGTATTTGGCTCACAGTTTCTTCAGATGTGCCAGTTTTATTTGAATCACTTCTTTAAGTAATCTTTCTTTTACTCATTCTTTACACTCCACTTCATCTGATGAGGGTGTTTCATAATTTCCACCCTTCTTTAATCACAGTAATTCTGAGTTGAGGAGAAACTTTACCCATTTTTCTCTTAAGTTCCTACCATTTCTACCTCTTCAACTTACTCCCACATGGTCATCACACTCCTACCTTTTTCTCTCTCTCTCTCCGCTCCGTGTCTCACACTCCTACCTATTCGTAAGTCCTCATATAATTTCCTCCACTTGCACACTCCCTTCTCTCTGTCTGCTGCTCTTCGCAATATGAATAATGTCATCAAATGAGGCTGATAGGAAGGCAAAATGAAGGCATGACAGCATTAATAAAAACAGACTGTGGATTCATGGATGGATGCTCAAATTAGCGAAGTTGTATGATCTTAAATAATAGGCACAAATCTTAGTCTGAGCAGTGAAGCATCACAATCAGCCACAAAGAGCTGCCAGCAGCCGCAGCAGTTCCACGGGGAGGTCCTTCCTTATATTTATTTTCCAGCCCTCAGCATCGGACATGATAAGATTAATTAAAATGCTTTTGAGCCAGACACTGCCAAGACTTGAGACAACATGTTTCACAATGTCTGTCCTTTCTTTCCTTGTCCCTTTCCTGGGAACATAATTTCTCAGAAAAGCTTTAGAGGGACTTTTTGTTTTTGCTTCAAAATCCACAGGGACTCATGAACTTGTGAAATTTTGGGATTAAAAGTCAACAGCACTGGATTGTCAGAAAACAAAAATCTCTAGTTTCAAAAAATTGTCACAATTATTTGAAAAAACTCATTTACTCACATCAGTGATCAAAGAAACTGACATCCTTTTGGCCTGGAAAGAAGTACAATATTAATTTTCTTTTTTTACTGGGAGTGAATACGCAGTGCTGCAACAGTTCATGAAACTTGAATCCAGGCAAATATTTGGGGGTAGTTTTTACAACAGTTCTGGGATGAGGTGCAATGGTATAGTTGCGTTTCGGCCTCTCATTAACACGGAAATGACATTTTAGCCGACCTGAAATGGAATTTTTTGAAAACAGCCTCTCAAGTTGACTTTTTCTGAAGCCTCATTTCACTAATGCAGTGTAAAGAACAAACAGGAGTTATCAGTGAAAATGCTGACATCACACTCTGCTTTACAGGTGTGCGTTACACTTTCATTGTGTTTTGGCATGGCTATGTGTGGATCTTACAACAACAGCAGCAGCATCAATGGCAGACTACCTTGTTGTGCTTGTTCTGCTGAATCTACTGACTGCCTTTCAACAAGATGTACATATACTGCACTATTTCTTCAATCGGGAAAGACACATCCACTGAGTATGCCAGATGACCACCTCACCTCTAGTTCGGCCTCTGAACTACTGTCATGTGTACACAGCCACTACAGTTATATTGCCAAGTACAGGCACAGCAGACATACAACAGTGTTTTCAGTCCCTCAGTTTTTTCTGTTGACAGATTCTTGGTGATTTTGTGTTTTCAGGTGAAATGTTGACATGTAAAAGAGGCCTTAATTACAGGTGTGGGCTATAAGTGTGCACTATATTAGAAAAATTGGCTTTAGGCTCTCTTCACAATGTATACCATCCCAAGGTTGTCTTTAAACATTGTTGTCTTTATTTTTATGATAACTGAGCAACTGAGCAACAACTGGGGTTGGTCTTTGGGAAAGCCTGGTTGGGAGCAGCATTTAGCAATAAAGCGTTTAATCTAGTTTCATCATAATTTTTAACTATATTGTTGTTGAATACAATATAAGTATAGGATATTGGGTTGTTCTCCCACTCCACTTTGCCGGGACTGAGTGCTGTGCAAAAATAGTGTTCTGTGCAACCAATCAGAAATCGGGGAAAGGTAATGAAAGTTTAGAGAACTGTTGCTTGATGATATAATATGAATACCAAACATCATGTTTGGTATTCCAGTTGAGGCAGCCAGAGTAGCATCAACCACTAAATGACAAAGTTCAAAAGCACTCAATGAGGAAGGTTCAAAGAATATGTATTACATTGCATTTGTTTCCTTACCGATATATAAAAAAAAATCTCAAAAAAGACATTTTAACCTCTTGAGTTCTCTTGAGAAAGTTTTAGTGTGACATGCAACTTTATCTGAACAAGAGTTGATTGACGGACACACTTTTCATTAAATCTGGACTTATCAAGAACTTGAGCAGACAATTATCCACAGCTGTGTTACATAATTAATTTGTTCTAAACCTTTTCTCGTCTCACCTGTCTTTTGAGGCAGGGGGCTCAATTAGAAAGCTATTAAAGTGACAAAGTAGTTCTGTTCTGTCAACACTGTAATGTGTCATTAAAATAGCTTTTAGATGTAACGTCATTGAATGGTTTCAGTTTGTCACATTATAAAGTAAAACAGTGTCACCAAATAATCCGCTACAAACATTACACTAGTGACTAATATGCAGAGCCAAAGCGAGGGGATAGAAAAACAGAGCACCATTTCTTTGGAGAATACTACCGTTGAATAATACTGCTTTGCCTTTGAGTCATAATTGCTTCTAAAGCTGCTCATAAATCACATTTGGTAGAAGAAAGCATTTATTGAATTTATTCTGAACAAATTGAGGGATTTTCTTTCAATTTTACCTTCAAGGTCTGTTGCATAATTGTATTGGGGTAATTATTTAAATATCTTCAAATTCATTCTGGAGGCAAACTGTTATTATTTAGTGTCCACATTTTGTATGTTAGAAAATGGTTTGGTAAAGGAATGTGGTGAAGTGCCAACTCACAGGTGGATGGTATTTTGGTAACATAATAAAGCTGTTTCAACCAAGTTCAGTTCAGTACAGTTCAGCATGATATTATCTACATTTCCAGTGGCATAAACTGCAGTCTGCTTAAACAGAGAAAAGAGAAAAGTGGAAGAAGAAACACTAGAGTGCATCTCTTTCATCTCTCCAAACCAAAAGTTCACGGTAGGCTTGAATAAAGATGAAGTTACTCTTATTACCAAATATCTGCTCTAGACACAACTTTAAAAAAGAAAACCATTGTGTTAGATCAAGAGATGTCACCCCACAAAAGAGAAACAATTGGGCTTTTGCTTTGAACAAGTTTAAATTGGATATTTAAATTGTATTTTAATACATTTTGCTAATACGGACCATAAATCCATAAATGGGGTATTTAAGTCAAGATTTGTGTTTGCAGAAAAAAATCAGCTGGCACCCTATACTCATGGTTTTGGCCTCAAAGACTCATCAGAGGTCGTCAGAATTGATGATATAGTATTGACATACATGATTTAATGAGAACCATTCACTACCAACACACCTGCCATGTTAAGCAGGTGCACAGTTAGCTGTAAAAATGCAGGCCAGATCAAGGTTTCCCACACAAAAAAAGTGACAAACTGTACTTATGGAAATGCACTACAGGAGTCATTTTTTATTTTCACATTTATTATCACATTTTCTATCACTTCTTGATCTCATGATAAAGCAAGTACAAATCATGGCTCAAGAAAGAGCACATCACAGAAATTAAAATTGTGTTGTGATCAACTGTGAAAGTATGATTAATTCGTCAAATGAATAATTTAAATAAAGATTATTTTAATGTTTCCTCATAGTAACTTGGCACGCTCAATTTAACACAGTGGATCTCCACAAAAGAAGACAAGACGAGAACTTCTACCTCCCACCCACTTTATATCTCTTCCTGTATCAGTGATGGTGTGAACATCCTGAAGCTGATAGAAATGAAGTCTTATTCAAAGCCCATCAAATCAGATCTAAACGTAGAGGGCTGTCAAAGCAGACAAGTCTGCTAACATTTCATTTCCCTGATCTGAGCTGCCACATGGTTCTCTATCTCCTGAAGTGCTTTGATTCCAGGGACAAATAACATTGCTAAAGTGGCCATGCTCAGGCCATTTTAAAGCTTAGTATCATGAAGCTCACCAAATGGGCCATTGTTCACTCTGCATACACCGACAATGCATTCATCGCTCTGATGGTCACTGTAAAAATAACATTCACGCCCTAACAAAAGCCCGACTCTCCCTGTCTTTGGTCTCTCAGGCAGCAGCTCATTTTCTGCTGAGTCCTTCTTACACCAACTAATAACATCCCCAGCCTTCACACTCCTCTTGATGAATCGTCTAGTATATTTAGCAGCTTTTCATTCCAGTATGAATTGACAACCAGTCATGATGAGATCGGTGATGGTAAGCAGGGGTGGCTAACGTTAAGCTCTTGCTCCACACAATCCTTCTCCTGGTCCATTAGTTTCATTTATTTGCAGGATATTTATAGGGCACCTTGGATTGGGGTCTTGGGGCAGGTGATGCTGAGGAAAGGCCCGCCCCAGCTGTTGATTAATGCATGAATACCCAAGCTTTATCACAAGTCCGACAGCCTCCGGACTGCAGAATGTCAGTGCAATTAAAGGCGAGTGGCAGATATAAGAAAGCAGAGGCAGTGCCTATCTGCAGATTGCAGACTGAGCCGGGGAACACGGGCGGCTCGGTGAAGGTTCCAGCAACACAGCCTATTCATTCCTTAATCACCTCCACTACTCATTAGGGCCTCCTTTTGTTCCAGCAGTCGTCTTCTCCTGCGCTGTGCCAACAGATAAAATATTGCATGCTCCGAAGAAAGAAGAGCTTGGGGAACCCCATTAAAACGGTGACAGAAGGAGGATAAAAAACGAGGAGGGGGAAAGGAGAGGTGACACTGGAGTGGTGGAGTCAGTCAACTAAAGCAGAAGAGAGGACTCGAGGGAGAGGTGTGGTGACAGGAGTGTGAGAAACTGAGTGAGTGAACTATCCGACCAAGGAGAGTAGTAATTCTTTTCCATCCTCTCTTCAGGAGTGCTTAAACACTTACCCAAAAGAGGCTTATGATATGGAAAGTTTTATATCATAGGCACACAAAGCCCAGGTTGTTACTGCAAGAATTACTTCTACAGTAACGTAAAAAAAAAAACCCTTTGAACCAGAACTCTGAGGGTGAGTGTCGAGTGCTGTACTCGAATGAAAGCAAACCTTTGGATGTATTGATCTTTATTTCATTTTTAAAGTTTCTCCTGCTGTGTAAAGGTAGCAAGGTCTTCCAATTCTGTTCGTTTGTGACACATAATATTAACCCATTCTGAGGGAGTGAACTTGTCAGGGCTGTTCAAATGAGGAAAAAAAAAGAGGAAATATGTTTTAAAAGTTTTTTTTTCTTTGGTTCACTAACAGCTAAGAACTTTTGAAGCAAACTTGTCTTATCCAGTTAACTTTTATTTTGCTTTGACTCTGTTTTCTATTTCAGTAAGACTTACTTTTTATTTGCTTCATTCAGTTCTACGGTCAGTTTAAAGCAGTGTTTTAGGAAGTGTGAGAAGACTCTTCAGGCCTAAAAATACCTTTGTTTTGTGTAAGTTACATTTATCTTCTTGGATCATTTTTTGTAGCCTAGCTGTTTGCAGTGATTTAGGCAGAATTCAAATAGAAGTTGGTGAAAGTCACTGTGGTTCTCTTTGCCAGATAACAACTAGAACAGTTTGATGACTTCTCAGATTATCACACGGTAAATATTAATTTATCATTTCTGGTCCAAAATAACAAAACCAACCTCAGAACCTTGTTATATCAACCCCATACAATAAAATTCAACTCCACTTGTATCAGTAAATACTTTTTTTACACATTTAATCGGGGCCTTTAGCTTGCTGTTAACTTGTAAAATCATTTTTGAAACAGGGTTGCCACTGATCTGCCCATGAATATTTGAATATTCAGGCCAGTTTGGGTGGCCTGAAACCAATGGAGGCGCATAATAAGTTGAAGTTTCTTTAAGTGCAGGCACACCCTGTTCTGCAATGATGAAGTGAAGCCACATTTGTTACTGCAGTTGTTTTGGTCGCTGGGAAAAATCATTGTTTACTTCATCACAGTAGAATTACATTTTCTCTAACGTGTGCTTGGCTAGATAAACAGCCTATTATTGATAAAGGGAGGTGAGGATTTCAGAAGAGAAACAGAAACAAGCCACACAGTGTAAGAAATAAGTATCAGTGTTTTTGTGTCTGTGCAGCAGTGCGGTTAACTGCTTTCTCATGAATGTCGTTTCTATATCTGCGACTTGTACAATCTTTCCCAGTCACTATGAATGAAAGAATACAAAAAAAATCTACCAACCTGTAAAAACACACCAAATAGCTCTTAAGCTTAAAATGTATTATTGAGTGCTATACAGATTTTTATAATTTCAGTGTAACACGCTAAAAAAGCACAGATTTCTCAAAACCAGCCTGCTGAATAATGAATGTATCTTTTTAATTCTGCAAACAGACAGATTTTCTGTTCCTGGGCCAAAATAAAAACTTTGTGTAGCCAACATCCTGAAATGCAGTGAACTGATGGTTAAGTTTTGTCAGATAACATTCCTGCTGGCGTGTGAGGAAATGAGGGAAGAACAGAGAGAAGATTGAAGCAGTGAGAGGAAATGATGCTCTTATCTTAAATCCTTTTATAGATCATCCAAAACATAAGTTATATGACAGAGGCTTTATAGGAAGCTTCACTCCCATCCGAGGTGCGGCGAGGTAGGGAGGAAATGCACCGAGCCGAGGCAACAAAAGAGATTATGTTTTTGATTGTTTCCACAGCTCCTCTGTGTTATCAGCCCCTCATTCAGACTTATTTTCCCATTCACCATTCGTCTATCTGCTCTCTGACACAGTTTGAACAAGTTCTACGACTTGGATATGCTGTGAAAATGATTAGATCAATAATAGAGCCTTGGACTTCACCAGATCCAAATATTTCATTGGATTACGAGCACACTGATCCAGAGACACAGACTGTGACCCTGAAAACATCACAGCTACCACCTGATAACTCACTGCAAGTTTAAAAGGGGTTTGTATTGCTGTTAGTATGCACATTCATCTCAGCACTCATCCCCGCAGACAGCCCTTGAAGCTGAAACACTTCTAGTCATAGCAGCCGCTCTATTTTCTCTTCAGCTCTTACTTTTGAAAATGAAATATCTAATTGGTTCACGAAACAAAAATATCATGAACCAGCAACTATTAATGCAGCATTCCTCTCTATTTCATTATCTGTGACCATTAGGAATGCTTTTCTAAAGTTTATTTTGAAATGGTTGGACTGAGGAATAAAATAAATTCCTCATTTCTCTTTGGTTTCATCATTAGAGTAAAATCTTCCAGGTTGGAGAACATAAAAATATATCAAACATTAAAACACTTGGACAACATGTGAGCATGTTTTATGTCTTGGACTCATCATACTGAAACTGTAGAATCATTGAATATAACCTTAAAAATGGTGACAAGCCAAAATGAGTTGGTCCTCAATAATGTTGTTCTATTACTCCAAGTGTTGCTTGGGGTTGACCGTTTCAGACCTTTAAAAGTAAGAGATAAGCTTCAGGTAACAGTACTCACAAGAAATTCGGAACTGAGCACAATCTAGTATTGAACACAACTAAACTATTAATATAGTATCGAACCATTTTAATGCTGTTTGAAAACATATAGTAACCAGTTTATATTTGAAAAGATCAAAATGCCACTTGAATGTGTGGCGCTTTTCTGCATGCACTGTTATCATGATAAATTATCCCAAGTCAAACTGAGCAACACTGTGAGGCATCAGTTTTAGCTGTCCAATAGCATGAACATGTTATTTCTTGTATGTGTAACAAATATGGCTTCCCCCACCAAGAAAGATGACAGGTACAAGGAAAACTGCCATAGAAGACAAAATGACAATATTATCTATGTTGGCAATTTAAGCTGTGATACTGGGGAGTGCTGTTCACTTTTACTTTATCATCTAATTCAATTTTTGGAGGGAATAAAATTAACATGTAAACACATTAGGATCTCATTTTGTTTACAATGAGTTTATCAGCTGGGAACGACCCTCAGGACACAGATGTTGTAGGCACAGCGCAACTTGTAAACAAGTGTTGTGGTTTGATGAGTTACCCTGTTAACTGCAGACTTTCAGACAATGTTTCTGTGGTTGTCACTGTTACATTCACTTTTTTTTAAAACAGTCATAATCCTTTAATGAGAGAAATTGTCAGCATGTGTCTGCCTCAACAGCTGTTGGACAAACAACAACTACAGACTCATTTGGCTGAAAGTTGTCAGTTCCTCTCACTCCAGCTTTTAGCATTTTGGGTTTACATTCTGAGGAATATTAACAGTATCTAACTTTCGTGTTAATCTGGCCCACCATTGGAGATTACAACATTTAATTGCACAGTTGATTTTCCATGGTTAACCCTGTATCTGATACATAATTTTGGTTGTGTTCTTTTTGAGTGTAGATTTGCATGACTCAAATCAAACTCTGCCAAAGCAACTCAGTTAAAAGTCCAGTTCTGTCCTGACTCTGTGAATACACAGTTAATAAAAAGTACAGTCTCACCTGAGCTGACGCTGGAGCATGTTCCTCTACTTCGTTCAACCCTTCCTCCCCTTTCCCATCGAGCAACCATCATGCTTTATTTATTCCTCATTTCATTTAACCCAGAACCTCTCCTCCTCTTTTTCCTTGGTAAGTTTCTCACTGTTGGTGAGGGCCTGTCAAGGGCACAGTGCAGGGAAGATAAAATGTTTTCATGAGGCTACTGAGCAGCAGCTTGAAGCTATGGCAGATAAGTATGAACTGTGAATTTCTACATTACTTAGAAAGGTGACAACAGCGTCCTCGGTGCCAAAGGCTGTACTGTGAGCAAGTTAGAAAAATTACACTTTTGCATGGCGTTAGGTGGCTGAGTGTTGTGTACAGCTTCATAGAAAAGAAAACCCAGCCTCAGTGAGTGCTTTTACTAACCATCTCTGCAGGGGAAATGCTGCTGGGCTATTTGTAGCTCTATAAAGTCCATCTCCACGAGCATGATGACTAATCTCTACATAATAACAGCTGTAGACCAAGACCTCCTCTTCACCCAGACACATCTGTGTACAATTAGTGCAAATAACTTAACCAGCTCTAGCTTTTTAGTGAGTGGTTGGTTTACTGATTGAAGAAAGAGGGGGTGAGGGAGTGGAGGCCTTCGAGATGTGTTAGGGACAGAGAGGGCAAGAAAGGAAGAAAAAGAGAGATTGTATAACTGAATAATTAATCCTCTATTCTTTTTTTCCCACCATGGACAACTTTTTTTTTTTTATTAAAGAAGCACTTGTAACATTTATGTGACCTTTTGCAAACTTCACTTTTGAACAAACCTCTCCATGCATAAGTGTGCTGGACTGAGAGAACTGCAGAAGTGAACTGCACATGTTCAAGCACCAAAGCCATCAGAGCAAGCACTTTAATATGAGCTGACCTGGAGCAATGCATTCAGTTTGCATTCACTACCACTGAGGCTGGCCAAAAATGTATTAGAAACCACTGAACCTCACTAGAAATCAAATAACACTCTGGTCATAAAAATGCTAATATTTACATGCAGCACTTTCCTAAAGTTGTGACTGTGTTTGTGCGCATGCATATTTAAGCTTGTCTGCTTATGCTACAGTAGAGTGCTTCATGCTTTCTCCAGAGACAGTCGCTGTGCTGCTGAATGGTTAAATACTGTTGAATTACAATTAAGAACAGTGTTAGGAGTTAAAGTTCATCATATGAATACTGAGAGGGATATTTATGTGTATAAATTATGCATTATTTGTTTCTTAAATGTTTTTATGCAATCTGTGTGGATGAAAATATTTGATTGATGGGGAATTTAATTATAACTGACTCATAAAGTTCATTCATCCTCCTTTTTTAAATACTACTTTCTCCATGAAAGGTCAAAATTCATTTTAGAAACATTTTCCAGGACTAGTGGATTGACAGATAGTTAGGCTGCTTTAACAAATATAATATCAACACAAAGGTTCAAATCAAAGGTTTTATGAAGATTTTATAGACCCCTTCACTGTTTTTAAGCAGTTACAGCTGCGTACACATTTGGCAAGTATTGCAGAGTACAAGGGTTTGTCAAGGGGGTTCTACCACCAAAATTCCAACCTTTGCCTGAAAAATCTCATTTTAAAGAAAAGTAAATTTTTACCAGCTTTGAGTGACATCAGTGAGTGGATGGAAGACATCAGCAAGCGGACAGATTTAGTGGACGGACATGTTTTTTTTAATGGAGAGATACAGTGTAAACATCAGAGAAGGGTTGAAGAGCACAAGTTATCAATGCTTATGACTACATTTTCCTTAGAAATGTCAAGACCCTCAAAGACCACCGAATAAAAGACATGAACTTATGTCAATAAACAAGAAATCCTCTCAAGCAGAAGATGAGCCACACACTTTGCTGACTATGAGGCCTGACAAGCCAAATCCAGACAGCAGACTGCACCAAACATGTCATACCAAAAGTTATTTTGTATCTGAGGGTTACTAATAAGTAGGGATGGGTATCGAGAACCGGAATCGATAAGTAATGGTTCAATCCATCGATATCGTTAGTAATCTTGCTTAATGGTTCCTCTTATCTATTCTTTACGCCCCAGCGTTTGAACCTTACGTCCTCTGCTCTGCCTCAGTTAGCTACACTTAGCAACTAGAGAACAGTTTACCAAGAAAACTCTGACTCAGGATTTTCTGCTTAAAGTTTTACTCAAGAAACTGAATGCACAAAGAAACGTACATTACTGTCTCACAAAACATTCATATTCAATACATGTACATTCATATACTTAACATGTTATACATCTACTACTGTACCAGAAACGGCAAAGTAAACGTAGCGCTAGCTCGATGCTAACAAGATATGGGAAATCCAATTGACATGCTAGCGGTTAGCGTACATCCATATAACTTCGGTTTCAAAACAGAATTTCAACTTTCATCACAGATACATGTCACGATAACTCTTTTAGAACAACACAGAGAACTCTGAATGTCCAAACACTAACAGGCATATGTTTTTACAACGGGAGGATTTAAGAAAAGTTTTTTTTTTTCCAGGTTCTTCTTTTTCTATCATTTAATGGCCGACCACAAAAAACGTTCAGGTTCATACCGCCACCTACTGTACAAGAGTGTGCAACATCATGTGCCCACCTTTAGATTCCGCTCATCATTTATGTCTCTCTCAGAAAGCTGAAAAGTGCTTTCTTTACATCTCTGATCTTTCCTCTGTCAATAACAGAAAACAAAATAATACATTGTTTTGTTGCGTGTGATTTTTTTTTACTTATTCATTTATTCATGTCTAGAGATATCCAGATCCAGTGACCAATTTAAGACTTATTGACTTATGCACGTAATAAAATGTTGCTGACAAAGAAAACCTGTAAAAGCCTACTTTAGGAATCGATAAGAGAATCAACAGAGAATCAGATCGATTAGCAGGCTCGATTAGGGTATCGATATCAAAAAAATCTTATCAATACCCATCCCTACTAATAAGCATTGTTAATAGCTGAAGATAAATAGCAGTTTCGCTTTCAGTGTGAAATCTCATTGATTGTAATTTAAACATATCATGAATATTTACTCTCCATTTTGAGACCAAAGTGTCATATTTGGTCATAACCTTGGCCCGTAAAAAACGAATGCGTATTTACCATTGAAACAAAGAATTCTAAAATTTTTGATGCCTGTTCTGAAACTGAACCTTTTTGATACCCAACAAAGATAAGTTGAAAATATTCTTATAGCAGCACAAATGTTGGTGACAAAAAAAAATGTTGCCGTTAATTTTTCTGCAAATTTATGTCCAAAATACACATGAACTCCTAGATCTACCTGTCATGTTTTGCTTTCTAAATCCTGTCTCATTGTGATCTGTGAAGTTAACATTGTTTGGCATGTGCTTCCTCACAGATCCCTCTTCCCAGCCAAGGCAGAAGCCGCCGGCCACTGACCTCTGCTACAAGACTGAAATCAGCAGCTTAATGGACTTCAACTCTCCGGATGCTTCCCTCGACAAAGGTTAGACCTCATCTGTTCTTTTTAACCAGAGCTGGTTTACTGAGTGTTGTTTTTCCTTCTTGCTGTGCCACAATAGGGAAATGTCCAAAGATTTTCAACGCACTTACTCATTTGCACCCGCAAAGGGAGTTAACCAGGATTTAACTTGTAAATAGATAATAAGAGAAGATAACTGTAGATGCTCTGCAGCCATCAATTCTCTCCTCTACTCAGCATCATTGCTTGCACCTGTTATTGGAGAAATTAGCATACATTTTTGTATCTAACGGCTGTTGGTGAACCCAGCAGGTGTCACAAAAAAATCATTGACAGCTTTCCAATTAAACAGCCTATTCTTACCCAGACGTATTCTTAGTTTGGAATTGAAGCAGAAATACAGCAATTATTGGTTGTTGGTGTATTTGTGGTGTGTACTTTTACACTTTGGCTTCCTGCTGTGGGGTTGCATGGGCCAGAAGGTTGGAAATGATATCCCTCTGTGTATCCTGCACAGTAGTGATCCAGTTAGGAAATAATAGCCCATGGCTAGGATTTTTATTATTTCATTTTTTCCATTTTTGGAAGAATATAACATCTCCATGTGGAGTCCATAAATACAGGTTTATATAATTGGCTAAACATGTTGTGGAGGAAGAAAAGATTACTTATCTCTGCAATATTTTGAGTGCTTTGTCTGCAAAAGTTGGGTGCACTGGCAAGAATGAACTCCGGAAGGGTTCAGTGAAAAATTAGGGTAATTTAAAGTTCAGTCTGTGTCCTTGCAAACTATCAAAATTATTGATAATTTTATCATACCTTCTGTTTACTCCTAACCTGCTGTAATAAATTCTTGCATAATTTAGCTGTCAGCCTCTTGCACCAGCTGTAGTCGCCTCTTTACTCAATTGCCTGCAGAGCAATGGAAAAGATGTGCCTGTTTGGGTGACTATTTCATTATAATTTCTTTAAATTTACCATACCTGTTCCTCCATATCCAGCAAAAGGATGCAAGATTAATTAATCATCACTGTCATCCTCATAATCATCCGTGTACAAAGACTTTGTGTTGTTTTCAGTCTCTAAACATCCAATTAAAGCAGCTTTTGATTTATGTCCGTAGTTTTTTTTTCAGCTCTCTCACTGGGTGGTCAGACAATCTTATGTAAGGGTCAGCAGCTCTCCAGACAAACACAGTTGTAGAAGTTTATCTGTATGTGTTTCAACGTCCCAGCCTTTTCATGACAAAAGCTTCGTGCAAGGACTGAGCGTCTTGCAAAGAGGATCAAAGCAGCTAACGATGGCACCAGTACAGATGCACCTCTCTCACTGAGAAGCCTGTAAGGCTGCCAGCTCCAGTATGGATCTCTAGTGTCACTTAGGAAGCCCCTGGGGGCCCTTTCCTCATTAGAGTGTCCTGCTTAGGGGTCTATTTAACTGCCAGCTGTCTTTTCTTTCCTATTAATGTCTGTCAATGTCACAATGATAGTGAGAGTGCTAGCAGGTCATTGAGAGAACACTCTCTCTTTCTGTTTGGTTACTATAGTATGTTAGACAGTAACTCTGCTCTGATGTGGTTTTGATTTACAGCTGTGAGAAACATGGAGTGAGGTGAGAGCAGTGATGAGGCAGCCTGAGTATTGAGCCTGACAAAGTTAACATTATAATAGTTGCGTTTCCATTACACTTTTCTTGTGAAATAAAGGCAATATGTCTGAAGCTTTGATTAAGTACAGTTGCACCTTGCTGATGTTTCCATATGACTAGAATTGCGAACAACTTAAGTAAAATCTCACCCTAAGAGATTCAATTTGCAGGATGCAGAGGAAGAAGAACTGTAACCAGCTGTTATCATGGATATCACAAACATTTAAGAGCCAGAACTGTCTTCAACTTGGTACTGAAGGTGTACCAGGACTTTTTAAATCCTCTCTGTCATTTCCCGCTCCATCTCTGTGCAACATTTAGCATTTTGGTGTTCTTGGCTGTTCAAGATCACTGTCACATCTCTTGCTAAAACAATGTTAAGAAAAACATCGGTCTCCCCTTCTGACCACAGAAACTTCTTCATCTTATTTGTTTGGGGAAAGTGATTTGTGCAAAATTAAGGTGTTCCTGTTTTACTTTTGCAATAAACTTCAATATTGAAGTTTCTGAAATACCACCTCACGATAGTGAAGAGAATCATGGGTATTATCTTTGAATGAGGGAAAATATACACAACAATTTGTCTGTTTTTGTGGTGCACGAGGTCCTTAATTCTGTGTAGAATTGCTTAAAAAAACATTCACCATTACATGTGGAACACCCAAAACCACATTGTGGTGGTATAACTGGTAAATGTTAGATCCAGGTCTCAATGCCCACCTGTTGTTGCTTGATGGACCTGAATTTGTCATTCCTGTATGTTTTTTGACCATACAATACCATTTTAGTTTTCTGGAGAATTTTCTGAACAGTATTTCTACTTGTTTGTGTTGATACAACAATAATTAACAGACACTTGCATAAAAAAGTGCATTATTCCACACCCTGGTCAGTAAAACTATTCCAAACTTAAAAAGATATCCCCTATAGGTATATTAAAAAGAGTTTTCACGTTTTGTATGAGTGACTTGTTCAGTATTTACAATCATGGAATAGATTGCATTTTAAAATATCAATGGTATAACAGCCCCACTATCTACATAAGATAATATATAAGTTAAAAAGCATAACTAATATTCTTATTTATTAGGAGGTATTTGAAAGTGGAGAGCAAATTTCTTCTTGCCATGTTTCTGTGCACACATCCGCTCTCCTTCAGTCCAAACTGGCTGGCCACTTGAGGACTGTGGTTGTTTCCTGGGTGCTGTAAATATGCAGACTCAGGAAAGACATCCACTCACTCTAACAACCTCTGCAGTGGCCAAGGCCACGTGTATCACTGCAAGTTTCATCAGAATGAGAACAGGGAAGTCAGGTGCTGTGTTATCAGCAGATTCATCTCAGGTCTGCAGTAAGACAGAGTCAGGGAGACAGGGAAGGTAAGAAGAAACAAACAGGAGCAGCAGGCGCTGCATCATCATGGAGACAGGTGCTGCTTCTGCACATTAACCAGCAATGATGTCATGAAGCTGGGCGAACATTTTGGCATGCAGGCTGGATAAAAACGAAGGACAGAACAAAGAGGTCAAACAAAGCACCCAGGAAAAATAGGATTAAGGGGGAGAAGAAACAGTACAGGAGAGTGTCAAAAAACTGCCCTGAATGACTGCAGAAGGACAATGTGTTTCCTGCAAGTTATCTGATTAGAGAGTACCATGCTCCCCCAGTTGTAGCTTTGCATGATTAAGAGCTTAAAAATTCCCTGTTGCTCTCACAATGTTTTTTTAGAAAACCTTTATTAAAGCCTCAAACTGAAATGCTTCATGCTTAAACTGCAGTCTCTTCAAGTCTATGCTCTCCAAAACCCCTCCTCACTGATTGAACAGCCCTCTGGAGGCCTGTCAGGGCAGACCTTGGTGTTTGAGGCCCTTCCTTGCAACATGTCATGAACCAGTCACAATGACATCATCATTTCAGCAACTTTCTGGAATATCTTGTGCTGTTATTAGAACAAACCATTTAGGGCAGTTCACAGACAGTGATTTATTCAATGTACAGCAGTTTAAAAATTTGCACACCTTTTGTACAGACATCCAGCTTTGTTACTTTACAGGTAAGTCTTAATTATGGAAAAGCATAATACCCCTTCTTTAGGGAAAAAAAATACAGTGAAGAGACAAAAAGTATCTCATTAGATTTAAAAAAAGGAGAATGTGAGGATGTTTGTTTGTGCATGGGTTTGGGTGGAGGTGCAGAGTGGTCTCTGCTGAGCGGTCCCATTTTTCTCATGCACTGACACTTTCCAAAACACCCACCCCCACTGATGCCCTCTCATAGCCACTGGGAGAGTGGCACTTAAATTGCCTCCAGCAACAGAATCCAGGCCTCTCCACTGTAATGTCCTCACATGATAAATAGCAACTCACAAATGCTCAGATACTATGGTAGTATTCCTCTCTCTTATGACATCGTTTTGGATTTTCTTCAACTTGTCAAAATACGACTCATAAGTGACCATGCTTCTGTGATCAAAATCCTACAGTGCATTAACATAATCCAGTCGGTTGGCTCATCAATCAAAGAGAAGAAAGAAAAGGTAAAACAGGCGCAAGAGCTCAGGAGGCATTATCATCAGATAGATGTGTAACGGGACTTAAAACTGTAAATCCACATGAAATCTCATAAAATCTCACAATCTGTTCGATAGCATTCATGAAAAGTTGGTTCCTGTCTGCTTGACTTCCTCTGTCTGCTGGCCTTTCTATTAAGGCCTTCTGAGGTGTTGAATTTGACAAAGAGATCAGAGCAGCAGTCTGATTATCTGCACTCTTTGTCACTTTCTAACTGCTTCATTAAAGAGGGCTGCCGACAAGGGCAACTCAAGGGTCATGAAGTCAAAAAGTTGAGTTTCACAGGGTGTAGATTAGAGAGACTGAACTTTAGGAGACATGAAAAGAAAAAAGTGCCCTTGATGTATTTCCTTTCCTCTTTTAGTCCCCTTAGAATTCATTCAGGTCTCACTGCTGAGGAATATATAAATAAATTGGTTCTTTCAAGAGTTACATCTGACTTTGCCACATACTACATTCTGGTCTAAATTTAGATATAGAGCTGTACTGTTCTGCGAATCTATCACAGCCCTTAATACACCCTTACAAATTTTGTACGGCTAAGGCAAGTCTAAAAATATTTCCTAGAACATGTCATCACAGCACACACTACATGTCTTCGTACATCTTACTACGCTGACAGTTTCTAAGCAGCAAGAGCCAAATGTGTGTGAAGTGTACCATCAAAGCATTGAAGAATTCCACATCTAAGACTGTCTGAAGTTCTTGTTTTCAGCACATCGTTTCTCTTTTTCTACCATCTTCTGAAAGCTCACCAAGCTTTTGTTCTGCTATGACAGTCCAACAAGGTCTTAACAAATGTTCTGTATTTTGAGCCCAATTCAGATTGATTCTTTTCACATTGTGATTATTCATTTAGAATGAATATTTTTTAACCTCTCAGGCTGTACTTTTAACATCTGCCACATTCAATCTGCCAATGTTTTGCTCTGTCTGATGGCATGTGTCCTCTCTCACTTGTCTTAGCAAGCAGCAACCTCCAGACCGAGGGAAATGAAGCTGATGCAGATGTGCTAAACACTGAATAAACTCAGGGGATGAGCCTTTGCCTGCATACCAAACACTAATGGTGCCAGCTCTGCCAATCGAAGCTACACTCAGTAAACCAACATCATTAACCCCAGAATTGTGTTCTTTTATGACCCACATAGTCAAAAGTAAAAGGACTGTCCCAGTCTTCATTTTGTCTCTGATCCTGATCAAACTTTTATACATTGATTTGTACTTGATACAGAGACCCAGTCCTAGAAAAACTTGCCCAGACAGGAGAGCTGATCACTGTTTTGTTTGAATCTTTTTATGTGCATATAGCTATAGTAAACAAAACAACTTACATATTTCTTTCGCTTGTTCCATTTAATTTAAACGAGCTTGAGTGGTTGTAGGGATAAAATACTGTTTTTACCTGCTCTGCTGGATGTGAACCCATGAAACTGGTGTTTATGTAAAGCTGCATGCTTGAACCCATTGCAAAGCTGCTGTGAACGTTGGTCATGCAAGATTCACAATGGTGGCACAAGTAAGCAAGTCCAAGAATATAAAGAGTAGAAACTTTTTGCTGTCCAAGTCATATTTCCTCATTTCATTTTTGTTCTACTTTTGCAATACAACTGATTTGGATCACCTCAAACTCAAAAGCGGATGAGTCAAATCAGTGTATCGCAGTTCTGAACCATGATGTGGCACAAGCATCAGTATTCCAAATGCCTCTTGTAAAATGTCACAGCAGTCACATCATGTTCTTAAGTTGCTGTATAGTGCTAGTTTCCACAACAGGACATCTGTCTCTCTAATCTTTTGTTGGACTGAACACAGCTTGAATGCATTTGTAGTATTAAACGCAGCTCTACTGGTACCACCTTGTGAAACAATCATATTGCATAAATCTAATTTAACCTCTCACTAGGCCATGTGGGTAACGGGCCCCAACCCAGTCACTTGTCCCTATCTGAGCCACAACACACCACAAACAACAACTGACAGGAAACAACAAACTCATAGTTGGAAGCCTGGGGGGGGAAAAAAGAGTGTAGTAAAATGACAGCCTCCTTTGAACACAATGCGGCTGAAGTACAGCCTGTTCGGTGTCCATCCCTTCAAAACATAGCATGTTTACATCACCTGACAACCATGGAAAACTGGAGACATGAAGGAAAACTTCAAAACAGCTAAGCCTTTGCCTGAACTTCTCTTGCTGGTGTTTACATGAAAACAAGGACCCTCTTTACGTATTTTCAGTGTTGTCAGGTAAATAACCCTGCACTTTGAGAGGTGGATGGCAAGAAATACTGTGTCATCACAGAAAAGATGGGTGATATCATTCATGCAAAGAGGCTAAACTGCCTTGAACCTTAGCACCTTCTCCTCATCTTACTCAAGACAACTTTATCAACAGAGTGTCAGAGTGAAGGGTAAAAGTTTAGCTCACTCAGTCAGTGTATCATCCCACCAAGATGCAAGAGTGAGCACTTAATTTCACCTCATTGTGCTCCATTTTCTTACTGTGTTCATTCTGTGCACCCTGTAATTCTGCAACAAAATGAGTTTTCCCATGGAGATCAATAAAGTGTTTTATCGTATCCTCCAATGGCTCAACAAACATTGATCAAAATACACATTACTTTAACATACTGTTTATGCAATGTTTGCACAGGGACATGTACTCTTGTAGTTATCATTGTTTTTGTTCTCTCACTAAGAACAGCAGTGTTATGTATCGTTAGTCCACAATCTTTCCCTTTTCTTTGCCAGATGGGGTTTTTGCATTCAAATTAGGGATGCAACTTTAGCATGTGACTGATGCTGCATCTGACTTTTTAAGCCCCAGTGCCAAACAGATACTTTTGCATTGGTATAAGCTGATTCTTATACTGTTCTGTTCAAATATCAGTATTAATTTAACAAACCCCTGTTCATTGATATAATTATGAAGCTGAGAATTATGTTTTGGCAACTTGAAGCTTTTCTAACTTTGTGAACCAAATTGACTGTATTGTATTATTGTGCCATCGGGTTATAAATGTGTAGACGTGGTGAGTAAATCCCACATATTAAGAGCAATTACAATTTTAACGTACATAAATTTCTAAATGATGTGAGTTGCTGTCATAGTTGTTGACGAAACAAATGTGAAATGCCTCCAAACTGTGAAACAGCTGTAGTTATTCTCTATTTCAATACTACCTAGCAATGCAGACCGGCCAGTGCTGCTAAACATAGAAAAGCATAGAACTGAGATGAATGGATCTGTTTTTTGTCTTGGTCACTGATATCCAATTTTACTTTTGAGCCAGAACCCACTTCTGATACCAGAATCTGACCAGAGCATCCTTCATCAAAATAATTAACTTTCAGGCATTTATTTGAGGTTTTAAACATGTAGTTGGCAGCTCAGTCGGATAATTCTCCCATTGTGTGAATCAGTGTCTTATCTGAGATTCAACAAGTGTGTGACATCACATGATATGTTCAACTACGCTTAAAATGCTAAGCTATACCCTTATTGGTTATTATTTCATAGTGAGCATTTGGGACACTGAATTAGATGGATAGAGAGTTTTATGAAGTAAAAAAAAAAATTGATATCCTTTTTTTGCAATTGGCTTTTACTAGGCCCCTGAGCTCCATAAGCTCCTTGCTTCAGCCCAGCCATCCCATGCATTAAAGCGGCATAGCAGGTATTACAGGTGTCTGTTTCTACACTGCTGACATGTTAGCCCTGGGGTTGCTAATCCACAGGTAACAGACTGTCTTGTGTTTGGTGTATGTTTTTCCCTGTTTGGATCATATCCCTGAAGAGTTAGCACAGGGTGCCATAAAGTAGAAGTTGTTGCTGTAATTCATCTGACTGTACAATTCAGTTTAACCATGGAGTCCACATCAATGTCCCATCATTATTTTTTCATCAGGTAAACACGGTAGACCATTCTCTGGATACTGAGATATATTCATAGATTTGAGTTCTGCTGCCAGTTGTGCTCATTAACAGAAGATTAGGGTGAGAATATCAGTTAAAATGCTGATCACTATTTTATTTCAGTTTATAAATGCCCAGACCAGCTCTGTTCTGATTTATGGAACAAAGATTTTTAGCTGTGCTCTGCAAAACATATTAATTATCAATACTTATTTGTAATATAGACACTCTGATGCAGAATCCAGTGTCTGCACATCGTGTTCTTTATTTTTAAATCAATCAAATGCTTAGTACTAATCTCCAATACTCTATCTAAAACCAACTCGAGGCATATTTTTAGCTGATCAGTAGGGAGAGACGCTTCTGGGATAGATCCAAATAGCGCGACAGCACATGCTGCGGAAAACACAACCATTTAGGAGGGTTGGCACAGACCAGCAAGGGAGTGTGTGGCACATGCAAGCAGGCACTTGCTGTGAAATCAAACAGTTAGTTCAAATATTTTCCTTGTGATGGGTTTTATTTGGCAATCAGTGTTTTGGGAGAACACCAACAGTCCAATATGATTTGAGAAGTCCGACTTAGTATTTGTATTTCTAATAGATATACTTTATGCACAAAAAGTAATGGTTAAAGCTAATTATATGAGAGGTCTTTATTACTATTATTTGCGTGTTCAATAAAAAATATAGAACTTGGAAAAACCTGATTTCACCGTTTGTTTGTTTTTTGTATTGGGGGTTTAGAAAACGGCCATATCCTGGCCATTAAGTCTGGAGCAGGATTTGACTGTCTGATATTCTGGTTGGAGCTTTAACATCCACCTCACTGTTGTTAGGACTTGACATGTCGTATTACAGGAGATATTTTCTGTGGAAGGGTGGCTTTTGTACTCAACTTCAATTAAGTACTTGTTCATGTGGGTCATGACCTTTGGTTCTCACTTGTTCAAACTGCATTTAGATGAAAATGTGGTAACTATTTCTTTGAGGGGTTATGCCTTGATGATGAACTAAGGGCTCTTACATCCCACTAGACTGCTGTGGTTGAATGATAGAAGAAGAAAATGTTGGGTTCTTTCAGTTAAAGCATTTGTGCAGCATATGTTAAAGAGGGTGTTATTAGGCTTCTCTATTTGTTCCCATAAAAAGTAGCTGTGGCTGATGTCTGTACTAAACTTGCAGATTTTCAAACCACCGCATATTTGTTTGAAATCCCAGAATTTGTTTGTATAGTGCTCAAAACAGTCTGTCCTGAATAGTTTAAGATCTTAATGAGATCGATGATAACATTGTCGCATGAGGAATTTGTCAGTGCTTCATGAAATGTTTGAAGGGTGGACCTCAAACACTAAGGTCTGACCATGGCTCTACCTCTGAAAAGCCTCCATAGGGCTAGCAAATCAGAATCAGGAGAAAGGGGATTTGTTCAGAGAGGAACCTTGAAAAAAAAAAGAGTACTTAAAATCAAGTTTTTTTTAAGGCAGAGGCTGAAATAACAGTTTTCTAACACACCAGTGTGGAAAGTTGTTTTGTTTTTTTTCTGGATTTTTTTGTAAATTATTTAAAGCTATGAAAGGTACCAGAGAAACTGTAATTTGCCTGAAAAAAAAATCAGATCACCCCTTCTTAAACAAAATAAAAAATAAAAAAAGTCACCCTCATTGAAAACTGATGCTATATTTATACCCTTTCACTATCAAAAGCACTACACTTATAAGTGAATCAACATGTTTTACTTGCAGTGTTTCCAAAATACATCACTTGGAACTCCAGATAAAACAGCCCTCTTGCTCTTTTGTCACATTAAATGCTGTTTGGCTCTGATTCAGATTTTTTTGTGTGTTTAAATTGCAGGCCATGAAGCCTGTCCAGCTTTTCACCGTACACACCTCATTAGGTTTTGGGTCAACATCTACACCTGTAACACACCACCACAGTGTCACTGGACGTCCATTTTCTCCCTTTTGTGTGTCAACAAGAGTTGAACAACCAACTAGTACAACTGGTCAGCACTTGTAATACTTTCAGCCTGCCCTCCAGAGACTCGCTAAAAAGGCTTAGGGGCAACTAATCTGAGCTCAAATCTCGCAGCAGAGGTGATGGTGGAGAGGGCTGGAAGCTGCTGGAGCTGGTGGATCTGTTAGAGTGCTGAGTGGCACCTCGTAGCTGGCAGTCCCTTTGTGCTGATTACTCAACAGGAAGGTTTGAAGGTCAGAAAAATATCGTCTGATAGAGACAGGGACAGAAGGAGCCAGTTGGATCTATGTACTTGTAGGTAGAACACTGTTTTTAATTGTTGTATGTTCAGTTGTGGACTGAGACATGCAGAAAAATTAAGCAAAATGGATCAAGTGCCGAGGACAAAGTGCAACTACACAGACACTTCTAAAGACTCTAATTAGATCAACAAGATAAGGTTGCATTACCTTAGGTCTCATTTCAATAAAGGACAACACTGACAACTTTAGCTGTAACCCACCCTTAACATACGTGTGCTTTGCCTCAGGTGAAAAAGTAAAAAGGTGAGGGGCATGACAGAGGTTATGGGAGAGGAAATTGCATCCCCTTAAAGGTCATAACAAATCTTGAAGCTCAACATTCCTACTTCAACTTTTGCAGTCACCTGGGGGTGACACCCTTAGTCTGCACTGACATGTCAAAACTCAGAGGACTGTATTACGTGAGACAACAGGGGATGTCTTGAGCATGAGTTTTGCTTCTGAGTGGAGTTAATACTTTGGCTTTAATCTATCATTTTTCAAATAGTCTGATGTGAGACTGGTCCACTGGGTAGCGCTGTATTTTCTGAATTCACAGCATTTCTAGGATCTACCGTACATTTTTGTCTCTCTCAGTGTCTCCTCTCTATTCTTCTCTGTAACACTTGTTGTATTATTAATACCAACATTGATCAGCTCCAGTTCAATATAATATGCCCAGAGCAAGCTGAAATAGTAGAGGGGCTAAAAATAGCTAAGTTGACTAGCATAGAAATCACACTGCCCTCAAGCGTTTAAGCAGAGTATTGCAAAGTGGTGAAGAAACGTCAATGCAGAAGTATATCGTGCTCAAGACTGTGCAAGGTCACAGTGGGTGTACCAGTAAAAGTGGATTGCCCCAAAACTGAAAAGGTTGCAAGAGTAGATGTGGTTTGGCTAATTTTTAGACCACTTTTTCAGCACAAAGTTTGACACCTATAAGCCCTTCTGGAACCAAACCTTATCTCTTTTTCATTGTACTTGTCAAGAAACCCATATTAACGGTATCCTGATATAAACAGATATACCCTTTGTTTTTGTCATTTTCTCTAAAAATTGACATTCATCCTTGCTAAAGGAACAAAAAATAAATAAAATGGAAAAAAAAAATCCCACTCTGCTAGTGTGGGACACATGTTTTCATTCAGTAGGGCTCCAGCTCATCTTATCCAGCTTGTGGTAGCTCTTGCTCCTTGGTTTCTAACTTTAGACTTGGAAGGCTTTACTCATTCCGCAGTTGCCAGCAGGCAGGATTCATTCAACTAGCAATGAATAAATAAATAGTGGACCCAGTATATATGTATTCACACATACAAACACTGTGAGCAATTATAGATACTGCCTAACCATCAGGCCAACCTCTTAAAGGGACAGACTCAGGTCATTCACACTGAATTACAGCCAAAACATTTAATCAGCATTATCAGTGTATGTTAATAAAAGTATAAAAAATCTGTTCGAAAGGCTTGAAGATCAGGTTTTGACTAGCTAAGAGGACAACCTCAAATGAACATATCTTGCACATGTCTGATATGTCCAGTTTGTATTAAAATGTAAATCAGAGCTGGTTCATAGAATATCGAAAAATACATTTGACTGCTGATGGAAAACTTCTGCTGCCACCCCACAGTCTGGGTTTTCAAAATGCAACATGCTTGAAAATTCAAGCCATGAAGAACATTAGAGCAGTTTTGTGCAGTAAGTGATCCAGAAATGGTTCACCCTTCACAGTGTTTCACAATGACTCAGAGTGCTATTACCACTACATGACTGCGACATTTCCCTCCATATCTTTTGTGGTGTAGGTTATAATGTATTCCTGGTCAGGACCATTTCTCTTTTCTCCTCTTCACAGCTCACTGAGTATTTTTTTCTCTTTAGTTCACACTTTTAGAGTAGCGGGCTGATCTTTTGTACGGGGTTATTTCAAGATTTTGCTGTGCAAGCTAAAGTGTCAGGAAAGAAATCACAGGAATGGGGAAATGAGAAAGTATGAATTTATGGATGGGAGGGTGTCCATTAACACATGTATTGTGTGTTGTAACAAAGGATAGCTTGGCAGTGCTGGAAACAGGCATTAAAAAGATGGACATCGGCTTTTTTACAAGCCACTGAAAAGAGCTGCAGTGATAAAAAGTTGACCATCTGCTTCCGTTCAAGCATCCATATATACACACTCACACACTCAAGTTGAATTGATTTCTAATCTTTTTCTCATTGTCTCTCCTTTACGCTCATCTCTTTCTCACATAAACAATGAAAGGTTGACGTCTTCTTGGCAGTATGAGACGGTGCTGCTGTCCTTAGGTATTGTGTAAACTGACTGCATAGAAAGAGAGAAAGAGAAAGAGAGTGGGAGAGGTGGGGGCTGCTCCCATTGATTTTCATTTAAGTTATACTGCTTTCAGCTCATCACCTCTAGATAACCCACAACTAAGAAACCTTTGTGCCGAAGTGTGTACAAAGTTAGTATCCCTTTCACCTCATCTGCTCTTTTCACATATACCCTTTAATTGTTTTTACCGTATCACGATGCTTTCTCACCCGTGCTTGGAATTTCCTTTCATTTGCCTGCCCCTGATTCTGTCTTAATTCAGTATAAATTACCTGCACATGCCAAGAATATTCTCTTTATTAGAAACACTACAGGCCTTTTGGTAGTTCTTAGTCTTCATTAGTGTCTGAGCCTCAGCTGTAGCTTCCTACTTACCTTACAGTCCAGTTAGCATGTCCCTACATGACTGGAGCAAATGTAGCATAATTACAATGATGTAGTCTATCATCTACTGAGTCAGCAAAGACAGTTTCTTGATAATGTTCCATGCACATCCCTCGTAATTTACCATGCACGTTAGGTTCAAAGGTTTTTACAGGATTTCTGTTCAGAAGCTTTGAGGCTATGAAGGATAGTATTTATCATCCTGCCTGCATGACTTCCATTAAGGTGCTAAAACCTTTTCATAACATCACCACTCGTCCCTTGGCAAACTTATATTTTAGGGATCTGCCCCGCCATCATAACTTCTTCACTCCAGTTTACTGTTGTACCAGCATGACTCTGTAAATAACTTTACAGCCCCATGTGATGAATGACACAGTCACATTTTCCCACCTATCTCTTTCATTTCTCTGTGAATGGAAAGTTGCTGAATCATCCCTCATTCTGTGATTTGCAAATGTAAGTCATTTGTAAACCATCAGGGGCACGTGATGTTCTTTAGAAACCATGTCAAGCACAGTAGCCCAGCTCTTCACAAGCATTAAAAGCATTTATTATGATTTCAATGAAATTGCGTTTTGACTGTTAGAGGGAAACAAGGTCCAATCGGGTCAATGAGGGGATTTTAATAGTGTGGTACAATTATCTTTAGAGCACCCTTTGGTGGTTATTACATAAGGAAATAATCATAAACTCAAAGGTTTGCACTTTTTTAGAACAAAAGGTCTCACTCCGCCATCTGGCCGTCTCACCAGCTGCAGTACTCTGAATGGGATGGGAAGGAATAAAGGATGGTTGTCGTAAAGTGGAGTGCTGAAGAATATTGCTGTCTGACATCAAGGTGAAGTGGTAAAAAAAAGGAAATGTATTTTTGGACATAAGGGCTGGATTATGTTTCCCTCAAACACAGCAGTACATTGATTGAGCTCCATGAGAGAACTCAAACTGACTTGTTAAAAAAAAAAACACTTCAAAAACTCAAACCATCCCTTCAAAACAAACTATCCAGTGTGTGTGATACTTTTACCAGGAGCTTTTGAATGGTTTGGGAATCAGTTGAGGGAAGAGGAGGCAGCAATCGCCTGTGAGCTGCACACACTCTATGAGTGGACATTATTCTCCTTCCTTTGTCCAGAATGATTAGAGTCAGACAGAATGAGCTTATTTCTCTTGTCATTGAGAGGGTGAGATATTGCACAATGAATGATTTTGTTATGTTGGATCACTGAAATACATTAGTTCCCCTTGTACACTTATAAGCTTATTGCTTATAGCTCATTTATATGAAATTTGAAATGCAAATCTGTTTTTTTTTTTTTGGTGATTTGCCATTGTTGAGCTGAGAACATGTTTGTGGTCAGTGGGGCTTTCTTCAGGCTCCTTTGGGCTTTGTATTCAAGAATAGATAATTATTGATAATCCAATTGATATATTAAAACAAGTTGACTGTTTAGCTAAACTGTGATACCCTGTTGACATGGTAGCAGTTTCCAGAGAAACGGTTGTTCCAGACAGTCTGAAGTGGCCTTGTTGATCAATGGAGCTGAAGAGAATGTACGCATTGCTCAGGCCATCATGGGGCTGTTCAGGATTTCTGTTATTGTCAGAAAGATTCGAGAAACACTTACTTTCACATACTCATCGTGGTTGCCCCTTTGTCCACTCTGGGAGCATCAGCATTTGCACCCTCTTCCAAAAAAAATGGAAAAGAAAAAGAAAAAGCATCATGGTGACAAGCTGCAGCATGCACGTTTTTTAATCAGGACTTGGGGAAGTGATTGAGTCAGTAATGGCAGACATATTTTCAGACTAGCCATTAAACCTTCTTGCGTGTAACACTGTTGTTTATATTCAGCACAACTGGTAGTGAAATGCAATCTGAGCTTTTGAATGTGCCCTCTAGAGGTATCTCACAATACTATGCATAATACAAAACCACTCATCATTTTTTCAGCAGACCTGTTTGGCCTAATTGTTGTATTTGAATATTACTGTGATAAATTAATATTGTCATGATGTTTTTAAAAACTAACATAGAAGTGTGATATGTTTCTCAATTAATGAAGTGGTTTTTGGCCTGAAATATTATGAACTACTTTTTATACTTGATATTAAGATATGCATTTGTTTCAGAAATGAAAGAATTTAAACAACTTTGGAAAAAGTGCACTACTGTGATGAGCCTTTTATTCTGCTGTTTTGGCATTTTTCTATGACCAATTCTGTACATGCACTTAAGTTATGAACATTACATTTATGGTCTGACTCATTATTCTACTGTTAAGGAAACAGGTTTTATCTTTGTCTTTGCTGACAGATGAATAGAGCTTCATTAATGCAGAGGCTTATCACTTTTGTTTAAAATCAAACCCTCGCTTGTCGGACCGCTCGCACACACCATCAATCCTTCATTCACCAGCCTGCCTCATCACTGCAAGGGGAGCTGAATAAAACATGCAGATATCGTGTGGACAGATAGCAGTACCCCAGCATGAACTCTTAGCTTAAGTTTGTTTGAGAAGTTTCCAAATCAGAAATTAAAAAGACGTGACTCAGCTGCATTGTAGGAGGCTTAGAGGAAAAGCATACACTGTGAAAAGTCAACAACCTGTGTGAATCCTATGGGTTCACTCTTTATCCATGCATAACTGTAATAGTTTTACTGTATTACTCTGTGTGACTCCTATGCTGGTTTTAGCCAATGCCCTCGAAGGGAAAACAGTTATTCACCGCAAAGTTGTTTTTTCTACAAACTTATAACAGCACCTCTCCTTACTTACTAAGTGTCTCTGGCTGCATTGGTTGTTGCTTTCATGATACCCTGGGTGTTATTTTAAAGGTATACAGTTACTTTGGCCCTCAGGCAAAGTAACAGCTGGCAGACCTGTTGCTGTGCGTTCTGCTGGTCTAAAACTACAAACACATTGACACTCACTGGCCTGCAAAGCAACACCTGAGCAGGGCTCCTCCCCCTCCTCCTGTTAGTGTGTGTGTGTGTGTGTGTGTGTTTATGGATGTGTGTGTGTATGTTTAAGTAATGTGGGAAAATCCTAGTGACAGCCTGAATGAGCTCCTCCTCTTCCTCCCCAGTAAATCATTTGAACTGAGGGAGGTGGGGCTAGGTGTACTGTATCACTGAACCTGTGGGAGGCAGTTTGAACAGGTAGGCTAAGAGAGGGAAAGACTCTACAACAGCCTCTGGATGTATTTCCTGGTGTCAACTGAGCCGGGTTTAAGTGAAGGGATGACAAACATGCTCATTTTTTGAGTTGGACTTGCTTTGGAAAGGAGAATCTTTTTTTTAAATTTTGTCTTCGTGTCAGTCCTGAGAGTCTCCAGCGCTCACCTGACAGATCCTGGAATCCCTCGGAAAACTCCCCTCAGAGGAGGGGATGAAGTCAGACGGGGAGCAGGGAAAGTCTGGTGAGTGAGTAGAAATGTCAAGTGCAGCTGGCCCTCCATGACTTATCAGGTGATAGCTTCATGTGGGTTGAAGTCCTGTGCTTTGATGCCTTACTATGAGGCAAGAACAGCAGGTTGTGCAGTGTCTTTCTGGAATCTGGATCACAGAGAAGAAATACTCTTTGATTTTCAGAGTGAGGACTGACATGGCAGGTGTAATTTTGGTATGTGAGTAACCTGTTATGCTGTAGAGCCGTTGGCAGACTTTACCCCACACTGACCTCTCAGAGGCTGTTATTATCTGAACACACTCCATTTAATATTGATCATTTTGCAGTGGTTTGTTTCCAGTGTTAGTTTGAGCTGTGACTCATTCTCTTAACTGCTGCAAAAGACCATGCTTGTTATTTAAGAAGCTGCTCTTTTCCTATTAAAATAAACATGCAAAAGTAAAGTGGGGAAAAAAGTTTTCTCAGGTGTTCCAGGACAGATAGTTTTTCTTGCAGCCCAGTTTTGTTCTCAATGGGCGAGTGGGGGTTTGCTTCCTGTCAAAGACAAGATCACACTGTAGGGTTTGTCTCCCAACAACAGTGTTTTTATGGTCAAGCAAAGAGGCTTTGTGTTCTGTTTCTATGGTAAACACTGAGGTCTGGATCTGATGGCTGCTTGAATTTTACATTCACAGTTTTTTTCTGTTGTTGTTTGTTTTACATTTTCTGCATCAGCCAGGCTAGTTTGCTCTAATTTCACTGGAAAAGCACCAACTGTGAGAACACTTTTCCTTTCTACTGTTTTGCCTCCAAATACCTGCAGTTTATCTCCATACTGGTAGCTCACCTGCCCTTCAACCTTGTTCTAAAAATAGCCCCAAGCATAGAGGTAAAAGTTCACATAACAAGTGAGATAAAACCTGGGTTTTCTGCCTGCTGCATGTTGAACAAATTCCACATGCTGGAATCCAATAAATGGCGCACAGCAGTTGTCTAACTGTGCATGTTTTTCTAGCAGGTCATTTAAATCCTTCAAGCTTAACCTCAAGGTGTGGTTGTGACACAATTAGTAGTTTGAAAGCAAAACAAACAACTTGAGGCTGTGGATGGCCGTCTTTGCCATCTCAGGCGTGGTTATGTAGCTGCAATTGTTCTCAGTTACGTCTCTCAGTCTCACATTTCTGTAATGGTCTCTGTGTTTAACTGTGAGGTCATTTATGGTTTGCTTTTGAACACAAACATTGTACAATACCAACAGTGTACTCTTAGATAAGGTGTAGTCACAGCTGCTGTTGATGATATCCAAGCAGAACAACAGATAAATTAGCTGTTCTTCTTCTCCTCAGCGGTAAATTCACATCAATCCACCAGTTTTCCAGCCTGCCAGTCAAGTAGCGACACCAAAATCATCCCAGATTAGGTTGCTCCTTTTTGTCTCACGGCTGTCACTCAGACAAAAAGCAGTGTTTTCAGATGAGTGATGTGGTGTCAGAGGAGGCTTAACCCTGTAGATTAACACCTTCTGTGAACCGGGTCGTAAAACAGGAGCTGTTGCTGTCTGGCTGTGTGTCACACACTCAGGATGCAGTCGTGTACGTAGTATGTGTGTGAGTTTGTGTGTGCTCTTAATATGCACATTCTCACACACATTATGTCCACCTTTGCATACATGCATGTATGCATCTGCGGTTATTCCAGCTGGTTCAGTATGACAGCATCACTGCAGGAGCCACTGAGTTCAAGCCTGGCTCTGTAATTGCCTTGTTTTAGTGACCCTGCTGCAGGTGAATGCAGCAAGAATCTCCCTTGGGTGCTCGCTTCCTCTCAGTGTGGCAGATACAGACAATTTGGAGTGTGTTAAAGATCATCTTCTGGCTGTCAGGATCTGGTAAGGCAACTGTAAAAAAATATGGACTGTACTTTGTGAGATTTGCTGCTTTATTTAGTCCTCACTTGATTTATGAAGGCTTGACTTATTTGTCTCTTATATGGATCCTTTGTTTTTGAACAGCTCTATGCATATCTTTAATCAGAGAGGAAAACAATTTGGCAAACTCATCTCTCTGTTTTCCCACAGTCTGTGCTCATTAAATATGCACCAATGACAGAACTTGGAGTCTGCAGGCCTCTGAAAATATATCTCATATGCTGTAGCAGAACTCTCTGTCTCACTGTTTTATTTGTTCTGGATTCAAGTTACCACATTACATATTTTGAAATCTGGCGAGAAAATTTCAGTCCACAAACTGTTTATTTCAGTTCCAAAATTTGATTGAGTATTTCTAAATGCAGCTATGTGTTTTTGGCTCTTCGGTTCTCGAAAATATCTGTGAAATGACTGTGAACTTGGCTCTGTGTTATTGGCTGTGTTTGTTTTTGGAAAACATAGTCTGTTTGTTGATGTGAGCTCACTGTTGGTTTGAAGGAGCTCAAGGTTTACCCACAGAGGCAGAAGGTAGAAGGGACCTACACAGGTGAAGCTACTTTGTGTGCATGTGTGTGAAGACTCATCTAGAGTTCGATGAAATATCCATGCTGACACAGTGTGTGCCCTTCCATTTGGCCTTGCCTAAAAATAACAGCATGGTCAGCACCAAAGGTCATTTCTCTACTCTATACACACACAAGCACACACACCTACCTTGTCACACAAGCATAAGCGCACACACAGTCATCCCCTTTTTTTCATCAGGTACTTCTTCCATTATCCTTTATTTATGCTCAGTATCCACTTTGAAGAAGTTTCCCCACACTTTCTGTTCAACGTGTATTTCTTCTGTTGCCTTTCTAAAAGTTGTTTTAGTTTACTCGACCTCCGCAAGTTTACAACAAGACTACTCGCCATATACTAACAGCCCTTATTGCTCCACCCCTGCCTCACCAGTAAGTGACTCAGGTCTTCTGACTAGGGTTTGCCAGTTGCCCCTTGAACTCGTCTGAGGACAAAAGGTGACTGTGCTTTTGAAGTGGTGGCTCCATCACTGTTGAACAGTGTTGGGTCTGTTAAAAGTAACATTTTACTTACTCTTTTCAAGGTAATATCATTCCTTTAATTATAACAACCTTCCAACAGTAATATATTACACCACTGATTATATTATCTGTCTTTACACCCCACAAAGTTTGCAGTTGTGTCCTTTCTCCTTGTGTTTCTGAATGAATCAACGTGAGTGTCATAAGTGAAATTGCGAGCAGGTGCATTTTTTACTGCAGCCTATGAATCTATCAAACAGGCTTTATGAAAACACATTTGGTTCAACAGAGGATGAGATATATATTAAAATTCAACTTTTTGAAATCCAGTCTGTCTGTCTAAGTTGGGAGAGACCTAGTACTGGGTCACAATTGACATCCAACAATGATGCATCTTTCTCCTCGATAATTCAAAATGCCCAATTCCATAGGAAAACTGCATGCAGCAACCATGAAGGGAGCTACCTTGCTGCTTGACTGCGATGAAATTAATCTGTGGATTATTGTATTTTAAATCATTAGTGGGTTGATAACAGCTAAGGGAGAAAAAAAGTTATTTTTGTGTGAGTAACTGTAATATTATAACTGGAATTTCAAGAGTAATTGATTTCACAGCTTCTTACACGTGAAACGCTTTGTGGAATGATCTTCCCATAAATATTTATTCAGCTGGATCTGCCGTCACATTTAAAAAGCTCTTCAAGACACATTTATCTAAACAAACCTTTGACTCTCTTTGTGCAGACTGATGTTTTAATTATGCTATTATTTGTCTTTTATTGTTCTATGATTTTATTTTAATGTTTTATGATTTGATGATTACATTTTAACATTTTCCCTGACAATTAGGGAAACATAGTAACACAATGTGTCACAATCATATGGAGCCACATAGAGAAGCCTTTGGACAAGACAAGTTAGCCACTGGTAGATTTTGTTTTCCATTCTGTAGACATTATTCCATGCTATGACTAAATAATGAGATGTTTCTATTCGTATTATAACACCAGTAAAGCCCATCAAGCATCACCACAGCAGCAGTAATTGTAATGTCTTTATTGACCAATTAACATGCTCATCATGTTTCCTTCATGTATTATCTGTCCAGACTCCAAGCACGAACTGGAGCTTCTATCCGCAGGAAGCACCTTAGTAGAGCCCCAATTAGCAGTGCACCAACTCATTCAGCAATGCACACTTAAGTAGTCATCCTCAATAATAAGCAAATAGTGCATGATTCTGCAATTACATTGTCCAGGAATTGACTGTGTTTATTCTGGCTGCATCTGTTTGCCATTAGAATGCTGCAAATAAAAAAATAATGGAGGGTGATAAATAGCATTGAGCTAATATTACGGCAGGGAATAGTCACCAGCCTGGACCTTCATTATCACTTCTGTGGAAGAGTTGCCATTTTGGCTCATTTGCAGTCACCATCTTAGCCTGTTGTATTTTAATAGCTACATCCATCCATCGTAGTTTCATACAGAAATCTTTCTGGCCCTCCAACAGTCCGTCCCTCATGACCTGAGCAGCACTGCTTCTAGTATCATGGAAACTCCACTGCTAATCTCCATAGTGAAGAAATCTGAAAAGCTGTCCGCTATATCTGTCCATCTGCAGCCTGAGAAGCCAGTAATCTCTCTGTTTGTGTGCGCTTTTTTTTTTTCCCATCTCAGACAGGAGACAGACCTTAAAACAAACACAATGTTTGGATGGTTTACTGTCAACTCTGCACAAGCGCAGGCTGTGAGAATGAAAGAGAGGGCTGCTTGAGTAAAAGGATACCAAAAATGAAGAGGACTGTAAATCTTTCATAACTAGCTCACTTACAAATTTAGATCTTTCAGTTCGAGGAAGGAGAATTTGTACTTTTTATTGCTATTTAGTTTTAGTAACTTCATGTTTGTCTCAAAAAGAGCTCTATTGGCGTCTTTCTGGGAAAAGAAGTGCAAGTTCTGGCGAGTGTGTCTGATACCATCCACAGTCAGGCAGGACGGTTATAAGCCAGCGGACGCAGATTGTGGCGGAATGCGGCTGAGATTACTGCCTATCTTTCTCTTTGATCCGTTTTCTGCTCACTGTCGAGCTCTGTTCTAACCCCACTCTCGCACAAGTTCAGCCCCCATTACTCCAAGGACCTGGAGCATGAAATAGGCTTGCCAGCATGTGGATGTCAGATTCTGTGATGTTAAAGCATAGACTTCTTGATCGACATTGGCTGTCTGAAAGAGAGGGAGTCATGCGGTGAGTGACATCCCCATTTTAACGCCTTTGATGAGAATTAATGCTGACAGCCTCATTCTCTGTAGATCCCAGGATGTAGTCGTTTGTATAGTTATAATGTCGAATTATCTATTAGGGTTGAAAAGAGCCTGGATAATAGATGCTCATTTATTTGGAAACAATCTCCTCTGGCCAGTTGTGCAAAGGTAGTCTGATCGGGTTCTGGTTATTGGATTGGATCAGGTTTTGAAAATTGGTTGCTCAAAAGGGAAATAAGGATTCTGAAATCAGATAAGACCATGTAAGTCAACCCGAGTCTTATTATGGATCACACCTTCACTTTGTGTTGTTCAAAACTTTTCAGTGGGAATTGGATAACTTTGATCGAAAAAGAACAGGACTATCCTGACCCCAGCTAAGATTCCAAGGTGGATTTTAAGGGGAAAATGCAAAAGAACTTAAAATTTGGTCAAATAATTCAATGTTTTTTGTATCATTTAGTGTATATACTTATATTTAGATTCTGCACTTGACTTATTGAACCATGGCAGTGATAAAGTAGATCAGCGGATCTAGGCTACTAACTAAGTCTTTCAGTAAAGTAACGTAAAAATAAAATTTAAAAAAATGATCTTGTCTCCATGAAATAGTTCCTCAAACAGATTTTAACAAACAAAAATGGTATTAATAATGTTTCTATCATTCATCATTGTAAATGAATTTCAAAGAGAGAATCATCAGAGATGCTCATAATGAGCCAGATTAATTTTTATTAAATAACTAGCCCCTAATGTCAGTTTTAGGATCTGTTGTTTCATTGTGATGATTTTTTATGTGCACTTTAAAGTTTTGAACATCATGATCGAAAAACAAAAGAATTGGAGACATCCACTTTTAGACTTGTGAAGTACTTTAAATTTTAATAATTTCAAGGACAAAGTGATGCTTTATGAGTTTGTACTGTAGACAGGTGTATAGAGGGAAAAAAGTCTTGCACACTGTCCATGACACCCTCATCAGGTAGAGGAGTTCTCTTTTCTGCAGAATCCAAGATCTAATACTTATTCAGGCTTCCTTTAGGTTTTGGTAACATCTTATAGCCCCCTCTGTATAATCCTCCACTCTGAAGCAATCATGAGTTTATTTGAGGCTAAAGACCACTGGGACTACAGGCTTTCCTTTTCACTGGTGTGCTCATCGATAAATTGCAATCCATTCCCATAAATGTTATAGTGAATACCAATCTCTTTTCATCACTGTCTGCGTTAATACAAAAGATTAGATTCTGATTTCTGTGATAGAGTGCCCCAAGGCAAGGTGTTGTCCTTTCCTTTTTTTTTTCTCTTTTTCAGCTGTCATCAGGCATGACCCCGTCATCTCCTCAGGCGATGCAGGGAGATCGCTCTGCTCATGAGAATTGACTGGCTAATCCAGAGCAAAGCACTCCCAGACAGAGCAGACACTGCAGGCAGCCTTCATCGGTCAGAGCTCAGGCGTTGCTGCCGCCATGAGCCGCTGATGAATATGCCATCAATGGTCCAGAAAGATGAGTGTATGTGAGGCAGAGAGACAGATACATGCTCCGACTTTTATTAATGACTTCAGCATCTTATGGAAGATGAATGGCTTGATGAAATATATTTTTTAATCCCTCCTGAATGAGGTGACAAGAAGTACATGTGTGCTCAAATTTTAAAGGACCTGCAACCTTTAGGTGACGTTTCAGTGTAAATGCAGACGTTTTACCACTCATTATACCCATGACAATTGCATTCATTCTGTTGCAGACTGGAATATCCTGAAGTGTGTGGAAGTGGAAATTAGAGATGGACAGGTTACAAAAGGAAAGTAGACCCTAAAGTAGCCTCAAAGTCTTACTATCCCTCTTCTTTGTAATGCATTTACTTCAGGTTTAAGGGGGATAACTTATTTTTCTTTTACTGTTTTTTTACTGATAGAAAGACGAAGAGTAGCTTTGCCGCATATAATTTAAAATACTTCAATTTCACTATACAACATACACATATGAATAAGGCAAGTTTCAGATTACGTTCAATTATTTTTATCTATGACTGATGAACATGAAAAACTTGTAGGATCCTATAACTCTCTCTAATGTGGGAAACACGGAAGAACCCAAAAGTTTGAGAGTGCATTTACCAGAATAAGATAAATGCCATCTTGCAGCATCTGAGCCTTTGTGTTATATAATCACATTGCCTTGCACTGTCCCCCTTTGTCAGTGTTTTCCCTCGCACTACACAAATGAAAAGTTATGTTGAGGATGATAGAAAAGGGACAATATACTAACCCTAAAAACAAAAGCACAATAACCCCTTGCAAAAGTTTAGCCTGTATCAGAGGTGAGGTGCTTTTCAGGACACCGGTGGAAAAGTTTCAAAGTGAAACATCATTGAGGATTCAGTTCGCCCGGTGGCTTTTGGTGTCGTGAGGACAAACAGCATCCTTTGGGAATGAAAGGTCAGATAATGGCTGCTGTTTGTGTACATGCCTGCAAAGGGCAAACATTAATCAGTATCCCATCATGCATTCAGCTATGTTAGGCAGTTTGCATGTAACCATTTGAGCATGTTTGTGTGTGAATGTTTCACATAGAGCATTTCAGCTGAATTTCATTACAACCAGCTCATTAAAATTCAATCAATAGCTGTTGCATTAGTATTTGTTTCTCTAAAGAATCTTTAACGTTGCATACATTGAATTTTCGGCATCTCCCTGAGTCAATTTCCCAACTCAGTAAATTGTGTATAAAATCCATGAAATTCAATGGAAAAATCATTACAGGGAAATGAAACCACTTTGGGAGGGCAGTCGCTTGAGGGCTCTCCTGCTTTTTTACCTATGGAGTAACCCTACTGATTCTCATGGACTTCAGTGATGTTGATACATTTTCACTGTAGTGAGTCCCCAGGTGGCATGCAGTTATAACTTTATTAAATCCTAAAAGTTTTGGAGCTTTTGAGAAAACTTTCAGATCTTGAGTAGAGGTAACCAAAGTAGATGACTCGGTTGCATCTTCTTGCATAGGAAAGATATGTTTCATCACATATTAAGTAAGTTTGCTGCATTCTTTTATATTTCAATACTTCACAGACCCAGATTGTGGACCTAGCAATATTACTTTGTTCACTTTTTTGGTAAAGTGAAGGCTCGGTCATTTCTGCAGGCACTTGAAACCCAAAGGCCTAAATCTATGACAATGGTGAGGTAAATAAAGCATGTATCTCAAGTAAGGGAAAACTATGTGTTATTTAGCAGATGAATAATAGTGTTTTTTCAGTGAAGATGATGGTGGCTACCCTAAACGACAAAGTTTGTCTTTTGCATTTGCTGTTTTATTTTTTCACCTCCACTGACACTTTCCTTGAAGAACTAATCCACCTTGCAACTCATGGTCATATTGCTTTTGTACTCTGTATCATGAGCTGTTTTAATACATACTCCAAACTCCTTAAATTGTTTGCAGATTTTTTGGTTTATTGCATGCCTGAGCATAGTTTTTCCCTTCGAGTTTACCCTGACATTTTCCTACTAGCCCCTGAGTACATTTCTTCAAAAAGCCAGAGTTGGAAGATGTATAAACTTAGCTGGTTGATGTCAGGTAAATGCTGCAAGATAGTGGTTTGGGGAAAAGATTGCATCACAAAACAGGGCAGTGTGATCTCTGTGCTGGTAAAGAAGCTGCTACATACTGTACACACTTGCTGGCTTGTTTATTCAGTGCCACTGCAAATTTATGTCCATTACATGCAGAATTCATATAAAAGAAAAAAGCTGTTTTCATGGTGTCAACATTGCACTGTGGTTTTCCACCTCCCCCCCTCCATGGGCAAGTTGTCTTAAAATCTCCTAGAACTTGAAATGGCTCCAAGGAGGTGTCAGAAGTAGCTCTTCTTTTAATAACCAAGAATAAACTTCTCAACTTAGCTCTAAGGATAATTGATCTTACGTATCCCAAATACAAAGTACATCATTGTGAATCTTTCATCTTACCCTTGAAAAGAAAAAATTCATCACAAATTTCATAGAAATTTGACATTGGCACACCATTGAAACAGACATAACTGAGCACTGTGAGCTCCTCTGCTGCCCTTTGATCAGTTCAACTCTGGAGTTTGCTTATTTCCTTATTATCTGTTGCCTTTGTTTGCGCTTTTCAAGTCATAAGCAAAATAATGGCAAAAATCTGCAAAAGTGCACATTTCATTATTCGGAGTATATCCAAAGGGTTGCTGTGAGGGGTTAAAACTTTGACCCAGCACGGCATGAATGGATTTCAAAGAGAATCTGTTTGAGTGTAATTATTCAAAAAGGGCCACGGATGAGTTGTTAAGTCCAAAACAAATAGGAGGATGTGGGTTGTTGCCTCCTGTCATGAAAGCACTTGCTGCATTCTTGACCCTGATTACTCTTTCGTTCCCTTTTTGTTTAACCCATTCCTGATTTAGGCTACTTCTTTCTCATATCTGTGTAAAGATTGATGTCAGAGCCCAGCAGCTGCTTTTGTCCTGTGATTATATACATCTTTCTTTATGGGAATGTATGTTAGAAGAGAACTGTTTGGTAACACTGCAGCTGTTTTGCCTTCTCATGATGTGTTAAACGTACCAAAGAGGGTGTTGATACTGTAATATATGTACACATAGTAAAGTCACGTTTTGTATAACTCTTATCAAGATATAAGGGAAGAGTTATTGTGCCTGCTCTGTTATTGGTAGAATTTTACATACAGTCTCCATACAGTGCATATGTATTGTGCTGTTGGGCTGCTCAATACCTCAGGCTCCACAATGTCCTCACTCTGCCAGCTGGCTGAATAAATTTTGGTGGGAACAATTGGCCCGTTAATTGATTTTGTCTCCAGTAACAAGCAAAAGTTGAACCTCACCCCATCTTTTCAGCCTGAAAAGGGAGAAGCAATCTAAAAATTTCTCCCCTCTAGACACATACTGTCACTCCCTATCAATTTTCAACCTCCAATCCCGCTCCAGCCAAGTCCAATTTCAGCTGCCTTGTGGCCACTGGACTCTTTGACAGATTTTTGGACCTTTTGCAACTTCAGTTTCTGAAAACGTCTGTTTGGTTGAGAGACTCTGAGAATGACATGTAGACAGAACGAAGCTCTCATATCGACAAATAGGATCATTAAAAAGAGAGCCCCGGAGAAACATAATGTGTTTATAAGATGTACTTGTTATAAAGGCCAAACACGTTTTTCAGACCTTGGAAACTACAGATTTTAACACATACAGTAAAAGCTTATGGTCCCCAAACATTAGAAGCCTTTGTCATACTTGAATCAAAGGGCTATTTCTACCTCAAAAGTTTAATCTCCTTTTTTCCACATTAAATCCAGGAGAGAGGGTGACAAATTTTGCGTCTCCAGAGAAATGCTGACATTCAGAAACCATTTTACAACTGGTTTCCACTGTACCAAAGCTGTTATACAAAGGGTTCCTGGTTATTTAGGAAGACAGTTTCAGCCATTTTGCCTAAATCATACAAATCCGATATAACACTGATCAGATTCATAATTCACTGTTACCAACTGCATGTCAGCTGATGCATGGCTGCCATTATGCAAATGCACACATTTAAGCAGCCATTTACATCAGCGGCTGAGGATGGAGATTTTATTTACTGTTTCGATGAATCATAATAACTAGAGGCGAGCCCGTTTGGGGAATTGGAATGGGATGGAGGCAGAGATGGAGGGAGGGTCAATGAATGCACATATTTTCTGCAGATCGAGTCTGAGATGAGATCAGTTGTCATTAGCCTCAGTTTAATCCCTGTGGTACTTCACAGTTGCATAAAACTTCAGTCAGAGACACATTAAGCCCGGGCTATTAAAAGAAACAGACTGTTCACAGCTTTATGGATTCCTTTGTTTCAGCACCAGAAAATGTAAAAACAGCAACTAGCTGCACTGCTCAACTTGTTCAGAGTTTGTACAAAGGGATTATACAAAGACTTTCCTGTTTTTGTGTTATTATAAAAGTGTTTAATGGCATTTTTCACATCACTCTGCACAATCACCTTCATTTTCCATGTATGTGCAAACACATATAGGAGAGTTGATTTAGTTTTTAAATTACTCTTTTTGAACAGGACATACTTGCAGACAAGAGCATCAACTTCCATGAGTGACATAAACATAAAGCTATCATTTTTTGGCTTACAGGTGAATTAAAATGAAATTAACAAAATCTTTGATCTTTACATTTTACTATTCCTTTTTACAATTGTCATAAATGAAGTTTTAAAGCTCTTGTGAGAGATTTAAACTTGTTACAAAACAGACCAAAATTAACAGTTATGTATTTTTATTGTAAAAGCAAAGCAGGCTATTAACACAAAGGCTGAAAATGTCTTAACTGTGAGTTTTAATACTGACCACCAGGGAATCAGTGTTGCAATGGGTGTATTATAGCACAGCAAAGAAAAATTCAGTTTTTACCCTTTTTAACAGCTAATGTTTATAAAAGGAGATATTCAGTATCTGACAGTTCGCAAAAGGTGGATTAAGATTGATAAAATATGATAAGATAAAATAAAATAAGCTAATCCCTTTATGTATCCCACAACAAGGACATTTATTAATTGATACAGCAGCAAAGTTCACCGATCACACACACTAAGAGAACAGTAAGTGAGTGGTAAAAGAAAAACAAAGTTGAAAGTTTTACTTTGTCCATAGGGATTGGGGGGTAAAATTGAAGCAAACAGGACGTTTTTCAAAGGCATGCTAGGGGGGAAAAATGAACATTTTTAGCTGTAGTTCTTCATAATGATACTCATGGCATACACTCTTGCCATACTGGATCACATCACTGTGCCAATGTAGTGAATTTAAAGAGGATATCATTATTTTTAAATGCTTAAAAATGAGATTGTAGATGTGCTTGACCAGAAAAATAGTAGTTCAATAAAAGTTGGGAGTAAACACATGACACAAGAGCAGTTGGAGGAGGGGTATTTTACCCTTCTATACTTAATGTTGCCCCTGTGGAAGCTTTGCATGATTTACAGACAGATACGGGCACTCCCACAAATATGCAATAGTTTAAAAATTTACTGCACTAAGTGGACCGGCTGGGTGTCCCACTTTGGATTTGTGGGTCTTTCAGTTGTTCACACCGAAGACACCCATAAAAGTTGTAGCTCTGTTTGCTTACATACTGTAAATTTAGAGTGATTATTTATATTGTTGTTCAGCTATGGAGATATTTTTGTCAACAACATGTTGTTTGACAAAAGTCTTGTTGGGGAAACACTTGGGATAAAAATATACTTCTGAAAAAAAAGACAGAGGAGGAAAATATCAGTTTGCCTATGTCAGGCCGTGGGGAACAGGTGGTGTTGGAGGCTGAGCTAACAGCACAGAAGGAGCAAACATCCGACCCTGATACATCCCCTCATCCCTGTGAGTACTGAGGTTGTGATGGCAACCAACAGACTCATGGCACTACAAACTGCAACACAACCTCATGTTTTTTGTGTGCTCACAGTCCTACACACTGAAAAACTCATTTCTCTCGTTTTCATCATTTTCAACTCCTTTTGCTGCTTCTTTTTTAAAAAAAAATCCAAAAATTCAATATTCTTCATTCTTACAAAACTTTTCCTGAGCACAGACATCATCTACAGATATTGTGGGGACTAAATCCACAGAAAAATATAACATTTTCATGGAAGCTGCGTGCAAAAAGTAATATATCATGAGACAGAATGTGTTGTTTTTCACACTATTGAAAACCAATGCATATAAAAAGCTAAAAGGATATAGGCAAAACACGTAAGTGTGATATTAGTTACAAGATAACCACATTAATTTAGATATACAGGCATGACAGATAATGTGTATCTGACTTTCCATGACACAAGCGTAACCGCGGGGATCCTCCATGGGAATTAGCTGCACACAGTCCTGGAGGGGAGATTGTACTTATCAGAAAGCTCCCATTCTGGCTGTCATTAGTAATGCAGCACATGCGTACACAGCTCATGCTTCTTGCCAGCCGAGAGGCGATACGGACATTGAAAAATAGCTGTCTTCACTCCCCACCACCTCACCCATCCTCCACTTCTGCCTGTCTTATCTGGAGTGCTCCAGCAGTGTGCCTGTCTGCAGAGAGACGGAAAAGACAATAACATATCCGTTTCTCTCTCACTCCCTCTATTAACTACCGCAGCATACTCAGACAGATAATCTTGCATTCTGTATCAGGCATGCTGAGGGTTCTCTTACGGGTAAAGCAGAGCTTTTTGATCCCTGAAAAAAAGTTTTTTTCATTGTAGCCCACCTGGTTGTTCTGACACATAGCTGAGCTTCTGACACAAAAAGTTTTATTTTAAAACACAGCAGCAGCATGAAGATGTAAAATTGTATCTGTCTTTCCTCAACTGTCGTGCTAACCTGTAGAGATTGAATTTAGTCACTTTGAAAATGCATCCAGTTTATTAACAAGAGAATGTAAATGTTTCTGCTTACTGGATGGTTAACAGACCTGTAGCTTTTTTTAAAGTTTTAAAGAAGCCAAAGGATAGAAAGATAGTGAGAGGAAATTAAGATGCTTTTCTCAGCTTATTTAGATCAAACTGTAGAAAAGACCTTTAGATAACACTGTTTCATGCACACTGGAAGGGATCACAGTTATTATCTCCAGGGTAAAGTTCACGCTCAATGAATTAACTGTATTCCTTATCTTGACTCTTGAAATCTCTCTCCGTACTTACTCAAATGCAAGGGCATGTTTAGTTGAGTGATAAAAATGTGTGCAGCAAGCCCCATGATTAGCTGTCTGTCATGTTAATGGACTGATGGACAGGCTGCTGTAGCTTTATATGTTTTAGTTCTAAAGGATACAATTACTGGGGACGGAAAGGGTAAATCTCCATATTTCACATATTGATTTGTGTGCACACAGGCTTCAAGCCACTCCTGTCATAGTTTGTCTCTCTGCCCCACCTCAGTTAAAAAAGTTTGGACACGTCAGTACAGACTTCGACAACTGACCTCATCAGAGAAATGTGTGCACATTTTGGCACAGATATGGAATTTAGCTTCATTCATCCAGACAAGTTTTAAAGCTTTGAACGCTACATCAAAACTGTTAGAAGCTTAAGATATTCGGTTGTTGCAACCTTGAACTCAAAGTTTCAGAGCAAATGAATCTTTATTTATTTTTTTAGTATTCATGTGGTACAGGTTACCAAAGCAATAACTGCATTTTTAAGGAAATTAGACTGTTATTCAAATTGTGACTTTTCACCAGTTTAAATGGTTTTGCTTTCCAAACTAAAAGTCACTTTAGCCGATTTCAATGTCCTTGTCATCTATTTATGGTTTACTGCTCTCTCGCCTTTGTATAACCAATACATGCAAAAGGAATGAATAAGTAATCAAGTCTGTAACTATTACAGGACTTTTAAACACCAATGAACTGTATCCTGTGGTGGGTTGTTTCTTGAACAGACAAGCTCTTTGGTTTTCCAATAGTGCCGTCGCTGCCTGAGTTCCTCTGTAAAATGTGGTTCTATTATCAGGTCCATTAAGTATACCTCTGTGTAATGACACTCCTCTCGCCTACGTTTTTCTCTCGCCCCCGTCTCCTAATAACCTCTTTTACATTTCATTTTCGTTATTTGGCGGGCAGCCCTTTTTCTCAGCCACTTACATTTAGTCAGTGAGCACAAATTAGAGGGCGCAAAAGCCGCAGGAGCAAGCAGGTGTACGTTTTACAAGCAGTGAACTGTCACGAAAGTGTCTTTTTTTTAAATGCAAAAGCAGGAGTGATCCATGTGGTGCCAAATGTAAGACCAAGACTGCATACACCAAATATATTTCATTTTGATTCATTTTAAACGCTTGTTGTAGCGTAAGACCATCTGCAGCTCCCCTGTGTAGACTGGTAATCATATATTTGCAGATAGCATGGGGAGATGGGAGTATAAAAATGATGAAAGCACTGAGAAATGAACTGTCAGCGTCATGGCAAGATTAAAGAGACATGCTTCACTCGTGTGAATCTGTGTAAAACCTTCAGAACCTTGATAATAGCTCATTTTTGATTGGAAAATTTTGGGCTGCATGATGGAGTGTACAGTTGATCAAGATCTTTTAAAATGAAAAAAATATTTTAACATTTGATCTCAGTAATGATATCACAAAGATACCAGTAGGATTCAGCTGGAAGTGAAAACAACCTGATACTATGTGGGATTAATTACCTGTACTAAGTCAGCTCACATTGTTGAAAACTTTTCTAGCTCTCTTTTTTCCTACTTTGAAATAAAATTACTGATTCCACAGTTTTTCAAAAGCTACAAAGTTGTCTGTGTTCAATCTTTAATCTGCCATTTCCTTTCACTGTAGTTTGTCATATTCTGTCCCCCATTCCTGCTTCCCCCATTCATCTCTGATTGATTCTATATTTTTTTAGAAAGTCATTTTGAATTGGAGCTTGGATATGAGTATGAAATGTGATTTATGCCAGGCACTTGATAATGGAGGCCCCCAACCCTCTGCCCCCAGGATGCATGAAATTGAGCAGAATGACTGTTCTCTTCCTTATATAAATTACTCTCCATATGCTCCATCTAGACAAACACATTCGGAGCACAAAAAAAACTTATTTTTAGATTAAATATTTCCCCTGAGAGTATGTGTAAGGAATCGAAGAGTGTTTTTTCTTTCTGTTGTGGCTTGTTTTATAAGTGAGTCGTATTCCTATTTCTGCTGGAACTTTGAAAATGTTTTCAGTGAGTCAAATTGGAAGGAAAAATCCATTCTACCCCGTCGCTGTTTTCATTTTATTGTTTGCTTCTTTGTGACAACACCAGAGGAGAGCTCTTTAAAGCACGAGTCTCTTTATTTTACATGCAAATAGCCTGTTTCTGCCCTCACAGAGCAGGTTCAACAGGCAGCTTCAAAGGTAAATTTCATTACACATGATATTCTCATTTACTCAACCCCACCTCCTCTCTGTGTTCAGCAGCACTGATGGTACTCTAGCACTGCAGTTATCAAATAAAAATAAAACTGTAAAGTCCTACTGTGATGCTGTATCAACCTTGCATCTCAGACAGAAGTATTCCTGTAGTTATGCAGCAAAGCATAAACATCTAAAAGGTTAAACTTCAGTCTGCACATGGCCTTTCTCCCTCTGCACTCAGACCTCATAACTCATTACTGCTCATGCTGTTTGGCGAAGACAGAGTTGTCCTGATGATGATATGTTTGGTTGTCAGTTTACCGTAGCATCCTTTTTTATCTGTGTTGCAGTCCTTCTGCGTGAAGAGGTGGCTCAGCTCCAAGAGGAGGTGCACCTGCTGCGGCAGATGAAGGACATGTTGAGTAAGGACCTGGAGGAGACCCAGGGAGGCTGCTCGGCCGACGTGCTCTCTGCCACCGAGCTCCGTGTGCAGCTGGCCCAGAAAGAGCAGGAGCTGGATCGAGCAAAGGAGGCTCTACAAGGTGAGGACTTCACCACTGATCAAAAAGAATATGCTCAAAACATCACTCTCTTATCACTTCCTCAAAACTTCCTCTGTTGCCCACTCTGCATTCCTGCTGCATTTTGCATCACAGCACTCAAAACCTGTGCATAGTTCTTTGTTGCCTCATCGTCAACATAAGTGTATGTAAAATGTGGTGAGTGCTGCATCACCTCCATTGTAGTATGTAGGGAAATCAATACATCTTCTGAGAGATAGAGTGCAGAGACCGGTGCTTTGACTTTTCACAAAAAGCCCCTCCATTCTGCAGGAAAATTGCAACATTCCATTCAAACTCTGCACTGCCCAAACATCCCCAGGGGTTTCTCTTTGTCATCAAAATAGAGTATGATTCTGTACATTTCAAGTGAACATTTCTATACAGGCTTCATGTGAAGCTCAGTGTCTAACATATATTTCTGTGCACTGAAATTTGCATCTAAATAGCAAGATTTTACCCCAGTTCAAATCAATAGATAAACAACAACAAAAAAATCTAGATATTGAAAAGTATTTGAATACTGTGGATAGAAAGTAATTGACTGAATATAATACTTTATTCTGAGACATGCATTGGACCTTTGGACACACTTCTGATGAAAATTTTAAACGAGCTGGTAAATTTCACGAATCTACATTTTCAACTGTTGGATTTTAAGAAGGTTTTAAGTAGATTTTCAAAATCCAAAAAAAGAAATGGGAGCAAGACACACACACACCGACAAAAGAGTAATTTAGCAGTTAATTGAAAACAATAATTAAAGGGAAATAGTCTGTATTCATCTGATCAAAGGTTTAAGGCCACGGTTAAAAAAAACCCTAGAACAGAAATTAAAGTTTTTAAAAAGGAAGTAATGAGTAGCTCCTTTATTCTTGTTGGTCACTTTAAAAATCCATTTCAGCATGCTCATTACAAGTGTTTCCAGGAGGATGGTGAAAATGTTGTTCCAAGTGGTGAAGATGGTTTCATGAGGGGCATTCACTGTCTGGAACTGATGTCCATTTTTGTGAACTTCCCTCACCATCCATCCCCAAATGTCCTCAATTTGATTTAGATCAGGGGAACACACAGGAAGCTCCAAAAGAGTGAGCTTATTCTTCTGAAAGGCAGCCATTGTGAACTGAAGTGTTGTTCTATTGAAAAACCCAGCCATTAGCACACAGACCATGGCCCTCAGTCAAGAAGGATACCGCCTGGAACATCTCCACACAGCCAGCTGTCGTTTGTCCCCTCCACTGCGCCATGTAGATAACATCTCAAGCAGGGTCTGCTTGTCATGACAGTAACGTTGAAAGCCTGTGTTTGTTAGGTAATGCTGTTACGATCAGCAAAACACAAAACTGAACATTTGTGGTAAAACAACAAACTCAGAAGAGAAATGCTTGCTTTGAAATAGAATAGCTATTCCTGCAATGTGATTACTACTGCACGGACAATAATAATAATAATAATAATAATAGTTAACATTATAAATAAATAAATAAAAATGGTGAGAGGCAAACCTCTCTGTTTTCAGCCAGATACATCGATCATCTATCCAGACTGAACATAAATCGATACACTAGGTGTTGGTCACTTGGCTTTAATCACGCAAGAAAGGATACCTGTGATGTTTTGCTGACTGTGAGAAAGCCTTCTTAACCACTAAATTCTTAAAATTTCTCATATTTGGGCTGTTAGACACTGTTTTGATCTTCACTCAGGACTGCAGGCTCTCATCAGTGAGGCGGGAGTTGTGTTCAGATTTGATACAGCTTGAGTTTGTGGAACCAGCTTGAACAAGAAGGACACTGATCTAGAGATGCACAGGACTCCAAAGAATATTTCAGTGTATTCACACAACTTTTAGGAATAAAAGTACATCTGTCAAACACAGTTTTGCTGAGTTTTGGGAGTTTCCAATCTTTGTTTGATAGGATGGCTGTAAAGAGACAGGAAAAAAATGAAAACAGAGTTGAGGAAGACACGCAGCAAATGGTTCTGGTTAGGGGTCGAATAAGCAACTGCTGCCACAAGGACCATGGTCTCTGTATATGGTGCCCACTTAAAATGCCAAGCCCACAGCATCTCTGCTTTTTGAAGGGCTCTATTTATTTATTTGTGGGGCACAGTCACAGGATGTCTCTAAAGAGTGGCAAATGGTCATATTTTACAGCACTGCATCCTAGTTAAAATAAAATTGACAGTGTTTGTGGGTCAAATACATGCTGCTTCCTGCTGTAGCTCGCAACACTCCACATGAAAAATCAAACTTTTTAAAGCTTGTTGAGAGTAAGAAGAGTCAAATTGCATGTACTAAGTGTAGTAACGGCCAAATGAAAGGTAAGCAGTTGTTTTTCCTGTCATAGAGTAATGTTTAAATACAGGTTAGGTGCATTCATGTACAACAACTTTCCTCTGGGCTTCGATGAAACAGTTAATTTTACCTTCTGAATAGATGATATATGGATTCAAAGTATCAATTTCTCTCAGTTAATGAATGGCAGCAACAGTATTTGGTGCTCTGTAGCTTCTATATTCATGAGACTATGCCAAATGGGACTTCACTTACATTTTGCCTTCATGCAGACTTTGCTCAGGGTAAAGTAATGAACAAGTTCTGCCAGGCGGTGCAGAGTAGATTGCAGGGCATCAAGCAGAGATGTCATCAGTGTGGCACTGAATCATTCTTTTCAGAGAATTATCGCCCGTGGAATGAGGCAGAGCACAAAACCACCATTTGGTATCAGACAAACGCATGACGTGCTGTCAGGGGATTTTGTTGCCGCGACATTTCACTTGACACTTGCAGCCCACGCTTTTTTCGGGGAGAAAAGAACAAAAACAGAATGGACTGGGGCAGAGTACAATGCAGCAGACATCAAATAAATACTTATCTCTTCTTTAGCTGGATGTTTGGCTGTCTGAACAGGCTGCACACAGGCTCATACAGTCATGCGTATGACTCAGGCCTGTTAATGGAGGCCAAAGCCTACGAAGCCCAGCAGGCACTGACAGCAATCAGCGACTAATGAAAGCTTTATAAAGAAGGACTTTGGTGAGCTTACAATGTCCAGAAACGTTAAGCAGGGAGGATTTGCTCTGCAATTAAGATGGGGTTTGTGGGAGGGCAACAGGATATTGGCTCTTGTCATTTAAGTTTGTGTTGGTGGGAATAAATTCAGAGATGTAAAGGGTTGCTTTTGTAAATCCTTGTAAAACATATTTCCTGTTTCATATCTGTTTTAACTTATTTGGCTCTTGGAGCAATGATTGAAGCAGCTATAGAGGAGAAGTCAAAGTTCAATGAGCCCAGAGAGTGACTTGTCGAAAAAAAAATTGTTTGTTGTGTTGGAAGCAGCAAGATTCTTGAATTATTGATTTTCATTTTTATGATTTTTCTGGGCCCCAAATGCCTGCTCACGGCAGTCAATCTCCATCACTAAGAATATTATACTTTATATTAGAATACTATTTCTTACGACTGCTTGAAAGACCAAGAACATGGGCTAGCTTTTCTGCTCAAACACTCTTACCATTTGGTGAGCAACACAAATGGGCCCTTTTTTGCTTTACGTTTTTCCGGAATACTTATCTCAGAGAGTGAAGTTACATCTGTGATCTGGCTTTAATTCCAGGGCATGGGTGTGTTTGGATGAGGACAGGATGCAAAATTAAATTCTGACTTAATGCAAGTTAGGGAAATGCCTACATGCTAAATAGATGTGTAAATTAGTATATTAATAGATGAGCTTTCATAAGCATGCAGCCATGAGGGACTATGTGGAGAAAATTAAAAAGGCAATAAGGGAAAAACCAAATGTTTATACTGAACAAACAGGCAGTAATTAAAGAAACGTTGGGTGAAGGTAATGTAGCTTTTCTTTCCTTCATGGATGACAGGTAAGGAAAAAAAGGAAAAAATGTTTGTACAGTGATGCTGCCTTGACCAACAGTAAAAAAGCAGGATTCAGGGAAAGAACAAATCACACCTGTGCTTGAAAACAGTAACAAAGGTTGATCCACAATATCTAAGTCAGCCCACGTTTTAACTCAAAAATATTTATCCCGGTTTGGAGTGGGCGCACCAAAGGGCAGGGCAAAGAGGTGGCTGTCACTTCTGAAGATGAGACGCAGTGAAGTGTAGAAATAAAGATTACAGTGCACAGTTTTTGTCCTTTTTTAAGTTATTTTTGGGGCTTTTTGTGCCTTTGATTGGAAAGGACAGGACTGTGAATAGAGCAGGAAATGGAATGAGAGTAAGGAGTGACATGGGAAAGGAGCCTCAGGTGGATACGCTGCCCACTCAGGGGCCTGCCTAAAGGGGGCGTGTAACCTATACTAACAGGTTATACCAGCACCCCCGTTTTTGTCCCTTTTAGGAGGTGAGGCTAACTGCACCAAGGGTACAGGAAGCAGAACTTGTCATCCCTGTAAATACCAACAAGTTGAATGTGGTGTCCAATTGAAAGAAATCAAAGCTTTTAATTTCACCAATGTAAGCCATTAGGTTTCTTATTTACTTGTACTTATTTGATTAGTCAGATTACAGGTGATAAGTATACTTGTCAATACTGGATAACTTCAAGAGATTAGGATACCTGTTCATGTGTATTTCTGATGTTTCTGAAGATCTTAACATTCTTCTGTCAGCAGAGTTGGACTGAAATGTTAGCACAAGTAGTTGAACGAATAACACATCAACTACAGCAGTTTCTGAATCTTGCCAATATTTTGTATACAAGATGTTGATCCTTTTTGATTTTCTTCAGTTTTCTCAAAGCCGCCATATCTAACAGATCCTGCCAGATGCTTTGGAGGTGTACTCTGAAGAAAATAACAGCAATGTTTGCAGAACTCAAGCACCATAGGGAAGTTTGTATTAAATTGCTACTTATAATTATTGCATGGCAGAGTAGCTTTGTTGATGTTTTTTCCTCTCGTTTTCTTTTTCTCTCTTTTTGATTTTGATTATGTCCTGGTCACCCTTCTTCAACTAAAAAAGCAAAAAGGCTGTAGTGATGAAGTGTTTTGGACCAAATGCATCGTCCCAACATTTGCTCTCTGCTCCTCGAGATAATACTTGTTTCCTTTGCGAAAGGTTCACAGAAACTGTGCTGTCTCTGCTCCCTCCTTTCAGGCAGTTTGTAGCTAAATGATATGCAGGTTTTCTGTTGCCTATGAATACAAAATAGAAAACACAGAAAGGAACACCACTTTTCTGTCTGTTTTCCCTCCAGGTATTCGTCATTTTCTCTCTTTTTGTCTCTGCCTGTATCTCCTCTTGTGCCTTTGTTTGGCGTGATGCCTGCACTGTGTCATTGTTGCGACCTGAGCCCTCTCCCACTGGGTGCCAGACTTCAGCCTGTGAGGACTATAATTATAAATAAGAAGAATGACCAGCCTCTCTCTGCATTTAAGTATTTTTTGATGCCGTTGTGACTTGGTTTAACCTGCTTTTGCGAGTCATTTCTTCCCACTCACTTTTAACACAAACGACTTTGAACTCAAACTGTCCTTATCTCCAAAGCCTGGGCTAAAGGTACAATTTTAAACAGCAGAATTGAACCACTTGGATAACAGGTGGTTCTCAATGCTTATTTGGACTTTCTCTTCAAAGTTGTGTTGAATTAAATTTTCAAAGTATATCTCTTGCCCTCTCTGCTATTTTTTAAATTAGCTTTTTCAGTGTTAGCTAATTACAGTCACTGAGGGACTCCTAGTCAATCTAGAGCTCAAATAAAAGCAGCAGACAGCTATGTATCATCAAAGAACAGCCTGCCTGCTCTGTTTTGTGTCATTTCACGCTACGCCGTACTCAGAAAGCAGCTCCGTCCTTCACGAGAAGGCCCCTGCCTTCAACAGACATTTAAACTAAGTTCCCCCCAAAACACACAAACACAGTGCTGCTGAAACTTACTGGCCAGTTTACTGAAAACATTTAAGTTATTGCAGTGTTTTAAACCTCATCTTTCGATTTAAAACAAATCCATGCATGTTATAATGGAAGCATGAGAAATTGTTGCTGCTGTGTTTCTACAAATCTTTCCATAAACTGGAGCTTTCTTTGTCAAATGATGTAATGAGGTTTGCTTATCTCCCCAATTTTGACCTCTGTCCATTCAAAAATGGATAGCTTCAAGTGAGAGCGCAGTTTGAATTACAGTGGCCCCTAGTGGCAATACATTGTACATCAAACAAAGAGACATTGTGCTGTTACTATTATTGTCTCAGCATGCGAGCTGCAGCTGACTTACTCTTTGCACTCCCTCATTACAAGTGTGTTACACCACTTGCACCTGAACAACTGCACTGAGCCTTTCACAGCACTCACTTTGTCTTGATCCAGTGCAGACGGAGGGGAGGGTAATGAGCTGCTGTTATGGGATCAAAGCATGTTCTCCCCCGATTCCCTCATGTGTCAGCTGTGCTGTTTAAATAGCTCATACACACACTTCCACATATCACCTATTAGGAGAAGAGTTTGATCTATTTTTAGTTGCTAGCTTTTGGGGTCAAATGTCGATGCAGAGGTTTGTAGGTTCTTCATTAAATATTGATTGAACTTAATTAAGGCGTCTGAATATTTCCATTGTTGCAAAGAAGTCTGACTAACCTGCTCGAAAGTGTTGAATATTACAAATGCAGATATCGCCCTCATGAAACCCATGACTTTGTTTTTACTTCAGAAGTGAGGAGGTGAGTGCACTGTGCAGCTCACAGGCTCGTACTTCATTATTCAGCTGGCAGATTTAAAATCCCAAACCGTGAACGCTGGATTCCCTCCAATGAGCCGATGTCTCTTTTGTTCTCTCCCCAAATAATTATGTTAAGAGCCGGCTAAAAGCTTGTCCTCTCTCTTTAGGACTGAAGTTTTATGGAGTAATGTCGGTGTAAAGTACTTCTGTTCATGAATGGAATCAAATCATCGCTGATGTTTGACTTGTTCTTTACGAGCCTGTCTGGTGCATCGTCTGTGATCATCTGATCTCACATTGTTTGGTCAATTCAGAAAAAAGCCAACATTAAATTTACTCAAATAGATCCATTGTTGACATGTTCTGGGTGATTACATCTCAAAGATTTTTATTTTGTTACGACATGCTTGTCCGTCTTTGTTTTTTGTTCAAAAGAATAGCAGAAATCATTTCTTAAATCTCAGCTAGAGAGAAACTGAGAGTAGGATGTGAAAAACTTGGGAAGGGATGACAATGATGTGAGGTAATATAGTTATTTCAAATGAAAGAAAAAGCTTAAAATCTTCTCCTGCAGCTGAAAACTCTTAAAAGACAGCATGTACTATAACAAACCATATATCATATTCCTGTGGTGTTTTTAAGTGGAGGCTGGCTAAATAAATCCATCTTTTGAGGAGCAGGAGTGCCCTCCTGGAGGCTTGAAAGGTAGCTGTAACAGTTTGAAGTTTCCTCCCTCACAAACAACAGCAACTCTGGTCCAGCTTAAATTTGTTGTCACTTCCAAAAACAGATTCCTGCAGCGACATGTTTTCACAGCAGGAAGAAAGTCAAAGAAAGAAATTTCTACTTGCTGCTAGAACCCAACTCTCTGCTGTCCAAACATGTTCAGAGAAAAAACAGGAGCACACCAGCCCTGCTGCTTCTACACCGTGGTATCAGATCAGAAAATAAAACAATTACTTTTTTTTTAAAACTGAAGTTATACAAGATTGGAACACAATAATAATTAGTCAAGGTCATTATTTTGGCCTTGTGGTTGAATTGTGTGCCCCATGTACAGAGACTTCTGTCCTCGTGGCAGGAGGGACCGAATGTGAGTCTAGTGGGGGAGAGCAGGAGGCCACGCATCATTGTACACTATCTCTTCACTTTAAATAAAAGCAGAAAACCTAGAAAAAAAAATGTAAATAATTATTTTTGTATATCAAGCCAAGGGCCAAGCTATTTCTGTTTTCTTTTCCTCCAAAAATGAAAGTGGTCATATTTTCAAGATGTTGCTCTTTCTTTGATTAACATTATTTTGTTATTGTAATAAGCTGCTGTTGTCGTATAGTGACTCAGGACTTTCATATCCTGTGTTTAAGGTCACACAGGAAAAACAAATACTGAAGACAATGAACAAAGGCAACGTGCTACCTGGTTTATAATTTTAATGAGGCATGAGGGCTAACTTTGAAGAGGTAACATGACACAGTCTCACACACACAAACACTGAGAGCAGAAAAACAGAGACAGACATTGTGCATTCCAATTTTTCACTTCAGTACAATGAAAATCAAAAAGTACACCCAACTACAAGCACCATCCCACCCACTTACCAACTCTATCTCCACCCTTCTGAGCATAGCAACATTTTTTAAGTATTTTCAAAAGCACCAAAGTTGTATATTTGATTAGACTTTTTGCCTTGCGTTGTTTGTAATTTTTTTCTTTCTGTTTTTGTTTTTGTGTTTGGCTTGCTGCAGATAGGGGTTAAAACAACATATCAAGACATAGCTTCTGATTTTATTAAAGCTCTCACCAGGACCCCACGTTTCCAGATCCTACCATTAGCTGCTCTTGTGGCTTAATGTGTAGACTGTAATTTTTTAAAGCTTACACACTTACCTAAAAATGATTTAAGTAGAAACTTTATTTAAATCAAGGGATGGGTATTTATCGAATATTAGTGATACAATGCCCTTATCAATTCTGCTTATGTATCCGATTCTTTACGGATTACCTTGTCAATTTCTCCTGTGATTTTTCTGTGTAAAAAAAGTGGGCTTTACAGGTTTTCTTTTCAAAAACAATTTATTGAGTTTACAAATAAATGAAAATGAAGTCGGTCAATGGGTGAAGATATCTCTGCACGTAAATAAATAAAATTAAGTAAAGTTGCACATCAGGTGATGTTGATATTTTGTTTTGTTGTGTAGGCCACTAAGCAGTACTTTAAATTGTTTAAAACCTTGGGCTTGTTGTAGTTATGTCAAATTCAGCCTTGACTCTGCACTGCCTGTATGGAAGACATTTACCTGTTAGTAATTTAGAATTTTTGAGTTTTAGGTATGGTTCACAAAAAGTTATCTCGGTATGAGTTTGTGATGAAAGTTAAAATTCTGTTTTAAAACCAAAGTTATACAATGAATGCTAATCGCTAGCATATCAATGCAATTCCCTGTATACGTTAGCATCAAGCTAGCGCTATGTTGTCTAATATGGTGTTACATAAGGAGATGTACAACATGTTGAAAGTATTGAATAGGAGTATTTTGTGAGAGATTAATGTTCATTTCTTTGTGTGTTCAGTGTTACAGCTTCTTAAGTAAAATTTAAGCTAATGATGTTGATGTATTGAACCGTTTCTTATGGATTCTTAACGAGAACCGGTTCTCTATATCTATCCCTGTATAAATAACACCATGGAAGTGAAACACTGGCATTATTTTTGTTGTTGATATTTGACCAAACCCATTGGCATGCTAGCTTAGCGTTGCATAAATATGGGATTTGGTTAAAATACCAAGCTGTTGTCAGGATGATAAAAGCAATAACAACCTTCTTGTTGTATTAACACCTCAAATGTTTAAGCCGAACTAACTTTTGGCTGTAGATTGATAAATAACAATAGACATTCGAGTCAGTCTTCCTTTGTCTGAGTAAGAGTAAACAGTGGAAAAATTGTGTTTGTTTTGAACTAATCCTTTATGTAAGATTTAAAACATGAGTGCCTGAAGCCAGTAAGATCCAGCTGAAGAATCCAGTCTTCCAGTTTGGTGACTAATAAGTTTGTCTGTTCATTGTAGACAGCATTAACTCTGTTTTTAGCATTGCGTCACAGAAGGGTGCAGCTGATGAGTGCTTTTAGCCCACCAGAGTCATACGTGCTCACATTAAATCACTTACAACACAAGAGCTTTGGAGGCAGAAGAGCTTAGTGTGAGGGGCTAAAAAAACACATGCAGATTTTAGAGAGTATTTTAGGGAAGTGTGATGCAGGCAGGTGTTTCTGGTTTTAACTCAGCACAGTGGGAAACGGTGTTAAGCTGGTGAATGCGTGTTTTGCATGAGTTACAGTCAGCTTCACCTTGCTCACAAAGACTGAATTGGGTAAGTATGATATTGATGTAATGCTTTTCACAAAAATTAATCCTTAAGTGATTTGCTTGAAGAAAAACAGTAACTGTTAACCTGAGCAGCGCAATTAAAAGCAAAACAAATGAGTCTGTAACCAAGAACTAAAATAGCAGAAACACTTAATACATTCACAGCGTGTGAAACAGTTTACCTGAAAGCCCACAGGTATGATTTGACTGAATTTTAAAACCCATGTTGGGAGTTTTTAATTGGTGATTAAACAGACTGAAATTAACTTTTTCTCCCCCTCTTTGTGGTACCTTAACTCAAGTAACATCATCATTAACAGGATTTACTCTTTTCTCATTGTTTTTTAAAGGGGTTAAAGAGTTGTACCTAACCTTTTTTTACTCATTTTACAATAAGTATTTATATCATGTACAGGCAGAATAAACAGAGCCCGAAGGTGATATAGACAGAGACATTATTTGTGCTCCTGAGAAAGTCTACCAGATGTGCACCTGAGACCAATCATTGCCTTGTTGCCCATCTTTTTTCAATTTTAAGATAAAATTACAGTATCTTATTATCTCAAAACATTTCCTTCTGAGCATTGGTTGGTATCTGGTGCACACAAGAACCTTTTTTTTTTGCTAACAATGTTTTGTGAGGGCTCCGTAATTTTAAGATGTTTTGTCAGAAGACATTTACACATGTTGATGACAAAGTCAGTAAAGATGTAAGAGTTACCACTTTCTCCACAACTGGCACAATAAGAAAGTCTCTTACAAGACTTAGTGGTCAAGTATGTGGACAGGGCATTGCATGATTTTGATACAATGTCAAAAAAAGCATTTACTGTGGTGTAGGCATTTGTATGGAATATACATCACATTTTGCATGATTAATGATAATTTTAGTCTAATGTTTCTCTAGCCTGGTCGTGTCGACTGGTGTAAGAAAGGGTAAACATTTAAAACTGTATCCAACGCAAAAGCAGCAGCAAGCTACAAGACAGAGCATGGCAGCAGTGTGAGATTATCTTAAATAGTGGATAAAGTATGTTTAGTGAAATAAGAGTGTATTACAATTGATGGGATATACGATAAGCACCTTGTTTTTAGCAGGTGAAGCTACAATTGTCAATAAAGGAACGCTTCATAACTGATTACATGATCACTTAAGATATTAGACAGTGTGGTCCAATTATGACTGTTGTCAGATATTAGCGCTGAACTATGCAGATTGAGGCAAGCAGTAGATGAAAAAGGGCCCAGGATAATAGAAAAGCCTTATCTTGTGCAGCTGAGTTTTAAATAATTTGTAGTTTCCAGTATCTTATAGAACTTAGGCAGCCCCAGAGCACCCAAAGGATTTGCAAGAAATATTATCATTCATATAGAGATCCAATAGAGATTTTGCAATTTTGCCCCTGAAAGCACTTTTTGGACAAATTGAAAAAGAGACCACCTGTTTTTGTTTTTTTTCTTCATTTAGCATCCCGACATGCATGTGAGCAGTTTAATTCCAGTGTGTGTTCGGTTTCAGCAGAAGCAAACCTCATTTAGCTTAATGAGGTGCTGATTTGGTGTTCACCTGACAAGTTATTTGACAAAGCCAGCTGCTTGAGTTTTCGTGCCAGGAGTGGCAACATGTCACCTAACTGCATAAGACTGAAACTCCTTTCATCCAGAGGACTCACTCAAACTGTCAAGATGTATTTGTTTTCAAAGTGAAAGTAGATCAGATCTTTTTAACACTACTTTTCTTTGTTCGAGACAACTTTTTACCAGATACAATGTGATGAGGTAATGTTATCATAACCGTGAATAAACGTGGTTGTTTGAAACGTTAAAATGAGTTAATAACCGTCTACATTAAGCACTACTCACAGCTGTAAATCAATCTGGTCCAGTTCCTTTTGGGAAGCCAGGAATTAGCATAAAGACTTAACCTATTTTAGAGCTGATAATCTCATTCTAAATTCTTGATTATGATCAAACATATATCTAGATATGAGACTTTTTTAGGTTCACTTTGAAAGTCTTCATAGTCCCTTTAAAGGATATTAATGATACTATTTCATATGAAGGTTTGAAATTGAAAAAACAGAAAATATTTATATAATTTTTATTAGACTCAATCACAGACCTCTGAAAGCTCAAATTGGAGAAAACTGTGTTTTCACGGTGGTCTCCTCACTTTTTCTAGATGTATATGGTCTAAAAAGTTCCCAAAAACACACAAAGTATCGCTAAAGTGCATGACAAGAAAAACAATAGGTGCTTGCATGGATATCATACTTCCATGAAAAGACTTTCAAATTGAAGCCTTTCAAAAGCTTCCTCTCCATGTCTCCCTCCTCCTCCAACTCAAAAGACATTAGGTCCAGCTGTGCTCGTTTCCCAGGTGGTTTCCTCTCGTTTCATCTGGTGATAATTCTTGGAGGCTCGGACTGAGCCACTGAATGTGTAAGTCATTTATATGGCTGTCAGTCAGCAGGAGAAGAGTTGCTCGTGCTTCCCCGTCTCATCCATTTTTTAGTTTATTGGACTGCAATGAGCCACAGGACCATAATGTTCATTTAAATGTGCTCATTCATAGGTTATAAATGGTTAGTAGCAGCAGTAACGTGATTTGAATAGACCCTTTTAGAGAGTCACAGAGAGTGCATTCTTGTATCTGACACCAAGCGGTCGATGTTGCCAAATGGTCACAGGTGCAGGATGTGAGGCAGCAGCAGAATTCTTGGCTCATCTCAAAGACGGCTTTGATTCCACTTCCCCAGGCAGGTGCTGGGAGGTTTCCTGTTTCTCTTGGCCAGTGAGGGATTTTTCTTGTCTTTTTGGCTGTTATGGCCTGAATGTGTCTTTAGCTCGGGGATTCCACTCCTGAAAACAGACTGGGAGGGAGACATATGAAGGGTTGACATAAAAAAAATGAAGGACATGAAGTCTGTCCTTCGAAAATCTACATTTCATTCCACTTGCCTGCACATGTTCCCCAGATGCAACTTGTGAATGTCAAGCAATTACCCAGGCTGTGATATAAGTTAATTAATGACACAGCTGGCTTGGACGGAAGAAGGAGGAGTGTAAAAGAAAGGTGCACCACATGATAACAGGCATTAAGAAGAACAGAGAACCATGTGATGGTATTACACAGTAAGAGCTCGGGGAGAATAGACGTCAGAGTGAAGAAGACAAAAGTGGACAGACACAGGCAGAATACAGAGGATGTAAATAAAGCATAAATTGTCAGTTTGGAGAGATTGCTTGGAGGGGAAGTCGGCTTAAAGCAGATGTCTGGAAAACAGGCTTGCATGGAGAGGAAGAGAAAATCCAGAGAGAGAGAGAGAGAGAGGCAGATGCAGCAGAGGGGAAAGAGAAGGGCTATGTTGTCTTTGAGAAAATTAGACATTCTGTGAATAAGTACACTGAGCCACATTCTTTATCATGATGCGTGGGTGCGGTGCCGGGGGATTAGAGAGAGAGTGTGGCAGAGCGATAGATAAAAAAAGAGTAAGCCAGCTTCTGAAGAATCCAGCAACAGAAAGGAGATTGACAGGAGGGTTCATGTGTGATTCACCTCTTTATCAGCATGGAGCCACACCAGCATTAGACCAGCAACAGCAGGTGTACTTAATGCTTTGGCTGGAAGCTCATCTGAAAGCAATTAATAGAATAAGATACATAAATAAACATTAGAGTACTATTTGCTTTATGAAAATTATTCATTCCCAAATCTGAACACACAGTGACCAAAAATTAGATATTGTTAATATTTTTTTCTCTCAAGCATGTTAGCAGAATATGAAAGGTTGGTAGATTGAAATATGTTGCTGAAAATATGACTCTTTATATCAGTTTCTACAGTAAATAATCCTTACAATGGTTTGGTAAAGAGAGTAGAGGCAGAAGATCTAAATTTTGTTTGTTTGTTTGTGTGAAAACAAACATACAAAATATATTCTTTCTTTTGGCCACATACGATAAACCCCACATATAGTTAGTAACATAAACTATTGTTGTTTACATCTGTGATTCTTGTATGCCCATACTTTTTCACCTGTAAAGACACCTTCAATCATAGCCCAATGCTCTGAGATCTGTGAAGCAAAATAACAGCCCCTCTCTCTCTCTTTCTCACCCTGTCTTGCAGCCATGAAGTCTGACCGCAAGCGTCTGAAGGCAGAGAAAGCAGACCTGGTGAATCAAATGCAGCAGCTTTATGCCACGCTGGAGAGCCGGGAGGAGCAGCTCCGTGACTTCATACGCAACTATGAGCAGCACAGAAAAGTATGGAGTCCATGATCTGGCCCTGTGCATGCACAAAAATAAACGTATACAAGCTTTTCTTGGCTGCACATTGTACATTGCACTGCAAGGCTTAAAATGAAAGCATAGTTCAAGAAACAACACAAGCATTTCAAAGATTTTATGAATCAGAAATCTGTGTTGGGTTTTTGGAATGAATCTTGGGAACAAAATGTGTATGCTGTACTTAGAAATATTGTGTAGCTGGACAAAGTGTATATGTCCATATCTACCTAGAAATAGCTTAAGTCTAAAACTCTACATATATGACCTTAAAGATGGGGGTATTATACTTTTGCACATGAACATGTGCATAGATTTACAAACTGCTACATGGAGCTCAAAATGGAGCGCTGGCCTTAAACACCAAGGTCTGTCTTTAGTTCAGCCACTGACAACCTTCAAAGGTGCTGGCCAATCAGAGTTGGGGGGGGGGGGTTGTTGAGCGGGAGCCCTTAAATTGAGAGCAGCTTAAATAAATCTTTTCATTGGCAGAGGCTGAAATGCAAGTTTTCAAAAACACCTCTGTGGGAAAACTTGTTGTGTTTTTTCGCTATAAATCATGTGAAGCTACTACAGTGATATTAGAGGGAAAGAACAAGGCCCCCAAATACACAATACCCCCTCTTTAAAGATTGAATATTAGCTAACAAAAGTGTCTTGTATGATATAACCTGGGACAATCAGGATTGAAAAACTCTTGCTAGAGTTGCCTTTCTTAGTCTGTTTCCAAATGCGTACTTGCTACATGAATCAATCCATCAGGATCTCTGTGTGCACCAGGAGAGCGAGGATGCGGTGAAGGCACTGGCTAAAGAGAAGGACCTGCTGGAGAGAGAGAAGTGGGACCTACGGCGACAGACAAAGGAAGCAACAGAGCATACGGGGCTGCTGCGCTCCCAGCTGGACCTCAAGGAGAACCGCATTAAGGAGCTGGAGGCTGAACTCGCCATGGTGAGACAGAATTACAGGGAGGGGGTAGGGGAGAAAAAGATATCTCTTTCAGCAACCTTTGTACTCTGAGAATCCCACTTGAGTCACAAAAATGTTTATAATTCATTTATAGAGAGTGCCAAGGACATTTGGATGCCTTGAACCAGTTTACAGTTATTAACTGCATTTATTTGCCACATTCACTTACAAGAATGGTAAAAAAATATATCTGTAGATATATCACTATCGGTTCCAATACATTTCAGTTAGATATTTAGAAAGCTGCCTGTACTAGTTTGGGAACACAACATGAAATCAAGCACAATTCCCTTGAAATGTACAGTCTAGCCATCCCATGTCTCCAACCCCCCCAGATGAGTAACTGTGTCAATCAGAGAATGGAGTTCCGGGTGTTTGAGCGAGTTGCGGACAGGGACTACTCTCCTAGGCTCATGGCGGTAAGACGAGACCCCAGCTCTAAATTTTGACCTCTCTTGACCTCCCTGTCCCCTGGAAATCTCTCCTGTGTATGACTTAGTTGTGGTTTTTGGAAAGCACCTCGTGAGCTGCACGTTTTTGACTAACCCTCAGCCAACCCTGACTGATTCCAGTGATCCTAACATGAGTGATCCCATGGATTTCCCTACCGTGATTGATATGAATGTGTTAAAGGTCTAATCAAGCGTAACAATGCCTGGGGGGTACAAAAAAAACACCACTATTCTGATGACTAATGATTCCTCCAAAAGGTCTGTGATTGTACTCTGTTTTGCATGTCAGAGACTGTGATTGATAATCATTTGACCACTAGAAGGTAGAGATGATTGCAATGAAACTGATTGTGCTGGTGTTGATTTGCAGCCTGCACTTTGCTTGGCATGATTATAAGGTTTGATAAATAACAAGATTTCAAGCATTATGTGTCAAAGCTACTCAGAAAATGTGCACACAAAAACAAACTGTGACAGACACAACAAAAACAAACTGCACAAACAACCCTCAAAGATTTGGTAGCTCATCGCTATTCATGTGAAAAGGAAGTGATTATTATGAGACTTTTGGAAAAAAAAAAAACACAAGATCTAACTTGTAAGAAAAAAAACCCAAAAAATGTCAAGTTTCTCTATTTTTACACCAGTAGACGACTTCTACTCTGTATATGTAGCAGTGCAAACCTCTTCCAGATATTCTGCCCTTTCTGTTTTTCCTCTGTGCTCTCAGAGGTGGTAACAAGAGATTTCACACAACAAAAGACAAACATGAAAAAACCTGCATTTTTCATGAGACAATCACATGAGGAGCTCTGGGGAGAACTCACATGTCCACATGCACTGAGAGACCTGCAGTCTAACTCTGGATACACAAAAAGTTCATGTGTGCTCACACATGATCTGTGCAAAGATACTGAAAACAAAAGAGAAACATAAAAAACCACAACCCAGAAACTGCCAAAAAGAAAGTTCCTCCTGGATGTTTTTAGGTGTGTTCTCCGACTGATTGCATCTCTCCATCTCTCCTCTGAAGGCCAAACAGTCACTAGCCACCTTGACCAAGGATGTACCCAAGCGTCACTCTCTTGCTATGCCCACGGAAACAGTTGTTAATGGCAACAACCAGGAGTGGGTGATGCAAGCTGACCTTCCCTTGACCGCCGCCATCAGACAGAGTCAGCAGACCCTCTACGTCCACACGGGACACCCCACTGACAGACAAGGTACAGTAACACCCCTCATCATCATCATAACTGACCAGCATAAAGGGGGTTTTACCGTCCTTGACCCTCATGCATGCTCATGTGGACCTGCTTACACACATCCCCCGTTTTCATCTGCTCAGTGCGACCACATTGTTGGTGCTGATGATGCTGTGGTCGTGACATTTCATGTGCTTTCGTAGCAGTTACAGCAAACATATTTTTGGCTTTACAGCTTCCATGTTTGATTACAAATGTATCTCCTGTGTTTGAGAATGATTGCAGCTGAGGACCTGTGGGGTTCTCAGCATATTCTCTCTCATTTGGTGAATTTTCACTCACAAAGAAGACGTTTGCATGAGGTTTTGCTGTGATCTTTCATCTACAGGGTAGCTCTCAAATGAACTATAAGGTTTGTGGTCCCAAGCTACAAAATATGGGGCTATTTGGTTTTATTTGGTTTTGAGGGTAGAGTGTGCTGGAAGAGTCTTTTGTAATGGCAGCTGTTCTTGTTAATATTATAAAGACCTTTGAGAACACAGCAGAGAGCACACTACTCGCAACCTAGGCTAACAGCTACACTGAACTTCCACCAGATCCATGTCTGATCCATATCTTCTTTGTTGCGGAGTGGATTGTCAATCCACAGTCATCAGTCGGTTGCCAGAATGAAGCAAGGAGCAGGATCTCAGGACCACTGAAGTGAAGAAACTCAGAATTGTTCCCTGCTTCCTACCCCAGTTATCCTGCTCTTCTCATTCATGTTGACTTTATTGAACTGAAAAACATTCAAACCTTTTGAAGGCTCAAGGTTCCAGGGTTTTTTTCATTATCCCCTTAGGACAATTTGTTCTACAGTCAGTGATGACAGATAAAACAAAACACTACTACAAATTATACCAAAAAATTTAAACATTTAAGGCAGTAGCAACATAAAGATAATAGCTGTTTTTAGTGTTATTAAAGGGACTGTGAGGACTTTCTGAGTGATCTTGAAAAAGTCTCATATATTGATGTATGCCTGATCATTATCCCCAATTTCAAGTGAGATTATCAGCGCTGAAATAGGTTATTTCTAAAGGCTGAGTCCTTGCTTCCCAATCAGGCGGACTGGACTAGATTGATTCACAGCAAACCGAAGTCTCTATGAAAAACATTTCTGTGATTTATTGAGTAATAATAGTGGACACTGTAGCTTGACTGTCTGACAGAAAAAGGACAAAAGAGTAGACAAAAGCCAAATAGAAGAGTGATAGAGCACTGGTGAAAGGCTTGAACACTGGCTAAGCCATCGGTGATAATGTTCATTCCAACCCACATGCAGTAGTTTTACTACAGTGATCTATTTGAAATTAAGTCTATCAATAAAATGAAGAGCCAGGTTACATTTTGTTCTGCCCGGTAGATGAGCACTGGTAGGACATGAACAGGATTTACCAACGTTACTGATACGTATCAGAGCACCAGGCTGTGAGTAACGCTAAATGTAGCGGCCTATTTAACTATGGTACAAACCTACAAAGTCTGCTATCAAATACAAGCACCACGCAACTGTTGAAAAATACATTACTTTGTCACATTGTACATGGTAAAAAGTTACCTTGACCAAAGAAAAAAAGCATTTAAAAGATCTGTCCTCCATTCACTTTCACTTTATTTGCACACATGCTCCCTATCTGAGTAATATCTGGGTATTTCAAGGAGCCCAGTCTTCATGTGATATTCAATCATATGATATTTTCGTTGTATCTTAAGGATAGCAACTACAAAGGGAAAACAAACATACAAAGCTTCACCTTAATCTCTGTTTTACATACCAGTGTTGTGATTATGAAGCATCCAGTCTACAGGCAACAGTAGACTTACAGTATGTTTCTCCCACAGGCCATGTCATTGTCAGATAAAAGCAGATCTGAGTTTAAGGGTTATCCACTCAACAGAGCTGTCAGCCTTGAGGTTTTTCTAAATTCCTCCAAAAACAAAGAGAAAACAGACTTAACGAACCTGCAAACACTAAACTGCTGGCAAGTTATGGCTGGTTTTTCAGGGCAGTGCAGGCTTCCACCAGGTCACAGGAAGACACAGATGCAAGGACAACAAACAGTAAAAGTGTGTGAACGGTCATGGATCCCCTGTAACGATACGTCGGCCAACACAAAATACCTAGTGTGTGTGTACACGTCTGTGTTAGAGAGAGTTGGAGAAGCTTCGACAAAAGTGACAACGGACCGTTGACGTCTACTAACGTTTATTAAAGTCCGAAAACCAGTCCCCGAAAACTCTCGACATATAAAATAAATGCCGACAACACGGCAACAACAACTCTTCTGAGTGATTATCCCTGTGAGCTGCTTTTGGTGCCCAAACACTCCCCAAAGAAAACAAGCCTGTTCTCTCTCCCTCTCATCCCGTTTAGTGGCTGCCGTGCGGGTGAGTCCGTGTCACTCGCGTCAGCCCTCCATCATCTCTGATGCCTCGGCGGTGGAGGGAGACCGGTCATCTACACCCAGTGACATCAACTCACCACGCCATCGGACTCACTCCCTCTGCAATGTAAGAGCTGCCCACCTCCCTCACCAGCAGTCACCTCCTTTTAGTATGTCCCAGCTCTCCTGCTCTCTGGCCGCTGTCGTTTCCTCCACCATTGTTCAGGCTGAAATCATGTCTCTCTCACGCAGTTTGTTGTGTTGTGTTGTCACTCTGCAGCAATGACTTGTACTTCTGTAAACAAGTTGTGTTTGTTGAAAACCTGCATGCCTGGCAGCATGTTAAGAGTCTCTTCTCCTCTCTGTTGTGATCTTTATCTTTCCTGTTCTTTATCGCCCACTTTGCCCCCTTTCACTGACTTCTCTGTTCCGTTTCTTTGTTCCTTTGCCCATCTCTTCATCTTCTCTCCTCCGCTCTCTCTTTCTTCCTTCAGTCCCTAGAAGATCTGGAGGAGGCGAAGCGTAAGAAGAAGAANTTTTCAGGGCAGTGCAGGCTTCCACCAGGTCACAGGAAGACACAGATGCAAGGACAACAAACAGTAAAAGTGTGTGAACGGTCATGGATCCCCACATTGCTATGCAGCCGGTTGTGTTTTATGGATCACACACACATGTGCAGACACAATCTCTCTCAACCTCTTCGAAGCTGTTTTCACTGTTGCCTGGCAACTGCAGATGATTGCAAATAATTTCAGGCTTTTGGTCAGGGGCTTTTGAGAGCTGTATATTTTATTTACGGCTGTTGTGCCGTTGTTGTTGAGAAGACTCCGATTATCCCTGTGAGCTGCTTTTGGTGCCCAAACACTCCCCAAAGAAAACAAGCCTGTTCTCTCTCCCTCTCATCCCGTTTAGTGGCTGCCGTGCGGGTGAGTCCGTGTCACTCGCGTCAGCCCTCCATCATCTCTGATGCCTCGGCGGTGGAGGGAGACCGGTCATCCACACCCAGTGACATCAACTCACCACGTCATCGGACTCACTCCCTCTGCAATGTAAGCTGCCCTACAAAGCCAAAGAGCAGTAACTACGCAAACAGCGAAACCGAGAAAAAGGCCTTTAAAGTTTTTTGTTTGGCCAGAGAAATCTGTTGTTGGTAGATTATTGTAACTATAGTCATTTGATGTATTTTCTTAAGGTTTTTCTTTATCTACAAGAACCATCACTATAATGTGACCTATGACCCCAAAAATGCAGATACTGCCTTCTGCCGTTGGAATACGTATAAAAGCTCTACAGGTATTACAAAGCCAAGGAGCAGTATCTACTATGAAAAATTGTTAATTTGTTTCCCCTTTCTGCTTTTTCCTGTAGAACAAAACTGCTTTTACTCAATTTTGAATATATAAATGAATAAAAAAACAGGATGAAGGAGAGTATTTTATTTGAATTTTGAAAAAACATAAAAAATCATCTGTAAAGCAGATCAAATGACCTTGAAATAAGGTAATTTTTTTCCTAGCAAATAAATAGCTTACTGCATAACATCACATGACTTATTTATTTATTTATTTGTTTGTTTGTTTGTGTGCTTGTTTGTTTGTTTGTCTTGTCATCCATCTATCTATCCTGTCTATCTAGTACGATAACCCATACCCTTAGAAATTGTTTTTTAAACTGACATGGCAACCCTGCTCTCACAGCCCAGCTGCTGTAAGAGCCGCAGCAACATAACTCCACTTCAATTTCATATTATGCTGATACTCTCAAATACTTTCTTTTTCCTTTTTTGTCACAAAACATCATTTGGAGATGGAACTGATGTGATGATTTTCCAATCTGTGTTGATTAACCAAAGTTTGATCAGCATGGATGTACATTTTTCAGTACTTTGGATTAATCTTAACCCCTTGTTATCATGGAGGGACATCATGATTTGTAACTTGCAATAAGACTAAAGTAATTAACAGGACATAAGGTGTTTAATATTGGCTCCAAGGAGACAGGTAGGCTGTCTGTCTGAATTTCTGTTTGATTGACTGTGATTGACGTATGTTAGCGGTTAGCAAACTAATTCCAGGCTAATTGTTTAGAATGTTACAGTGTTGCTCATATTTGTTTGCAAAATTTATATTTATATGTGTTTGTTAAATTCACTTACTGCTGTCTGTCTTTGTACTGTAATACGATACAGTGTTGCTGTTCAAAGCCAGACAGCAGTAAGTGACGTTACTGCCCTCTGGCTTTGTATTTACCTGAATTTTGTCGTAACTGCAAATTTGATATCTGTTTTTCTCGAAAACAGTACATGGTTCAAACAGGAAACTTTGTCAGATGATAAACGGGATGTTGCAAAGTACATTTTACATCTTAACTCAATTTTGACCAAATGTGTAGTTACTGCCCTTTGCCTTTGTAGGGCAGTAAGAGCTGCCCACCTCCCTCACCAGCAGTCACCTCCTTTTAGTATGTCCCAGCTCTCCTGCTCTCTGGCCGCTGTCGTTTCCTCCACCATTGTTCAGGCTGAAATCATGTCTGAGAGTGCGTCAAACAACACAACACAACAGTGAGACGTCGTTACTGAACATGAAGACATTTGTTCAACACAAACAACTTTTGGACGTACGGACCGTCGTACAATTCTCAGAGAAGAGGAGAGACAACACTAGAAATAGAAAGGACAAGAAATAGCGGGTGAAACGGGGGAAAGTGACTGAAGAGACAAGGCAAAGAAACATCCTTTGCCCATCTCTTCATCTTCTCTCCTCCGCTCTCTCTTTCTTCCTTCAGTCCCTAGAAGATCTGGAGGAGGCGAAGCGTAAGAAGAAGAAAGAGAAGATGGGGCTGGGCTCTCTGTCGCGCGTCTTCGCCCGAGGAAAACAGCGAAAATCCCTCGACCCTGGTTTGTTTGATGGTACTTCAACGCCTGATTATTACATAGAGGAAGATGCAGACTGGTAAAGCACACATGGCCGAGCGAGCTACCTGGAGAGTCTTTGTGGCAATTATCAGAAGACAGCATTGTGTTGGAGTGGGTGTATGAGTGGATGATTGTGTGTCTGATGTCAGAGTGTGTAGATACAATGATGTGCGGGCCTGTGCAGGCATCAAACACATCTGTGAATGTATGGTGTGTGTGTGTGTATGTGTGTGTGTGTGAGCGGAACCCATGGTCAGAGGCCATGTAAGAAGCTGGAGACGGGTCTTGCTTCGCTGAAGTGTAAACCATAAAGAGCAAATTGCACCTGTATGTATGTACAGTCCTGTAAATAGAGTGGACAGTGTGACACGACAACCATGTGGATATGTTCTATTGGATCTGCCCTCCAAAGCGGCTGTTATCGGATCTTTTAATTGTTCTTTACACTTTGACTTTTTGTTTTCACTCAACTGGAAACTTGAAGGACTGCTGTACTTGTAAATAACAACAGTTGATGTGCACTTTGTGCGTGTAAATGTCTCCTTGTCTTGAATGCCTTTTGTTATTTTGGACATGTACTCCCTCCTCTCACTACCTTTTAACTTAAACTCCCCCTGTTGGTCGTCCTGCTTGGTCCATCCTCCCTCCTCCCACACTGCCATGATGAGAACAGTTTCCTGTAGGCAACATGCAGACTCCTCGAAAAAAAAACCTCTAATTCGGTTTGTACAACAAATCCCTGAACCGCCATGAAAACTGCGCATCCCTTGATGTTTGCTCAAATGAGACTTCAAAGACTCTGCTAAGTGAGGAGCGAACTTTCTATGCAGAACAGTTTGTTCCACAGCAACATGAAGCCAAACAGGAAATGTAGAAAATGTGTTTTCTATCTGTTCAGATAGAAGGTACATGTTTGAGGTACATGTATGATGTGCATGCGTAGTCCCAGCACCCAACGCATGCTGAAAAAAACCCTTCCAAACAGAAATGTCTGTTGCTGGCGATGCAGTCGAGGAGGTCTGTTTTTTAAAGAGAGGCCAGTTACTGATTTCATGTTTATTTATGATTTGCTTCCTTTCAAAGGACGGTATTACATTAATTATTCAGAAAACATCCTAATTTATGTTCAAGAGCTTAACATCCCAAATTAAGCATTAAAAATATATATGCTGATTTGCATTTAGAATATAAAAGGGATGCATGTTAACAGCCACCAAGAGATTCTAGTGTCTCACTTTGGATACCTATGAATTATGCCACTTATTTGTGAGATTTTGTAACGCTTTCTTCTGTTGGGTTTGAAAACAGCTCATAGCTTCTCTATTTCCATGCTCTTAAAAGCTTCTGGGAGTTGCATTTAGCCAGGAGCCCGAAAAGAGGAAGCTATTATCACAGAATAAGTGAAAGCTTACATGTAAATTACATTAACGTATCAAATATGTGGTCACTTTAGCAGAATAGACAGGACGTTTAGAGACCTGAGCATGGAGCAGACTGCAAGTGAACTGTCCTGTCAACACAGCGTGCCAAATGAGGAGGTTGAAAATCAGAATTAAGCAGGATGGTCAAACTGGCGCAGACGCATGCCTTTTCCCATGACCTTCTGAACTCACCACAAAATTCAGATGCAGAGTTCAGGCGATTGCTGAAAAAAGCAATTAACTCTGTGCCAAAGGTTAATAGCATTTCTTCAAGCAAAAGAATAACTACAGACATTGGATTATTTTCGCCCTTTTACTGGATTGAGCCGGAGTCTGCACTGCCACCCCCAGGAAATCTTTTCTCTCCCTGATATTTGACTAACACTGGGTATTTGTCAGTCTCCTCTGGAACACCACAGAGGCACAGATTACATTGAAGCTGTATTTATCTGCAGAGCTCGTCAAAAAGAGCGTCCATGTAGGCAGTGGGGGATTATCATTTAACCCTTAGCTCAACCTGCATTTGGGTTTACACATATTGGATTTAAAGGTGAATCAATGGGGGAATTCAAAGAAAAGTCTTCATGTATTAAATCCTATGTATAATAACAACAGCCAGTTTATTTCAGTAAACATGCAATGAAATGTATGAAAATGTAGGCTATTTTTGCATTTAATCAACAGTTATGACCCTCGCCTGATGAGGAAAAACATATCAAACAAAAAAACAGTGTATGATTTTAATGTTTGAGCCACGGTCTCTTTATTTTTTTTATTTTCCACAAATATTTTACTTTTTGTAAATGAGACGACATTACAGAAACAAAACTACTATTGTTATTACAGAGTTTTATTTAAAGTCAAAGATGTAGGCCTCAGTGGAGGACTTCTATTGTGAGGCCCCGAGATGTTTAGAAGTGGATAGTAGCTTTTAACTTTTAAAGGCATGGCAACAAAATCACGCTCAAAAGAACTTAAGAAGAAAAGAAGAAGATTATTTTAAAATAAAATAAATAAGGTTGAATTTCCATGTGGCTGTCCTCTCTTTCCCTGTATCAATGTACTGTGTGTGTGTTCATTTGTGTGGTATGGCTCTAATCCTGATTGGTCCCATTATGCTGCAGGGCTGCCATACTTAACATATGTGTCAGCTTCCCTCAGCCCTACGAGTCCATCTGTGAGAGGACTGCATCCCAAAGCTTCCAAATGGCCTCCTTTCTTCTCTGCGATGACGCTAAATCTGAATTCATACTGAAAAGATCCTTCCTATTACTCCAGAATCAACAATCAGGAATTAGAGGAGAGAAGAAAGGATGCCATGTCAGACTGTTGGACCACAGCTCATATGTGTCAGCACATGATGTCGATAATGTTCTGCCTGATTTGACCCCTGACCCCTAACACTGACCCCTCTTCTCTGACCTCCACCGGACTCTCAACACAGTGAAGTGACCCAAGAAGTAATCAATCAGACTCTCTGAGACCAAGGTACACCAGTCCTCATTGTTTTTGAAAAGACTCTGCTGGGTTGCGAGCTGTGTTTGCAGATGCCCAATTACCCTTAACAACATAACAAAAACAATCCTGGAATAAGCACTTCTTCAAGTTCAGTCTGTTCCCGCCGAAAACTGTCGACAAACTACTAAGTGTCAACTTGTTTATAGGCTTTTGGGGGCAAATGCAAGGTGTTTATTTTTTTCTTCTGTATATTACCTCAAGATCCTTCCTTAGAAAAGGAAATGTTAATATTATCACTCGTTAACACTCTTTGGAAATGCTGCGAAGAGCTTTCTTGTCACTGGATGATGCCACTTTAGTGAAACAAATACACAGTTACAGTCAACAATAGCTTAGCTAACTCAACAGAAAGAGGCAGGCTCAGGTTCATATTAATCATCAAACATCAAAGTTGAATTCCAGCTCTAGTATCTCTAAATATAAATATTTTTTTTCCGTGCACATATGAATACTCTGTAGCTTATAAACACAAGATACTTGTTTGTATTCACACAAACAAGTATCTTGTGTCTATGAGGAAGTAACTTGAGCCCACAAGATAATTAGTTATCTGGAAAGCAGATGGGTTCATAGTCCTCTGTTAGGTGGGTGAGTCAGATATGACTTATTTTTGTCTGGCCACAACGCATTGTTCAGTTTGATTACGACAGAAGTTTATTAGGTTTCTTTCAAACAGCTTTGTAGTTGCAAGAAGCAAGAGAAAATGCTTAAAAACACTGACCTATGGCCCCTAAACCAGGCCCCCCTCCTCTCACATTTTAAATTACACAAATTTTATTAGTATTAAAGTTTGCTGTCTTGCACTGATGCAAACATAACTCTGATAACAAAAGTGTAAATGATTTGAAAATGTCTTGGATGCATTTGTCCAGAAGTGTGCGGTTAACATTACTCTCAGTGTCTGTGGCCCACAGAGCAGAGCAGATTTTTAGAGATGCTGTAAATCCATCGATTTATTGACAACTTTGATTAATTCTTTTTTGAGTTATTTTCAGTGAAACCAGCCATAGGAGAACCTATCCTATCAGAGCATATTTACTTCACAACCCTGTTCAGAAGTGGGTACTTGTCCCCCTCTATCAAAAGTCTTCAAATGGCTCTCAAAACCCTTTATTTTTTCTCAACATGAGTCTGATTTTTGCATGAGACAGCTGCTATAACATTGAAAGGAAATCACTGCCCTTAAAGAACTTAAATTCAACTGTGCGACTAACTTTGTAAGTAGGAAAGATTTTGTACAGACTCAAAAAATGTACCACTAGCTGCTCTTCAGTTTCCCATCTTTAAGTGTCCTGCTAGCTGCTGCAGTAACATCCATGACTCCAGCTATTGAAGGATTCATTTAAGGATTGATTGCTTACAAAAGTCTCTGGTGTTGTTTGTGAAGTGTACATACTCCCTGAACAAAAGGATTAACGATCCATTCCACTGTTTACAACACTCGTGGCCCCAGACAAAGAACCCACAACTCTACACTGCAGCTCCACCACAGAGCTGTTTGATGTCCTCGCTCTGTTTTCGGCGGGTTTTATAAAAGGACAAGAGGGTCAGCCCCAAAGGAGGAGCAGACTGTGAGGTCACTGAGAGTCCAATCTCAAACAGTTTGGTCTTAAACTTAGTGTCGAACCGTCTGCTCTGTAGCTCTTAATGTGACAGACTCTGCAGTGAGAGACAGACCTTGTATGTGGACAAGAGAGCACTTCTGTTCAAAGAGCAGATTCATTCACCTTGATATGAATTACTCTCAGAGGGTCACTTAGAATTAGAAGTGCACCTTCAGTTTAAACATTGCTCTCAGAAGACTATAGAGAAGCATCTAGCATGAAATGGATTGCCGAAGTGGGGTGTAATGGGAATGTTTATTTTGACCCTGCAATCATTCAATCTAGATTCTCAGTCTGAGTAAACATGCAGCAGAGGTTGGACATTCAAGGAGTAGGGTTTATACTTTGAAGGAAGCAACAAAACACAAAGGCCTGGGGCCAGAGAGCAAGCACAGAACAGACCACATTTACATTTACTCAGGAAGCATCATTTTGTCTGTTATTAGGCAGGCAGGAAAAAACAGTCAAAATTGTATTTTTTCAAAGTGAATGATCCATCAATTATTTCGTTAGAGGCTCATTAATTTTCAGAAAGTCTTTACAGTCTTAAGTTTGATGGCTGCATCTGGAGCTGTGCAGTTCTGTTACTGGTAACTTCCAGCAGATACGAGAGGTGAAAAAAAGAGGATGTCGTGTGAGTCTTATTTAATATAGGAATTATCACTGCATATGCAAAACTATTCAGGGCAATAATGAAGAAAAATTGCCTGGACATGTCCTTCTTTTTTGGGTGGGAAACTATGTCCAGAGGGATTTTATAAAATACCCCAAATGTCCTGGTTTGCCCTGACTGCTTATGCAAGGTTGTGTTGAGAATAAACTACCATATAAAGTCAAAATTTTGAGATAAAAAGTCCAAGTTATGAGTTAAAAAAATCATTTTTTAAACAAAAAGGCAGAAGATAGAAAAAAGAGTAAACTAAATAATCAGAATGATGAGGAAAAAAGTCATTTTTTAGCTAGAAAGTCTAATTTATGACAAAAAAAGTTAACATTTTGGGATAATAAAGTCAAGGTGTTGATATATTCAAGTCAAAAAATTGAGATACATTGTCAAAATTTTGAGATAAAAAGTCAAAATCATGAAATAGTATGTCAAATTTTGCGATAAGGCAAAATTTTGTGACAAAAAGGTTAAAAGATTTATATAAAAAGTCGATAATTTGAGAAATTGTAATTTTTTTTTCAAAAAATTTGGACTTGAAGAATAATTGAAGAAAAATCCAGAAAGTCAGATTTTTCAATTTTCTATAGTGTTAATTGGCAGAAATGGGCTTCTATATGTTATTTATGTTGACAGCATGGAAAATGATTTCAATCTGAAAAAGAGTGTTTTTTTTTTTTTTTAAATGACTGCATTATCAAGCTACTTTTGTCGTCTTTGAGTATATTTGGGTATTTTTCCTGTATCTCCAGGTAGGGGGTCCCCTTATTGGGCTTTTAGAATGTGGTGATCCTACATAATCCAAACACGCAGGTGCACCTCAATGAAGCCAGTATCAAAGCATCATCTAAAGCTAGTACAATGGTTCCACCTGCTGGTAAAGACAGAAAACTGCCTCTCATTGAACTACGTGTGAACAGCACAGTGAGTTAATATTATCATAGACTGATTCCCCCTGACATTACAGCTTTAGAAATTTCTGAACAGGAAACATTTTCTCTACATTTGTCAGCTCAACAGGTAAGCAGCACAGGACTGGAGGGGGTGAGTCAAAGAGGTTTAGAAGGGCAAAATATAATTCCAGGAAGCATTTAGCCTCATTAGTGTTTAACTTCTAGGCATATTTAATGTCAACATAATGTTTGTATACAAAATGCATTTTCAAATCCTCCAAATGGCAGCCTTCCTGTTTCCATCAAGCTGTTGTCGCAGGCTAATTTAGACAGATGAGTCATGTTAATTTCAATGCTCAAGCAGCTGCCTGCTTAATGGACTTCTTAAGTGAGGAGCTTGCTTATAATAGCTGCTACTTTGTTTACAGCAAGCGATTGGCTTGTTGTTATGCAGCCAAATGCTTTTAGTGTTGTTAAATTGAGTTTGTTATAAAGAATTTGCTCCAAGTCAGGGTAAGCTACCTTCCCTTCCAGTTTCAGATTTGAGGCCCCTTCAGAGGTAAATTTGTCTGTTCTGTAATTAATGTTTTGTTACCGTCATCATCACCCACTTTACCTGCTGCCTTCACCCACTCCCTTCAACTACATCACCCACATCTCCTCCCCCCTTCTCCCTCACCTGCTCACCCAGACTCCGACAGCCTCTCTAGCCCCACTCGCCACAGTCTCAGCCTATCAGACGGCTCGGAGGACCAGCTGGACCGCCTCCAACAGGTGGAGCTGGCCAGGTCATCTCCCATGTCTCTGTGGAGGGCTGGCACTGTGCAGGCCTGGCTTGAAGTTGTCATGGCGATGCCCATGTACATCCGCAGCTGCTCAGAAAATGTCAAGAGTGGAAAGGTGATGAAATTCTTCACAGAGTGGCTTCATAGTCCAAAGGTTATATTTTACTGTGCTGTTTTAAACTCACCTGGCCTGTATCTTGCAGGTTTTACTTGGACTCACAGATGAAGACCTAGAGATGGGTTTGGGTGTCACCAGTGTAATGCATCGCAGGAAACTTCGTCTGGCCATCGAGGACTACAGAGATGCTGAGAACGGTAGAGGGTGAGGAAAGAAAACATTTTATAACCATGCATTGAGGTGTGAGAGGTCCATCTGCTGGTTATTTAAAGTAACAACATTTTCCAAAAAGTGATATGTTATTCCCTTAAAGCCCTCACAAGACAACTTGCTGGTTTAATGCTCCCAAAAGCCTTCATACTGGCTAAATAAAAGAAAAGCACTACAGCAGAGCCACTGTTCTGTCAGTGATTCCAGATAGGTTGATCATAGGACGCTTCTTAAAAGCCTTTATAGTTGTCTGCTCTCTCAAAGCACCTCACTGCCACATAAACCCTTCTCAAACACATTCATATACAACGAGCAAAGCTGTTTTAACCTTATCTTCAAGTTCTGGTCTAATCAATGCAGACTCTCAGGAGAAACTTGAGCTACAATGTCTTACTCAAGGACATATTGCCACTCAGCTGGAGAGGTTGATCTTATGCGTGCAGTGCAATAAAAATACTAAAATCAGAGCAGCAATTAACAGATTTTATTATTTCCCATGTTTATCCACATTCATAGCCCACATTTTATCCCTCTTATTGAATTCACATTTACTCTGCAGTGTCTGTTCTGACTGATCATAAAGTACAAGGTGTCAAATTTCTCCATTTGTTTGTTTCTCCTTTTTAATGAAAAGAGAGAAGAAAAATTAAAGTTGTAACAAAATAACTTTTGAGATTGGGTCACATTGACCTGAAGACAACAGGAGGGTTGTTGTCATACAGTCTAATAGGCCTAATAGTCACCCCCCCCCCCTGCATACTCAATGTGTTTTATTTTTTACAAATCTAAAACAAAAGTGGAGGTTATAACAGATTTTTGAACTATGATGCAGTAATGTGACCCTCTGAGAACTAGTTTCTGTTTGTTCAGGCTGTCCAAGGCTGCAGATATGGACCACCACTGGGTTGCAAAGGCCTGGCTAAGTGACATCGGTTTGCCCCAGTACTCCCAGGCTTTTCACAACCACTTAGTAGATGGGCGCATTTTGAACTCCCTGACACGTCGTGATCTTGAACGTCATCTCAACATCACCAAGAAGTTTCACCAGGTCAGCTTGCTGCTGGGAATTGAACTGCTGCACTTACTCAACTTTGACAAGGAGGTAAGAATGATCACGCCTAATATCCAACATAAAAAGGAGTGAGCAATGCTTCATAAATTTGAATATAGTAAAGCAGCAGATGATAAGCTCATGAAGTATTTGTTAAAATGATATCCAGGCTCTGCAGGCCCGCCGTGTACAGTGTGAGCACCAAAATGTGGACCCATTGGTGTGGACCTCTCATCGGGTCATCAAATGGGTCAAAGATATTGACCTTAAGGTAAATACTTGAAAAAGAATATAATGATTAAAAAAAATAATGAAAGCAACAACTTCTCTGTCAATAATACCCTTTCTTTATAAATTATCACACAAAAAATACATTTTTAGCCAACAGTTGTTTAAATGGGTCATCATTAATCCAGTTTTGCTGTCATGTTGGGCCTGATAAGATCATGATCACACTTTGTGGGCAATAGTGACTGTTGCATTCACACAGCACCCTCTATGTCCACCAGGTGGTAGAAGACCTTTGTTATTACATTTATAAGCTGATTTAATGATGATTCAAAAGGCTTTTAGTTTATAGCCTCAACAGTGCATTATGAATATCTCTGGTGTACATTTTCGGCTGGCAAGAGAAAATATGCTTCCATTATGTTCTGTGACCACATAAAGGGTGTATAAGGAGATAAAGCTGTCTAGACTGACATCCTGCCATAAACCTTAGGGAGTGTTGTTTATACAATAAACATATGAGTCCTTATTTTCTTTGACTGGGAGCGAATACGAGATCATTTCTAAAAGACTGTTGATATCAGCTACTTCTCTTTCGACAGTGGCATCCATGTAACCATATTAGAGAGCCGTATAATAGCAGTTAAGCTTTTTTCTTTCGGCCTTTTTCCATGCACTTGTCCAGGAGTTTGCTGAAAACCTTCTGAACAGTGGAGTTCATGGCGCTGTCATGGTGCTCGACCCTACCTTCAACACAGAAACAATGGCAACAACACTGGGGATCCCCAGTAACAAGCACATGGTTCGTCGCCATCTTGTTGAGGAGATGAAAACACTGATTGGTCCAGCCAGGTGAGAGAAAACATCCAGAAACACCAAGCAGACCATCACACTTCTTCAACTGTAATCTTGTCAACATGGAACTTTATCATAAGAGACTCATTAACTTCACAATCTTTGATCACTTGTACTTCTGTATTTCACAGCTATGTGAAGTGCTTGATTGGTATCAATCAAAGCAAAAGTTAATAAAAGTTGTGGCTCCAATCACAGAACCTGTCAGACAAGCAATGATCATACGAATGCATGAAGGAGTCAGTCGTAAATTTGATGTTGGTTTGTTTACAATAAGAATAAAGGCAAGGGTGATTAAAGGCACAAATCCATTGCTCATTCCAGGAATAGCTACTAACTAAAAAAGCACATAAACACATATCAGAGTATTATATGCACAGTATAGATTGCAGTATTCACATGTTTTTTTTATCACAAATTTTTAGGCTGGACACACTAGATGATTTTAAAGGGGATCACCTTCAGTGGTCAGTGGGGTGACAGGGTTTGTCGAAACTACTGTTCCCGAATGGGTTGGAGCCTCCTGAAACTGAAACTCTCTAGAGTAAACATCTTCAATATTTAAGGAGTCTGCATGATCATACAAGCTTATGTGAAATCTCATTTCTATAGAGTTGTTACCACAAACTTGAAGTTTGTGGTCCATCTGTATTATGGGATCATTCAGTGTGTGTGATCCAAAATTTTTAATGATAAAAATTGGTGTGTGGGTGTGTACTTCCATAGCTCTAAAATAATTTGAGATTGAAAAGTGGTCTGGTGTGTGGCTGGCCTTAAGCATTCTAGTGCAAACTGTAACAGATTTTGTCCAGCAGAAGACATATAACTGTTGTTATACCAAAAATAAAATAGCCAAAACCAATACTTTGTGACCAATTATTGACTCAAGTGTGTAGCACTTATCAAAGCAAGACACTGAGCTGAGATGCCCCTTAGCTTTGCATTTGGGTCCTGCTCACCCTGGCAGGATCCCCAGCAGGAGATAGTGTAAATCAGCCTGTGTGGATATGCAAAATAAAATCTTAAGAGTCCTACAAGATGTGTCTCTTAAGGGTCATAACCACCACTGATACAATATCTCAAATAACCTTATTTCCAATTAAATGTACACAAGACTTGACACTAAGTTTCAATGAAAAAAAAAGATTCTATTGTTTTAAAATAATTTGTGCATAGTGTTTGTGTTTTGAATATTTGAATATTCTCCTCAAATTTGATGCTTGTTAGTGCTTCCGTCCTTACGGCCAATTCATGGATTAAACTAAACATCTTCTTTCGTTCTAGAGTTAATATCATTAGTTTTTTTCCTATTGGATGATCAACAGATGTGGAAAAAAACCAAATGCCTACGTAAGGTCTTCTTCCCCATAACATCTTTGTTGACCTTTTTTCTCACTCAGCCAGTCCTGTAACATTACGAAACTAAACAGTGTGTTGCAGGTTGTGGTTTTTTTTGTGACGCTTTCTTCTTTCTAGATGTCTTCTTACGCAGCTCTTTGTTTATGACATAATTTGATGATTTAGTTAGAAATTTGAAAAACATATTTCCTGTTGTCAGTCAGTGCTGTTGCAAAGAACTTTTTTTCTAAATGAAAAGAAGGGATATCATAAATAAATAAACAAATAAATAGGTCAATTCATTTTTCCCTCTCAAAATCAACAACTTAACACAACCTAGTGATAAGGCAGGGGGCCAGGTAATATTCTGCTACAACACCTGTGCACAAAACATTATACCTTACACAATGTGAAATCTTTCAATGCTCAGAATCATTCTGCTCTTTCCCATCTTCCTTACAGGACGGATGCCAAGCAGGACTATGAGGGTCTTGGCCTCGGAACACCCCCAACCCTCCTTCGCCAGAACTCTTTAGTAAGACCACCCAGCTCTGCAGGACGAAACAATGATGATGAAGGCTCGCTAAGAAGAAGGGCGGTCAAGGTGAGAAAAAAAGAACAGTTACTAAAATATGCAATGGTATGTTTTCTTGGTTTCAGATGATCTGATGTGAGGTCTTTTACTTTGTATATACTCAGAACTCCAACAAGGTGCAGTTCTGGTAGATAATAGGACGAAACACTATTATTCCATATGAGAGTTCAACAGGTAAATGAATTTGACCTAGTTTATCAATAATTAATGACAGCTTTGATGATTGAAGCACATTTACAACATAACACAGCACTGCACAGCAAAGCAACTGAGCTAATACATAAAAGGTGTGTTTGTAGGAAATATGTCTCAGCTGAAGAGGAGCAGCTTGTTTGAGTGCATTTTTGCTTGTTTCAGCCTCCAGCAGGATTCAGCCCAAAAGCTCGCAGTGGGCGGGACCTGAGTTGCCATAGCAGCTATGGCTCCTTGCCTCGAGAGGTTGGGGACCAGACTCCACCCAGAGCTGAAGGAAGTCCAATCCGAGGTTACACCAGCATCGAGGTCACAAACGTTTGAGGTCATCAGCGTGAAAGTCCATATCGTGGATGTTTGTCCTCCATGTCCTGGTTTAATTTTCTAATGTTGAGCCTTTAAGACAGATTGCACTTTTTGATGAGACAGGAATCTTTTTAACCAGCTCCCTGCTTTGAGATAAAAAAAAAAAATGATGAGACACTTTGAGTGGATTTGTGTTTTGACAATTTGATGAAAGTTGTTCCCTTTCCCAATGGCAGAGCGTGACCTGAAGGTTTCACGCTGGATGATATTTTTCTATTTCTGTGTGTAAATGTATTCTTGTTAACCAAGATGTGATCTGGAAATTTGTTTTCGATTGTCATCAACAGTCAGCCTGTTCCTAGGAGATCACTTTTTTGGAAAAAAAAGAGAAAATAAGTCTGTGCAATGCAGGGAACTTAGTGACACTTTGAAAAAAGTTTCTTATCAGTATAAATTGTCCTTGATTTATCCAATTCCACTGTTTGTGATGCTTTTCAATGTTACTCATGACAACAGACAAAAAAAGAGACAAATGGAATTTTAAATTCTGAACTATGTTTGTTAGTCATTTTTCATCTTGCACACATACACAGTTGTGTCTAAACAAATGTAGCTCCCTCTTCTGATGTTTTTTACTGTACAGTTAACTGAGGAAAAAATTGAATCATGCCAAGAAAAGAAGACCGCAGCGCTGTGTGTCCACTGAGGGTGTGTGGAGGCATACATGTGAAACTGAACGCTCATTTTAATAAATAAAGTGATATCTCTTTATTGAGAACCTTTTGACCCTCATCTTCAGCAGAAAGTTAAATAAAAGCTCATTTTGAAGAATCTTTGAATGTGTTATGAGTTCATTAAAAAAGAGGCTGCCAGGTGAATATGCTGAATTCACCAAAAACAACAAAATAGGCCCTATTGTACTTGAAACAATAGTCATAGTCACATTGTAGGCAGAGGGTTGACGATGCCTACTTAATCGAGAGTACAAGGGCAATTTGTGTGATCACCAGCTAGAAGAAGAGCTGTTAACAGCTCAATTTACAAATAGGGTTGAATTTCAAGTGAGTGATAGTGTCAATGTGCTGATACACATATTGAAATTATCAATAGATTTTTTGATGAGTCAGTTTTTTTCAATGGCTCCAGTTCCCCTTACATTTGTTTTCTGTGTGTCACATTAACTCAAGCATCCTGTGTGCAATGAAACATTATGCAACAGTTTTGACTTTACAGTCTCTAACTACTTCCTGCTTTTACTCAAAGTGTTTCAGCCAGTGTGCTGCAGCAAGGATGACCAAGCAAATGAGACAGCTATACCCCTGATTACTCAATAACAATACTGTATCACCTAAGTCTGAATCACTGTCTGCACGTGGTTGGAAAATCCAACACAGGCAATCCATTATGCCAGTTTGTACTTTGAGAAACAGTGGTGTAATGAGGTAAGGCATGTCAGAGGAAACTGAACTGAAGTACTTATTATGAAAATATTAGGATACACCAAATGCATGCACATGAGCAGGTACAAAGCTAAGATAGTTTCATGTCTGTAAATATGAATGAGATTGCAAACTGTATTAACCATCCATCCTTCCATCTATTATCTTTATCACTTTTCCTCCTCGGGGTCACAGGGAGGTGCTGGAGCCAGTCCAGCTGACATTGGATGAGAGGTAAGGTACACCCTGAATATGTCATCAGCCTATTACAGGCATCACACATAAAGACAAACAACCATTCACGCACGCACACTCACACCTGCAGGCCAATCAACCCTTTGACCCCATGGCCTGTGGGAGGAAGCCACAGTGCCCAGAGGGAAACCACTCATGTTCAGTCAGAACATGCAAACTCTACACAGCTGGAGGATCAAACCAGAACATTTTGGGGTGGGGCACCACGGCTCACCAGTGTACCGTCGTGCAACCCAAGAAAACAAACTGGAACAAAAGGGGAAAAAAACAGCAAGGTAAACTTAATCGAGTTGTTTGGCTTATTCATATATTCCAATGAGTTTGATAATCTAATGCCTTTTCATTTCCAAGATTAAGCTGACACTCTGCTGAGAGGCCATGTTGTTTGACCATAACATCTTTTCTTTGTAGCTGCCGGCGCATCATTTAAAGTGATTAAAGGCTGACAGTGATAGGGGCTTAGGCCAGACGTCCAGATGTAATCAAGGCTTGTTAGCTGTTCTGATCTTCCCCTTTGTGGGTGTGTATGTGTATGTGTGTGTGTGTGTGTGTGTGTGTGTGTGTGTGTGTGTGTGTGTGTGTGTGTGTGTGTGTGTGTGCATATTGTGTGTGCATGCAAGAACAGAGGAACCAGATTTAAGAGCAGGGGGAAGAAAATCTCCCCAGAGCTTACAACGACAGTGTTTCCTACCTCAATGGAACAATACAGTTAATGGTCAGGGGCTGAGACTGCTTTTGTCATTATTGTAAGCAGTTTCGTCCTTGATTAAGCCACCAGACACAGAGACGGGCAACTTAGCAGGGAGGCAGTGGGTTGGTTCTGTGTGAAGGGCTGGACAAGTGGCAGAGTGGGTGCTTATTGTACAAAGAGGAAGTGAAATAGATTGACCTGTATCACTTGACAACAACTTTTTGCACAAAATATAATGTTATACAAAATTATGTTGGTATCATGGACACTCCAATTTCCCAGCAGACAGTGGGGAGATGTGGCACAAATTGGTGCAAATTTGTCAAATCTGTGCAAGAGGGGTTTCTGTTATGTAGTCAAAAACCACCTTCACTTTCTGTCTGTGGAGCGTTTAAAGGGAAATCTCTGGGATTTTTATTGATGTCATCATGACGGTGACGGTCCAGCGCAGGCTGTAGTGTCTCACAGAAAAACAAATGATTGCTAGCTTGAATGATACTACTTACATAACTCCTATAGCCTTGCTGTCCATGAACTAGCTGATAAGATAAGACAAGGCATTATTGATCCACATGGAGAGAATTCAGGTGTCACAGCATACAAAGCAAGTGAAAAAATACAGTATGAGTAAGCTCCAGGAATTTCATTAGAAATTTTAGATTTTATATCATAATCAAGAAAACATTGAAACATTAAATGAGTGATGGCTTACCCACAAAGCAGCTTCATTTTAGGTTCACAATTTTGACAGTGGTTGTCACGTACGCTTGAACCTTAAATTCAAAACCTGTGCTGACACCATTTGACTATATAATCTTTTACTTTTCTTTTGATGCAATATAAAAGAGACTGTTTCTTAATATTTGTGATTAGGCTATGTGGCCTAAACTTGTGAATCAGAGCCTCACAGAAGTATTTCTCTGTTCCTGCTATGCAGTTCAAGGAGTACCTGGTACATAAATAAGCATTACCCCTGTTTTGTTTTGTTTTTGTAAAAGAAAAGTGTAATCTCAGCATTGTGTATAAAACCCAAAAAGAGGACTCCCTACCTGGTGTCTAGGAGATACTGCAAAAATACCTAAAGATGCTCAAAGAGGACAAAGTAGCTCCATTATCAATACATTTTATTAGACGTTTCTCTTTTGATGGAAGTGAAAATTGTCTGTAATGTCAACATAAATAATGTACGGAAGCCGATTTCTGCCAGTTAGATATAGAAATTAAAAACTAACTTTAGAAACATATTTTTGCCCATTTTAGGTCAAAAAGTTGGGGTTAAAAATGTAAAATTTCTCTTAAAATTTTGACTTTTTTGCCTGATAGTTTTCACCATAAAATCTCAAGATATGACCTAATTATTTCAAAATTTGGACTTTTCAAAAAAATCTCAAAATGATGACTTTCTAGCTCAAAATTCTAACTTTTAAACTCATAAGTTTGACTCTTAACTCAAAATTTAAACTTTTTATCTCATAAATTTGACTTTGAAGTTGGGGCATTGGAATAATGCCAGAAGCACACTTAAGAGTGTTTTTTATACATATCAACGGTCTGTAGAGCAAAATGAGAAAAACACAGATATTTAGGGAGATTCAGTAAAATTCACCTGGTATTTTACCGCCAAAAAAAGAGGACGTGTCCGGGCAAAAGAGGACATTTGGTCACCCCAGAATGAACGGCAACAGTGTACTTCCCCAATACTTTGCATGATAATTTAGGGCCCAGTACAGAACATGAAATCTCACTACTTTTAAAACGCATGAAGAAGTCGTTGTTGTTGGTCTGAGGATGTCAAACACTGAAAAACAGTGCACCAATCGGCAAATGGCGGACGTGAAGTTTGTCACACATTTTCTTCTAATCTCTGGACCAGGCCGGGAGTGAAAGGGTTAATGAAACTGGAAGTGTAGCTCTGAGCCCCCTCCCTCTCTCTGCTCTGTCTCTGCTCGGTCGGAGCCCATCCGTCTCAGAAGAAAGTTCCTGTCTGAACATTAAACGCTGTTTGTCAACGCATCATGGCGCAGGAACTGCTACCAGCAGAGGTAGAGTTTTAGGCAACAACAATAACCACGCAAACTTTGAGAAGAACAAGCCAAGAGTTACTTATTGTCAAAAGATGGAAAGGTGAGTGTAAACTCGACACTCGTTCGCTTCAAGTGTCTTAAAATGTTTTTAAAAGTTATTCATCTAAGGTCTACGCTGTTTTGTAAAATGTGACTGATACAAAGTTGCTGCGCTGCTTTACGTATCCTAACGGGCTCAACGTGAGTAACCCGCCCAGTTTTGTAGTTTAGCGAACGGTGCTCGTGTTCGTTAAACTACGGTCCGGTTCTGGTATTTTATTTCAATTTACTCGAAGAGTCGAGCCCAGAAATGTCACTGCATGAAGTTTGTGTAGCGCTAAATTTAAACTATCCACCCGTTCAATGTGTCTTCGTAAGCAGCTGGCTGAACTGTTTCCGACATAAGAGAAATTACGCTTCACACAAAAAATTTACGATACGTTTACAGTTATTCGAAACTGGAGGGTTTATGAGCCGAAACGTCAATGTTCTACTACTTCACCGTAAAACCTGTTATCAAGTTAAGTATAAACTGAAGGCTGAGCTGTAGCGAGCCCCTTTCACGCCTGTGTGTGACATCTTCTCATGAATCTTCCCTCCCAACTCTGGGTGCCACAACTGTACAGGCTTATGTGACTGTATGTGTCTGCTAAAGCTAACAGGCCAGCTGTCAGGATGAGCCTCATTCAGCTCCATACCATGCATTCTTCACCCAGAAGCTCCTCATACTCCTCTGGAGTTTGGTTTGCCCAAGTTAAACTACCTCCCTCTCTGCCAGCATGTCTAAGCATGTTAGCAGACTAGACGCTGACATAGTTTGTTGGTGAATACAGGCTATGTCTTAAGTATTACTACATCATGATGACACTCTTGAATGGTCACACAGGTTGTAGTTAATGTCTTTGACTATGGTCTGTGCTACTCTACAGTTTCAGGCATTCATTTTATTCACTTCGAGCTTGCAAATGTTTTTTAAAAATTTGTCTTTACAACTATGCTGCATCCTTTAAAGGGGCTGTGAGGACTTTTTGAGTAATCTTGAAAAGGTCTCATCTCTAGATGTGGCGGATCATAATCCTCAATTTGAAATGAGGTTTTCATCGCTAAAATAAATTATTGCTACATGCTAATTCATAGCTTCCCTGTACAGGTCTGATTGGACCAGATTGATTTACGGCACACTGAAGGCTCTCTGGCAGGGGTGTCCAAACTTTTTCCCTAAAGGGCCGTATTGGAAACTGTGAAAATGACCAAGGGCCAGCAGCTCTTATAGACATGTTTGCTAACAGTGAAAGTTACAAATGAGCGCTCTATTGGAAAACTATTTCTTTATAGTGGTTTCTGGAAAAAAAAAATGTTTCAGTCAAACATGCTTGTGCTTTTATTGCAGAACTTTGAGATAAAACCAAACCTGGGAAAAATGTGTGATAATTTTATGGCAGGATCAGGATCTGGGCTCTATCACGTTTGTTTATACGACAATTTTAAAGCATCTTAAACCCCAAATATCTCTGATCCTGCATTTTGAACCATTTTATCCTTCAAATGTTGTCTTTTTTGACCATTTCATAGCTTTAATTCAGTTTTTTGGTCCTCTCATATGTTGTTGTTGTTGTTTTTTTAAAATTCCAAACAACTTATGAAACACATTTTGCATCATGCCAACTGCAATTAAATATCAGCTGTAAAAGTTTTTGAGTTTTTGCAGATTGTACAGAGCTTTAGCTTTATAAAGTTGCCTATACACGGTCCAAATATTTGTGAAACCTTGCCAGATATATTAAGATTTATTTTGAGCACTTGACAGAAAATGTAAATGTAAAAAATTAGAACATGATTAATTTAAGTGACAAAACTAACACATGGTAAGATGAAAGCTGGGGGCCGCTTGAAAATAGACCGCGGGCCACAATTGGTCCCCGGGCCGTAGTTTGAACATCCTTGCTCTAAGGCAACGCCGACTGACAACGTTTAGCAGTGAGAAGAGATATGTTTATTCTCTGCTAAATCTTCTGATATATTAAAGACTGATAGCAGACTCTAGAGCTGGACTGTCTGACAGGATAGAGATGGAAGAACAGAAGAAAGCTAATCGGGAGAGTAAAAGAGCATAGTTGGCGAGTGTGACCATGCCATAAAACATTGGCTAAAGGCTAAAACATGGACTAAAGGCTAAAACATGAGGGTATAACAAGGATTCACTCATGCTACATGGTACCAATAAAGAGCTTAATATGGCCAACTCCTAAACTATGGTGCAAACTCACAAAGTTAGCTCGTTGTCACATTTCAAACAACAACGCTACTTGTAGATAAATACTTTCTCTTTGCGTTGTATCTAATAAAAAGTTGTCTTGAACAAAGAAAAGTAGCTTTAAAAATAAGATTTGACATCCATTCTTTTCTTGACACAAATACACATGTCATTTTATCTATCACAGCAGTTTGCATGTGTGCTGCGATCCACTACATGATTGATGAAATAATGATGAAAATATTTTAGTATAAATCTATAAGCCAGAATATGGTTATGTCATGAGATTATCTTTTAACAGCAGCAACTGCTCTCCTGTCTTCTCTTGTAAAGTGCTGATATTGGGTAATGTGTACTTCAGTGAGTTTTATATTTTTCCTTGAAAAATGGGCTTGGGCCCCCATAAAGAAAAAAATCTCTCTGCAGCAGTGAATACCTTCACACATGGTAGAAGATAACGGCTCATAAAAGTAGGATAGGATATTCTGTGTGTATCAATGTGAGTTCTTTTCACAGCACAGCATGAAATGACCACATAAAGATTTCTGTGTTGATCAAAAGTTCTCACATTGCGTCTAACCTCAAATACTTTCTCTTTACAGTATTTGACTTCACTGAGGCTGGTTCGACTGAAGATTAGAAAACGATTACAAGATGCGTTCCAGCGTGGATGGACACATTGGCTCTGGCAGCAGTAACAATAATAACAACAGCAATGAAAACAGTGGAAACTCAGGCTCCCAGTATGCACTCTGTGCTCTGGGGGTTGGGCTTGTTGCCCTTGGTATTGTGATGATCGTGTGGAGTGTGGTGCCTGCAGATGCAGCTGGAAATAACAGCAGCAGTTCAGGAGGACATGGAGACACTGGTGTCAGGAAAAATAAAGCGTCTTCCATCGCGTTTGTCCTGGTGGGCTCTGGAGTGTTCATGTTGCTGCTGTCCCTATGTCTGGGGATGAGGAACAAACAGAGGGAGCAGCAGAGACTCCAGCAGGCTCAGAACAACGGAGGAGAAAGAGCTGGGCAGCAGGTGGACAGAGAAACGTGAGTGCAATTGTAGCTTTGGGGCTGTACGTCTTTGAAATGATGACAGCCTCTATTTTTTGTATCTTATTTTTCTTATTATGAATCTTTTCTTTGTGAGTAGGGCTGAAAGATTGCAAAAATAATGTAACTGGGATAATTTTTTTTTTTGCTACTTGTGACTGCTTTTTGCCCATTTAACTCACTTTTCACTCCTTTTATTCGCTATGTTTAAACCATCTTGCTACTTTCTGACTATTTCCAAGTTTACTCCTAATTTTATTGCTGATTTTTGCTCCTTTTTGCCTGTTTTTGCCACCTCAAACTTATTTTTATTGCTTCTTCATGCTGTTTTTGCCACTTTTCACCACCTAGGTTGTTTCTCTTGCAAAGGCAGTTTTAAACAATTTGGCTCTTTGCAGGGTTGAGTACCACTGGTGTAGAGCATAAAACATATTCTGCAGAAAAATATATATCGGGTATTCTGACTTATTTCAGATGAAAGAAGTATTGCACTGTCTGCGATTCATATATTGTAGCAGGTGCCCAGTCCTATTTGTGAGCAGGAAACTTTTTCAACCATGCAACCTATCAATTCTGCTGATCTATTTGTCTTGTCTACTGACAGCAATACTTTGTCCTTACAAACAAATGTTCAAGATTATTTTTTGTATAACAGGGACCGCTGATGTCCATTACTTAAATACCATCACAACTATGTCTATTTAATCATACACATATAATACCTGCTTCTTGGAAGAACTTGGGGATCCCTGAGCCTCTTTGTAATGCTAATGTCAGAGACAGGAAATTTGGCAACAAACAGCTGACTTCTGTTTTCAGGAAGCCAATGAAACCATATAATCCATTTAGTAACATCTTTTTCGACTTAAAATGAGGTTTGTGGGCATTATAGCGAGACTATGCTGGTGTCTGGCAGACTGTGCATCTAACGATTGATAATAGCTGACTATAAATTCAGATTAAGAAAAAAAAATCTGTGTACATAATAATTCATTTGTTTTATTCTTATCGCGTCTGTTTTCTATAAATGCCTGCAGTGCTGAAGAACAGGCCCGGCGTTTTGCTGTACCTTCCTATGAAGAAGCTGTTGGCAGTGGCCAGTACCCTGTCAGTCAGAGCAACCTTCGCCCTAGCAACTCCCAGCTACCCTCTTATGATGACTTGGTCCAAGTGGATGGTGTACATTATGAATACGAGGGATCAGAGTTTGGGACAGCTGGATTACCGCCTGCACCAGGGTCTGGCGCTCCAACTGCTGCTGCTTCCACATCAAACCGTAGACCTGGAAAAAACAACCGCAAACTCCTCCCCATCAAGATCCGCAGGATTAAATCTGAAAAGCTGCACATGAAAAACATTGATAACTCACAACCAGCAGCTGGAATGAGTATAGAGCCACTCACTCCTCCACCGCAGTATGAGGATAAAGTGCCTCCAATTTAAGATCAATCTTATCGTATTTAAAACAATCGACTGAAATCCTGGAAATCTCTTGTGGTCACTTTTATGGATGTGGATCTGCCTTGTAAAGCCAAGACTTGAAGAAGGTTCCTTATTGCTGAACATTTGAAAAAGTGGCACTTTGATGTGAAGTCATTCATGTCACTTCACTCCAAAGCACTGAAGCCTTCATTTTTTAAGAGAAAGGATCTCACTGGACAGTTGCAAGCAGGTAGAGTCTGATGAAGAGAAACATGCTGATTGTGGTGGATCTATTTTTACATGACTGTCGCACTGGGACTTATTGGGCTACATGCACACACCAAAACTGTTTTCATGAAGTACTTTTGTGTTTGAACAATGCCCACTGAGGCCAACCTCCTCTCCAGCAAGTAAACCGTTGAACAGATCATGGATATCAGTTAGTGGTCATATAAAGGATTCGTAAGGACATTCAAACAGACACGTGCAAGGAGCATTTTTTTTTATACAAGTGGATGCTGTTGGGGTAAGGTTTCATCTCTGAGGCTTTACACACATACTGCCATTTTTCATTCAATGTTTGCAATACTGCCTGTCCTGAACCACACAAACTATACAGAAAATGTAAAACAGCTGGAAAACTCTGACTGGTGTCTGCACAGCTGATGTTCTGCCCTATGATTATTGCAACCTCTGTTAAACTAGCCTTGCCTCAAAGCTAACTAGCTTTAGCTCACATGACTGTTAGCCATCATTCACTGACCCAAATTTATAAGTGGTGTTGATTAAATTGATACAACAAATCATCCAAATATTCAAAAAAGCACTGTACTCATTTTTTAAAAGAGAATTCTTTGTTTAATGTCCCTCTTGTAAAGACAAAAAATTACTCTTGGGACCAAGAACAGCCTGAATTTCTGTAATGAGCTGAAGATGGTTTAGAATAATAGAATGTGCCCAGATTGTATCATCATACCATCACAACAGAAGTTATAGAGCTCAATGGCTGATGAGTAAGCAATGTTGGACTAGCTATGAATGCTGCAGAATGGTATGAGTATGTCTCTGGGGACATTTTTGGGGGACAGATGAATTTAATTTTGAATTTTACAAGAAATTTATTAGAGTTTAGATTCCAAAAACTTCTGGGAAAAACAGTTGTGTCATTTACAGATTAAATGCGTAACCCACTAGTGTCTTATTTATTCTGGCTCTTGTGCAAGCGAGGAAGCTCTCTGATGGCATGCACTTCTCACTTGCTCAACCAAATAGCCTTGGGGAATATGCAGGAAAGCTGTTGAAAAAACTTGGGTAGACTTAATGACTGAAAGTTGTATTTACAAATGGTTGTGCTGCACCTTTATTTCAGGGAAGGAAGCTTTTCAGAGGCTGGAGGTCTCATTTTAAGGCGTCTTTAAAAGGAGTGGTAATGCTAACTCCCTGCAGCCCTCGGTCAGCCCTTTAGTTGCACATAAAAAACACTTTGGTGCCTTTGTGTCGAGGACAACACTGTTCCTCTTCATAAAACTGTTCAGAAGCAATTGTATGACTGAACCTGAGCTCTTGTGTTGCTACTATTCACAGTTAGGTTTTCAAACAGTGAGAACAGTAGAGAAGTGAGTATGTGAGTAAGAATTTAGTGAATAGTTGAAATCCCCTGCTCTGTAGCCATGGTAGAAACTGTTCAGCCGTGAAGACAGTTAGTGTATTCTCTGCTTCTCTCCAGGCCTCGTTTTTGATCCTAACTCGACATGTCCAACAGAAAGACTCTTTGACTGTGCAGCTGCGCCATAATAACAGCAGTATTGGCTGACTTGCTTGCTCATCGCTCACTCATTCTTTCTATCACAGCCTGACTTGAGCTGCAGCCCTTGTTTGATTTGGAAGTATGCAGGGGAAGAGCAGACAGACAGCTTTTCACCCTGTTCAGAAAATGTGTTGTGTTCAATCTTAGCACTATCTGTCAACAAACTCATTTGGTCTTCTTCTTCAGGTTAGACTAGTTTGAATATTAACCAAATTAAAGCTCACCAGTCATCCAATACAATGTTGAGAATCATGTTTTTACACAACAAAAAGTGCTGCCTTATATCTGAGCAATCTTTTGGCGAAGGGCACCTGCTATGAGAAACTTTATCCCTCATTTCATTTTGTTTAGATACAACGCAGTAATGCAAAAATGTGTGTCCCAATCCCAGTCAGCTGGTCATATTTCAGTTTCCTGTGCTGTAAGACACAACAAGGTCAATGAGTAACTCCAGCTTTGTCACTGGAACACATCAAAGCTATGTCTACATTTTCTGACTTCATTTAGAAGTTCAAACCAGCCACACTTTGTGAACACTTCTTTCATTTCGCTGCAGTATCTTCAATACTGGAGAAAAAGTAATTGTATCTCATCTGCAAAAAAGAGTGAACTACATGATTGATTTTATACCTTTGTTGTCAAAATGTTTTACAATGACCAAAACGGTGAGTGGATTAATTTTGCACTCATTCTCTGTTTTACTTTGAAGAATGCCAGACGCACATTCTGTCTGTTATCTGTGTCATTTATTATTTCTCTTTTATTATATCAATCTGTATTCTTTTATGTGTACTGTGAAGATTTGCTCTTCTATGGTAACTCTAGTGTGCCTTTTGTAAGTGAGTTTCTCTAGAAGAGTGAAAATAAATGTATCTCATGAATATTTTATGAGAAATAAAAGGAAGAATTTGTTAATTACAAAATGGTTTGGGGTGAACTTTTGCTGATAATACTGAATAACAGAACTAAAATTCTCTTTTGATCTATGTGTCTTAATCCCCTGAATTTTAAGTCCAATATGTACTTAATCTTGGTCAAGATCTAATGTTTTAGCTCTCAGGAATCTGCTGTATTGAAAACTAAAGTGAGAAAAACATTGAGGTGTCATACATTTGTTGTATCCAAACATGTTAAAGGTAGGACAGTTTTTATTGTCATCATTCAAAATGTGAAGAATATCAAAGCTCCATATTCACATCAAATGGTGTCTCACTTGTTTAACCATGAAACAGCCACTACCATCTTCACAGGAATACTTTAGATTAGGTCACATTTCTTCTTCAGTTGGCGGTTATAACCTGCAGAGGAAACAAAAGCAAAGTTATATTGGACTTCCTGTTTTCGATAGCTGAGCTTTTGTTCGCTACACGTGTCATTGTTTGTGCTGATGAAGTAATAAATAAAAATATCTCTCACTGTGTTCATCCAGCTGATGTAGGAGCTGACTTTTGTAAAGACTGTAGGTTTCTGGAAGACGTTGCAGCCAAGACCGGAACCGAAGCTCACCACGCCGTGAACATCCCAGGAGCCATCAGGGTTCTGACAATTCAAGGGGCCGCCAGAGTCTCCCTGTGGGAAATCAGTTTTACAGATGACACTAAAAGTATTCGTTTCTGGCCACTGAGTCTCACTGCATTTGTAAAGACCTCACATGGTGTGAACTTACATTGCAACCAGCAGTTATACCATCACCTCCAGCACAAACCATCTTATCTGTTGCCAAGACACTCCACCAGTCCGACTGTGTGCAGGTTTCATGGCCGACCACTGGCAGGAGAGCCTGTTGCAGGATGTCTGCTGGAGGACCATCAGCTGTGAGGAAAAAACAAAAGTGCTTAAAGTAAGCTAAGAAAAAGATTCTGCTTGCACAGGTGTGGTGTGTAAAGCAATGCATGGCGATTATATATAGATGGTGTACAGTGTTTAAAGTTCAGAGATGGCTGCACATTGGAAGCCTCAGAAACTGCTACATTGATAGAAATGTTTAACTAAGCTTAAGACAGTAGTGGTATAGGAGTGTTGAGGCCCCCTGTTTTTTGTTTTTTTTTGCTAAAGGGATTTCTTTCAGGGCAGTTGCACCATTAATTTCTGCATGAGTGTTCAATACTTGAGTACTTGCATATGTTAAGTGTAAGGAGTTATTACTTTTTTTGTATTTTGTGTTGCCGTGGTTGTAAGTTTTACAAATGTAAGATTTTTTTTAAAAAGAAAGATGGTCTGATCTTTTATCATGTATTTCTAAAGATCATATTTATTCATTTATGAATGAGATGAAATTCAATATGATTGAAAAAATAAATAAATAAAAGATCAGGCCACATCAAAACTGTCATTTGGTAGTGCAAGAATGTGTGAATATGTGTTGAGTGAATGAAAAATGATGGTATTTTGATATCTAATACAAATAGCCAGAGCAGCTAGAAGTGGATCGATTCCTTGTAAACACAGCTGTTAGATTGCTAAAGACTGCCAAACAGAAGGCTTACATTAGCTATTTGTCATTTAGCAGCATTTATACTTGTTGTGTGCCCTAAATCACAACATGACACCAAAACAATGTCTGATCAAACCCTGTTAAGCATTATGTTAGAGGAGAACAGCTACTCGTGTGTAAATGAGTGTAAATTCCAAATCTTTAAGAATTCCTGAGATGTTTTTTTCCACTGATCAAGTTTATCTGAGTAAGCTTTTTAATTTAAGGCATTCCATTAAGCTGAGTTGTATGGACAGGCTTACTAGAGAGGCGACCCCAACCAGTGACATAGCAAGGAGCACCATGAGGCAGGGTCACACCCACTTCTGGGATGCAGGCAGGCATGATTGTGTCCGAGAAAGTGACAGGAGAGGACAGCTTTATCAGCGCAATGTCATTCCTATCAAAAGGAAAAACAAAACAACTTTTTTTAGTAAATATATGGATGTATATGGTTGTGTTAAGGTTTGGCTAAATGAGCTTCCTTATATACTCTCCTTCTTCATAGAGCAGTGGTGCCTCCAGACTCTTTTTTTTATAGGGGTGGCCAGGTGGAGCCACTGAAAATCTTGGGTAAACACCAAAAACATTTATGTTTTATATATGCTCACGTAATATATTTCCCTCCTCCATGTCGGGGCACCACAGTCTAAAAAGTCTGTACACACCCCTGCTTGTTATGTTGCTTTGTTCATCAAAGGATGGATTAATGCTGAACAGAGGGTTAAGTTGGCAGAACAGATGAAGTTACAGTGCAAGACAGGACTCAACTTTTCCTTGTGTAAAAGTAAACCAACTTCTCACAGCCATGAATTGCGCCTCTCTCTCTCCAATTATTGTTGTTAAGAAAAAAAACTGATGTCTGTAGCTTCACGATCCAAAGCAAGAAATCAACTGGGCAATATATTTTGATGAGCAGCGTGTTTTGTGCATCAGTGCCAAACGGGGTGAAACAAAAAAGCTCCTGGCTTGTAAATGTTTCAGTAAAAGATCTTAAGAAAAACTCCCTATTAGTATGATGTAGTGGGAAGGGGGCTGCAAAAGTTTCAGGGTGCCCCACCCTCCACACACACACCCACCGGCCCCACCACTCCCTCCTTAATGGTGCCACTTACACAGAGTAGTGCTGATTATGCTGTACACCTGAACTCATGAGGTGATATTAAGCTGTGTTGGCTGCTGGTGCTGTTACCGGCTGAGCAGGATGTTGTAATCCTCATGAGTAATGATTTTGGCTGCCGTCAGAGCCACTGAGCCCTCCTCACTCGTCTTCAGGCTGTGTTTACCCAGCTCCACTCTGTAGTTGTAGCGGTCACTGTGGGACAGCAGATGACAAGGTGTTTCCATGGGGAATTCAGAAAGTATTATTGACTACTCTGCAAGTATGCACTAAACTGTGATTAAGTAGAAGGTGTATTGCGTTTGTATGGTTGTCCCTGAGAGATAATACACAGCTGTGGTGACCACATTAACAGACTTTGACTTGTTAATACGTGGGACTTTTATTCTGTGTCAGCAGGGTCTTTTTGTTGTCTGACACCAAATTGTGAAAATAACTTAACTTAAATTTTTGCGTGTGATACTTTTGTTTAACTTAAAGACTCATTATTGCTGCTACAGATTTTCAGAGGTGGCCTGTGCTGCTGATTCCCTGGCCAATCACACAGTGGCATAGAAAGCTGCAAATGCTTAATTTCCTGTTTGGAATGGGACTATTTCCTGGAATAGACCTTTGATTTGGCATTTCACAGTCAATGCTTCCTTTAAACTGGGCATATTTACTCAGTTCTATAAGAACAATCAATGATTAGCAGCAGTAAAAATTAACTAACAACTGTGGCAAGTGTGTTTTTTAAAAGGCAATTGTAAAGTTAGTTTAACTCCCACCTCAAATTCAACATTTTTCTTGTTAAAGATAACAAGCTTGTCAGAGAGAGCACAGACAGGTTTCCCTCTAGTGTTTGAACATACTTAATGCAGTGTGCAGCTGTGACAACCCATTCAGAGGCAAGAAGGCTTCCTCCACAGACATGCCTCCAGCGCCCACTGCTGTCTGACTGGAGTGAGATCTGAAAGGAAAATGTGTCCATCTACACTTAGATATTCTGCTCCACACACCAAAAAAAAAAAAAAAAAAAAAAAAGATGATCACTCACCATACAATATTTTTGCAAAATAAGAAAGCATTATCAAGAGGTCAATAGAACTAAAATGAAGAAAGCTTGGAGGTTAAGCCTGCATAGAAGGGTGTCTTTTAAATGAAACTGTCTTGTTGTTGTTGTTCTGTATCTCCAATCTAAGGCTCACCTGCCAGGGCCAACTATGGGGCCTTGCATCCTCTCCTGCCACCACCCTGCTTAGCAAAGGAGGGAAAGTGGGAAGGCCACATCCATGGGCTGGGACAAGGTAAATTATGTTTATTGTTATTTTTGTGGCAATTTAGATGCATAAAAAAATCCTCTTTTGACATTATGAAGAATAGAAATAGATCCAGAGTATACTTGAATGAAAATTAGCAGGCTAAATGAGTGTATGCTGAGTATTATTTCCAAGATAAATATTAGCCTTTTCTGGATAACAAGAGTTTCACCCAAGTTATTTAAGAGTATTTAAGCTGTCTTACCAGTAGCTGCCACAAAAAGGAGGACCACCACACTCCTCATGACTGTATGTCCAGTCTTTGTGCTGAAATATTACGTTCAGAACAGGCCTGTATTTATACTCTTTGTTAGCTACTTCTAACCGGTGTTAAACAGTTCTGGGAAACCTAGTTGACTTTTGCAGCAAGACAAACAAGAGCTGGACTGAACATGTGGTGGGTGATAAGATGTTCCCATTGGCTTTAATTGGACATGTTAAACTCTTTGTGCATTGATACTCTAATTCTGAAAATAAAAAAGCAAAAGGCCAGCATTTTTATTTGTAGTTCCACTTTCTTTATTTTACATGTGCACAAATACGTCTTCATCTTCAGTCTGTTTTCTCAATAGGCCAACATTTTCTGTGGAAAAGGTGACAGAGAAATTTTAGGTTTCAAGTGTAAAGCATCATATTTACAGTAACAACAATAATAGTTTGAGATGTTGTGACCTTTAAAATGTGAAAAAAAGACACATTAACAGCTGCACCAGTCTCATGACATTAATCCTTATTGAATAGAATATTTAGGAGCTTACAGAGCTGATCCAGTCTGCGTAGGAGCTGACTTGAGTAAAGACCGTGGGTTTCTTGTAGAGATTGCATTTGAGCCCAGAGCCAAAGCTGACGATGCCGTGAACCTCCCAGGCTCCACTGCTGTTCTGACAGTTCAGAGGGCCGCCTGAGTCACCCTGAGTCATGTGAGAGGAAACATGATCACTGGACAAATTCCAAAAATTACGTCACTGAGACACAAGTTTTATGAATACAGCTGCCATCAGTTATGATACAGACCGACCTAGAAATTCATCAGCAGAATTTTTTTAAAGGGCTAATTACTCTGAATTTCAAGTGAACGCACAGACCATCAAAAGGATGATCTCAGTTTTGGGCTTTTGGCTTTTGGGCATTTTTGCTTGAAAATCATGCAACAGTTCAAGCTTTTTTATCTTCCATGAAAAATCCTTTAGCAAGCATCTATTAAGTCCTGCCATCAAACACTTTGTTAATCCTTAAGGCTGAAGAAAGATTCTCATTCCTATGACAAAGAATATTGTTGCCAAAGTATAATTTTTCATCCTTTTAGTTATTTTAGACTTACATTGCAGCCAGACACAACACCATCTCCACCTGCACAGACCATGGTGTCCTTCACCTGGAAGCCCCACCAGTCAGACTTGCTGCAAGTAGCAAAGTCAACCACAGGCAGGAGAGCCTGCTGCAGGTTGTCAGCAATGGGACCTCCAGCTGTGTAATGGAGAGATATTACTAACGTGTGATCAGCTCAGGTTCAGGAAATATATTATCACACCAAAGCTTCAAAAGAAATCATCTCTTTAAACGGATTAGGCCATCTTTCTCTCCATCCTGTCTATTGGAGACATCAACAGTGCAACAGGTTCTAGTTTCAGATTAATAAAACATTCTGCAGTAAAACGAAACACACTTTAGACATATTTCACATTTTCCGATACAATCAGGTCTTAAAACCATATTGCTTGAAAATAGATCAAACATTATTATTATTATTATTATTATTATTATTATTATTATTATTATTATTATTATTATTATTATTATTATTATTATTATTATTATTGTGTACAGTGGTAGAAAAAAACAAAAACAAAAACAAAAAAACAAAACAAAACCAAAAAAAAACAGTGGTCCAATCTAAAAAAACTGAGACAAACCTATAGAGGATACTGTCTCTGTGTTCTCTGCCACGGTTCTTTGTGTCTCTTCCAATACATCATTATACACCACTGTATTATTCATATATGTGATTGAAGCTATTAAGCACCAGACTTAGACTCAAATATCTGGAGGACATTTGCTACTCACTGTAGAGGCGACCCCACCCAGTGACGTAGCAGGGCTCGTTGTGAGGGAGGATGACTCCAGCAGCAGGAAGACAAGCAGCCATGATGCTGTCAGAGAAGGTGACGGGGGACTCCAGCTTGATCAGGGCGATGTCATTACTGTGGACCAACCACACATGATTAGATATTTGCCTTTGTTAATCTCAGTGAGGTTCTGTAGTCTAATTGCCATGTAATCTTTTTACCGGATGAACAAGGGGTTCCACTTCTCATGCACGATGATTTCAGCAGTGCCCATGAACACGGCCTCCTCCTCAGTCACAACCAGGTTGTGCTTTCCCATAGCCACTCTGTACTCCCTGCCGGAGCTGCAAGTTGATAGAGAGAGGGATTTAAAACACTTTTTTCTCAAAATATTTCAAATGAATTGGTATCTAATGCATAAATAATTCATTCAACTATTGAATATTGAATTAACTACTGAATCAGGATTTATTGCGTCCCTGTAGCTGATTTCTGATTAAAAATATCAAAGCATTGCACTTAAAATAACCCTTAAATTCATCCTGATTAGTTCTGGACTCAACAGTCTCATACCTGATACAGTGAGCAGCAGTGAGGACCCACTGATCAGAGATCAGAGTACCTCCACAGGTGTGTCTCCACTCTCCCGCTCTGTTGTACTGCAGAGAAATCTAAAAACACACACACACACACACACACACACACACACACACACACACACACACACACATTAACATTTTCAGCCCACTTATGTTTCCTCTGACTCTCCTGTGCTGGTTTGGAGACTACAAGTCCCACACTTGCAGTTCTTCAAATTCACTTTATCCATTTCTTACATTGAAAACAGTTTGACTTTAGCTTATTCAGTTTTTATCTTTAAAGTCCTCTTTGTTCCTGTGTTTGATTAAGTCTTGTTGTCTAAATTCACATTTGTATCATCTGTGACAATACATTGCTTAATATTTATTTTTTTCCCAGTCATTACTCAACTTATCACATTTCACTCTCTTAGAGGCTGCAGCTGAATTCTTGTTCTGAGAGAGAGAGAGAGAGAGAGAGAGAGACATGGTTTACCTGCCATGGCCAGCTGTTGGGCCTGACATCCTCTCCACCAACCACCCTGGTCAGCACAGGGGAGAAGGTGGGCACACCACACCCGTAGGCTGAGGAGACAGGCCGAGAGAGACACTTTTAAAAGGTGTTAGCTGGTGCACTCAACTGATGACCTGCATTTTTTTTGTAGAATGATCCTATTTGGCTCAAATTAGATGCCATAAGTGTGCTGAGAGTGATGAACACTTACCACCAACAACAAAGAGAGCAAGAACCACAAACTTCATCATGTCCGCATCACCTCAGCCAACAGTCCAGCATATTTATAACTGCTGAGACATTATGCAACAGAACAAAGCTGAGATAGTTTCTTAGAAAATACTTCTCTGAATTCCTGCTGTTGGGGTGGAGCTAAATGAATATTCAAAACAGCTCTGCATGCTGTGGCACATAAGGTCAAGGCCATCATGTTCTTATATAGATCAGTTTTTTGTTTTTTTTTGACCAGTAAGTTACACCAGAATTAAAGATTTTTGTGAGCAACAATTTGGAGTGAGCAACAATTCGCAGCAAATTCGCATAGAAGAAATTTCTAATGCAGAATGTCTCCTGTGAGTGTATCCCCTTTGCAAAGCCTGATGTAATATTACGTACACTGTATCAACACAAAAGTGACCTACTTCTTAAGTTCTTGTCAATGTAATGCAGCAAGTCTTTAGTTACTGATTTTTACCAACATTCAGCTGGCATAAAAGTGTTTTGTATATTTTATATAGCCATAAATAGCTTCATTTGATTTAGTGCAATAAAGATGTGCATTATGTAAATCACAAGTAATGATTTAATAACATGTGCACAGGTAAAATGTGTATGCATACTGCTAAGTTTGTTAGCTCACTATCAAAACCAAAACTGCTCTTGACATGACGACTGGTGCTTATTTAAAAAGAAATTGCATTAAAATTTAACTTTATCACACATTAGATCAACCACTTAACAATTTCATTCATTTCTGGTGGTAAATGTTTGAAAAAGCAAACATCAAATTATGTCTTGATTTACAAAAACTTTTAAAAAATAAATCGGTTGCATCCACCATAGAGTCACTTCCGACCTACAAGTTTGTTTTGAACACATTTAGCATGTTTGCAGAAAATAACTGTGTTTTGAATATCTTTGAGTAAAGCACCCTCTAAACACTACATTAAATCTCCAGTAAAAAAGCCTGCCCTGGTGGCTGCAAGACACCTGTGAGGTTCACACAGAGGTTGAGTTGAGGTGATAAGGTGTATTTGGGGATATCTGTGGTTACTTATCTCCAAGGTTGAGTTATTTTTTCGTCCCAGCTTTTTCCTGGCTGCTCTGATGGAAATGTTAAGCAACACATTTCAGGTGTGTAAAAGCACTATAAAAGGAGTAAGAGTCCCCCTGAACATCTGCTGAAGACAGTCACAATGATGTTCGTGATCTTGGCTTTGTTTGTCGCTGGTGGTAAGCTCTTATAATATTCATACCTGATGATGAAAATACATTGCCACATAACATTAGAGACATTTTTTCATGACGAAGTCTGGGCGTTTGATAAGTGGCGTTGACTGTATTGAGAAAACCATTCTCATTTTTTACAGTAAATTTGAGAACTGCTTTGAAACAGATCTATTAAATAAAAGGAGTGTGGACATTACTTCTTAGTCATGGTCATTTATCACCATGCATTTACTGTTATTTTGTAGCCTACGGGTGTGGCGTGCCCACCTACCCTCCTCCCCTCTCCAAGGTGGTTGGTGGAGAGGATGTCCGTAAGAACAGTTGGCCCTGGCAGGTAAGCTGCTTTTCAGGACTCTCCTAGATGTCTAAATCCTCTCTAAAATCATTCATTCGACTTTCTGTAACATTTTTCTGCTCCCGACAGGTTTCTCTGCAGTACAAGAGTGGCAGTAACTTCTACCACACCTGTGGTGGCACCCTGATCTCCGAGCAGTGGGTCCTTACAGCTGCTCACTGTATCGGGTAAGACTGAAAGCGTAAACACTCTTTAATCCAAAATCAACACGAGACACCTGGGGAAAAAGAGACAAGCCTTTGGTTGGGATTGTGCTCAGCGGCTAGTTTCTCAAGGAGTTTAGAAGGAAATCCAAGTTTGGGACTTGTGTTTGACTTTTCATTCAGTTCTTTGGCAAGTCTGTAAGGAAAGAGTGGCAATAACAACTCCTTTTAGTCTTTTAACCTTAGCACTGAACTAAAACAGTTTAAAACAAGCTGATGATTTAATGAACACATGAGAGCTAGTTATTGGCGGCATTTTTTTTTACAGAGGTATTTACATCTCAAAGTACTAAAGGAAAATCCACTCACTAGTTTAGGGTATTTTTTTCAGGTGCTCTTGATCCTTAATCCTTTTTTCTGCAAACTTTTTTTTTTTCTGTCCAAGCAGTAGCCGCACCTACAGGGTCTTCCTGGGCAAACACAACCTCAAGGAGAATGAAACTGGCTCCATTGCCATCAGCCCTGGAAGGATCATTGTCCACGAGAACTGGGACTCCTACAGAATTCGGTGCGTGCAGTCAATTATCTATGATATCTTGTAAAGAACAACACATCCTGCTTCTATGGCATTTCTCTCTTTGCTATATTTTTAAAATTTTGTTTGATACCGTTCTAACTCGGACTTCATTTGCTTTCCTGTTAGTAACGACATTGCTCTGATCAAGCTGGAGAGACCTATCACCTTCTCTGACTCCATCATGGCTGCCTGTCTTCCCGACTCTGGAGTCGTTCTGCCTCACGATACTCCCTGCTACGTTACTGGCTGGGGTCGTCTCTGGAGTAAGTGTTTAACTGTTGATCTTGTCATACAGCCAGTCCTCAGTCAAAGCTACATAGGTACAGTGACTTTTTTCAAAAATCTCCTCCGAGTTCAAGGTTACAGTTGGAATTCAGTCAATTTTAAAGAATCACTCATTTTAGATCCTAACACCCTAGTTTTTCCTTATGGTCACTCACAGAGCCATGGCCACTTCAAATGTTGGCTTTGCCTCTTTCTTGAGAAATATTGGCCCCATGAAACCTGAGACTTGTTCTTATGATAACATAAGGTTATGTAGTTTTGAATGTAGCCCTAAGTCTGAATGCACCACTTCCTCTCTACAGCCGGAGGTCCCATCGCTGACATCCTGCAGCAGGCCCTCCTCCCCGTTGTCGGACACTCCACTTGCACCAGGTCTGACTGGTGGGGCAGCCTGGTCACCAGCAGCATGGTCTGTGCTGGAGGAGATGGTCAGCTGGCTAGCTGCAACGTGAGTTTGATTCATTTACAGCATTTTTAGATCAAAATCTAGACTTTCCTAGATAACACTGTACAGTATATCACTGTGCATCTTAACTAATTGGATCCACAGGTTTTTAAAGTATTTGGTCACTTTCTGGATATATTTTTTTTCATTATTAATTACACTCATCTCTTCCCTTCCAGGGCGACTCTGGCGGTCCCCTGAACTGTCAGAACCCTGATGGCTCCTGGGACGTCCATGGTGTGGTCAGCTTCGGCTCTAGCATGGGTTGCAACTACCCCAAGAAGCCCTCTGTCTTCACCAGGGTCAGCAGCTACATCCCCTGGATCAACAACGTAAGTGAAAAAGCATTAAGTGACCAAATGTTTGAATTAAAGATCTTGTGATACCCTTACTGCATTTGAGTTAATCATTGCTGAGAAAAACAGTGTTAAAACATTTCCTTTCCTGATAAATCGGGTAAGTTCCTGACTTATCAGATTTATTAGGCCTTCAAATCACTGTTAGTCAGTTGATTTAGGCTTATAATACAGGATATAGATTTGAGTTTTAACTCAATTTTTTTGATATTTTTGTTGCTTTCTAATGTGAACTGACTGTTAAGTAGCAGTCTAAATGTTTTGAAATACCTCAGAATTTACTATCGTATTCGATTTTGAGCTTCTCAGCAGCTCTGCAGACTGAATTCTGTAATGGCGTAGCACATTTCCTCTCTCTCTGGTGGATAATTTTTTAACAACCTCTTTGTTCTCCTTCTCTAGGTGATGACCAGCTATTAAGGTGTGGTGAGGTTACAGTCAGTGCAGGTTTTGCACTTGACAATCAAATAAAGAATATTGTAGATCACATCGAGTTTCCTGTGGTTTTTGATACAGATGAAAAAAAAGTACCAATGTGTTGATGAGACAAATAAATATAATGTTTAACAAGGGAATTTAAACACATCATCAATTCACTTCACTCCAGTTCTACTTAATCAGTATAGATCAGAATCAATCAGTACAAGTATAGAGGAAATTGGAGAAAAGTTCAGTGTCAATGAAATGTTAGGTTAAACAACGAAGATAGGGTGGTGACATTTATGTGTATGTTTTTAAAGAATACAGGATTTAAAAGAAGAATATAATTGAGTTTTTTTCCCCCAATGCATATATATTAACATATGCTAGTCTGTGAGCCAATGCAGTGATCACTACAGAACAGAGGGTGGCAGTTATGCACTGATGTAGAATACTACTGCAAAACAAAGAAGAAGAAGAAGAAGGCGCTTGATCAAGCCTTGAGAGGAGGTGCCACCAACTCCTACAGGTGTCCCAAGTTTTCTTGATTACTCACAACCCCCCCTGTCTGTGGAAAGGAAAAGCTGGACCACACCGTGCTACTACATGTTAGACTGCAGGAGATGGAAAGATGGTGGTACGGATTAATGACTCAAAATTTGAAATCTTTGGTTCACTACAAAGGATTTTTGTGCACCATAGAGTAGAAGGAAGGATGGTTCTTCAATGTGTGGTATCAAATGTAAACATGGAAGAGGAAGCACTGCAGTCTGGGGCTGTTTGGCTTGATCCAGGGCCTGTGACCTACACATAGTGAGATGCACCCTGAACCAAAAACATCTTGCACAGTATTCTGCAATCGCCACGCACTGCCCTCTGGTATGTGATAAGTTGGGCAGGGATTCTTCCTACAGCAAGATAACCCAAAACATAAGACAAAGATATTCCAGGTCTACTTTGAAATCCAAACCAAGATGGAAAGCTTAAAAACATGGAGTGATCAGCAAAGTTTCCTGACCTCAAGCTGGCTAAGGATGAACTGGACAGAAGAGTGAAAGCAAAGACACCTACAAATGCCTATGATGACCAGCTGTTGTATCAGCCAAAGGTAATTGTTTTACAATTCAAAAGTTCAGAACACATTTGGTTCATAGATTGACTTCTGGGTTAATTTATGTCTTAATTTTCTCTTTTATTTTTTCTATTATTTTATTTCAGACATTAATTTGCATAACTTTAAGAAAAACTGGAAAAAATTGCCGTCTACTAACTTTTTGACTAGTTGCGTATATGAAAATGAACAGAGAGAGTGAGTCATGCCAATCTGCTTCACCAACAGAGAGGCTGAAGGAGACTTGTATCAATAAAATAATTTACTGTGTGTATGGACATGGAGAGTTATGGGACTGTTCAGTTTCATAGTATGTTTTATTTCTCTTTATAATGCTCAAATTATACCACACATAAACTGATTCTCAGGGAAAGACAATAATTTTGGACTATAGTTTTTAAACATTTAATATCATTTAATATCATTTATCCCACTTGAGATATAGAAGTACATGAAAAAGAACCTTTTTCTAACTTTCAAGTAGCATTTGGCTGTGTTTCAAGTTCTGTAGTTCAACCCCTGAAAACTGTTTTTCTTGTATCAGAAAAGATCACATTCATAAAATGGTAGCAGAAAATGTTATGCCTCATTTGCAGAGACAGTATTTTAACCCTGTTGGGTTTACAAGACCTATGATACATAGTTATATTGTTCCATTAATTCATTAGGGTCTCTTTAAAGTCGCTTGTCCTTTTCGTAGCTGTATCTTGGAAATGTCTGTCCCTTTTCCCCACTTTGCAAATACATCTCAAAGAAAATAGCTGGTTCCTAGGTTGTCTAATTTTTTTTTTTTGTCTCTATGTAGAATTCAGTTGTAGCATAGTGTTGTGTAGTCGCGTATAGTTGTCTCCTGAGCTTTGTGTTCTCTAATGTCTCCCTGTCTGAAATTCTGGATTTTGGACTTCTGGTTTTTGTTGAATAAACTCTTCATTTGAAATCTGTAACTGGGTCCTCCTCTCCTGTTCTCCTGTGTAACACAGGGTCTCCTTCTAAAGCACAACCCAACTTCATTATAATCAACAGACTGAGAGAAATCAAAATCTTTTAGCTTAAAGTACATCCCTTGAGCCTTCAGTGAAACGATGATGAAGTGTCAAACAGCAAACCAACTAGAAGTGGAACATGCTATTCATGTGATTCAAAACTCATGTAAGGATACATGAATATAGAAATTGATTTGTTAGTTGTAATGAATAAACTTTTTCTGATAAATATATATTTTTTCCAGTTACTAAAACTTTGCAGATGGAAGGTCATGCTCTCATACATCGTAGGAGTTTTTAAACCTTGAAAGTCATGATCACTTCATTATCATTAGGTCAGCAAGACAGTGTTTCAGTCAAGAATGTAACTGCTACTTATCACTTCATATTATCATTTCTATGCACTATAATCCTTTTTAAAAAAGGGAAAAATGGTCAAAAAGTTTCAGTAAAAATTGACTTTTCTTTAAGGTAGCTTTTGTTTTGCTTTAAGCCTTGGGAGGATCTGTGCTCATGAAAAAATGAAGTTGTATTCATTGGGGATGAATACAATATTAATTGGAATTTGGGTACAAGGTTAGTTCTATGCAGCTACTGGTTCTCTTCCATGAATTGAAACAGATGCCACTGACTTTTGCAGGTAACACATGCTGCCACAAGATGGCGACAGCTTCCTGCTCTGTTTTAGAGTGATCTTGGATTATAAAAAGTCTGAATCATTATTGCAAGGCCCAGTTTCAGTAAAGTTATCAAAAAAAAAACCAAAAAACAACCCTTTTTTAATCTTTTTATTTTTATTTATTTTTTTACCTGAATCCTCTCAGTGACCTCTGTAATACAGACTGGTTTAATGAATGATTGATAGAAAAAATGGAAAATCTCAGCTGTTGTGCAAAGTCTTACAATGAATTAACCTGCCTCTGAATAACTGCTCACTGAGCTTCTGCGATTTCTAACGCATGCACTGAAAACCAAAAAGCAGCAACAATGGTCCAATGTAACCTTTCATCCTCTCCTGCGCTGTGATGAGATGTTTTTGGCTCTCTGTAGATTTCCTGGATGACTCCAGCTTGGCTTACATCTCTCCCATCTGGTCCTGTGTCCAGGGTTAGACATCTGCTGAATGCTGCACATGTTGGTTGCCTCGGGGTGTGGGCAAAATGTTTAGGGGTGAGATGGATGCTGGGATGAACCTTGAGTGTGAACATTTGGCCCGTGTGTGGACCTTTTAAGTTCAAGTACAGTTGAATCAGCTGTAAATACTCTGTATCTGGGGTGACCATTTCTTTACACATTGGATGTACTCTTGTACATTTGCAGTTTTCCAGATATTATTTATTGCTCTAACAATAAAGTCAAAATTGACATCTCTGGGCAGATGTGTAAAGAACTGAATCGATGCAGTCAGTCTTATAAAACTTTCTGCCACCCAAGTCTGAGTCATGGCTCGCTGGCCCTGCTGGGTTTGTGGCTATAAGATAGAGTCTAAACAAAGCCCTGAACAAAAACTTTTCAGTGCCCCTGTCAGTGCATATGACCAGTGTTTAGCATCCATCCATTCCACTCCTGAACCTGATTGAAATGTGCCAAGTGACAACCGCAGTGACTTCATGCCAGACATGCTCCAACTGGCCCATAGTCTCTCACTTTGTGCTCCTGGGTGTGCTTATCACCTCCTTCAAACAGGGCCATGAGATCACAGCCACATTTACTTGTTGTAAAAGACCACTGTGTGTGAAAAGAGCTGTGGGTGTGATGCTGTGTTTGTGTCATTGAACATGTTCACTTGTCACCCCATCAGCTTTGTAAACTTTTCCGAGCAACACTAATAGGTGATGAGATCCCATTGTTGCAGCTTGGTAATTCAAAACTCAATATTGAAGTTAAATTTGCTTTCATGAGAACACGTGTAATTCCACTTTTCCTTGTTTCATAGTTATTTTATTAAATGCACTTTTCAGTGTGACTGATCTTTATTAGTTTCTGCATCCATGACGTGGTGGGATGTCGTTTAAGCTTTGATTACATGTTCCATCCGTCATGAGCAGTGGATTTGGCAGTGCCATGGGCTTTTATAGCATGCTCTGGTACTGCAGTGGAAAATGGACATGCAAGCAGGGAAACAACCTAGTTTTATTTCAACAAAGTGGAATTATAAACCATTGAAGAGTATTAGTTTTGACTCAGTGTCTTGCTGTTTAAGAGGACATACAGTATGGCCAAGCACTATTAAAAAGTTGCCGTTTAGGGGGAAAATAGTACCTTTATCGATGTGGGCCCAGTGGCCTTGCTGATGTCATCATCACCCTGTGTGTGTGTGTGTGTGTGTGTGTATGTGTGTGCTCACAATGAGGCAGACTCTTCCCGTGTGGGCATCAGGGGACAAAGTAGTCTTTATGCAGTGTGCCGAGCTCCAAGGCAGAAACATTGTTGAGCAGTAAAACCTTCTGTAACTAAAACCACATGCTCCAGAGTGGAGGACAGACAAGTACAGGCTGCCTCTGCAGCTCCACATCAGGAGTAGGTGCCCTATCATCGGGGCTCAGAGGCTCTCTTTTGACTCCAGTGTAACAGTTTTCAACATCCAACGTCATGCATCTTATAAGTACAAGAAATTTACAATCAGGAACAGATTTTCCCTGACAAAATTGGTGCTGATTGGTGTTTGGCGGGAGAGAACTAAGAGCAGACAGTATTTAGTTTGACACATCTGAAACACAACTGAACATGTCATTTGTTGTTTTTTAATGCAATTCACAGTTGTTACAAAATTATGCCTCTTGCAAAAAATGTGGCTCTCTCACACTTAGAAATTAACAAAAAAAAAACGGAAAAAAATTGCTGGTAAGTCATGAAGTGAAACTTTCTGTCCATCTCCCCCAAAAAGTCTAAAAAACCTGGAACGAGGTAAACGTGAGCCTCGAGTGGACGCTCAAAGAACTGCCAATTTAACATTTTTGCATTCTTTTAATTTTTCACAGGCGAAGATTGCTTCTTGGCCTTATGTTGTCTTTCTATGGAACAAGATAAAGTAAGCAGGTAAGGACAATCACTGGCATCACATCAATTCAAAGCATTACTCTAGATACAGATCCATTTTTGAGCAAAGAAAGTGACAAAGAGTGTTTTATTGTTACCTTTTGCTTTTGCAAAATCCCCGGTTGTGCAAATCCATCTCTTTTCTCCAATGTTTTGGAAACTTCCCCCAGCCCAGTAATGTTACACAATTCCTTAAGAGATTTTTGAACCTGCACCATGGCAATAGAAGTCAATCTACTCCATTCTTACTTTATGACCTTTACATACCCATCTTATAATACCAAGGCTGCTGCCTCCTGAAGAGTCCAGCCCTGTTGCAGGGGATTGGGTGCCTCATTAGCCAGCATGGAGTCAGGCAAGTAATAGAATTTAGAACGTGCAGCCCCCAAGGTTAAGACTGAACCTTTGACCTATACCCAATGCCCCCATTTTCCTCTTTCTTGTAATGCTTGCTCACCCCTCTTGAGTCATGCAAATGCTTGCAAATACATAAATTAACAAGGAATCTCTACTCTTTATGTGTCACTCTAATCCTTTCTCTTGCATCATTAATACTTTTTTCTAATCTTAGATGACAAAGATCCTCTGAAACTTGGCCATGTATTTTTTATTTCATCAAATTGTCATACCAGAATTTTGTTTGGACAAAGCAGTTTTGTATGGAGTGAAAATCTGTTCCTTGCTTGCCTGTGTGTGCAGACAATCAACGAGCCAGTGTAAAATATTGCATGTCTGTAAATCAAGGTCTTCAGGTGACAAAAACCATGTCCTCGGACTTTGTCGTCATAGGGATTGTTAATATGAGTCTTTAACTGATTCAATTCAGACTTCTAAAAGTCTCTTTTGAAGTTCTTAAATTGCGTGTCAGGGGCCATGTTTGTGTTATTGTAGACTGTGTGAGAGCTCATTGTTTGGGGACCTCACAGGGTCCTCCTAATTTAATTGGCCATGGATGTCCTGGCTCAGGACCTTTCTCTATACATTTGAGACTGTCAGACCTGTTCGCGGCTTGAAAAGTCTCTTGTCCAAATACAGCCTTGTTTAATTACTGAAGTGCGATGCTTGAGTGTCAAGGAACACAGCCTCCCAAAGCCCGAAAAAATGCCCAGCGTAACTCTTTTCAGACCAGATACTCAACTCCACCCCTGAAATAATCTTTATCCAAATAGGAAGTGGATTTTTTTTCTCTTTACCTTCTTATCCTAGAGCCCAGAGCAACCTCCTCTTCTCCTCTGTTCACCTTTACTTTGCGACTGACATACCTCCCAGTGCTTCTCTATCCAGTGTAAACATGACAAGATCCTTCCATGCTATTACTTACATCGCGCTTCCCCGATCTTCACCCTCACCCCCTCCTCCTATCCTCAGCCAATCCCTGACCACGACAGCCTCCACCTCTGCATTCTGAATTGCCAATCCCAATCTAATTTATGGAATATTTTGGAGGTAACTGTATACAGCAGCAGGGGAGATAACATCTCCAGGCCCCTGTGAAGGACAGGAACTGTGCAGTGTGTGCTTAATAACATAAATTGCTGAAAAAGGGCTCGGGCCGGTGCATTGGCAGAGGAGCAAGCCGGTGAGACAGTGAGACGGATAGAGGGAGAGAAGAGAGAGGGGACCTAGTGTTCTGGGGTGGGGTGGGGGTAATTGAGACCATGTGAGCCTCCCCCAGTGGAGGGATTAGAGAAGAAACGGAACTCTCTCAGCCTCAAGATCGCTTTCAATTAGATGCGCCCAGAGCATTGGTACTAGGGAGACAGGCAGGGTGGGAGAGCAGTATGGTCCAAAATGTCTGGGCAAGGGAAGGAGGAAAGGTGAAAGAGAAGTTAGGGTTTTGTTCTCACCTCCTGCTCTTCCTTCAAATCAGTGCCAAAGTCAGGGCTGTCTGGGTCATGACTGTGTTGTAGTAAGACTAGATCCAACTCGTATTGACCAACATGTGGTGACAGCATCACTATTAGCTTACTTTTTTTTTTTTTTCCATTTGTTTTAGACTGAGCTACTTTTTTAAAGTGATAATTCCTGAGACATACAAAGCATCACTTTCTCAACCAAACTTGAATGAAGCGAGGTTGATTTCAGCATCATCAATTAGTGGTGGGCGGGTTGATCCAAGATATTGATGTATTGATACCAACGTGGGTATTGATTTTGATCAAAACTTGTGTGATGAGATCGGTACTACAGTTTCACTTTCTCCTCTGCATGTGCACTCCTCACATTTCCTTTGCCTTTGTGCAATCTCCTATATAAGTTATAAAGCTTAACAGATTTATTAGACGTATGTGCAAGCTGTTTGATCCAAATAATATCTTAAATGCTAAAATATAACAATTGTTTCATCCATAAATATTCAACCTTACTATCTTACAGCAAAGCAGTTATTCTTGAATAATGTCGACAGGCTGCTTTTCTATGTAAAAAGTATTAGTATCAGTATTGACATCAGCAATACTGGCCCTGTATTTGATTGGTATCAGATTTACACCAAATTTTGCAGTATCACATGGCCTCCATTGATGGTGGGTTTCAAACCTCTGTATCAAAAACAAATGGATGATGTTCCAGACACTAGGTTCACACAGTATACAGTCTATGTTTGTAACACGCAGTTTAGTGTCAACCTTACACCCTAACTTAGGACATGTCTTATACAAAGCTGGTTTGCCAGGTCAGTGGTTCCCTGCCAACTTTGTTTAAACAAGCAGAAAGCTCGGTCAGCAGAACTAGATCAAATTTTGGTCAGCTATCTGCCATGGTCAGCATTCCTTTCAGACTGAAGAACTGGAACATGTATATGACTTTTCTCTGATGCTGGAGCTTCAGGCCTTAACACTTGTCCCTCTGATGACCATTGGCCCTGCTAACTTCTCCACACAAAAGGCCCACACTGTGTGTTTGTGAGCTGACTTGGAGCTTGCTCTCTTTAGATTATGGCAGTGCCACATTGGTATTGACAGGATGTCGACAAACGTGCATACCATGTCACTCAGTGGTTTCGAAGCTCCCCTACTGACTGTCTTATAAACACTTTATGTAGCATTTACTCTATTTATGTAGTTTCACAATGTGTTACCAAAGTCTGAAGTCTAATTAAAAAGGTCACTCATCAAATATGTGAAAGAAATCAGTCATGATGACTGTCTGAAACCTTTAATATTTCAAGGCAGTCGGAAAATTTCAGCTGCTCAAAATACAGGATGATCCAAGAGGAGAACAGGAAAGCCAGAAATGTGAGCATGTGCTGTGATGCATAACCACTTAGAGCGAGAGTTTTTCTCAATAAAAATGAATATTTGTCCCACAGTGATGGGGCATACTTAGAAACACATCAGGTGTTTCCTTAGACACATCTTACCCAAAAATGTTGGATAACATTTTATTTTAGGGTTAAATTCCCATGATGCTACTCCAAAAATGTCTGAGATATACAACAGTCATGGTTGTGAAATGTAAAATATTTTGGACAAATATAACAACAAGCAAGCAGAACTACAAATTCAATCACAACATATGAGCAGCCTAAATTTAGCCGATGAGCCCGAACCCCCCACAGATGTTATAAACAGAGTCATACAAGGCATCACTTCATTTCCCTGTCTGGCCTGTATGGAGTGCCTGCCTTTTGAATGAAATGCCAAATCAGCCCCTCCTGTGTTTGGGTTTTTGCTGGTACCGCCAAGCGAAAGAGCTGATTGTTTTGAATTTAATGTTTATTTTCACAGTCTCCTAAATGTTTCAGAGGTAACTCCTGACGGTAAAAGACTGACAGTCAGAAATCTCTGTTATGCTTTCAGCATCATTTAACTCAAACTGGAGGGTTTATATGCATTCAGTTTGAAGCCTGCAGTCTGATCCTGTCTACTTTAAAAGCTAACTCTTGTAGTCAGGTATATATCATTTTTCAAAGGTCATAAACTCCCTCCATGCCTGACTGAGTGATGCTTCTCGAAGAGGCTTGGATATTTAACCATGGGTATTGAATGGAAATGCTACTTGTATTATGTTATTGAGAGCTTCTTTTACCTTTGCTGTCAAATAAAGAAAGATTTATTCTTAATCTTTGAAAGGTTTTTAAAACTTTGTTCTATGGCTTCTCTTCACATGAATACTTACCTCTCTAAGTTCCTAACATAAATGGTTGGTTTCACTCATTATTGGTTAATTGAACAATGTTATAGCTCCATGTCCACAATTTTCATTTAAATCACAAAAAATGTGTTTTTTTTTTCTCCCAAGGATTTAAAACAGTATTCTTGTTGTTTTCTTTTTTCTGAAATCTTCCCTACACGCTTAGCAAATAACCATATACAGTGGAATTTATCACCGGTTATTGACTACAAAAATGGGAAATGCATGCAGTTGTTGGTGGGCCCTCACATAATTTTGATAGCGTTTGCATATGCAGAAAGAGTACAATAGGACAACAGCATGTACAATAAATGTGACTCAAACTTATCTTCGAAAGCTCAGACCTGGGAAAATTACGGCCTGTAGGTCACATCTGATCTTTTTCGGTGTCCCTGTATGGCCCACGCAAGGTCGATCATGAATTAGAACTTAAATGAAAAAAAGTATTCTGCGCACATGAAAAACTATATTGCTTTATTTTGAAGTGTGACATTTGCATTATTGGACACTCTTGCACGCATGAGCCACTGCGTGAACAGCAACAAGTGACGAAGTTCAACAAATCCAAATCTAAATACAGTGAAATTATTGAGGGCTTTTGTATAAAGTTGTCTCAATTTTTTCAGTTTTTATTACTTTTATGGGAGTATGTTCCTGTTTGACCTACACCATAATTTCATATGTTTTCAAAAATATTCACAAAATATTATTATTGTACTGGTTACCAGTAGCAGCGAATCAAAATGTATAGATAAGTGCATCTTACAGTAGGAAAGAGTTGATATGGGACGTAATTAAGCTAAAATTATCATTGGTGCTGCATGCCTCTGAAATTGTCCACCCCTGGTTCAGCTGGAAATCTTTACTGAAAGCCACTGAGTGAAACAAACTACAGATCCAAGAGGGTGTGTGTTCAGAATAATTATGTTTTAAGAAGTTCATTCATATGTTATTGCAGTCCATTTAAGCTCTGAGTCGTGACGACTTAAGTTGTGGCTCAACTCTGGGTAATATTAAATTAAGGTACCCCTGTTGGGTCATTTCTTCTCCTTTTGAGTGTTTTGGTGAGAAAATCCACTTGGCGCAATACAAGGGTCAACAAAAGCACGGTGAGTTCATCCAGAAAACTGGTGTTGGAAACCCACAGTCAGACTTTTTTTTTAATCTTTTTTTTTTTTTACAGAAAACATACATTCATAAAACAAAATGCTCCAAAGTTATTGGCCACATGTTGGTGGATATTGCGTACTGATGATCCCTGTTATGACCTTGTATTCTTGCACATACAAAACTTAGTGAAACAGCAAGATAAGCACCTGGATTCTCACAGTTTAAAATTATGATGCCATTGCCACTTAGCTGCTATGTGTTCAAGAAACATTGATGTTAACATTTCAGACAATTTCAATAACACAATGACAAAATTGATGCTTCAGCAGCATTTGGATTCTTCCCAAACCTCTGTAATCTATTCTTTGAGTCATGTTAGATACGATCAACATTGATAACGTGCCGAGATGCATGTTGGCCTTAACTTGCGGTTTCCAGGTTTTTGACAGCTCCACAGTTGAATGGCTTTGGACTTATTGCATGGATTTACAGCTTTTGTAATTGAACAAAGAGGAGAAGAGTCATTTTTGTGGATAGTACAAGAGTAAGAAATTAGCACTGTGTTTTTTTAAACTTTTTTACTGACTTTCAATGACCTCCCATTGAAATTGTAATGGGCTCTATACTGCTCCTGGGTATTGTAACAATAAAAAAGAAAAGTTAATTTTCGGTCAAATCCACATCCATCAAGGCCAAAGGTCAACAGATATAACAGCCAGCCTCACAATATCAAAGTGTTATCAAAATCGAAGTAATTGATGCAAATGATCTTTTAATAACTGTAAATTACAACTAAAATAACTATATTTTCTATAAGTACATCTGTACATTTAGCCCTAACTCTTAAACCCTAGTGGTCAACAGTCATCAACACAAATGGTTTGTTCTGTAAACAATCTCTGGAGCCTGGCGTCACTTTTTCTTTTTTCAGTCAGTTTATTCAGTGTGACCAATAAACTACATCCTCTGCCACTTGTTGATTTATGTAACCTCAACAACATTATATCAGTCCTGTTGTTGGTTGATTTAAAGAGACATTTGTCAGCTGAACAATGAGGCCTCTCTGACTTCAGTGTCATTGTTTGTCAGTAGTTCTCTTGCAAAGTAATTACAAGCAACTGGTACCTTGAGTCAGTGATTTTCAGCACATGAAAAAATGCAACTGTGACATGAAAGATATCTTGAGAATATGAAATTAAGCTAACATCGTGGGTAAGGATGCTCTTGCAACAGGCAGTTTAGTACGCAATACTGCACTTTACTGTGCTTTCAAAAATGACAAAAGTGATTTGTCCAGCCAAAACATTTTTTTACATCTGCTTTTGGTATTCTCTTCTAGATGGAAATTTTAAACCTGGGCCATCCCAAAGTTATCAGGTCAGTTTGACCCAGGATGAGTGCAGGGCAGGGTGATGAAGTATGGGCAATCAAGAGTGAAGTATGCTGACTGGCAGCTCCATAAAAGAGACAAATCATGTAATTTTACTGCATCACAAATTATGGTATGTTAATAAAAACAAAAATTGTCTGAATTTACAGCAGGATTTGTTTGAAATAAATAAACGCATCTGAAAAACTGTAGATATTGCATAGTCTTACTCCATCCTTTTTGTCATGCAGTTGTAAAATCAGTATAAAGATCAATAAGGATTTTTTTTGTGGAAAACATCTCTGAAGACACAAATTCTCACACCATTCAGAAATATGTAATAGGAAATGTGGACTCTAACTTTTATTATGGATTTAATGTTAAAAAACGTTTCTATATACATGTATAACATGTCTCTTAACATTAAATGTACGGTAAAAGTTAGAGTCCAAATTTCCTGAGCTAAAAGGACAGATAGGAGAGCTTTATGTGCACTGGGTTAAAGGCCAGAGTCATTGTCAGCCCCTATGAGGTAATTATGTGTTTATGTTTATAGGATGTTGACTTTCCACTCTGTCTCTCTGCTGCACTCCATCTTTCTGCCTAACCCCCCACCCCCTCCCTCTCCTCCTCTCTGTTCTTTGCACAAGTCGTCTCCCTCTGGGAAGAGGTGCCTGGGATGTTGGTTGGGCCATACATCTCTGTCAAAATCTCTATGAATAAATTAACCTTTTAAAGATTAGTCCACTCTAATACCTCAGGGTTTTTTAAACAGAAGAGCGGAGCCTCTACCCCTCCACCCTACTTTACGCCAAGCCTCACCAACTTGGTGTTAATAGTGGAACGAGAACTTAAAGGTACAAAGGGATTTTGTTCATTGACTTAAACAATGATTGACCCAGAATAGTAATATTTTCATATTAGTTGTTTTCTGACTTATCCGGTTGAATTTTTGGTATGCATTTTGATTTATGAATGTGTGTATGGAAAAGTAAAGAAATTCTTTTCTTTTCAATCCAAATGTTTGAACTGCCAAATCTTGAATGTCATACAACAAATGAATCCATTTCAGTTTTACATGACATACTCATATTTCTATGTCATTCACCAGAGGTAAAAACAACACTTTGATCATCCACTCTGTTTTGAGTCAGATTAAACAAGCAACTCATGAAATGTGTTTAGATTCAAACAGTTAATGTTAGTTGTAACGTTTTTTTTTTTTTTTAAGACTCATTCTTTCACAAATGTGTAAGATACATTAATTGACTTTTTTCCCTTGTTCTTCAAGGTTTAAAATTTGGTTGATTGAACAAGAAAAAAAAACTATAAATTTCTTCTACTTGTCTGTTTTACCCTGTCTTTTCATCTGAAGAAGTTGTTTAATCTCTACAATACAACGGGGCAGATAAAAGTTGTAATGTCACAAGGTTGTAGTTGTTGAGAGAAGAGAATATGAAGTTTGAAGTCTTAATTCCAGGCCATGTTTAATCTGAATGCTTTAAAATGATAAAGGAGGATATAAAAATATCAGTGAGGCTCTAAAGTAATTGAAGGGGTTTACTGACTACAACTTAAGTCTTATGAAATAACATTTATTCCTTAAAATTTTGAATTTGATCTTCTAATACAGGGACATTAATTTCATAAGTGATTTTAATCCTTGTGACATTATATGTATATATAAATATATGTGTGTGTGTGTGTGTGCATATGGGGGAAGGTATCCTCATACTTATGACACTATATTTTGGAAACCTTGAACTACAAGACTTTCCTTATAATTATACATTTTTCCTGCATTGCAAAACTATTGTTTGCATTGGCACCCTGCCAGAATGAAAGAGCAGCATTGAAGATCAGTTTGAGAAGAAAATGTCTTGTGTGGTATCAAAAGTTAACTTTGACCAGGAATGATTGCAAAAGCTGGTGCATGGGATTAAACTTTGACATTAGCATTCTCACAAATACCATTTGTATCAGAGGAAGCCAGTTATTATCTTAAGTATGACAAAGTGTCAGCAGTTCACTGGCAGGAAAATATACTTGTGTTTGTAATTTAAAACAAGTACAAAAAGATTTTATAGACAATTTGAATCCTTCAGTTACACAAGCTTTAATGTGTTTCCTACAATCTGTGTCAACACAGCTCTGGGAGAATGTCCAGTTACTTTTGTTGTTCCTCTGCATAAAAATGCCTCTTTGAGACCTGAAGTGAGATCCAGCCAAAAGCAGGGAGCAGTTGGATCTGTCTCTACCTGGCCTTTGAATTGGCCTCAGTTATTTAGATGGAGAGCAACATCTGGAGTTTTTCCAAGAACCCGTAGGCACTCAAACTGAATGGATGTGACTTTGTCTGCTTTTGCAACGTGCCCCGATGTTCACTCTTTTACTGACATTTTGAGTCAGTAATGCCAACTGCTGGGAAGATATTTACTGCTTTCATAGCAGAACAGGACGTTTTGTCGTTGTTTTGGAAATGTGAAAAATTATGTCCTACTAAAAAAGCATATATTTTTTTAACAACCAAACATAACAGTGGTCTCTTGTTGGCAATTGGACCAGACCTTTCTACCTTGGATTTTCAAACAAATCAGGGTAATTATGACGAACAGGTTTTAGGTTGAAATTCCTTGAAAAATAAACCATTCTTGACTGAAAGAATATGACATGTATTGGCTATGTCACTGGTTTAAGGTTTCACTCTCAGGGCAGGCAGAGGCGTCTCTTGGACTTCCTGAGCTCTAACTTGTGCCAACTCATGCACTTGGGGACTAGAGGGCCCCTCCTCCTTTATTTAAAATGGGTAGGGGGGGATCAGCAAGGGAGGGATGACAGACAAAAGTTTTGCCATTCCACCAGTCAATGTAGTCCTCAGTCTCCCCTGTTCGACCTCATCACTCAATCTTCGTTTAGCCCCTGACATGTTTTAGCCAAGCGCTCCTGGCTTAATTTATGTCTATAAAGCTTGGCAAAGAGGAGCTTCCAGTAACAGGCCACTGCCTGAGCCGCTGACCCACACCGCGGCAAAATGGCTAATTTAATTTTGAAGCGGTAATGTCTCTATTACCACGAAAAAAAGAAAAACTCAGCCATCTTGGAAAGTTTGGGGTTACACAGATGTTCTCCCAAATCTGCTTTTTTTCCAACCCATGCATGCAGACAACTTCTGATGAGAGTCAAGAGGGTCATGCTGACCTTTTTCTGTGGATCTGTAACGGCTGACAACATGTGGCCCCCTTATATACGAACACATCCTCTTATAGGGGAGAGGCTAACGCTGCAGAACACCAGCTAATTATCTCCACTGGCCTCCAGACAAGTCTACAGTGCCCTTGAGATTTATGGGCTGAATTCCCACGTCTAATGGTAAAGTAGAAGTTATTAACTTTTCAAAGTAAGGCTGTCTCTTAAAGCCATACATTCATGTCTGCCTTTATTTCTGAGTCTGCACAAGTCTACTTTAACCACTTGATTAACAATAGGTGCTGCTGCTCCGTAGGGCACTATTCAGAACATTTCATGCTTTCAAGCTGCAGACTAGATCACTAAAGACCTTTTTTCTGTGCTACAGACTGATTAAGATATCTTCCAGTATGGACTAAGAGGCAGTTCCTGTTTTTTCTCAGTAGGAGGCCCCAGAGATCACAGAATCCCCTCGTCTCTCACTAAACCCAAGAGCGCAGCCCATCTTTTGGTCCCTTTCCCTGCCTCTTCACTGCCAAACCCACAACAGCAGCAAGAGTCCACATATGGTAATGCTTGATTTGATATAGTGTCATTTTACTTTGCAGCAATGAGTCTATGCATGTTCTCCTCCTCTCTGCAACCCGCCACCACCACCACTAAAAACCTGTGGAGTGTGAAATATGATCCAGGGTCACTACCAGTGCTGTAAAAAATAGAGCAGACTCCTTATTAAATGATTATAACCTGGCACGGGAGCATTATTGATTGTTCCTGAAAAATGTTTCACTCCAAGAGTCAGTTACTGTATACCTAGAAATGAGACAAGGTTTTATGTTTCTTTGAGGGTTAGTTGAAGTATTTTGCACTGTCTGTACCCATTTGCACACTATGCACAAGCTCGGTACAGTACAAAAGTAAATTTTATGCATTAGTCAAAGTCTTTAAATAAATGATCACAATAATGTGTCAGTTCTGAAACAAAAAATAATTTAACTCCAAATGTATATGTGCAAATCTAGTGAAAGTTTAAAATAACATGCTGTTATTTAGGCCCTCTCTTTGTGGCTTTTTTGCCAAATCCACTCTGTGAGCCCTGACTCTTGTGACCCTACATTTATGTGCAGTAGAGGTTGTCTTTTTTATTCTTTATATTTATTTGTCTTGAGAGGACAATAGAGCTTGTAATCTTTCAAAGACTGACTCTGTTCTTTACGTCACTATCATGCAAGCTGTATTGATTATGCCCTTGCTGTCAGCCCTGTTTCATTTGAGAGAGCTTATTTTTTTATGCTTTTAGGCAAATTCTGCAAACTATGAGATTGTGACCGACTGTGAAAGGACTGATTTACATTATTGTTGTCAGCCTGCAAGCAAAAGGCTGAAACTATAATATATGTTGGGAAGAATCCAGGACCCATAGAGGCAACTTTACTGAAGACCAGTGAAGAAAGTGAGAAATTCAGTGTTATGATGTAAGCCATCAGACCTCCAAAATAATAGTGCCAGTTACAATTTCCTGAGATTTCCCAGAAATTTGTTGTTTGAAGCTGCTGGTAGTAAATGACATTGCATGGTCAGGAAAAATGTATTTTCCCTCTTCTTGGGCCGTTAACTGTTGAGAGTGGAAAAAAGGTCCCTACTCCAAGTGGTCAAATAACTGCAGCTTTTTCAGCTTCTGTGTACAGCCCGCCCACAGAGATTTAAGCAAGGGACCAGACAAAACCAAACAAAACAATAGTGGGCAGGCTCAATGGTCTTGTACGCCTTTGCAGAGACTGAGGAGACATATTTTTCTCTGAAAGTATTATCACCAAAGGACCCTGATTCAATTAAAGGGAGAGTTTTATCAAAGAAATACCCTTTTTATTACTTCTACAAAATATATACAGTCAGAATCTATTTCGTTTCTTTCATCATGCTGCAACATGTTTATCCCAAGATTTACTGAGGGCTGAACTGCTCATGAGAAGTAATGATACCAATGATATTATGTGAACTTTTCTATTTGAACCTGGATTTTCAGAGCAACATTTTCCCCTAAAGAATGTGCCAAAGCTAATCCTGTGTGACCACCACAGAAAGGATTTTCACTCTTGAGATGTCATGGGGGAGGCGAACAGAACACCTATCTGTTACCTTTTACAAAGGGAACCAGAGTTTCTCCTAACTGAACAAATGGACCTGTCTGGTGCGAGAGCAGGACAAAGGCATTCTCACTTTCAACACCCACGCCACTGCAGCCCCAGCCCCGACTGCTGCCTAAAGACCAGTAAAACTGTTCAAATGTTTCCTCCGCCCCAGAGTCTGGGCTAGTTCCCCTTAATCTCGCACTAGTTGAGACCTCAAGAGTCTGTCACCTTTCCTGTCACGCTCGGCTGCCTGCAGCCCATTGGCCGGCAGCAGATTTATTTCTCCCTGTCAGGGCCAATAGCGTGGTGATGTGGCTCAGCCCACTGTTTAGTTACAGTGACAAACATGCTGATTAGAGAGGCCCAGATGATGGATGGCTCCTCGCCGGAGAGCGGTCTGAGTTTTTAGCAGGTCATAATGGGCCTGACACTGCACAGCCCCTTTCTCTCTTTCTTTCTCCCTTTCTTTCTGTCCTCTCCAGGCGGACAGACCCCTCCCCCACAGGTCACACTCAAAAGGTCAGGAGTTAACGGGCCAGCCTTTGCGTACTGCCGCCAAATCAAAATGACCCTGTTTGGAGTCATATTTGTGGACACTCCATCATCATCATGGCCACTGCGACACCTCTATTCCCTTCTTCCCCGTGGCCTTTTCTCCTGTGACCACAAGCTCCCATTTGGACATATAGGAGGGTACACAACCCAGTTGGCTTATTTAAACTGCTGAGCTTTCTTACTCACTTTTGTGCTACAGAGCATGTGCACAATGCACACACAGGCACACAAACACAAAATACCTGCTTTAATGCTGGCTTTCTGTAGTATTGAATTTATTTCGCCCAATTGGATTGAACACGTAGCTCACAGAGTGTGTCGAGAAGGGTTTGCTATTGAGTCATGCTTGAGAGACTGTTCTATCTGGAAATATAGGTCTACCACTTAATCCACTCAGAGGTCTGCAGCACTCAGCCCTCTGCTGGAAGCCTGTGCCACTAAAACCACTGGGTTGATTTCACCAAAGAATATCTGAAATAACCTTGACTTAGAGGCCAAGTTTCCTTATTTCTCAGGCACACGCTCACATTTGAGACATGTATCGGTATAATCATCATGATACGTACGTCTTTATGTATGTAAAAGCAAGGACTGCCCATGTGTCATTTAACTTTTTCTTTGAACAGACAATGCAAAGCGAAACCTTTTGTTCTTGAGGTGAAGCTTTAGTTTAAGGTAGCAAAGAAGCAGGTTGGTTTGCAGTAGAGTTGCTTGCTGCGCAGCCTTCAACTTCCAGGGCCAGATGTTTAACCTGACCAGTGATTTTCAATATGCTGCCATTAAGATCGAAAAGAGATGGTTCTGGCCTAGCACTGTGGGGTCCAGGTCCTAGGGGCCACTTTCCCTCTGAACATCAGGATGTAGTGCCTTGAGGCACATTGCATATATATGTGTGTGTCTCTCTCTCTCTCTCTCTCTCTCTCTCTCTCTCTTTCTCTCTCTCTCTCTCTCTCTCTGTATGTGTGTGTGTGTGTGTAACTGGGAGAGTGCAGCAAGACAGCACCTCATTTGTATTCTTTTGGAAACAGATGCTCGGCTGCATTAACGACTTCTAACTAAAACATTCATAAAGTGTTATTGGATTTTTAGCAGTGGGGTTAAGAAGTGTGACCTTGGAGGTCTGAAGGTTGCCAGCTCTTCTCTCTTGTTCCCTCCATCCCAGCCTCCTCCCTTCTCCTTTTTCTCTCTGTTTGGACGCTCCGATGACATCACAGCAGCTCCGCTTCAAATTGGATGCAGAGAGTGAGAAGTTCAGCAGTAGCCCAGGGCACTGAATATTTTTCCATTTATTTTGAGGGGTGGATGGAGGAGTGAAATGGGGGGTGGGGGGTGGGTAGCAGGACATGCAGAAAAAAGGGGCAGAATACATTACAGGTTAAGTAATAAGTAATCAAGATAGTTGCTTCTGTGTGTGTGCATACTCCACTCAATCTCATGGTTAAGTAAACCAATGCTTTGCTTTGGCAGAATCCCCTTTGGCAGTTCTGATGGAAAAAGAGAGAAAGAAGATAAAGTGTGAGCGAGGCGGAGTATCTTTGGTCGCTTTTTTGCTTGTGTTATCATTAACATTAGCATTGATGACGTTGGAATATTTTTTATTTCATTTATTTATACTAGCCTTTACATCTGTTCCATTAAACATTTCCAAAAGAGTAAGCAATAAAAAGAAATGGCCCAATGAACCACTCACTATACATAGAAATGTGTGGGGGAAACAAGTGATCTTTGCGTTTTGTTTGAGAGAAAACACATTTTGTGTCATGCCTGTGAGATATGCCTTATATGAACCAGTTTGTAATTCACAGAAACAGTCTGATGAAGTTAAATCTCTGCCAAAGTATCTGCTTCAAAAAAGACACAACATAAGATCTGTTGTACTTTAGGTATTTGTTGCGTTGAAACAATTTCCAAGTTGTCAAGATTTCATAATGTGTTTAAAAAATGTTGAACTAAACTGTGCTTTATGCCTCGAGTTCTCAAACCTTTAGCCTGTAACCCCCAAATAACTGGAGACTGGCAACCCCCTAGTGTGAGAGATACACTTGTTAATCCACATTTTGTTCACATTTTTGCGAAAATGGATGAAAATTGCATTTGTAATTAGTTATTATTTTTAGAAGGTATTTCACAACTGTAATTGCAACTTACCCCTTAACAGGAAAGAATTTATTTTAAGTTGCATGTACTCATTGCTTGACACACTGGGAAATAAGTCACACTTATTAGCTATGGTGTAAGAAATAATGCGATTTAATGTTCTTTGGTAAACCCTGATACGAATTCCACTGTCTTTTTTCATTACAGTCTAAAGCTGAAAGTTAAGAAAGTTCAAACACAGGCAACATCACATCTCTCCCATTTAAAATAACAATACGAGTCCTCTGCTGACTGGATCCATCTATGTGTACGTGTGTGCACGCATGCACATGTGGTCTATGTAGCTTCTCATGCATGTGTATATGTGGTGGAGAAAGAGGCCCACTGAGAAATCCAGGAAATCCTCGGCCCTTGTCCCATTGCTTTAAAAGATATGTATTTTTCTGTGGGTTCAGTGTGTAACGTGCACTTTACGTGTTAGCGGCTTTCAGTATGGGCCTAGAGGAAAAGCCTTATAGGGAGAAGCCCACGCTGCAACAACCATTTGCTCTATGTATATCACATTACACTGCCTGAATTAAGCTTACACTTATGTTGCAGTTGTGGCTCTAATCAACAGATCATTCTTGACGTTAATGCCACACCTCCAAAATGAACTGCAGTTGCACTGAATGGAGAAAGTTTTGGACTGACTTGGACCGTGTTATCTTTGATCAGTTCTTATTTGCTACTCTGTCACAAGCTCTCCACTATGATATCTGGCAAAATGGATCAGTAAATCAGTTTGAAGGGGTTGGACCCTCGTAACACGGCAAGTGTAATCTAGCAAGAGAGAAAGTGCTAAGCCACCATGAAATAGAGGTTGGGGTTTAATGCCAGGCCCAGTTTGTCTTGTCACCCTGCCAAACCATCTGTATATACCAGAATGAAAGTCAGAACGGTATTTGCTGCACTTCCATCCATCTTTAACTAAAGCGACAAACCAGCAAGAGCGACCTACCAGAGGGACCCCACAGCCTGAGCTGAATCTTGAAATCCATAACAATGAAAAAGCCACTTTCAGTGAACAATCACTGATATATGAATGCTGCAGAGTTACCATGGGGACCAAATATTTTTGACATTACACAGTTGTTGTGCTGTATTTTCTTGGTGGATTCTGGAACAGCTTTCTATTATAATCCTAAAGAGATGTAGCCCAGAGACTGCTCATTAAACTGGCCACCCATGCAATAAACATATTAAATAAACCACAGATTAGAAAAGGCTGTCTTTTTGTTTTACCGCTCTCTCAGCACTGAAATTGTGTTGCCCTGTTTAAGATGGATTTGATGGGCCTTAATAGTGTCTGCCTCTTTTTAATAATGCCCAGTCTACTACGCTAGACTATGCTTTATTGGCCTGTTTGAGTCCGAGCACAGAGCCATTAGCAGGGGCCAAAATAGCCCATAAAAGTTGGGCCAAGTCTAATTATGTGCCAGTCTTATAGTATTAAGTATTTTGGAATGTGTCAACATTGCTTTTCAGTTTATATCTAGCCTTGGTCTTTCGGGTAATTAACATTAAACAGTCAATAACCAGGGAATTTCCTCCTTCAGAGACCTACACTGAGAACTGACCATACCCTAATTTGTACTTCTTAATGGTCCAAGTTTGAACAAAAGAGGAACATTCTTCTCCGGGCTTTCTCACTCGAGGTGGTGAACTTTATTTCACTTTCGTATAACATGCTTGGATGTGGAATGATTAGCATAATTGTTGCATGTTCACATACGGTTGGTATCGAGAATGTAAGAATGGAGCAGAACTGCAAATCAAAGAGGGCTGCATAATCACCATAATTACAATTGAGGATGCAATTACTGATATTATTGCCTTATTAGTGTTGATTCTGTTTTGCCCACTACCTGGAAGTGAACAAAGGAAAGAGAAAAGGAAGAAGTTGCAGTACATGTATGATATAATCCTTCTTTAACTGCTTTCTCTGGTGGCTTTAATGCTTAACCTCCACTGACACAGCTTCCTTTGACTCTTCCGCGAGGTTAATATCTTTAATAAAAGTTAATTTATGGAAAAGCTAACACTCTCCTGGTCTGCCCTAACAATGTAAATTGGACTTCTCGCAGGACGCGGCCTCCCTCTGTATCATTTTTTGGATGACGTGTGAGGAGCAGCAAATTGCTTTCTTATGCTGAATGTTCGTTCTGCAGTCTGCTACATGTTTGCCTGACCGGCTTTGATATAAAATTTCATAGCTGTGGCCTGGGCTTTTGTGAACACTACAACTCCAATAATGTGTGTGTCCAGACCCTCTCATCACCTAGCATACCCATCAGCTTCCCACCTTTCCCTCATGTCAGCCTAATTCTCTACAGACTTCTGTTTTTATTTCTTCTAAATGCCCTTTCAATACAGCTCATTTTAGCACTTAAACAGAGGATCTGTGGCTTTGTATGTCTGTGACGCTGTATGTAAACCACAGTGAATGTTTTTTTTCAACATAAATTTGCCTTTGTATTCAAAGACTGGAGCGAGATGACTCAGTGCCATTTCTTGCATCCCATAGACCACGGTGACCATATTTCGAAAACTCAAAAATGGGACCCCCTAACTAACCTCTAAGAGATACAGCAAAATATACAAAGACACTCAAAGATAACAAAGTAGCCTCATAACCCATACACGTATTTAGAACACACCTAATAATGTAAACATAAATAATGTATAGAAGCCCATTTCCACCAGTTAAATATATAAAAATGGAAAAACTGGCTTTGTTAGGATGTTTTTTTTGCTCATATTTAGTCAATATTTTGAGATAGTAAGACATTTAACAAGATAAATAGTTGAAATTCCAATATTTTGTTTCAAAATTTGACTTTTTTCTTAAAATTTGGCTCAATATGGGCCAAAAAAAAAAACGTATCCAAAAGCCAAGTTTTCATTTTCATTCATTTTTTTGACTAATGGAAATTGGCTTCCATAATAATCCTTCACCACATGATTCAAAAAGGAAAATACATTTATGTCTTTATTGATAGAATATAAATAATGCCTCAAAACCATATTGAAAGTTGAAATAAGATTCAGAGGCATTTATATTCCCAGCTGAAGCAAGACGTCAGAGCGTGTGTTCCTGCATGCTCAACATCTTGAGGTTGATGCATCAGAATAAGGCCAGTAGCACAGTGCAGAAACCTGGAAATTTCAGGGATTTTTATAAAATCCCCCCAGACACGATTTTACAACCAAAAAGGGGGATATGTCTGGGCAAAAGAGGACGTATGGTCACCCTAACATAGATTCCCCAAGAAAGAGGATTAGGTAGAGTGTTCAAGCATGTCTCTTTGTGAAAAATACACACAATACAGAATATACTCTTTGTATGTGATATAATGACTGATAAGTGTATGAATGAGTATACCAAGCTTATTAAATTTTCTGCGTATCCGTGTGTGTACAGACAGATGTGCATGGGAGCGGAAAGGGAGCATACCTTGCACGCAGCCACAGTCAAGGCCTCGGGCCATGTTTGCACTGGGTGACAATAACCCCTTTTATTCTGCTTCTGCCTTCACCAATGTTTTGATTTCTACTTAAAGTTTTATGTCAGTGCCCTCCCTCAAGGGTGCCATTACCTTGTATGCTAATAGAGCTATGCATATTCTATTACTGCTGTCAGGGCAAGATAAGGGACACATTCAGCAAAGGAGCACTTAGGGGCCAATGAACCCAGCGAGGGGTCCTGCTGCTCCTGCATTATCAGTCATCTTCACATGTGAATGGAGCTGGCTTATGGGCCCTCTCTTCTCTCTCCCTCTCTCTCTCTCTCTCTTTGCAGTAATGACTAAGGACTGTCTTCCGTAATAATCAGTCACCGGGAAACCGCCCGATCCCTATCTTACACACACCCACACACAGGCTGAAAACACACACACACACACACATGCACACATTGAAACCATGCACAGCTGCAGGCTCAATCCAAGCCGACCACAAAGAATTCAAGAGCAGGGCAATAACACTAACACTGTCACACGGAGACAAACATGTCTCATTTGGGGTCAGTTTGGATGGGGCTAAGTAGGTCTTTATTTTCAGACTGACTGAAGTCTTCTCTCCCGCATAATGGTAATGAAGCCATATGGTATGTGGAATTGGATTACTAACAAATGTTCCATACCACCATCTTTCCCCTGGCTTTCTTTTTTTCCTCACAACCCCCCTCTTCTCTCACTCTATCTCTCCCCTCTCTCGCTCTCTCCTTCCCTCCTCTCTCCCCTGTGTCGCTGTCCCCCAATAAAGCAGCCATTTCAAATTGGAACAGCATGTTGTCTAGAAGTGCGCACCTCATTTATAAGATTAAATTAAAAGCCAGCCATGCTCAGATGGCATTTTGTGATGATGAGGAGAAGGAGGAAGGTTAAGGGTGGAGGGGACTGTTTCAGCTGCACACAATCATCTTCCTGTCATGTGATTTGCTGGTTCCTGGTGGTGACACCTTCTTCCCGTCACCTGCTATGATGTGTCAAATGCCACACCTATAGGACCCTAAAGCTTATGTATCCTGGGTAATGACTCTTGCAGTTTTTTTCTGTCAGTTTAACCATACTTTCAGAAAACTTATGGAAGCCTTTTTAACACGTGCTAAAAAGTAGCTTAACATGGTTACAGGTTTGTGCCTTGTCACAGACACAGTGAAATGATATATCACACTCTGAGCTCAAAAGGCCTTGCAAATTGTGCTCTTTAAATGGGAGAAAATCTCATTCTGCTCTCTACCCAAAAACAGATGAACTTTTATTGAAAACGTGGAAGCGATTAGTTTAAGGGGCGTCTTTTAGTGTAATTCCCAAACGAAACGAGCAGACTTTGTATTTATGAAGCCCGTAGCACAAAGAAGGGAGCTCTTAATGAGGCAATTAAGCAGAGGGGTCGAGAGACTTTGATCTAGAGTGCAGTGATTTTTACAAAAACATCGCACAGTGATAGATACTCATAACTCAGAGGCCTTAATTGTGCTTAATTTGTTTGGAATAGGAATGTGCTTTCAATTAGACTGTGGATTTGGGCCCGTGTGTTTAAAGGAGGCTGTCAGGGAAAATTAAGAAGCAGTTTGGTTCCCCTCCTGTGTTACTGTTTTTTATCACAGCCTGAGAGAGAGACAGGGCAAGCAGACAGACGGATGAGAAGACCAAACAGAAGGTAGAAAGAGGTAATTAGGCAACAAAAACAGACTCGGCAGAAGAAGCCATGGATGGATGGGCTGTTGAACCAAGCAAAGGAAGGAACTAATGTGTGTGTTTGTGTGTGTCTGTTCTATGTGTTGATGTTTGGTTCACCAATATGTGCTTATGCTACCACAAGAAAAAAGTATCACCAAGACAACTTTTTTAGATTTATGTCTCATTATGCTGTAATGAGCATTATGCCAAATGCACAGTATGCATTAAGAACTTTTTTTTTGCAGAGTATTAAGTGTAAATGGCATGACTGGTGGGCTACATTTGTTGGTTCCCCTCTATGTTCTAATGATCACACATAGGCCAAGCACATGCCTGTCGATTGCAAAATATAGAGTAATCATTTGAAGACAGAAAACATAGTACATAGCAAATATGCCATAAATGGCATCTTGATTATGAAATGAACATGCAGATATTTAAAATGGAGATTTGTTGTCAAAGAAGTATTTTAGAATGACAAAAATATCTGGAAAAAAAAGTAGTGTCTTTAAATCCTATATTTCATCCCTCTGTTGTTTTAAACCTGTTGACTTCAGCTGACTGGGCATGGGGTCATTACTCTGTTGTTGTGACTAATTGGCATAAAACTGTTGAACCTGATCTTACCTTTGTTGTAGTTAATAACTATGTGGGCAAGAATAGTGAACCGAACTTTTTCTTTGTTCTTTATATTGTGAAATCCACCCATCTGATCATAAATGCTGCAACATAATAACAATGCACTTTTTTCTTTTAGTTCAACAGCAGCTCAAGTTTCTGAAGTGAGTATCAGCAAGTTTTTCCAATACATCACAGGATTAGTTTGTATTTTTACATTTTCTTTCTATAATTCATTCTAAAGAAAGAAAGGGGGGTGTTACTTTACCACCAATTTACACAACTGAGTGGGAAAGTTACAAAACGTTCAACATACTACGTAGCCAGAACATTACACATATATTTTTGTGGCAATTTCTTTTCTCCAATAATAACACCCTTGTTTACTTGTAAGACAAAAACTTACATGTGCAAGTTGCCCTCACCACATACTGTAGGAGTTGGCCTTCTTTGAGTAAACCTTGTTTGTGGGTACATGATCTGGTGCTTGATCATCATTTGTATGATCACTGATCATGTTAGTGGGTGGAATATATGACAAGACAGCATCTTGTCTCTGCATGAGGCAAGCATAAGGATTTCAGCAACTTTGACAAGAACAAACCCAATTTCTGTGTCTACAAATACACAACTCTTGCAGGATTTTCCTGGTCTGCTGTGGTCCAAGGACAAAACAATTGGTGTTCATAGGTGATCAAGTGCAGAGGCTGACATTTCTAATCCAGTTCAACAAAAGAGCCATTGGTTCTTGATCTGCTGAAAAAGTTCAAGCTGGATCTGATAGGATGACGTCACATTTTGTTTTGCAGTTTATTTCGTAGACCAGTCAGAGTGCCCAGCTGGATTCTGAGCCTCCCAACAAGCAGGAGCTCTACCCATGCACACAGCTCTGGGGACAGAAAAGGAGCAGAGGGGAGACATTACTTTACTGGTTTTACACCCACACACAGTCACAGCCGCAGCCACGACCAGAAGTACATATGAAGAGCACATGTGGATTAGAACTGGACCACAGAGTAATGGAAGAAGTTAATCTGGAAGAACACTGTGGAATTGTCTCCAAAGTAAAGCATTTATAAGACAATCAAATCTGATCTCTGGTGACCCCACATTGTGTCTTATGAGACTTTTATGATCTGTTACTAACATAATGGAGTCAGATATGACAGCATGTGAGTACATTTATATGCACATGTTGATTGATGATGAAATTAGCATAATTTCTAACAATAACATCATGGGATTCCCAAGAAAGTCATACATCCAGAAATACATTCATACACCCTAGGCTCTTAACCACAGTTCATCTACGTCAATACCTACTCAATGGCACTGCAGCAATTTACAGGTCTTCCGGCTTTTTTCCAACAAGTGTCAGCTAGTTAAGGAGATAAATGGGTGTCCTCTGGTTGATCTATCTCTCTTGACCTGAATTGTGTGTGTGTGTGTGTGTGTGTGTGACTGTCTGATTGAGACAGTAAAGGATCGAGGCAGAGAGAGAGCTGAGAGTGTGCTCTGTGCAGACAGGCAGATGGTCTCTCTCGCTGTCTCCTGAGGTCTTCCACTTCACACCCCATTACACCCGCCTCTTGCCATCAGCTTGTTGTCTGTCATTCACCGAGCTCTAACATCCTATTCCTCTCTCTCTCTCTCTCTGCCATTCCCCCTCTCCCTCTGTCACTCGCTCTTCCTCATCGCTCCATGCTTGTCTGCTTTGTTGGCTACATGTCAAGTGTCAGGTGCAATCTAAACTGACAGATCCGCTGTGGCGTGTGTGTGGGTGTAAAACCAGTAAAGTGATGTCTCCCCTTTGCTCCTTTTCTGTCCCCAGAGCTGTGCATGGGTAGGGCTCCTGCTTGTTGAGCGGCCAGTAAGTCCTTAGTGGTCTCTGAGGAGCCTTTGGGGTGAAATCCCCCTGCAAAGACACTTGCAGCCACTTACAGCCACTAGGGACAGAACCTCTACTGATCCCACTGTTATACCTCGACATTAGAAAGAGGCAGGCTGTGTCACAGACTATTCATGGACTGAAGTCTCTTTTCTTTGGCAGATAGAAATGCTGAGTCTATAACAAACTGGATTAGTCACTGAATACTTTAATTGTGCAGGAAAATCATTAAAATAAATACTCAACATGTATGAAAAAATTGGTAGAACTTTTGAAACTTTAAGTCTTGGCACAAGTCACATTAGTAAAAACATCTGAATCCAGAAATGTGGGTTTAGGCCTCCATGGATTACAGCTGGTTGCCTTGCTCATTGGGACAGCTGTGGCTCAAAGGTATAGCTGTTGTCCCTGAGTCAGATGGTTAAGGTTTTTTTACTCTTTTTAGTTTGAGCTTAAACCTGCCAGCAGCGCAAGAGAGGTATTGCTGCTTGCACCATACTATTCACTTGTGCCCACAGCGCACTTGTAGGTGTGGCAAGAAAATCTTGGTGTCCTGAACATATTGCATAAGAATGGTAGGAATGAAAGGTCATGAAAGATCAGACCTTTGATTAAACTTCTTTCCATTTATTAGATTTCAGTCACTGGAAAGAATCACCGTATGCTGAAGATTTGCCAGCAAAGCAAAATGGCCTGGGCTGTTTCCTGCTTCTTTCTCTACTGGCTTTGTTGTGGAGGTAAACCTGGCCTCGCAGAAGAAAGAGCCTTTAATTAGCTGGAATAATAGCCATGCATGTGTGGACCTAATCCCTCTGACCAGCACTATTCCGTTAATGGTTTCCTTGTCACTCATCGGGCACTGAATAAAAGCGCGCTCTGCTTTTCACTCCCAACACCTTTCTTTCTGCTCCCTCCCTCAGCTCCTACATCCAAGCATCCTTCTTCCTGCTGACCACTGCAGACCTATCTTTTATCCTTTCAGTCCGTCTCTTGTCCTTTGATCCGTAATGAATCTGTTCTGTGAGCTTCTCCTGTCTGAACGACAAAACAAGCTACTCACTGTAATCATGTTAGCGCAAATACTTCTCTTTTATGATTTATGTCCAAATAGAAATAGAGTTTTAGACTCATCAAGTTTCTCTGTTTGTAAGCAGTAGAAGATCTGTTTTGAAATTAAATTGAAGGTCACATCTGAAAACACAAGTGTGTAAAGTGTAGGCTAATACCTCTTGATCAAGGGGTAATCTAATTCAGAATCCTGCTGCCAGATTTCAAGGCAATTTTCAAGATAATATAAGTTTACTCACCTTTGGGAACCTTCACCTTTATTATTTTGCATTTTATAAGACATAAAAGGATCCTTTTTCTCATTACCTTTCATAAGTAATTTGTCAACTGTTTGCTTGCAGTCCATATGTTATCCTCTGGTAGCAGAGGTGATACTACAGAGGCAGCATTGTTGAGTTTTAAGATGTAAATTAATGAGTGCTGGGGATTCTTTAGGCTAAATATATACAGTTGTGCTCATAAGTTTCAATACCCTGGAAGAATTTTTGATGTGTTGTCCATTTTTCAGAGATTATGAATGATAACACAATTCTTAGTCTTCCACTTAGTGGTTTGGTAAAGCCGTTTATTAGCAAAAACTGTGTTTACTCTTTTTAAATCATAATGACAACAAAATGACCCTGATAAAAAGTTTAAATAGTCTGGCGATTTTGGCCTGATAACATGCACACAAGTTGACACAAATGGGTTTGAATGGTAGGTAAAGGTATGATCTTCACCTGTGATCTATTTGTTGTAATCAGTATGTGTGTATAAAAGGTCAGTGAATTTCTGAGCTCCTGAAGGACGCTTGTATCTGTCATCCAGTGCTGCACTTACATTTCTGGATTCTGAGTCATGGGGAAAGATGCAAAATAAGGAGACACTTAAAGAAAAATTGCTGCATGGTTAAAGGAGAAGAAGAAAGCCATTTCTACACAAATGCCAAAAATTTTCACACTTGCAGCACGTCAAACAGCACAGAGACAAGCCTCAATACCACTGAGACAAAGTTATTTAGGGTGATGAGACAAAAACTGAACTTTTTTGTCAACAGCCTGAAACATCACATCACATTTGCTAATGAAGAAGTCAACAAGGCCTATGCTCAAAGATACACCATTTCTACTGTGAAACACGGAGGTGGATCACTGATGTTTTGGGGATGTGTGAGCTACAAAGGCACAAAAAATTGGTCAACATTGATGGAAGGATGAATGCAACATGTTATCAGAAAATACTGGAGGAAAATTAGCACTCATCAGCCTGGTAGCAGCACTTGGACGTTCCAACATGACTTTGATCCAAAACACAAGTTGACCTGCCACTAGCTATAGCAGAATAAAGTGAAGGTTCCGGAGTGGCCATCTAAGTCTCTTGACCTCAATATCATTGAGCTACTCTGGAGAGATCTCAAACCTGAAGTTCATTCAAGGGAGCCCAAGAATTTACAGGAACTGGAGGCTCTCTGCCAAGAAGAATGGGCAGTTTTACCATCTGAGAAAATAAAGGCCCTCATCCACAATGACCACAAAAGATTTCAAGTTGTCATTGATGTTAAAGGGGGGCTATGTAGTATACTACAGAAGTATTAAAAATTGGGGTATGTAAACTTTTGGTCAGGGTCATTTTGGAAGTTTCTGTTGTCATTAGGATTTAAGAAAAGTAAACACCGTTGTTTGTTGATAAATGGCTTTACCAAACCACTAACCATGAGTGAAAGAGAGGTTTCTGTATTGTCATTCATAATCTCTGGAAAAAGGCCAAGAAATCATAAACTCTGCCAGGATATGTAAACTTATGAGCAAAACTGTATATCCAAAGAGCTTTAATAAGTGTTGGTGCTTCTTGAGGTCAAATATATCCCTGCAACAGAGGGAAAAGAACAAAGCTGAACAACATCAGACCAGAATCAGTATTTAGCCAGAATGTCCTTCCCTCTGTGTTTTTGTCTCTCTGTGGGTGTATTTTTCTTCTACTTCTGGATGCCAGAAGGCAAACAGGCACAGGTCTAACATTAAAGAAAAACAACAGCAGCAATAGATGTCTACCTCTTGTAGAGTAAAGACACTTTCCCCTGCAGTTCTGAGGGCCTGGTATAAATCTTTTATATTATAAATCAATAAATAGTTAATACAATAATAGGAATCTTTATAAATATTTAAGAGGATGGAGAGGTAGTGCGAGAAATCTAGAGGCGCTGGGTGGAATACTGAGCACACACAGTAACACTGGGGCATATGTGCACTTGTAGGGATTGAAAAAGCAGAACATAGTCTATAAACTCCCCTTGTATTACCATTCAGACATAAGCTGATCTATACACATGTATATGTAGAAGCCATTTGGGTCATAAAAGACATGGCATAAGCTGTTTTAAGTGAAACTGACAACATGTTTCATTGAGTCTCATATCAAGGGCAATAATTATCGAGCTGTACTGCTTTTTGCAAACACAGCAACTTAGGTTTCTTATTGTCAAATTATGAGAAAACAAACACTCTTAAAATCCACAAATAAACTGTGTACCATAACCAAGTGAAAGTAAACAGGGTAGACACCTTTTCATAACATCTCTTTTCCCCCTTTCTGCCTGTTTATCCACCCATCCCTCTATCTCTCTGACAGCCCAAACATCATTCCCCATCTCTGCTGGGAGTTAATTTGCAAGAACATTCCCACTGCACACTGTGATCACCTAGTGAATACCCCCATAATTCTCTCTGCCTCTGCCTCTCCCTCTCATCCAGCCATGGAAATGACACCGAGGAGCTGACAGTTCAATTTACCCGTAACGGATGGCAGCTATCACAGCGGCACCCGTGCACCAGCCCTTTCCTGTTGACTTTTATTTTTACCTGCCAAGAGAAAGATGCTGCCGAGGCGCGTCCCGCCATTCACCCCTCCAGACGTTAGAGGCGGCTCCTCTCCTCATCATCACTGCTGGTCCTCAGGGGAGAGATGTTGCCACTTGTTTATGTGACCCTGTCAGTGCACCCCTGCACATACACGTTCTGTTCCCCTGAGTACTTACCAAGCAAATTATTCTTCCATTTCCGCCCCTCCTCATCTCATCTCATCTCCCTGTTCTTCATAACATAATGGAGGAGTTATTGATCTATATCTTTGGTCATGATGCCTCTCAGCTTGTTGTCATTAGCCCCTCAGTGTGCCTTTGATATACTCTCCCTCCGCCTCTCTTCCTCTAAATGATTTTCTCCTTCCTCTTGCCTCTTTGCCATTATCCAGTGCCGCTTTACACAAATCCACCTGGTCATTAGATCCATCAAAAGCTAATGATCATCATCTTTTTTCCTTTACTCCTGTCATTTTTTTCCGTATTCCTCCCTATGGCTCACTTTAGCCCTCGCATAGTCACACATTCTGATGTGAATACAACATTTGCTTATGCCCACATACAGTATTCTTTACATGTAGAGTTTTAATACTGACCACGAAGGAAAAACACACACTCCTCACAAGTGTTGCAGTGATGTATCAAAAATACTGAAGTCTTACTTAAAATGGTCAAACAACTTGATGTTTCCTTCTGCTTGATAAAAAGCAATATTTACAGAATATTTTTAGATTAACCCACAGTTAAAATTATCTGCAGTCCTTTTTTGTCCTTTATAGTTTTAGTTTACAACAACCATTAAAAAACTTTTGGCCAATCAGAAATAAGTATGACATTGTTCCTAGAGTCTAAATCTGTACACATTTTACTCTCATCACTTTTACTTGTGAATCCAGATCCTTTTAACTATGAAAATTTGCCATGATGCAGTTCTTCTGTGCTGATCTATCAAAGCAGGAGAGATGATTACACACAGATAAAAATATTAAGATAGAGGAATGTACCATAGTCTGAGCCAAGAAACCAAAAACTCAGATAGTTATAACTTCTTTCTAGGACTTCAGAAATAGTTGGAATGAACTCACACGTTTGCCTTCAAACTGCAATCTTGAAATATGATGCCAATGTAGAAGTGATTAAAAACTGCCGTTCATTGAGTCACTGCTCAGAGGTTACGTACACAGCCATTCAAAAAGTCACTATTGATGACAAAAATGTTTATTTTTCTTCAAGCTCAAAAACATTTTTGGTTTTCACAGCTAATGTGTCAATATGCACACACTGTTTATGGAGTGAATTATTTTGTTACTTGTTATTTATAAAATAACTATCAACAAAAAGGCTAAAAGCTTGCCTCAATCGTGCCTCCTGCCTCTTGCATGGTCAGCTGTATAAGTTAACTCAGTACCTCCAACATGGTAACAGTGGACAAAAACCTTCAAACTCTGCATACCGTCACGTGACCCATCTGTCATGTGACAGTAATCCATTCACTGAATGGTCTACTGTTGAACTCAATCATTTCTGATGGTTTAGAATTTGTCCTAAGTATGGAAAATCACACTACATATCTTTTCATACATAATGCCAAATTGAATTTCTAAATTGGTTCTTCCTGAGGTTTCTGCCAGATAAAAGGATTTTTCCTTTGCCATCGTAACTTGCTAAATGCTGCTAAGTGCTGGTGGGTAGAGAATGAGATAAGACTTCTTATCTTCCTTTAATGTAGGGTCTCTGTTGATAAGAATTTCATTGAACTTAATACAATTTTATCTTATGTTAAAAAGCCTTGATTGAACGATTGGTTGATTGATTGATAATTTGAGGTTTTGACACAGAGCTGCCAAAGATATCAGCAGAAAAAAAATATCAGCGGTAAAGATAGACTAATGTGGCAGTGGCTCATAGTATAGTATATTGGCATCCAGTCGCTGTATATATCACTGCGCGCCAACAATACGTTTTTCTTTTCTCATCTTACTTACCAAAAAAACAAACAAAACAAAACACAACTAAAACCAAAAGAAACAGACATTTTCTCATCAGTGATTTTTTTAATCAATGATGTATGTTTTGCCGATCATCATTTTGTAACAAAAAAAAATTAGAAAAGACTGGCAAACATATTTCATCATAACTTTTGTTAAACAAATGAACAATGACACAAAAACTACGCAAAAACATCTGTCTGCTGCGTCTATGTCCCAAGGAGACGTTCCACCACCCTGTCATAGCTGTCAGCCCTAGAGGACAACTCCTCGGGACACTCATTACCCTCCTGTCTCCTTCATAATAATGAGCTACACTCATAATAAAACAATTACAGACAGGGGACCAATTCACATTTACTCCTATTCCCCCTCCACAACCCCTGCCATCGTTCTGTCTACTCTCTCTGATAGACGTTGACATTTCTGGTCTATAATCTTAGTTGGGTGTTCCTCGTGCCTGAGTTGTCGCTTTAACATCCCCAGAACTTGCCCGACAGATAAATGATGAGACAGAGACACATCGCTCATTTGTAACATTAACCAGGCAGTCAGGGTGCTTCCCCTCCCCTTAGTGCCTACTAAATGAGCTTGTCAGTCCCTCTGATGATGCATGAATGTCATAATGGGGAATCTGTGAGCACTGCTTTGTCATTGAGCAAAGGTCGAGGCCTGTGGAAAGACTAAGGAGTATGTGTTTTTTTTTTTTTTTCTTGAGTTCAAGTTTTGTGTCTGTATTCTTCCTCTCTATTCTGTTCTCTGCTGCCAGCTGAGGGTAAATTGGTTCCAAGCTAACCTGAGTTCTTCTGTTCTTGACAAGCAGATACAAAACCCTGTAGATTTTTATTGCAATGCATAATCAAAGGCAAGGCTTCCCTGCATCCAGAAGTCCAATTTAAGTGCTGGCACTGAGTCGATACAAAGGTGGGCACACAGGGGTACACAGGTTTCTTTCTGCAATTTGATCTAATCAGGCTCTGATTCAGATTCAGTCAGGACACCATGTGAGAAAAGCTTCGAGCAGCTTTCCAATCAGCCGACCAACAGCGACAAGGGACATCCAGCGCTTCTGGAGGAGACCCATAATCACTGAAAGAGAATGGGAACTTTTTGGGCTAACAAGGCCTTTTTCTTCCACCTGCAGGGTGGTCTTGACACTTGTAAGGTCTACCTCAGTGGAGTGATTCAGGAAATAACATTGTTTTATGGTGCATAGGATATTTTTGGCTATCAGTTTAAATTTGGTGGTGCTTTTAGATGTTACAACCCAAGATATCTGGAAATTCATCCTTAATATCATTTTTCCGGTGACATCAACAGCATTTTCTCAATTTCTTTGTGTATCCTTATCACTAATGTGCATGAACGATGACAGATTTTTTAATAAAGGCGGCAGAAATTAATGTTTTCTCTCGTTCAGAAATACACCAGTGAATCATTGATTGTTATGAAGCCTTTGGTAGACTTCATAACAAGTCTACCAAAGGCTTCGTTAATGAAATAAATAAATAATTTGCCCTTCCTATGAAGATAAAGTATAGCAATTAAAAAACACCTCTTCAAATTAGTTTGGTAAAAGAAAAAAAATGTTTAGTTAAGCTAAATGAAAGGATGTTTAATTGTTGCATGAGACTAAGTTATTCTGTTTAATTTCAAGTATTAAAAAAAGCTGAAGGTGAACTCGTGAGCTGTATATTCAAGAGAAATCCTTTTTCTGTGCCCTTGTCACACTTCAAGATCTTATTGACTATATAGAACAAAGTGCACAAGCAACACCATATTGGTGTTGATAAAGTGAAACATCAGAGATTTTATTGTTTTCGAAAAGGATTAGATACACCATGAAGTGCTGATATGTCACACTGAGGGCATAACGACGCCAACAAAAAGTTTTCTATAGAAATAATCCTTCATAATAATCACTCAGAATAATGTTTGTCATATGTTTTAGCTTTTGATTACAAATAGCCAGCATCACGTGTTTGAGGTGAAGTTAAACATTGCTGCCTTCTTTGTTTGACTCATTGTTTTGTGACTCTGATCTTTTTGACATTTTAGTTCACAGATATATAAAATAATGTCAATATAACTAGTTTTACTTTGAATAAATTTATATGGTCTTCTATTATACAGCTCAGTAGACATACAATACTCACTGCATGTGTGTTGAATATTGTACATATGTGGTATACAAGGTTATTATCAGCCCGAGTGCTAAAGAAGTCCCCACTCAGCACCTAGGGAGGATTGAACTGCAGCTACAGCACAAGAGAGAGCGAGAGAGAGAAAGAAGGCAGGACAAAGTGACTTTTCAGCAGATTTTGGGCAAACCATTTCTTCCTCTGCCTCTTCTGTCAGCTCTGTTTAAACATTACAGCCTGTGCGTCCTGAACAGAAGGCCATTTGAATCTTTAAGCAGAAGAAGAAGAAGGAATGCATCACCAAAAAAGCCATGGTTAATGTTTAAAGAGAAAATAATGGAAATGCAATGTCGGGATAACACCAGAGAGATTCAAAAATGTGTTTTATTACTGAGGAATCTGAGTAAATAATATATTAGATGTGCATGTTTTACATCATTGTGAATACTGAAACAGCAGAATAGGTGGAATGCATACAAGGTGGTGACAGTCTGTAGATTTCTGCACTGACATGTAAACAAACAGGCAAACAAGATGTTTTAATGGATGGCTAAGATGTTTTATAATGGATGTGAGACTTTATGTGCATGAATTTCTTGACAAAAGAACTGTGACAGGTTTGCTTGCATTTGTTTGAGCAACAACTTTTCACTTTCCTTGATGTCTCACATAGGTGAGCTTTCTCTTCTGTGCACATTGCGTGAGGAATGCAGGAATGCATACTTTCATTCTAACAACAGCATCTTGAAGTATTTTTTTTCTGAGCATCATTTATATTTTAAGTTTAACTTACGGTGACTTTTGGTCTTTTTTCTGTCTGTATGTTGTGTTGGCTCTTCTCCAAGCAAAACACTTTGTTGATACTCATGCACATAAAGTCTCCAACAGCACTGTCTGTGAAGTGTGATTAGGAAGGTCAGAGCACTCCAGCTGCCTCGAGGAAAGCACTAAAGCCATTCAAGCCTGTTTTAGTGTCCAGACACCCTGATACTCACACAGAGCTTAATTATGACCTGTGGCAGTGAAACTGAGTACAGGCCTCTGGTTTCATGGTGGCCTTGGCCTTATATTGTGCCAAAATATCTCAGCGCTCAATACATTTGCAACTGAATAGCCACATCTTCAGTTCTTTGGTTCAAGCTTAAGGCCTGCTAAAAGTCATATGTTAAATAGGAGGGGAGCATTCCTTATATCTATATTCAAATTCACAGTCATATTTGATCACCAATGCAAAACATTTGTGTCCCAGTAAATAAGACTGAAACAGAAAGCAAAGAAGAGAAACAGGTATGCAGAGTCAAAATAGCCTTGACTGAAGTTAAAGCCCCTGACACTAGGGGGAGCAAGTCTCCCACATTCATGAGCTGCAGTAACTGTTGTGACAGAGTGGTGAACAGAGGACTGTTACACGAGGACAGGGTTAGAGGACACCACTGAATTCAGTGTGACAACTAGAAAATTCATAAAAGTTTATCATCTGTATGATTTATTGTCTTTTCACTGTCTGAACTCTGAATTGTTCATTTTCTTATTTGTAAAAAGCACTGCTACACAACACACACACAGGAATTATTTCATTACAAATATGCTCCAAGTGTGCCCCATATTGGTTTCGCTCAAAGCAGCCGCAGTGCCTAAAAAGTCCCAGTGAAACTCTACAGGATGTTAAATGCTGACCCAGGGAGAAAACAGGCGTTAGCTTTGGCTGCGGGTGTTTTAACTCTCACCAGTCAGGGCTAAAAATAATCCCTGCTATCCAGGAACATGGAAAGAAGGGGAGGTGCATGAAAACCAAGGCAACTACAAAACGGTGTCATTAGTTTTTATAGTTTGCTAAGGAAACACTAATAAGCCGTAGCTGGTAAACCATACCTGTAATTAGATGAGAGTTGAGGTAGGGCAAGCTATTTATTTGTAAGCTATGTAATGCTAGCTCGTGGCTTGGGTTCCCACACCTTTACTGGGACGGTTAAGGATGCTTGTGGTAATTCTTTTTAGAAGAAGACATACTTACTACTTTTTAAGTAGTTTGAACTTTTCCTGGTCGGCACAGTCGAAGGAATTTTCTTCAAATTACTTCACAAGTATAAAACCTAGGGGTTTCAAGGCATCGAGTAGCTGCTTTGGCATTCTTTTCTTCTTTAATGTAATTTAATGTAAGCTTAAAACGGCACAGACGCAGACTTGTTTCACATGTGCTGAGTAACTTGATAATATGAAAAAAGTTTCAAGGAAATCCCAAACCCTTCCAAACCTGGGAAGTGAGGTGAACAGAAAGTATGCATGTTTTTGGAAGGACTTCCCTTGAGCCTCTGATCAGCATGTGGGAGTGATTAGAGTGGGAAGTAAAAGGTGAGCTCAGGTGGACTTAGTCTATTATTCTCTTTTTCTGTAACTCTCTTTCTCTTGCCCTATTGTTACCCCCCAACAGCCCTTCACACGTCCCCACGGGAGCCATTATGTAAAATTAGCCCCGTGTTCTGAAAGGGAGTGTGTTGGATGCACATGCTGGAGTGCTTTACCTGTGGCATTTGATCAAATCTGGCTAATTGAGGACGATCCAAAACATGGATAGGGTGCAGGGCCAAACATATTTTCATCAGATGCTCTGGCAGTGGTTCTCACTCTGCTTCCAGTCTTCCCTGTTCTATTTGGAACATTAGCACCCTGACCTAAACTTGAGCTGTGCTCAGTATGACCTTTCTGAACATATCTGGAGGTTCATGACCTCCTGTGAACTTTTGTAGTGGTGTATCTCACTCGTGTAATGTTATTTTAAAGTTGCATCGCTTTGAGCCTCTTTATCTGCCCCTCTTTGTCCCTCTGTTTGGTTGTACATTTATTTGCTCAGTGCCTGATCAGGTTCAATGGAGCGTGTGAAGGACGTGTCATGAGCTTGAACAGAAGCCACTATCTGCGGCACTTCAAAGCTACAAGTTACCTATACACCCTGAGGAGACAGTAGCTCTAGGGGACTTTTGTTATTGGCTCCAGTAGTTCTGCCATCATCCAGTCTTTTTTGGTTTGACCTCCTCTTAAATCTCTCACTGATCCAAAAGATATGACTGCTTCAGACTGGGCCAGAGCTTGAATCTTGCACACATGGGTGAGTTTGTTCTGCATTTCCTGCCTGTTGATCTCTAAAATGCTAAGTTCTGGTGACTCAGATGTTCATCCTTGCCTTTGATAGATTTCCAGGTGACTGGAGTCACTGCTCGGGTCTGAAGAATCGTTTAAGGGCAGTATCCCACAACCAGACTACTAAATCTTCCTTGTATTATAGAGATGCAGCAGCTCGCTCAGGAAGAAAAATGTCTCACAGGATTCTGTCAGACCGAACTCCAGGCCTGACAGATGACATATCTCCCCCCAAGTTAGGTTTGTGTTAATGGGAGACCCTTGCAGGTGGAGGTCTCCTCTTACACAAACACCAGCCGGTGATTGCCTCCACTTAGGACCAGTAAAAGTAATAAATGATGACCGATCGGGTCACACTGTAAATTCTGTCCAGTCAGTCTGATGGATGGCCAGGTCTAGGTGTGGTCTGAGCCAGGTCTGCTAGGTTTAATGACTGCTTCGTTTCCTCCCATGAGCTTGTGTCTGTCTGAAAATCATTCCAACGGGAAGTCGCAGTGGAAATTATCCTCTGAGGAGAAGAATCACGTTTTTATGATACATTGTACATTTTCCCTGACTCAATCTTCCTCATCCGGTGCTTCCTGTTGAAAGAATATTAAGTTCTTCTTTGCTGGGGTTTTAATTTTCTTGAGTACTGTACTGCATCATTTGAGTATCTGTACTTTAATTGTGTATTACTTGGGGAAAGGGGGCCTGTTCTGTTACTCCACTTCATTTTGATCAAATATTTTACTTTTTACTCCACAATATTTCTAAAAAGTTCTCGTTTCAAGCTATGTTTGCTTTAAAATGAGCTGGCTATTTTTTTTCTTGACTGAAATCCAATCCCAAAGCCAGTAAATTGTGTTCATGAAGATCAGTGTGTGATTTGTTACAAGCAGCGTAGCCTTACCTGTAAACTTTATGGGTCCAGAGTTGAACACATACAACACACATTTTAATCTTTGAGTCACTTTGTTTGTTGTTTCATTTGTTTTTGTTGCGTATTTCTACCTTTTATTCTCATATTAAAGTGCCCTTGAGTGCTCTGAAAAGTACTTATAAATTTTAATTCCATTATTAAACTTTTTTAAGCTGTACAAGGAGGATTTTTTAATGAACGTAGCATAGCAGTACATGTGTACCCCTGTTCTTCACTGCACTAATACATTGTGGAGTTAAATTTTCAGATTTTATTAAAAATCCTTTGAAAACTAGAGTATAAGGAATCCTTTCCCATATTTTAAACTTGGAAGTAGAGTTTACATTTTAGGTTGGCTGAAATGCTGTTTCAGTGTACACGGGAGGCTGAAATGCAACAATACTTTTGTGTTTCACCCTAAAACTGTTGTCACAAAGGGCAAAAGTCACGTTGGTACTTCCAAAAGAGAAAGCCTCAGCTTTTGTGTGTGCTTGCTACAATATTATAGGCATTAAAACATAAAAGTTTGGCCAAATTTTATGTGCTTGGAGCAGGAGCGTAGACCTTGAGTGTTCAGTTTGGTGATATTTTTGTCTTTTTTTATTCATTAAATTGTTAAAAGTGAAACATGATCATCAACCTCTAAGTGTCTGAATAACAAAAGGATTATTAGTGTTTGTAGAAAACTTAACTGAAACCGATATTAATTTTGTTACTTAGGACCTTTAATCCCACTGTATTCTTGACACATACTGTAGGGCTGAGTCCAACCTTATTAGTTGCGTATTTGACGGAGTACAGAAAAGCAGACTCAAGAAGTTATAGTCATCTGTCTGCCTTATGTTCGTTCATCTAAAAATTTACAAATTCTTCACTTGGAGCATGTTGAATTAATTTCTCACATAACACCACTCATTACACTACATGCACTCTGTACATATGAAGTCAGAAAAAGGGTAATCATGTTATTTATTGTCCATCTGTTATTTGTGTGTGCCTCCATATGCATGTGTGGCCTCAGTATCCAGGGCATATTGGTAAATATCTGCTCTCTTGTTTGACTTGGCCGCTACACATCCTGTGGGGATTGTGCTGAATCCCTCTGCCCGTGGCTGTGTGGTAATCTTGGTTTTACATTCAAAATCTCAAACACATTGCAGAATTCTCTGTGCTTTCATAGAGGTCCATTCAGGATGGACTTAACACTTGAGAGAGCGAGGGCTTAGTTTAAAATGATACAGCTCAGGCGTGAATATTGCTTTGTGATGTGTGAAATGGGTCAGTGGCAAAAAAAAAAAAAAAAGTCTTTTCCCAAGTAGGATGGTTTTAATTAATTCTTACAAACAGACATGTCTAAGTTTTCTAGGTTTTGAGTACATTGTCGCCATCTTTCCAAAACTTTTTATGCAAGAGTGGGCAAATGGGCATTGGAGGCTGTTACTGAACCGCACTTTTACTCAACACAAAGTCAATCATTTTTGTAGCCGCAATTAAAAAAATCCCCCTTCTGCTGTAAAACCCAGGCAATATTATGTTCGTTTCTTCGGGGTTGCGATATAAATCCATGCTGTCTGCCGCGATTCACTACGCCACATTAAATTCGTTTAGATCAATTAAACTTCCCAGCTCACTTTACAAGCCACCAGTCTTAATGTTGCCTCCCCCCAAGGAGGGGAATATTCTTACAGGGTAGGAGGCATGGGGTGCTGTGCAGAATTTATTGAGCCATTGCCAGATGAACTATAGGGGTTAAGGGAATTCATGAATTAGTCATATTCAGCATTTTATTCAGGGGAAGTTGCATAGTATTGACCCTCATATTCTTTTTTTTCTTTTCCCAAGTCAACTCTGAGTGTGGACCACATGGTTGGGTTTAACTGACTTATTGTTGTTCTGATACATGTATACTATTCAAGCACTTGCACAGTCATGGTTGCTTAACGCCAGTATGGAGGCACATTATGTACGGGTCTCCCTCAGTTGCTGTTTACGACTGGGACTTGTCTGGATTCCTCCCTTTGTATTTTTAGTGGAGGGATGATCTGAGAGCGAACAGGTGGACTCAGGCTCTGTCACTAGTAAGCAGACAGATTTGCAGCTCAGTTGTCTGTGAATGTTTAAAATGCTATCAGACTGAAATAAAGTGTTGTAACTGTGGACGTGATAGTCCTCCTGTCCCTCCATAGCGAATCAACTTTATAGTCTTTTGCATATTCTAGTCTTCTAACTTGTTGGTCAAATGATATAAAAATCTCTCACTTTTCATGAGGCTTTATATGAGTCTACAACTACACATCAAAAAGAAATCAGGTTGGTATTTCTTTTTTATGCTCCGTTTGTGTGTTTTCACACTGCACTTCTGCTGTTATATTTGTGTGCAATGGAAAGGTCATTCTCACTCTCTTAGATTTCACCCGTAGTTATTATTCACATTTACAGACCATTAAACATTTAACAAGCTGTAAGCCAAGACTGAATATCAATTATTCTTTATTATTCAGTGCTATAGAAAAAAATAATGATGGCAGACTATTGTTAATAAGGAAAATAAGACCAGGTGTGCACCCTGAACACGTCTATGTATAGGTGACTATTTAAGAATTCTTAAGAAATAATTGCTGTAATTTTGTCCAGCATCCCCACCCCCAGCCGCCCCCTACGGAGACGTTAAGAGTTAAAGTGCGTGCTCACATCGAGCTAAGTAAATTCACTTTATGACACTGCTGTGACATGTGCATCTGTGATTTCACACGCTTAATGTAAAATTTACAGTTGCAGTATTGAATGTCACTTGGGGTGTGGGTAGGGCTGGGGGTAACCGGAGCCCCCAGAGAACAAAGCAGGCGTTTTGGCCTGGTCCCCCCTCGCGCATGCCTCCCCGGCTGCCACCCCTCCCCATCACTCTTTACAGCTGTGGAGGTGTGATCCGAGCACGACGGTTGGCCTTATAACCGTTAAGCAAGCATCATGGTGCTTCTAATAGTCAGAGGCCCTAATGACCAAAACACCTGGAACTATAGGAGAGAAAATTAGCTTTTCTCAGGATGGAAGACGCTCGGTGAATGAGTGGTCGTGGAGTAAAGGCTGGTTCAGTCCCAGTATCACACATGGTCACAGACTCTACAGATGATCAATGAGTAACCTTGTCTTTTCCTCAGCATTGCAGGGCTCTGTTGGAATGGAGTGTTCATGTAAAGAAGAGAGAGGCCCACGCTCACTTAAAGTTCAAACATGGATTAGGCACGCTCGTCTCTTGGTGTCATGTTCAATGGCAACCGCCCCCTCAGGGAATTGATCCTTGCACTAGCCTCCAGTATTGATTTAGTTCTATATAGATTAACAACCTCAATCGAGCGATCTGGCGGCAAGTCCTGCATTGAAGAGATATAAAATGGCTTTTAACAGGTATTGTTTTTCCAAGTTGCCCAGGTCATTTGAGATGTACCGCCATTACAGAGATTAAATGAGTCCTTACTGTATAACAAGTGAATTTCACTCTTGAGCTAAACACAAGGTTTGACATGGAGTCTATTTTCACACGTGTGAGTCAACTCAAAAACTGGCTGGCATTTTGTGCAGCAGGTTAATGTTACACACGGTCTAATATACTAATCTTTCATACTGAATCCTTAAAAATACCCCAAACGCAATAATAAGTCTTATTATTAACTGCCATTTATTGGACTTTCTTGGTGATGCAACATCTACAGAAGAGAAAAAGATTTGAGAAGTAAATCTTGGTATCCAAAGAACATTTTCTCTCATGGAGTTTACAGAAACATAAGCCTAAAGTCACCATCAGGTGTATTAACTCACTTCACACATAATCTCATATTTTTTAAAAACTTTTTTTCCCCCTTTTCTTTACATTTGCAGACATATTTCTGTTATACCAATGACTGTGCTATGTGCCTTCTCAGCATTTCACCGCACAATATAGAGGTAAGAAGGTATGTGACTGGGCTGAGAAATGTATTAAAGTAATCTTTGAAATAAAAAGAAAGGCACGAGGAAACCAAAAGAAAAGGTTCCTTGATTAATTTTCATCCAAAGTGAGCTTCTAACTTTGCTGTGCTTCATCTCACATTTTGTTTGGGATTGACACAAAATTTACAAAATCATATTTGTTAACAAGTGGAAGATCCACTTTAAGTTGAACACTGTTACTGCTGTTAAAACAAAATTTCAGTGCAGAAACTTTCTTATTCAATGCTAGGGGTGCATTGTTAAAGGTAGGGTATGCAGCAATTTTAATTACTGTTTGTAAACACAAGATCCAACTAGGCTCCTCCTCAGTGGCTCAGTGCCAGCAGTACAGCGCACACGCATTGCCTCTGACCGTAGGTATGTGAACACATCACCAGCCCAGTGAGCACCTGCAGCATCCTGTTTCTACGTGGTAGAGACTCAAGAGCTGTACACCTGACCCCTCCTTTCTTTCTCTATGTTGTGCCTGCTGTCATAGCTGCTTGCTCACTGACACACATGTATAGAGGCCCATATCTGGGCACTGAGCAGAATTATTTCCGTAAAAGTTGATTTTTTTTAAAAAAATTTTAGAAAAATCCTGCAGACCCTACCTTTAGTGAGTCAACTTCACTATCTTATCAGACTTGTTAGCATTTATGTACAGCCAATATTTGTTGCACCCCTAATAAGAATTACGCACATGTCACATGTCAAACAGACTCTTTGTTATCCAGTCTTGCAATGGACTGACATTTTTTAAGAATCCTACTTTACCTATGTGGTATTCTTGTAAGGCCTCCAGAGTACACCTGGTCCTAATAGGCTCTCACACATGTTCCACTCCTCTTTCTTTTCCCATCTTCCACCTTAAAACAAGCTGCTGTTATTCCACCAGCCAGCTGTAAACCTGCAATAAAACTGTGGCCTGGTCCTTATATGCAGTATGGGTAATGCCCCATATATTTTAATAGTACACTGGACCAGGCCATATATTTCTCTTCTTATGTGAAATTCAAAAAAACTTTGGTTGTTTGTGGGGCAGCTTGTAATCTTACCTGTACTTTATGTATGTTAATCAATACCATGTCCAGTAACAGGACTATATTTTCTCCACCCTAACAAACTATCATTTTCTTTTCCTTGCACTTAAAATGCCAGTTTTGATGCTGTAGACATGAAACTATCTTCTGTACTATCTTGCACCAAATCAAACTGCTTTAAATCAAAAACTCTACCAAAAGATGAAACCATTACTGAATGATATATTGATTAGAAGCTGCACATGTTGAACTAGAAAAAGCAGTTTACTTTGATTGAATGGCAGCTTCTTTGCTCAAGGCTGAATTCTTGTGCTGCGTACCAGCACTGTTTATCTGAACAATTAACAGCTTCAGTGCACGATATCAGATGATATATTACACGGATTCTTGACAAGCCAAGAAGTATCCTTTTATCATCCAGAGCACACAAGACTGATTCTGTAACCCTGCACCACATGATGTGCTGCTAACCATCTTTTACAAATTTCATAACAACAAGAGAGGATAGTTCTTTCACCACCACAACCGCTAAACGCTCCTTAGAATTAGATCCAAATGTGGTAATAGACAACATGTATTTGGGAGCGCAGATGTAACCCCGGTCTACCGCCACATGATACTGACGATCAGTGCAAAATTGCGGTTGAAACAGATGTCTAAACACACAACAGTGTTGACAGGCTGAGGCCCAATGTTTACAGTTGCCAGAGGGAAGGATGCTGATTTTTGGTTGTAGAGAAAAGTAAGAAAAAGTAACTGGGTGAACAAATATAGATAGGCACTCGCAGAAAGACTCTCAGTGGAATCATTTATACGCATTGGATTAGCACTCCACGGGGATTAACCTCCTCTGTTGATGATTCAAAAGGAGTCTTTTAAAATATGGTTTTAGCCCCTCTTGCAGGTTAATCAGGCAACAAACCTCTGATTTTATTCTCTGTTCAAAATGATAGTGGAGACTGTTTTTGGCTCTGTTTATATTCCAGAGGACACATACCAGTATACAGGACAGTAGCAGAGATGCTTGTTTTTTGTCTACAATTTTATCTAAAAAAAAATGAAGTTGAGCCCCTTTGCAGATTTTCCATCATATGTTTGACATCAGTTGAACCAACCAGGTTGCTGGCTTTTCACCTGCTAAAATCCTTGACGGGGGAGCCAGGGTTGGATTTTAACCTGCAACCCTTTTCCTACATGTCACACAACCCATTCTCCTATCCTCTCTGAATATATGAATATAGTATATAAAAAAAGCTTGCTTATTTCATCTGTCTGGCTTTGGCTACTCTGAGGATGGGGGCGGGGATGTGTTAAACTGTTGCAAAGGAAGAGATCCAACTTCGACTTTGTGGTTTCAATCTGCTGAAGAAATGAGGAATGCTGTGTTGGTGTAATTGTTGTGAAGTATCGAGGTCTTCTTTTTGCAATCCTCTGGGCTCTGCACTGTTTTACAATCGTACCTGCACATTTCATGCATACAAAGACAACTGCAGACACCTTAATCTCTGATTATTTGTTTGCATTCACCAGATTTGTTTTCCATAGTATTTATGAGGTTGCATGGTGTGTGTAAGGGTCTAGTTTTTCTATATTGGATCTTTCCTGATGTTCTCTTATGTCAGAAATAAAGAGAGAGGTAGGAATATTATGCATTACATATATGATAAACTACAAAGTATGTTTGTTTTAAAGTAATTGGCTTACAGTCTTCTTTTTGTGGATAAACAAAATTGAATGGTCTGACTTTAATTCTTTTACAGTGCACGGCTTACAGAGAGGCATATCCAAGCAGAGGCAACATTTGGGATCAGGCAGGCCTTTTTCCCCTCAACAACCATGAGATATTCCATTCTTTAAATATGAAGCTGAATTTTACAAACGCTCAAGTAAACATAATCTTGAATTGTTTTATTTAAACTTATTGTTATGAAAAACATGGTAATCATAAAATGTTTATAGCACTGACCCAAGGTAATCTCTGAAATACATATTATGTTACAGTGTACCCGTTCTGTAATCTTCAGTGGGATTTTATGGAAAGTTCTATTGTATTAAGAGTAACCTTTAAAACTCTGGCGACCTCTGACTGTGCTCCAGGAGGATTTTTTCTTCTTTTTTATTGCAACAGCAGTCACAGAGTCTTAAATCTGGGTGTTGAGGCTGTGGCTTCACAGGAAAACAATGCTGAGTGGCAAATCTTTACTGTTAGGTCAGTCATGTATGGCAGAGATGAGTGCAGTCAGCACAAAGGTGGTTCCAAGCAGAGAAATTGAAGTTTTGCTGGACTGCCCTTCCTCTCAGCTGTAGCCTGTTCACACCTAGTTGTCTCTCTACTTTACCTCACAGACAATCACGGTGCAGGTTTTCTCTTTTTCTGCAGCTTTGGCCAGGATGTAGCTTTCACAACTCGCCCTGTGTGGCCACCCAAAAAGTGAGGTTGAGTCCAAAGTTTTGCAGGAACTCTGCACAGCTAGTCCTTGGGTTTCCACCGGCTTGAGGAAATGAGACAGAGAAAGAGGAAGAAAGAGAGCGTGTGTGATACATGGAGCAACACAGGCTAGAGAGAGTGAGAGCTGTGTGGAAGCACACCATCGGAGAAAGAAACCTGATTTATTATCACCAAAAATCAACTGCAGATGTCAGCTCACAGATTCTCGCTCTGCCGCCAATTATAGACACTCACGCAAAGAACTCCTCAGACCCTGAGTTTGACTCCATGTACATTCACACACACACACACACACACACACACACACACACACACACACACACACACACACACACACACACACACACACTGGATGATATACACACAAATATAAACTGAATTACAGCCCACGTACCTGCTCATGGACGTACACAAATTAAGAGACACATCTGAAAGGACACACCTTTAAAGTTAATGAAAAAAACGTGAACTCCTGGACTATTCACCCACCTGTATTATTTACCACCACTCCCCCCGAGTCCATGCCAGTGACGAATAATGAAGACGTCCATAAAAAGCATTAGTGGTGTGATGTCAGCAATAGTACTCCCCGGAAAGATTTCTACCCCCTCAAGGTATTTTCCTGCTGCATGTTGTTCCACTACGCTGTCATTATGTGCTATTTCAAGTCGTTACTGTAATCACCAAACCATCCTCTGGATTTAACATAATCTGTCTGCAGATTTTTGGATTTCATTGTTTAGAGGAAGGGAGACGTGAACTTGATAATGGCTCACATAAATCAAGCAAACATGATTGAGATGCGATTTAATCAGGCATTGTGAAGTTTATGCACATAATCATAGAGTCAGAGAAAATGAGCATGAATATTTGTTCTGATTATTCAGATCCTGGACCTCATCAAATACACATCCAATCCCTGACTGGAACACATGTGGAAGATGAAATGGAGAATGGATGACAACAGGGATTATTGTTTTTCCTCAAGAAGCAATCAAAATTGGCTGTTCTATGAGAACTTAACACCCCTATCAATATTTGATAATAAACCTCAGCTTCCCTTATTTCTCATTGACTACACCTGGAAATAATAGGAATTTGCCATGTACTGTCAGTAGTTATCAGTAGTCAACCAGTACATTGCTAAAATAATTCAAAAAAAAAAAGAAAAAAGAAGAATGAAAATTAAAACTCTATAAACCTGTAAAAGGCAAATGTTATGAGTGTGCATTTGGAAACAGACCCTGCATTTTTTTAATCATTTCAGATGAGTGCGCAAGCAGTCAATATCAAAGCAGAAAATATCTGGTTGTTGTGTGGTTGTTTGTCAGAACTGATTTTTTCCAACCATTATCTCTGTTTTTTTCACAAGTCTTGTGCATTTTCCAGACTACAAGTCGCCCCAGAGTGTCAGTTGCAGCAGCCAAAAAAAGCTTTGTTAAGAGGAAGAAAAAAAAAAAACTGCACTGGACTTTAAGCCACATTTGAGTGTTTACTTTATTTCCACTGAAAACTATCTGTATATAACTTCAATAAGTATTTCTTTATTTCCTGGTTTAAATATTTTCTTACAGAACCTCCTATCTGTGACCATACTTAAGTTTCAGTTTCTCCTCTCTATATATGCTAATCTCACTTACTTCACTCACGCACACTCTGCCCCTCCCCCTATTTCCCTGCTCCTCTATAACCCCTTTTCCGATTGTGCTTGTTCTGTGCTGGGGCTGCTGTGTTGGTGCTTAGTTGGTTCTGATACTATTCCTCCCAACCCTTTGGGTTTCCATCAGGGAAGAAGCAAAGTTGGGGCCATGTCTTGCATCACTGTAAAACGTCAGAGCATCACAGCATACGTGGCTGTTTCAGTGTTTCCCCTTGGTTTACAGCCTTCAGGGGGGCAGCAGTGGGAACGCTAAAACTGGCAGAGACCAATTTCTGTTTTTTGCGGTAGCTTTCTTGGCGTTATACAAATTGCACCTGTCAGTGTGTGTGTGTGTGTGTGTGTGTGTGTGTGTGTGTGTGTGTGTGTGTGTGTGTGTGTGTGCATTGGGGCAGAACTCTGCCATGTGCCATTTTTTAAATGGCTGTTTTTCACAGCTGTGATCTTTGGTCACTGTAACCCCGGCCTTGCTCCCTGACAGACAGTCAGGCACTGGTGTGAAACTTGCATTGGCACCAGCTCTGTCCAAAAGAAGTATGCAAGTGTTGCCAGTTTGACTGGTACAGTGTGAAAGTAAATGAGCTCCATCAGACAGTGTCCTTACTTTTAAAAAGTTACAGGAGTTTTGACACGAGTTTGTGACTCAAATCCCCAAAAAACTGTGTACAATGGAGAGTGAAGAAGACATGAGTGAACTTTCATTTATCAGCCGTTAAACAGTGGGAGCGGTCAGGCTGTCCAAGCCAGAGTTGCAGAGTCTCCAATACATCATAGCAAACAGTTTCACAAAGTAGCAATTAATCATATAACACAAGAAATAGAAGAATACAAAGCACACCTCAAAAGCGTGAGTGTAGAACCAGAGTATTCATTTACCGTAATTTTGTTTGTATTGGTCTTAAACTGAGTAAACAATGCAAGTGATTTTCAAAAAGTTTAACTTAGAAAACATTACATCGTCTTCTCCTGCTATCATACAACTGTACTTTTCTTTTTCTTTTTCTGTTGTTCATGCCCCTACCATCAATGTCATGAGCCCCTGGAGTCATGGAGATTTGACTCATTGAGTCAAATTGATGAACTGACATTTTGTCCTAATCAAAATTCTTGCTTAATTTTATACTGTTATGTTGAGTATACTCACCAAACAGGTTTTGGCTACTTGCCAAAATGTGTGTGTACAATTATTACATCATCAGTGTTTACTAATGGTAAATGATGCCCTCACACAGTGTTGCTATCCAGGAAAAAAAAAAAGTAAGAAATAAAGCCTTGAGTTAATAATTTATATGAGATATTTCACAGTTAATTAGAAAAATATGTTAACAACATTATTGTTGTAAGGGAATAATGGTCAAAAGTAACACAAACACAAGACACTCCTCAGAAAGCACAAACACTTGATTAAAAAAAAAAAAGAAAAGAAAGGAAAAAAGAAGAAACAGGAAAAAGGAAAATCAGACTTAGTTGAAATAAAACAATGCCATCATAAACAGACTTCAAACAAAATATTGGTCAAAGCCTTTTTGGTTTTACTCTCCTCTTTGAGCCAAGTGTGTTGGTGTGCATCAGAGCTGTCTTGTTTAGTTTTGGTATCTCGTTGTTTAGTCTCGTCCAGGCACTGTGGTTTTGATCTACTTCATTACTGTCTTGCTCTTAACCTGCACCATTTCATAAGCAATAAGCACCCTCTCTGTCTGAAGACATCTCCTAATCCCAAAATTAGGACTGGACAGTCAAGTTACTTTTGGTCTGATTCCTTCGGTAACACTGCTTAGAAGAATGAAGCAGTTTACATTGCGATTTCCTCAAAAGCTCAACTAAGGTCACTTTGGATCGTAGGCACCAGGTCAGAGTAGTCATTCCTGTGGTGTGAGTCAGTGGAAAACAAAGAGGCAGAATGTGTTCTGTATGCGCTGTATATTTTTGTTGCTGCACTCACAAGCTTATGGCATCACAAATTAAACAGGAGGAAGCAAAGATACTCTAACGAGAAAATGTGAATGTGGAAACACCGCTATTGTAGCAATTGTTCTGAAGCATCAAGAAAATCAGCTACATACATTTCAAATAACTGGAGTATACACCAAAAATGAGATTTTTGAACCCAGTAAATGGTGTCAAATAAATAAAAAGGGTTCCTGACATCCATTGATGATGGGCTTCAAAACTCAGAGACAAATGGGTTACGTCCAGAAAACTGTCTGGATATGATACACCTAAAAAGGAAGACTCATCATTTTTACCCCTGTGACCTCATTCTGACCTTTACTGAGTGATACGGGTTCTGCATATTCATGAAGGTTATCCAGTAATAAACAAATAATCTTTTTTGAAAAGCTTTTTATACTAAATCTACAGTCAGCTTTGGGATTGAGAATTAACAGGTCAAAACTAATTCAACCTATTAGCTTAGAGATGTTTCCACAGAGGTAGCTGACACTTAAGCATCTGAATATTGAGAACTTAAAGTGTGCCACAGGTTAACGCCTCACAGCAGGCTGCTTCTTTCATACCGCTGAAAAATTACATTACTTATTCAGGTGACCTTCTTTGATGTTTTCTGCATGAATGCAGAGGAATGGCCACACTAGCACTGCACAGTGATCCACAGTAGTTAAAGTCTCTCACTTGATTTTACTGCTTTGGTAGTTTAAATCAAACTTTAACATTCCTGCCTGAAGTGTTATATTAGATCCAGATTTTGCTGTTCACACAGACTTTTACTCAAGGGCGACAACCCAAAAAGCATTTTTCATTTTGAAACATTTTAGCAAAGGTGGATACTCATACCTATTTTGTTTTTCAAACATTTATTTTCCGTTAACCTTTCCATCGTGTATCCATAATTTGTTATGAGAATAACATAGTTACTAAGGGTAGTTTGTTGAACATCTACACATTTAGTAAATTCAAACCTAACCTACAACCTTTTACGGCACTTTACCTAGTCTAAAATAATTCACATCAGCATTTCATTTCTGTTTCTGGGAGTACATTGACACTTTATTTGTTCCCCAGAACCTTTGCTGTCAGTACACACAACTGTAGAAGTTTGCTCAAGCAGGACTCTTATGTTGACTTCCATCTCATGGCCTGTTTGCTTTCTTTCAGCTCTGTGTGTTTATTTACTGAATGTCCAAATTTAGCACATACATTTCCCCTGCAACAGCTATGCGCAAATTTAAACATGATCCTGTTTGAGCTTAATTTCCAATCAAGGAAGCAGAGTTTACACTCTACTAATGCTTTAGGAATTGCATCAGCTGAGTGAGTTCCAACGTAAGCACAGATTGCTTCACCTCACTCTGATGATGCATAGTGTCTCCTGTAAAGGATTAGTGAGCCACAGTTTTTTCCTAGTTTGTCTTAGTTAACCACTTGATAACTATTGTTTTGCTTTTTACACTATAGAGTTTTACATGTTTTACCGCAGTTTACATACTCGTACGTTGCCCCCTTGTTGAGTCGCATGAGTCACAGCAGTTGAGATCAGTCATTAACTTGTATAGCTAAGAGACAAAAAGGCACAGTGCCAAAAAAGCCTTTACCTTTTTCCCATACCCAACAAAACAAGTGAAGTTTGCATTGCAACCAAGCAATGAGTTTAAACATTTGATTCAGGGAGGACTTGACATTCTAACCTAAAGGGGCTATGAGGACTAGACGCTTTGTGATGCAGCGACAGCAAAAATCTGTATTTCCTTGTTTCATTTATTTATCTATTTATTCATTTATGTTTTACTGGTAAAAAAGTCACCATTCCTGTCACTCACTTTTGCACGGACATGACTCTTGGCAGGGCGTGATTATGTTTTGGACACAAATTACAACAGAGGGGATCTTCTTTTTCACCTCCGTTTTTCTTTGTGCATAATCATTTTAAGATCACCTCAAAATGCTTGGACCCAACCCATTCACAGAGCTAGTTCATAAGGACACAGGTCCCACAGAGGTACATATCCTAGCTCACCTTGACCAGAGTCTTCCTCACGTGATCAGTCATTTTATGCAAATGCAAAGATGATAAGAATAATGATGAACAAAAATAAGGATTTTTTGTCTCTGATGGCCATGCATGAATAGTAATGTCGCTGAAGTTGCAGATGACAATTTACATTTCAGCTGTAAGTATCCAGCAGTTTAAACTATATAGTGTACTTAGTTTGCTGATACTCCTGCTGTAAACTGTAAGTGACAGATGCCAGCCAAATTGAGCAGTATGTCATTACTTCAGCATTGAACATTTAAGATCCTGTTTGGCTTCATCAAACATTCATACTTCTAGCTTTATCTCAAGGTTTAAAGAATTACAAGCACAGCACAAAGAGCTACTGCATATCAATGTATTTTCAGATATTAATTTTATTAATGAGCAGTTCATTCCTGTTACAGGTGGCTGAGCCTCTGATAAATATTATGTTCAGTGTGATGATAAATGAAGCGCTCCGGTGACAGTATTTGGAGGGTCAGCCCAATCAGAGCTTAATGTGTTAGTTTACACTAACTTAACGATCTGTGAACTACATAACAATGAAATACAGTCTAATTAGCATGTTTATGAGAGCATTTGTTTTTGATAGACGACCATACGCTGTTCAGTGCCGCTAGCTAACATGCCTAGCCTAAATGTAAACACCTCAGTGTCCAGCACTCACAGTGACAGACCAAGTTGTAAAAACATTTACAGTATTAAGAGGATAGTGGGGGTCAACAATGAATTAGGTGATTGTGTGAGTGTGTGTGTGTGTGTGTGTGTATGTGTGTGAGAGAGAGAGACTGTTTGATAGGGGTCAGCTGATATACTAGCCAGGCAGTTTTTCTGCTGAGTGGGCTGCTTTGGAAATTACATTCAGTCTTTTTCTTTTTCTCATTTTCTTTCCTTGTAAGAGGACCCAGTCTATGAATAAATGCTGGCTCTTTTACTCTGTCACTCTTCTAGGATGCCAGGCATATACTGTTCTAGATACAGCCACACACACAAACACAGACACAGAATTACTTTCCTGGGGGGTGTCATTACAGACAGAATTAATGAGTAGTAAAAGTGAGTTCAAAGCTAAATTAAAATGGCAAACTGTAATTGATTGGGCTCAATGACTTTCCCCACGATAGTTACCAAGATTTCTGCTGCAGCTCTTTTCTTTCATCAAGACATCCATCTTGAGGCAATCCAGTGACACTCCCTATAACATTTAAAGATAGCGCCAGTGTTTGACCTGACTTGAGAGCATTGCCATACTTCAAAAGAATGTTTTCATATTTTGATAATGTGAGACCAGAATGAGACCGCTTGTTTGCTTTAATAGACTGAGTCTGTATATGGGAAAGTTACTCTGTAAAGACCTTTTATGTCAAAGAATATGTAAACCACAGGAAATCCCAATCCTCTATCCACTGGAATACTCTGGCAAAATTTTGAAGGCTTTACTGAATGCAGGCAAAAAAGTAGCCTTGTTTTCCTTGCCCGCTGAGGATGCAACAGGTGACCTGCAAGTCAGTGAGTGAGTTTATAACGTTGAACATGATTTATAAAAAAAGAAAAAAAAAATCCCTCGCTCATTGTGTGTCATCCTTGCCATTTTTGAAGCAGGCTGTAAATATGTTTTGTTTTGCTGTAAAACCTTTTTTTTTTTTTTGTGGCGTGTGGTGTATTTGGTTACCCATGCAGCCAGCATCAAGTAGAATGTGGAGGAGCCACAGTCTCATTGCACGGGCTCCATTTCTCATGACATGAGGTTGCCACTTGGGCAAGACAGGGGGACAACTCCAAGGTTATCCTCTGTAGACCCAGACAGTTCAGATCTGTCTGGACGGTTTTAGAAGACTCGCTTGCAGATCTGGCAACTCTGGCTGTAAATGGGTTCAAACATATCTCATCTGAGATTATGTCATCATGCAAATCTATAAAAGAGATCTAATGGTTAACGACAAGTGATAAGTGTTGTCACGACCGCTGGAAGCACACGCTATTTCTTAACGCCAACAGAGAGATAGGCGACTAGAACTGTACCCCAGATATGTTACTTAAGATAAGACCACATGAATCTACAAAAGAGAGAGGTGTTGCTCCAAATCTCCTCCTGCCTGTTTTTTTTAAATGCCTCATTCATTGTGTTAAACTTTAAAAAAGAAGAAAATACAGCGCAGCACATACCGTTTTCAGCATGGGTGCCAACTTGTTGCGCACAGTTGACAGTATTTAGTCACAAATGAGAGAGCACGAATGTTCTGCATCAGATTTTAGTTCAGACCCCCTAATTAGTATAACATTAGCTACCACAATCAAACATATGCTCCTCTGAAGTAGGGGAAGTCGTAAACCTCAGTATTTACTTTGTGCACCCCTGTTTGCACCATTAAAACAGCTAATAGGTAATAATGTTGTTCTCCTTATTGATAACAAGTGAGTCTTAAGTGTACTTCAAGGCTTGTAGAGTTTTGCTTGAATCAAACGATTGGAGTCATTTATAGGCACCATTAAGGTTAATTTCAAGGCCAACTACGTTTTTTTTAGGACAGAAGGGGTCAATGTGTTTACCTTAAATGGACTGTATCACTTATATTATATGTAAAAGGCTTACTGAGGCACTTTAATGATCAAGGAAATAACTTAAACTCACCTCGGCATGATCCGACGTTTCCACCGTGCTCAGCATATCTATCATTTCAGAGACAAAAGCCTCCCTCTTAGCCTCGTCCAATCTTACACCCTGACACCTACTGAAATCACATCCAGTATCACCAGCTAATAGCACAAGAGTGACTTACCCCTTCAGTTGTTTTATGACTGGCATTTTTTACGAGACCACAGTGGCCCTCCCAGCCTGAAGGTCAGACAGCTCGAAAGCAGTGGTCAGAATGAATGGCTCATTTCCTAGCCGTGGCGTGATGGAGAGGACACAGCTCCTTTAGCCTGTCCTCCAACTGTCAGTGACGAGACACACAGACAGAGCACATTATAGAGATCGTGTCAGACCAGTGTCTGCTCGCCCTGCTTCATGTTCTCAACACCACATGTGTCATTATGGGCAGTGTTAGTACAACAGATCTCCATAGAAGACAGAGTATCGTATCGCTCAGAAGGATATGTTCCACCATAACTGGAAAAGGTAGCGAGTAGCTAGCCGCCTTCAGAAGATGTGGTTGATTTCATTTTATATGGAGTGAAACAATGAGTCAGGACGGGCTACTGCTGAGCTCTCAATGTGAAAGGCAGCCATCCCATCTGGAGGTGACTGAGTGGGATTTGTATCAGCCGGCACTGGATATCCTTGCTGTCGTCTTTTATACCTTCACGAGGAGAAGGGGGCGATGGAGAGGTGGAGTGCAGAGGGGTGAGGGGGACTCCAAAAACCAAAGAGGAATTCTGGCTTTTGCCTTCTGCGTTTTATGGGAACTTGGAGCAAACGTCATTGGACAGCCCACTCGCAGATCAGGCCCCACGGCTATAGGATATCTCTGGTTTCCATCATGAGGAAAGACGTGTGCATGAACGTGCACGAGCATGTATAAAAGGACAATTATACACACGTGCCAACAAATGCTTGTAAATGCACACACAGACTTCAGCTTTATTCACAAGATTATGTGAACTGTTTCCCGCACACACTGGGTTCTACCAAATACGAATCAACCTTATGTTAAACACAATCCTTTCTCTCCTAGAGACTTGTGGATACACGCATACACACTCTGCAGCGCAGGTCTGGGAGCAATCAAATAGCTGCACTACACAGCCTGTCTGAATCCTGTTTTCCTGTGAGTCTGCACCCATGTACCAGCGGTTCCTCCCCACTGCTCCAATAAAACCTCACTAATGATCCCCCTTGCCCCCCTCGCCCACACCCTGGCTCTGGCACCAGGCCTGTAGATGCACAAACCGAGAGGCACTTTACGAGTTAAGCGGCCGTCCTTACTCGTGATGTCATCCCCAGCTCTCACTTAATCCTGCCAATCCCCCGAGAGCTGCCAGCCAGACACACCAGAAGAACACTGCCACTATTTCTCCCTCCTTTCCACACCAGTTGGCTTCCCCCTTTTCCACACCAGATCTATATCCCCTCTCTCCTATTTGTTTGCTTGTTTGTTTGTCTTGCCGGCTGTAAAGAGTTTCATGTGCACTATGCACGCTCTCCAATTGGGTGGGTGGATATTTTTATAAAGGGCTTTCCCAAAAATACACTGCTTGTCCAATTACTGACACATTAACTGCTTCTCATCTGACGCACTGAGCAGCGATCGGACACTGACTCACTGTTTTCAGAATGACTCCGTTCAAGCTGTATAGAAGGATTATTGGTTTCTTTCTGCCATCAGCGCGGCTACCTCCATCCAAAGAGGAAGCAGTCTGACATGCGCTCACACTCCGTAAATCTACCACCTCATGTTTTTGCTTGGAAAAATAATTTTAAAAGGATGCATGTTCATATAAATGTACATACTACAGGTGTTCCTCCTTACTTTCCCGAAGTTAACCGTTGTCTTTTTTAACAATTTTAAGAAGCTCAATCTGTGTAGAAAAGAAAAAGGCTTCAGATGTTGGGATTCCTTACTGCAGTTTTAAAGTGCCAACAACTTGTAAAGTTTCAGTCTAATTTTATAAGCTAATACGTACATACAGCAATAAGATAAGTCTATAAAATAATTTGAAACATCCTTTTTTGATACTGTATGTAATAATATAAAAGTGTTTTTTGTTTGTTTTTGAACAATGAAAACTCTGGAGTGGTTGCTTTGGTCCATAAGGGAACTGTGTAAATATTTGTTCCAGATTCAGCTCACAGGGTGATGTATGGCCCCTGTCACCTAATCAGCTCTGGGAAATAAGCCCACATGCACAGGCATACATTGAAGCACACATAAGCTGTTGTAACCCGGAGACATTTTCTAGTCAGAGCATTTTAAAAAGGCAAAATTGTAGAACTTGATTTAAAAAAATAAGGCTTACACTTTCCGTTTGCTTTTAATGTTATTATTTATCTATTTATTTATTTTGTTGAATGCAACTCAATCGAGACAGCTGAACTTAGTCTGCCAGTCTGCGCTCTCTCACACACCATCCAACACAGGTAGCTAATTATGGGGGAAATGACCCTTTGCTCATTTGAAAGGTATCCAGACAAGCTCTTACGACACCTACTCAATTAGCTGCCGTTTGTCCCCTTGAAATGAATGACTCGCTCTCTCCTCAGTCACCCAAAACATGAACACACTTCACTCTTTGATCCGCTGCTCAGTTAGATCAGATCTTCCACCAGTGAAGTACTGAAGCACTTAACAGTCAGTAGCCCGGTGTAGTGGGAAAACAGTGAATGTGTGCAGTGAGTGGCTTTCTGTAAAAAAGACAGGCTATTAAGTAAGTAAATCATGTTTTTGATTTAACTTATAGTTTTGAAAATGTTATTTGCTGTAACAGAGTAAAACTGCTTCTCTTTATTTTGAAGTTATAAATCAATGTATTTTTCAGAGTGTAGTTTATGGAAGTGGTGTGCGATACTGCAGAATTTGGTATCAATCCAATACCAAGTAAATATAGGACCAGTATTGCCAATATTAAAACCAATATGAATATTATGTACATAAGAAGAAGCGTGTCAAAAATTAATCAAGAATAACACACAACCACGAGACAGTGTTACTGGCCATGAATGAGAGTAAATAACAAATTTTTCAAGCAGAAAATAATATGTATTTATTTATTTATTTTTAACTTTTTAGCTGTTAGCTCAGGCTAACATAACAACTTTTAGACCACACAGTGGCTGGTGGAGCACTCAACCAACATGCCTTAAGAATCATAAATCAGAGTGACCATGTGTTTTTCAAGAAGTCTGAAATCTAGTTTGTGATTTTAAGATGGTTAAAACACATTTATTCTTTGGCCTAACAATCCCAAACCCACTACTCTTGAAATTTTGTGTTAAAAAAGAGGCTCGAAACCCATCCCTCAATAGACTGCTTTAAGCATTAAAATGTGTTTTTTTTTTCTTCTTTACTTAGAAGCTTTTGATAAGTTAATAGTCTTTGAATGTATGAGACTCTTTCAACCTCACACCCTCTAACACTAAATGGTAGCAAATAAGTACAGTAAAGGATGGGTCATTACGGCTGAGAATGATTCAAAGACATTCAACTCTGAGAGGTTGTTCAGACCAGAGTGGACAGGTGACTGACCTTTGCCTTTACCCTCCTACCATTGGATAAAAAAAACCTTTCTCAGCTACATAGTAATACACAAGTGAATGGAGGGAGGGAGGGAGAGCAGAAGGAAGTGAGAGAGTCCATTAAAAAGAATGACGGCCAAGAAAAAAAGAGTAAAAAATCCCCACGGCAGCACACAATGCCATAGCTGGGGTTAAGTGCTTGGATTTCAGTCGATGGGGGATTTGGGGGTCCCTTCGTTTAAAGCCTCTGTCCCCAAACCTTGCCTTCATCCCACCTCCCTCCTCAATACATTCTCTCTTTCTTTCACTCTTTCACTCTCACACACACATGTACATTGCTTCCCAAATCTACCATCTCCACCCCTCCTCCCCCCAAGTCCCAGTCATCTGCCATAATCAGAACGATGATATACGGGCCCCATTAAAAGAGAGGGGCTGCTGACATGCAGGACAATAGCCCCTCACAGCGTGTCCAGGAAGCCTGCCCATCCAGGTGCACTCTCCCTTACAGCCAGAGGCCTGCCGCTCTCTCTCTCTTTCTGCCCCCCCCCTCATTTTTTTTCTCTCCAACCCTCCAAACGCAGTGTGAGCCCATTGAGAGGGAAGGTAGAAACAGGAGAGGAGTAAATGGGGAGTGGAGGAGTTGTGTGGGGGCAAGGAGGGATTTGTGAGACTAAGATCGGCGAGAGAGTAAGAGGAGGGTAGCTGTGGGGACAGAGGGGTGAGGAGGCAGAGCTCAGGTGTGTTGAAAAGACAGGACATTTGAGCAGTCAGCAATGGGGGGAATCACTGAGCTTGAAACAATGGTGATAATAAAAGTCTCCCCTTTCACCCCCATGTGCCTCTCAGCTTCTTTCCTTTACTCTCTCTCTGCTCTCCCTCTCTACTCACCTGACCTACCGCAGAGCATCACAGAGCACAGAGGAAGGCCCAAGGGAGAGGGAAAGAGAAGCAAGTGATGGCTGATGGGACAGGATTGGTGGCAACAGGAGGGAGGAGTGTGTCACTGGGGGCCCATCAGCACATCCTCGCTGACAGCCATGGCCCTGTCCATCAGCAGGTAATTTAGACCTGTGGTGGGGCCTGCAATCCCCCAGCAGAAAAACACACACTGTGCTCATAAGTTTACATACCCTGAAAGAAGTTATGATTTCCTGGCCATTTTTCAGAGATTGTGAGAGATAACACAAAACCTTTTCTTCCACTCATGGTTGGGTGAAGCCATTTATTAACAAACAAGTGTGTTTACTCTTTTTAGATCATAATGACAACAGAAACCATCCTGACCAAAAGTTTACATAGTCTTGTGATTTTGGCCAGATAACATGCACACAAGTTGACACCAGTGGGTTTGAATGGCTACTTAAGGTAACCATTCGCACCTGTGATCTATTTGCTTATTATCAGTGAGTGCGTATAAAAGGTCAGTGAGTGTCTGAGCTCCCGTCAGACCCTTGCAACTTTCATCCATTGCTGCCCTGACATTTTTGGATTCTGGGTCATGGTGAAAGCAAAAAAAAAAAATGTCACAGGATCTGTGGGAAAAGGTAATCCAACTGATATCCAAGGAACTGAGGATGACAATAAGCAGTGTTCAGACTCTAATCATGAAGTAGTAAACAAGAGATTCTATTGAAACAAATTACAGTCATGTAGACCAAAAAAAAATTCAGCTACAACTGCCAGGAAAATTGTTCAGGATGCAAAGAAAAACTTGCAACCAGCTGTGTAGCTCTGTCCAGTACATTTTTTTTTCTTTTCCAACCTACTTGTTAGCTAGCTCAGCCTATGGTAAAGTCATTAGTTTTCAGGTATGACTCTACTGCCCCAAACTAATTTGACAAGTCTCGCACCAGTCCCCTACTTTAGCCACTTTTGATCTGTTCCATCAAACTAGAACTCCTAAGGTTTAACTTAACAGCATACCATAGTTGGAAATTGTGAGCATTGTGAATTATTTCTAACTGGAGAAGCCCCTCATCTCGCTTTAAGGGGGTCCCGTGGGGTTCTCTTTGAAGTGAAGATAATAACCTGATGAGAGATAATGGCACTTAAAAATCTGGCACTATTGGGTTTTTCTGCTTTGCTACGTATCCAGAATATTTGCTCACAACAGTGAATATTGGCTTCTAGAAACACCATCTTGGTGCCTTAACACATCAAGAACCTTTTTTTTGCATTTAATGCTGGATGCACTCAGCTTATTTTCTTGATACCAAACAAGATATTTAAAGTGAGTCTTCAAGGGAACGTCTCTAACCCCATGACTGTGTTTGAAGTCGGAAGCCATACTCTTATATTTAGTTTAAAATAAAGATAAACAATATTTCGACAGAGTGTGATGCACAGGGAACCAATAATGACATTCTATTGACGCAAAGCGTCTTACAATGTTAATATTTTCTCAGCGAGTGCTTCACAAGCATGTATTGGGCAGGGACACAAAAAGTTACTTTTGCCTTATTTTCATGAAATATGCAAATTTTTACAAGCTATTTAGGGCTTTTAAAACAGAATATATAGTTCAAGGATTCAAGGAGTTTTATTGTCATTCAACCCATGTAAAACATGGGTGGGGCGAAATTAGGTTACCCTGGTCCCAGAGCAAGCCCAATCTAAAGGGGACCACCAGAGTTCAACAGTCTCACAGCTTTGGGAAAGAAGCTGTTCCTCAGTCTGGTAGTCCTGCTCTTGATGCTCCGCAGCCCCCTGCCTGATGGGAGAGGGGCAAACAGAGCATGTGCGGGATGGGTGGGGTCTTTCATGATGAAGGACGCCCGTTTCCTGCATCTGGAGGAGTATATGTCTGTGGTGGTGTAAAATCAGATGCAAAAAGTCAGTGTTTGTTTTTAATTCCCAAATCTTAAAGTTTGATAATTAAAGTAATTGTGTATTTAATTTTAGGAATTAAAATCACAACACCATAGCCATTATATACTGTCAATTTTACCATGCAATAATGAGATTTCTTTACTGTTCCCTCTCACCACCAAAGCTAGTGGCTAAGACACTGACACCAATACCAGTAAGAGTCACCACCAGACTCCCATGAGGCCTCCAAGGTTCACTGCTCAAATCCTTTTCTGCACCAAGCAGTCTGTTAATAGACACCAACTATCTGCCCCAGCTCTCTGTGTGGTCCTCCTTCAAGGTTTAACAAAAAGTTGGAGGAAACAGTGCAATGAAGACATCTCAGGGTGTGATGCCTTGCCTTTTTCTGCCATCACTTATGCTATGTATCTGTGGCTTAGACTTGGGGTTCAATTTAGATGAGAAAATAGCTTCTTTCCTGTCTGGTTCCATCCACGGTGTTGACGAGGGGACTAGAAATGTAAGTGTTTTTTTTTTTTTGTTTAATTTTAGTTTTGTAATAAAAATCCTGTGTACTGTTTCCCAGAATTGATCACATAAGTGAGTCTCTGCATCCTCTTACTTACAGTCAACCACAGGTCAGCATTGTTTCACTGGTTTCAGCGTTGTGAGTGGTTTTCCAGGACACCTATTCCACATTCAGTTCCAGATTTGTCTCACTTGCCCTTACCCAAGCTGCACTCCCTCACCTTCCCTCACTCACATCCAAGTTAGTTTTGAGAGGGAAAAAGCTGCATCTCACCAAAAGCTGCTAGGTGAGATACAGTCGGAATTTTAATGGCTGGCCTTCTGCTGCCTTTTCATATCCTACAGATTTGGCACCAGAATAATGATGTGACAGGCTTTGCTCTTTGGCACCCACTGGTCTTCTTCCTGAAGAAAGAGGTGGACATTAAAAAGAGGAGCCCGCCACACATCCTGCTGATTAAAAAATGGTAAAACAGCATGACAACAGAAGATGCTTACCTGGCAGAATGATTTATTCTGGATGTGTCAAAGAAACACCTTTTTATTTCTGAGCATCTGTGTTAATTAATGAATGAATTGACATGATACAAACATAACTCACGTGCAGTGTGTGCTACAGAGAGTTAACCCTCTTGTAACAAACATAACCTGGATTCAGAGAGCAGAGAGCATTTGTCATGACCAATCAGAAGTGCCAGCACAGTTTATTATTGAAGCTCTGATTTTGGACCAGGGGAGCTCACACACTCAGCGGTAGGTAGGATCTGACACAGTCCTGGTTTGTGAGTCTCAGTGCAAGTGTGTGGCACAGTCTGCTCCTATCAGACCTCTCTCTTCTTCTGGTGAAGCAGAACAGATCCTCTGGATAAGCTCACCAAGTGGCAGAGGCCCCCCACCCCCAACACCATCACCACCATTCGTATATATACACAAACACTCACATGCACATTTGTTCCTCTGCTACTTTTTCTTCCTTTTCTTCCCACCTTCACTTCTTTTGTGTTGATCTAATGCTCACGCTATAATGGAACAAAGACAAGTGTGATTTTCCTATTTCTCTCTGATTGCTCTTTTTCAATATATTGTAAATGAGGCCTGAAGGTCCCCCAGTACAGTCAGGCAACAGATGTATGTCAAGAAAAAGATCAGTCTACCTGACAAAGGGACATTCTGTAAACCCTCTTCCTATGGGGACACCAGTAAATTCTGACTCCCAGTAGTAATTTGCATAACAAATTTTCTTGGTGCATGGTAATGGAAATTATCAACACTGGGGTTTGTTCAGCAAAATGAAAAAAAAAATGTCATTAGTACTGTGCATTTAGTCAAATAGTGTGATCACAACCTAACATCAACTATCAGCCAAATTCTGAACAATCAGGAGTTGTTCTCTGCTGCAGGCCACCAGAAACCAGGAATCTATTTAAGTTTCAGCACCACAAAGACGTAAGCTGGTGTTAACCATGGTCACTTCATTCCCTCCTTTCAGGCGCTGGAAAGTTGACTGAAACTGAACTGTTCAGTGACATCACAAATGGGGACAACTTGAACAAGAAGTTATTGTAAATCACTCACTGAAATCACAGCACAGTGATGTGGTGAGTGATGGTGAGAACAAAGTGGAGCACTTGATTGAGTGATTCAATTCAGTTTTAGCTTGCAATAACCTTTATTTAAGTAGAACTTCATGTAGAAATAGACTCCAGATGTTACACTGAAAATTTTATTCGGAAAAGAAACCAAGTTCTAGTTGAGGGTTCACAGTTGAAGTTTCAGGTACAAGAATGAGCACACACACAGACCATCTCTCAGGACTGAGAAAGTTGAGCAGTGCTGTGATGACCCCAGGCCTACAGGTGCCTGTAAGCTCAGTCCTACGCACTCTGAAGTCCCAGCAGCTGACAGGCTATAAGTGTCCCACAGTAGCCTTGTTCCAACTGACAACTTCAAAGGTTACACTGCATGGGTCACAACAAAACATTATTTTCAGCATGTGTGTGACGTGTCAGTAGGGGGAAAATCCCCAAAATAGAGTGGCAAGTTGTCCAGTTTTACCAGATGGCAAATGTCACTGTGTGACATATATGAGCTTATGAAAATGGCAAGCAAGAACAGGGCGGATTGCGAATCAAATCGTATGTCACACTTTATTAGCACAACCCAAAGGACTGAATCTTTCCTCTCTTGCTTTGTGACACATTTGGTCCACAGATGAGCTTCATTGTAAAACAAGCCATTGGATGTTAACAGAAACCACACTGGCGGATAAAATCCCTTCAATGATGAGCAATCAGCATTAGTGTGCGGGCAAACATTTGCATGCTGACGTGCAACAGAGCCAGTGTCACTCTGCTCCTCCACCTCCACTACCTCATCTGAACAAACATCACTTCAAATTCACCCCAGAACTACTCACTGCTCTTGGACATGCAGGTTTATTTATTTATTTTTCTTTAGAAATGAGAGGAGAAGGCCCAAGTGGTAACAATTTGAAGTCAATAAACTCTTCCCCTCTAAAGTGCCCTGGCCTCAAAAGAGGAGTGTGGGTGTTCTGCATGGCGGTAATGGAATTGTTAAGCACGCTCAGGGAATTGGCAGCCGGCTCCCTTCGGAAAGGAGCAGAAGACGGGTATGACAACCAGTTAAAACCCTGTGTTTCTCTACCTTTCTCTCTTTCTTTCTCACTCTCTTTTGATTAGTTGCAGAAAGAAAAGCCTGCAAACAGAGATGAAAACCTGAAACAGCATTTGTTTAATATAGGTGTAACCATTTATCTTATGTCCCACACTTTCAAACACTGTATAAACATACAAATTAAAACTGAAACTTTGCCTTTCATACAGTTTTTAGCTTGAACATACTTACATACAACATACTCTGTGCTCCAATTTGCCTCAAAGAAGTCAAATTCAATAAAGGGAGAGAAGCTTGGTGTCGTGTGTGCATTTTGTGCAACATGTGTTTGTGTGTCTGACACAGGAGGGCAGTCTTTCAAAGCCTCTCTTCAACAGCAGAGAGAAGACCAGCTTCTTATGTAGTTCCATCAAAATGTCATATAAGAGCCTTTGCAATAATTTATAAAGGTAGTGGTACATGATAATGATGACAAACTTAATTCATCAAGCACTCTTCATAATAAGATTGCAAACTGCTTCAAAAATAATGCAGAAAGAAAAAAAGAGTGAAGATTAAAATGGAGAGAATTAAAACCTACAGGTTACAAGACGGATTTAAACAGCAGAGTATCAGTGTATTTTGGACATAGGAGAGATTATAATTTATAATTGGTTTGTTAGAGCCCGTTGTGTAACAACAACAAAATGTAGCAAGTTTTTACTTTTTGTGCAAAACTACTGTACATTTCAGGTTTGACTACATGTTTTATGTTACATTTACGGTCTTTGGTAAAATTGGGCTGTAACAGGCATTTAGTTATGTGTGATGTGTGTTATTGTAACTATTGTGATTTTAAACTGTGCCTCTGAATTTTAATCATGTAATCAGAAGGGACTGTAATTGCACAGTGGCATTAAAGAGTATATATATATATATATAAACACACACAGAGAAATATACATTTCATGGCCAGGTCATTTATAGCTTATAATCAATGAGATTAAAAATGGGAAGCAGGGCCAGCACAGAAGTGTAAATTAGAATTAATGTTATGTTCTATAAAACTGATGTCACCCTTCAAAATTGACTTATCGGCCATAGTTTGACCCATTTATCTTCAGTAAAATGGTGAAGGTGTTCCTCTACTGAACTTTCCCAAATTTTACTAAGGTATAAGAACAGTTTCATCTCTAGCTTTGTTCTTTCAGCACCACATCACAACCTGCCCCTCTGTCGTATTTTGACAAAGTATTGGTAGCCATTATAAGAGAATCATGCCTAGAGTCAATATTTACCCGGGTTGTGTGTGAAGCTATCTACCATTTCAGCACCAGCTTTTCCTCTTCCACAAACAACCGGCAGCTCAGATGCATTATGAAATCCCTCTGCATGTTTCTTGCCTCTGCTCTCCTCTCACTTGCAAACTGTTTTGCTTCACCCGTGCTGCCTGTTCGTTTGCTTGTGTGTCTTTATTAACTCCTCTCTCCATCCCCATTAAGCTATCCCAGGGTGTTGAGCTGTGGCAGAGGAGAGTTCAGACAGTGTTGTGGTCCTGGGGAGGAAATAGCGGCAAACAGAGAGGTGCTGTTGTTTTGGATGTGTTGCTGAAATCCAACCCAGCCCCCACCTCTATCCACATACAAACTCCATCACCCCCCCCTCCTTCTCCTCCTCTTCCTTGGTTGGAGCTCCTATTAATCATTCTGTCAATCCAGCAACACACATGTACGCTTTGTAGCCACAGACACACCACTACCACCACTCATATTCACTGTGCAACACAACAAACAAATAAATAATAAAGCCGCTCATTGCCTGGCTACAGGGGCATAAAGAGAGAATGGGAAAGTAATCTCTATGGAAACAGTGCAGGAGGGCTCCCGGGTTTGTTTGCTACTTGCAGTGTTTGTGCTTCAGTTGTTGAAACCTTTATTGGTCTTTGTTGGGCTGTAGAGTGTTTGGTGTTTTACGGGTTGTTTCCTTTGTGATGTCAGGCTTATATTGTGTGAGTCTGCAGCTTGGCCTAAGTTAGTTTTTCTGTGTGTTGTGAAGTCCTCCCCTCCAGTGGGGAGAAGAAGCTAGAAAACATGAAACTTGGAAATATTGCCTCTGTGAGAAAAAGAGGGCAATACTCAATCTAGAGTGTCTACAAGTGTTTGCATTTGTGTGGATGTGAATCATATTGAGTCATATTTGTGAACTGCTAAAGTACCTGGCAGTGCCCCTTGGACTGAGGGCCTGCGTATCTTGGCAGCGGAAACATGTAACTGCAAAACAGATCCTCTAAGAATGTGAGCATGATTGTCCCACAGTGCACAGGATCCTGAATTGTGCATACTATTCATCGCAAAAAGATGATTGTTTCATTCAAAAACCTGTCCACTAAGTCCACACTGCGCGTGATATAGCACAAATTTTTTTCAACTCAAGAAAATGCTACAAAACTCAAATATTTTCATTCCTTCCTGCCAAGCAATTTCACCACAATGTCTGCATATTGGAGTGTGTGTGTGTGTGAGTGAGTGAGTGTGTGTGTGTGTGTTGTTGTGGGGCCCCTCTGTAGCTGAGCGCAGTGACGTCACTCCCCACATACAGTTGTATAACACATCAGAGCTGCTTCAGATGCTTGTATGGAATCAGTGAGAGCTGGAGCTGTTGGGGAAAAATGGAACTCTGTTATATTCCTGAAACAGAGGTTTTCAGTTTCCCAGCATCTCAAGCAGTGAGCAATTTCAGGCATTTGATTAGTTGAAGTTAAAAACAGTTTGTGTTTTTGCTTTTTAATGTCTGTATGTTCTTCAAGATGTGACTTTTATTGTCTGCACAGATTGTATAAGTAATAAATAACCATGTGAGTGGGGTATTTCATTTACCTTTTAATACTTTGTAGTATGTCAGCCTCACTAAAAACCATATACCTGACCTACCTTTAGACATATTATCATTGCTACTGTGAAAAATGTATTGTCCCTAACTCAGACAGTTTACTTAGAAACTCCATGCACATTACCCTCACTGTTGGGAAAGCCCAGCAGCAGAGTAAAAGAGTGACTACAGCTCATATGACAGGAACAAACTCCCGGATCTGATTTTTCCTTTAGGTGAGAACACACATCTCAGGTTGAAAACCTTCAAGGGGGTGTGTTTCAAAGATGTGAACCAGAAATCCAAAGAGCAGCTTCAAAGAGCTGCTGAGGGCTGGCAGACTGCTGGCTGGAGTCCTTACCCGCTGCCATGCCAGGCGGGTGTGAAATGGACACTTGTGGGCTCGGTTCTATCTGTCCACAGTTGTTAATGATAACATGCGCAGGCCTCAGCACTTCATAAGCCTCTTGCTGCCTGCCAAGTTGTGTGTAGTTTCTTGGTGCTGGTACTTCCGACCTCATGTTTGGTAAATAGTGAGGTCCTCCATAATGCCTCTAAGAAATAGAAACTGCTGCCAGCTGCCTTTGTTTCACTGATAACCTGATTTTTCTCAGCCTGTCACATCAGATGAACTTTTAATATGAACTTTTATTTTGATATTTCAGTTCACAAATAGGGCCTATAAATTATCAGGCGACAGGCAAAATTCTAACTGCTCTGTTTACATGAAATCAAAATTTAGCACTGCAATGGCTGAAATAATTTCATGTCAAACTTCATGAATCTCTTTTTCTAAAATGCTTTAGATTTTTTGTTTCACTTTGATAAATGTTTGCTATGGTACTAAAAAAAATAGTCATCTATGTTCCAAACTATTTTTCATTGGAGAACATTTTTTTTCTCTTTAAGTCTTAATCAATTTAAAGGTTTCACTGTGGGTCATAGATGTAGTGATATTGAAATAGTCGAACCAGTGCATCAAACACTTCATTATATTGCCCCTGGTTAAAACATTTTCGCGTGACTTGGGTAATAAAAAGTGAAACTGTATTACACGCAGGCCCAAAGGCCTCTCGGCCTCCAGCCCACCTCAGAATATAAATACATCGTGTGTATTTATATTTCTTCCCGTACTTTAAAGCTCATATTGTGGCAGTAGACTTTCTCCGTCTGCTCTTTGGCTGGGCTGTAAAATATGACAGGTCATTTCCCCCTCGTCGCTGCAAACTCAAAGATTAACATTGTGATTCTCAGTGTCCCAGCAGACAGCGTGATTGATTACATCATATTAAGGTCATTTCTACGTCGGGGTAATTTTCACTCAAGCCTCCAGGCGATATTTTAATGTGCGTTTGTTTGGCGGGTTGTCGGCTCCTCGCTCCTCTGATCAGCGGGGGAATGGATGGAGACATTAACGAGCGATTAATTAAATACAACACCGATGATGAGGGTGATGATAATGAGGATGGGACGGACGGAGGTTCATTTATAATGCCTGTATTTATACCTTTCATAATATTTCTCCAGTTTTATTTTCCCCAGTATTCCTTCTTAATATTTACAAATTCATTATCAGGGTATCTTTTCATCTTGACCGAGCCGTAAATAATGATTTGTCTTTGAAATCGAACACGTGATGTTTGACTTGGAAATAAATTTGTAAATATTCGATTACACTTGTCATGGACGATCTTGACTCAGTTGTACCCCGTAAATGCGAGATTCAGCAATGACGCAAAATCATTAGCACTTTCCCATTTTAAATGAGGTGGAATCATTCAATATTTTGAGACTTTTTACACCCAAGAGTGAAAGTAAATGATTTTTTTTTTTTTAGATAATTAATCGATATCAGGTTGAATTGATATTTTCACACATTAACGGCTAAATGTGTTGGAGGTGACATAATTAATTAAAAAAAATAAAGGGATCTAGTTTGTGGGAAAGTCTGTAACCTCAAAGGCGTGATCAATTGAAAAATCTTTATGATTTATTTTTATTATACTTAATTTTTTTTAGAATGGAATTAAATGAAAAGACCAGGGCATACCATAGCTTACGCACTTTATGTGCAGTGTGTTCAGACTTAAGTCGAAACCACGAATGCACACTCCAAGACAAACATCCATGCATACATTGAAAGCATTTACTTTTTCTTTGCCGGTCAGATGTGCTTCCAGTTAGAAACACCCAGCTCCAGCACAGGACTCCTGCAGTGTGTGTGTGTGTGTGTGTGTGTGTGTTTACAAGTGTGTGTGTGTGTGTGTGTGTGTTTACAAGTGTGTATGAGCACAGTCGCCCTATAACCTTCACATTCGTGCTATCAGTAGCTGTGGCGCAGAGCCCGTCTGTCTCTGACAGCATGTTAACAACGCTTGTGAAGGTCCCAAAGAAACGTCCTGGATTAGCGGTCAGATTTCCCATTTCCCAGAGACGCAAAAGGTCCTGAACCCAATTAATGGCTAATAATTACAAAGACAACTTCACCGTGCGCTTGGAGAACTTCATTAGAGGGGAGGAGGGACTGGCGTGGTGGAGGGCCTCTCCAAACCAACATTTTGGGAAGGAGAGGGGAGGGTTTTCTTATCAATTAGCCATCGGAATCTTTTGAAATTTCTATCAAGCAGTCTCTGGTAGAATGAATATATTTTTTTCAATCAATTTGCTCATTTTACTTTTCTCTGGCTGCATGTGAACCTGTGCGTAACTGTCGCTGTCACATACCGTAGTATACTCCAATTACCTGCATGCACAAGCTTTAAGTTCCCTCGCCCTGCCGCAGCTAGTTACTGTGTTTACTCTCCCATTACAGTTCACAAATTTACAATGCTCACGCGCTCACAAAAAGGGCCCAGTGCGACCGTTTGAAGTCTCGCGGTCCGCCTCATCCACAGGCCGGAGCGCGAAGAGCTCCATTTCACATATCTAATGTGCGCTGATGTTATCTGCGCGTAACGTCTAATCCACAGACCCGGAGCCTTTTCCACTGTGGATAAAGCTTGGGTTTCAGAGGCCTGTGTGTGTGTGAGTGGGCGTGTGGGTGGGGTGTACAGTCACCGCAGTCTGACCACAGCAGCTCACAGTGTTATGAACTTCTGTGCCCTCCCCCCTACCTACCGACACACGCACGCAGACACACACACACACACACACACACTTCATTATCAGCGCGGACTCAGCAGTAACGATGGTTCCGAGAAAATTATAATTTGTCAGCACAGTTTAAGGCGAATTCGTATAAATAGAATTGTTATAATATATTATTTTCCCACTGCGTTTTTTATCCGTAAGATAGCCGTCAATGGAAAGATCATTCTCTTCAAGTTCGATTTAAGTTTCTGTTGGCTGGAAAAAACATCAAATACGTGACCAATACGGAACAGATTAAAACACTTAAAATAAAAAGAAAGAAAGAAAGAAAGAAATCAGAGCAAGTAAACCTTTATCTCCATCTAATTTAAGCAATGTGATTATGCATCATCGCTTCATTAAGGTGCGGGTGCAGAGAACAACATAAACTCAAATGGTGTCCTGAGCCGCATGCGCGATGTAGAACCTGACCTGTGTCAGGTGATTTTGGAGCAGAGTGGACAGTGTCATATGATAAAACCATTTTTTTGTGCATGTGATTTTTATCAGCCACTGAGGTTGAGATTTGTCTTCTCAGACACTTTAATTGGAGGAAGAAGGGTTAACTGAAGGCCAATGCCAAATCAAAACACCAAACTTACCTCTTAAGTTTCTATGTTGTTATTTGTTCAAATGCTACTGTTGCGCGTTGTTTTTGTTTGTTTGACGGCGCTCTCTGTTGATTTTAATCCATCGGCTCTCATCTAATTAGGTGGTTCAATAAAACAAGAGAGTGTGGATAATTGTGCAGGAGCGCAGCAGCGCACCTCTCTTCCGGAGACAGAGCCTGTGCTGCTGCCTCACGCGCTCCCTCCAGCCGCAGGACAAAGAAAGGAGGGGAAAAAATCCACACGAAGGAAAGTGTGCAGTCCTCCTCCAGAACGCAAGGTTCTCCTGCGCAGCCGTTAAACGTTGCCACAAACCTGTTAAAGGTCGACGTTTAAATGACGCAGAAAAGTAATTCCCAACGGCCCCGTGTCGAAGAGCAACACTTTCTCCGCACGCGTAATCGTAGTTAATTGCAGCTTTAAAAAGGTGTTGCACCATGTGAAATCATTTGTCCAACCCGATGTGCAGAAATATTCTGAGACCTGGTCTCAACTGTCGCGGGTGGCTGATGGAAATAATTTGCACAAAGTGAGGAAAGTTCTGCTGAATACCTTGTTTCAGTTTTCCTCTCACTGAGGCTGGATGAAGGACGCAGTATCGATAGGGCCGATCAATACAGACGATGGATTATTGATGGCTTGTCGTCATGCTCCCACGCCTCCTTCAGACTCCAGGGAATAAACAAAACCTTTGTACACCACTGTTATTCACATCATTTATAATTTCGTCATCGACTTCTCTTCCTTTGTGTCACTTTTACCTCTGCGCTGCCTCCATGGCCGTAGAGCCTCTAACTGCAAGATGTAACTGTTGAGTGTTTTTGCAAACAAATTCTGCAATTTAAGGGAGGGTCAGAAAGAAAATGGGAAAGGTCCGGAACACAGTGGCCACCTCCTGACACCTCACACTCCCTATGGGTATGACGGCGCGCTTAATACGCTCCCCTGCATTCTGCTAAGCCAATAAAAAAAACCTCCTCGCGCCTTGATGCCAAGACAAACTCCCTAATATCCAAATAATGTATGCTAATTACTGCTGATTATTATTGATTAATGATTCATTTCACTCCAGCTCATGAGAAACATCGCACGGCAATTTGTGACCAGTATAGGCCTGAGACGTGTTTGATGAACTCGTGTCTTTATCTAAATCAATTGTTGTAGCGCGTGCATCATAATGAGCAACAAGCTGCGAAGAAAAAAAAAAAAAAACATGAAGTAAATCAAACAAAGAAGGATGCTTTAGATCATGGATTATCCCCTTTCTTTTGCAAAACATAGGCTACTATTTATAATAATAATAATAATAATAATAATAATAATAATAATAATAATTATAATTATAATTATAATAATAATAACGGATTGGAAAGTGTCCTTGTCCTAAGCGTTCGGAGAATTGATCTCCCAGCAGTCTGCAGTTCCTCCATCAGCATGGATCTTTAATGGGGCTCCAACATAAAGCCGCCTTTATTCAGCCAAACTAGACGGAAACCATTCCCATATGACATGTAGGCTCGAGGCCCAGACACCACAGGAGTATGACGAGCAGCCAAACACCATCACTCAAACTGCGTTGTATCAATTTAATAATCATAATAATATAGTAATAAAAACATGATTAAAATAAAAAGCAGTCGAATACCAATCGTACTGGATCTGTTTTGTTTTGTTTTTTTTTGTTTCTTTTACGTTACAAGATTGGTTGATAATATCCATCCAGAAAACACATGAATTGAACACTCAATAATAATAATAATAATAATAATAATAATAATAATAATAATAATAATAATAATACGAAGAAGAAGGAGAAAAAGAAGAACAAGCACAATTTTCAAAATTGCCTTTCCATTAGAGCTGACCCATATGTAATTCATTCACCTAAGTGAAGCAGATAATTTCCAAAGGGTACGTAATTTGGATTTTCTGATCTTAAAATAATAAAATTAGAGCTCGCTGATTTTCATACGTTTTAATAATAATAATAATAATAATAATAATAATAATAATAATAATAATAATAATACAATGAAATCAGACAAGAATACCTGTCGTCCTCCCGGTTGTATCAACCAGCACACGCGCATCGTCTTGTGCCTGCAGCAAACACACAAACAGGTGCCAAGTAAAAGTCATACCTACAAAACAAAGTCTGCAGTCCTTGCACCTTCCCTTCAGGTAACCTGCGCTCACATTTTACGCGGCCACAGCAGCTCCTACAGCGAACATAAACACTGCTCCCACAAATTACTGCTACAAATAAGATTGTAACAAATGTGAACATTGGTGGGGGAAAAAACCCCTGGACTTCTTCTCTGCTGGTGGAGGCTCCGTGCATGCGTCAAACAGCTGCTGGCCGCTGTTTGTCCTGAGGGCAACACGGTTCACACACACACACACACACACACACACACACACACACACACACACACATACACACACCATAGTCTGTAAAGTGCAAGTCCAATCGGGTTTCACACATGTGTACGCCTGCACTGCTTTAATGAAGTTAAAAATAACCGCAGCGTCAAAAGCTGACGCACAAATTTTTAAATCTGTAATACCAGAAAGAATTATTTTACACACTTTAAAGAGCAGAATATAACACAAAATATTAAACATTTCAGGTTCAGTAAATACTCTTTCAAACTATAATGAGGAATAAAAAAAAAGTGGTAATATTTTCTATAATACGACCTTGACCTCTTCGTACCTTCCGGTGTCCATCGCCGCTCGCTGAAAAGTCAGTCGTCGCAGTTAAAGGGGTAAAAATCCAGGAGGGTGCTGGCAGGAGCTGAATGGGCTGGATGGTGGGGGATTGTCGGGGTGAGGAGGGGGACGAGAGTAAGGGGATGGCGAAGTGGGGGAGGAAGGGTAGGTGAACTGGTGAGGGGAGAGCAGGAGGAGGAGGAAGAGGAGGAGGAGGGGAAGAGATAAGTGATCTAAAGGGGAGACGATAGGACAAAAAAAGTGATGATGATGAATACATTGGAAAGTTTTTTGGCCACGGCGAGGGTGTCAGATTGAATGGCCTGTGCGCATGTGCGAAGGTGTCCAAACTGACAATGCTGGTGAGATGAAGATAGTGTTGTTGCAGCTTCTGGGCTCACGGAGGACGACGAGAGGAATCTACAAGCCGACAAGATGAGATCCAAGGCGAGGGCGAGAAAACTGGCAAAAAGTAGGTCTCCTTTTTCCCCCTTCTTACCGCTTTCCGCCGCCGGCTCCTTACTCCTGCGTGTGAACATGTCCAGTGTGTCCTTGTCATTTGTCCGTCTCTCCAGCGAAGGGGCTCCTCTTTGACCGGAGTAAACTTTTCTGCTGAAAACGTGCCTCGCTCCGGCTCTACGCGCTCTCGTTCCCCGGCGTGCTGCGGTCTTGGCTTCGGTTGTTCTCGGTGTCACAAACTTTCATGTGTGATGAAAAACGCCGCTGGTGCTTTAGCTGATTCCTCCCCACACATGAGCTCTCAGCTCCATCTTGTATTTTGGCTCTTTTTAGTGTCGCCACTTAAGTTGGAGAGCAGATGCGTTTCCCGAAAGTTACAGAGAAAGTTGTTGGAAAGGATAGTAACTTTTTTTATTCAGCCGTACAGAGTCTTGTGAAATCATATTCCCGGCTTTTGAAGTAGTGGGCGCTGTGGCACTGCTCTGCTGCGAGCTGTTGCTGCTCGGCTCACACACCGAGCTCAGCGCTCTCTTCCCCTCGCTGAGAAACGGAGCCGCCAAGATGTGAATTCAGTCAGAAGTGCAATACGTAATTTCTTTTTTTTTTTCTTGATTCAGTCCGTGCCTGAGTCGCAGATTCTCTCGCTTTCCTGCAACTTATTCTGGTCCCGGGCCCTGCGGACTGCTGCATGCTGGTTCCTCCTCCAGGGAATGCCAATCAATAATGCGTCTTGTGCAAGAAAGCGCCTATACTACTACTACTAAGTGGACTGCTGCTCGCGTCACACGGAAAAAAATCATGCATTTACTCTTTTGATTATGAGCACCTTCGTGTTGGAAATTGACTTTGGTTGTTGTTCTGTTGACATTTGTTTATTCTTGGCGAGTTGATTTATAAAACGCGTTTGTTTACACCATCTCTTCCCCCCCCTCCTGCATGAGTGCACTGTGTTTCTACGGCTAATTATGTGGGTCACTCAGCTTTTTGCACTCAGCTAATTTAAGAGACACTTGCTTTACAAGATGACGATTTATGAAGGCCTTTTATCTTTTGCTTTAGTCTTGTCTCAAAATGTCTTTCAGACGATCGTCGATCCATAATGATTTTCGTTTTGTGCTTTTGGTGAAAAAGGCAGGGCTTAAACGCAGCACGCGTTACGCACTGAATTCCTTAATTTCAAGGACATGTTGATAAAACAGGAATATTTCTAAAATGTATATCTGTTATTTTATGTTTGGTACGGCTGGCTGCATGTTTACAGGCCTTTTAAAGGTTTGCAACTTTGCCAGAGCTGTTGGCCTCTATTCAACGTCAGTCTGGATATTTATGGGATACATAATTCAGCCTTTAAAAAAGAAACGTTGATATTTACATCTGAAACCACAAGAAAAAAAAAATTATGTGCAACCTGAAACCTCATTTTCAATCAAATTTCCACTTCTTCCATTCCATTAAAAATGTTAACAGCTTCGTGTGTTTAATATTCAGTAAGAGTTGCAGCTCAAACTGTTAAAACAGTCTTCTTTTTCTCTTTACTTTCCTGCATGTTTGCAATAATTCCTGCTCTGAGAATAAGTCCCCGCAAAAGTCTAAGACAAAGGGGGAAAGAGGGGGAAATAATTGAAAGGCAAAACTCTAAATGGGCCCCTTAGTGAAAATACTTAAACATGTCGAGGATCGTGCTTGCCTGTAATTGCACTTGGTCTTGATCTCTAAACAGCCTTGATAGTCTGTTGATCCGGGTGCTAATGAACACAAATACCTGGCTTTGTAGCACTCTCACATCGGGGCAGAGGAGCCTCTGCAGCTCACAGGCCTCTCGTGTGTTGTGTTGCAGCGGCAGCAGAGAGAAACAGAGCAGGCAGTGAAATATATATCATGTTCTTCTGACTATTCAAAACATGTAGGCCCACAACTTTTGAATACGGTGCGTGGGAGAATTTTCCAGCCTGATTTTTTTTCTCTTATTCTGATGCTAAGGTGAAACACTCCTTTAACGGAATAAAGGAGGCCTGCAGCTGCTTTATCATTTATTTCTAATCCTCGTGTGTATTTTCTCCTCTCGGCAGATTACACACAGAGTACACATTAAAGGCCACGACTCCACAGACTCTCATGCAGAATATGAATACGTGTGAGTGTTTTCATAGGGGTCTTATTGATTAGTGTGTAATCGTCCTGGCTTGTTTACATAATGCTTTGGGGTCAGGGTGAAGTGAGTGTTAGTGTGTTTGGACTTAAATATGATATCGCTAATACAGGCGTGTTTGTGTTAAATAAACATTTCCTCCTTTGCCCCCCACGCGTCATTAATACGTTTATTATTTAAGTTCTGAAGGGTGTAAGATCAAATGCTAAATGATCAGATTAACTTGAATACTGTGAAAAATTCGACACTTTTATCTCTGATGTTCTTTTTATTTTTTACTTACTGCAATTTAATTTATCAGCAACTATCATGATGTTATAGTACCTGCATTAAAATGTGCACGTTAGCCCTTACATTTCATTTAATTGAGGATGTATTTTGAAATCTTGTCCTGGTTTGTCGTTTTTAAAAATATTAAAGAAAAAAATTGTTCACAGTTAAGCCAACACTCAAAGTGACAATGAACAAGCTTCATAGCGCACAGTCCCTCGATACCTGTGTGTATTTTTTTTTTTTTTTTGTCCACAGCAGACATCTCAAGTATTTTTTTTATTATATTCTGCTGTGGCCATTTGCAGCTGAAAAATTCCCATCAATTGAGATTCAATCAAAGGGTGAGCAGATTTTTTTTTCCATGTATGCAGGTGAGACCATAGAGACTCCGGCTCGCAGACAGGCGCGCTCCACTGCACGCTCACAACTGCCTCAGAATTTCAGAAACATATCTCAACGAGAAACATGTAACAGCTTCAGTTTCAGAGTGAGAGATATTCAAGTGTTTGATATACACTGATCCTTTTCCGTATTTATTCGTTGATTTAATGAGATTTATTTTTGTAGCTGTGGTCTCAGGCCAATGAATTAAATCTCGCGTTTTTTAAAAGCATGATTCTTTTCCTATTTCGAATATTGCTGATTTTGCACAAACAGACTCCTTCTCTCTGCTAAGCCTTCACACTGAACAGGTCTGACACTTTTCCTCTTATATACACCTCTCTCCCCATGTTTCTCTCTTTCTGGCCTACATGCACTAATTGCCAGATATCCTATTGATCTCTGTGTTTAACGGCCCTTATTAGACGGACTCCTAGTCATGAACTTGGCCTGGCTCAACAGCTTCTGATGTTTTGACAGAAGTAATAAAACCCAACCCATAACACTTTAAAAGCAACAATGGTAGCTATGTTGAACTTCTGGCTAAATGCTCAGACTCCCCTGCAGCCTGGCTCCCACATACTACTGCTATACAGCTGGTCAGATTGCTCTCTGCCATGTTCACAGATTAGGCCCTGATATTCAATGATAAAACCATTCAAGTAAAAAGAATGTTGAAGTCAGTGACTTAGATTCATTCACTATTTTTGTACTTCTGTGCAAATCTTTTTGTTTTATTGAATTCCGTGGCAATTCCTTCTTTGATAATTGCTGATGACTTCATCAGTCATGGCACAGTGTCATTTTGGCACAAGCTAGTGTTTATCCTACAGTGCTTTAGGACTACTTTGAATTAATTTTCTCCCTTTATTTTGAATTGCTGGACAAACCTGTGAGAAATACCTAAATACCTATGAGAGCTCGGTTTTATTGCTCTAGACTTTTCATAGATAAAACACAGCAGGGAAACCCGAGACTCTTGCGGCTCCACGGAGCCCATTTGCATTCATGTGTGATGATGTGAATGATCTTAGCAGCTCTCTGGATCAGGAAGCACCGCTTTTATAGTTTTACATCTCTTACTAAGTTGACTGACTTTGAGTACTATAATAATCACAGTCTCATTAGTCTTTGCTTCCCAAAACCATTCAGGTTATGTCAGATTTTACTGCTTCTACAGAGAAGAAGTAATGCTTTCTATCCAATCAGAGAGATGTGGTCTACATTGATTTTTGTGAAATCAGCTTTTTGATTCATAAATGCTTCATTTACTTCCTTTACACTATTGGGGAGTATTTTTCTCCCCTGAGTGTTTGGAATGATTTTAACACCTTTCGTGTCAATTTTTTTGAAGGATTGAAAAATTGTGTAGCCCAGCTAATTGCATCAGTCCACGTTTGGCAAAGTCACATACGCCACATAAGTACTTGATTAGGGGAGTTTGTTAGATCCTGGTGTATGTACGTCAAGGATACTATTCAGTGTGTATTGCAAGCATTGAAGCTCCCAGTTGACTTTCCATGTTTATTTCCTACACAAGTTACCGGTCAAATGCTGCACTGTAACTACTTACAATACTGTAAATGGACAACTGCATTCTGAAACTATGAAGGGAAATCCTTTAGATGGACTTACTCTTTTCTTTTCCCAGAAATATGAAAGTGCATTTATTTATCCCACTGCCACTGATTTGTATATTTATGACAAATAACTACTCTCCAGGTAAGTTACTCAATTCTTCACAGTATTTCTTGAATACCTCTGAAGCAAGAGGACCAGAGAAGTTGGGAAGAATCTCTGCTCCGATGACAGTCTAACATTTCTGGAAAAGTTGGTTTAGAAAGATCCATGATCTCTACAACTTGTGTGGACTTTAAAAGAGGGAGCTGTAAGGAGCGGGAACTATTTACACTGAGATTTACCCACACCTATGCATGTAGGGGCAAGATTAATTTATGTGAGCATAGTTCAAACGGAGTATTACAATCATTTGTTTTAACAGTCTGTTTTATGAGTGTCACTCTGCCAACCTTTTAATGCTTTCTTTCACTATCACTGACTCTCTCTTCCTCCTAGAACACAGTGTTTTATCTCCAGGGAAATACTTTTATTATTATTCATTCAGTTGCTGAATGTGCTGCTGCTGCTGCTTTGGCTGAGTGTCCATTGGAAAAGAGATGTGTTGTATTTTACAGTGGCCATAAATTGTGAAAACAACTTCAAAATGTGGGCGTTGGATTGACTTCTGAATGATTGCCTGTGCTCTGTAATTCCAGACATTCAGTGTATCTCAAAGATATTAGAAATAAGGACAGAGGTTTGGTTATTGGTTTCAATAGTGAGTAAAATCACAACTCAAGTTGAACTTGAACAAAATTTTCAAAACAGAATGACAATAACATCCACTGGGGCTTGGTTAAGGTTTGCAAACTGACTGGCCTGCTTAAGCCCCTTGCCAAATATAACACAGGCTGAGAAACTGTATACACATGCTAATTCAGATGAACACTCGATGAATACACACATACACGCACCTTAGCGGTGACATGTTTTTGGGCAATGTTAGGATTTAACCCCAATCAATCACAAACTAGAAAGGTTGAGTGTAAATGTCATCCTAACAGCATGAGCTGGCACTGTTGGCTGGCTAAATATCTTTGTGTGTGTGTGTGTGTGTGTGTGTGTGTGTGTGTGTGTGTGTGTGTTTCAGCGTTGTGTTTAAGCACACCATTTTTTACAGTTTTCGGAGGTCCTGTCACTGTTCTGAGTTTTGACCTTGGCTGAGTCTGGTGCAGCAATGGGTGGGCATGTCTTACACCTGGACACATGCAGGGACACGCACACACACTCACACATACACACCCATGCACACCCATGCACACACACTCATACAGCTCCATGCAACCTGCCTGCTCTCATGCTGGCTAAGTCAAATTTTGAGTTGATGTACAAATATGACAGCATTAAGCTCTTGCACATGGCTCTAAATCCCATTCATTTCATTGATACATTGACCTCACATTATCCAGTTGGCAAATATCCCTCTCTGCACCATGACCTCATCCACCATGTTTTTAAAAACACAGCAAATCTCCCAATCATTTGGCAGAGCAGACTGTGGCTGCCTGAGAGAATTTCAGATACAAACCTGATGTTTTTTTTCGGAGCAGCCCCCTGGTCTTCGTCTCTCCTCATACCCCTCATTTTCGGCCTGCAGTTGGGGGCAGGGTCTTGTTAAAAATAGCTGAGCAGCATTCGAACAGCAGTATGTGTTGGCGGAAAGGGGGTTCGAAAAATGAAAAGCCATTACCCTGCAGTGAAATGTATTTTGTCTTGACCTGTGGCTGCTTATCGAGTTACATCTTACCACCACTGGGCCATGCCTCAAAGATTCCATCAGCCTCTTATGGCTAAGAATACACCGCAGCAACAAGCATAGTCCCACTGGAAATACCGCATCCTTATTGAGTATCTTGAGTATCCTGATTAATGCTAAATGATTATCTCTCTATGTGTCTGCTGTGATTGTGCACCACCCGCTGTTGAACAGTGTGTTGTTTGCAAAACAAGAGGCAAATGTGCCGAGTCCCTAATTAGCGTGTTTTAGCAGCCCTCATGATTCCTGGTTGCATTGTGATATCCAAAGGGATTGCTCAGCATTGTGACTAGTCTTATCTGGGTCTAATCCTGATTTGTTTGGTATTAGCCTGCTCACTTGCTCTCCCTCTTCCCCTCTCGCCTTTATTTCTTCATTTGTCCTCACTGGCTCTTTATTCAGGGCTGAACTTCCTGTTCTTATTCTTTATTGAGTGTTTTCTTTGTACTTGAATGTTTGTTGTGTCATTGGGAAAACATTTTGAATAAAAGAGAGATTTTTCTCTCATAATTAGGCAAGCTGTCTTCATGAAAACAATATCATTTCCCTTGTAAAATTTGGCTTACTAGAATAACTTGACATCAACCAAGGTCAATAACATGGGGCATTAAACATACTCAGGTCAAGATTGTTCTTTTTATTTTCTTGTTATATCAAATTTTTGCACTCGTCTGTACACACACGTACACACAGACACAGACACAGACACACACACTTCCACTCCAGTCCCAGTTGGGTGCTGCTGCTGCTGATGCCTCATCCTGTGTAGATGTGATAAGCAGACAAACTGCTCTGTCCCCTGGGCTATTTGTTTGTCTGTCTTTGAAACAGACAGTAGTGTGTGTGGCTGCAGCATTGCTCTAAACTCCATCAGCTTGTATCTCCTTTCATCTGACCGCCAGTTCAAAGCCTTGGCTCCATCTTCACTTCTATCTCTCCCACCCTTTATCCCCTCTCATCCCCCCTCACCGTCTTTCTCGGTGTGTTTCGTCATTACCACAAAGATGGGCACGCAGTGTCTCATTAAAGCGGATTAGAACCATCTCCGTGTCTCACAGGGGCTGAGCGGGACTATTTCTTTTCTCTAGTCACCCCCCACCCCCCCTCTTTTTCTCTCAGAGATCAGGTTCTTTGATTCGACCAGATAAAGACCTCTTTCATGTCTGAGGGGACGGTTAGCGATTACACTGTCAGGACCATCGTTTTGGGGAGTTTGACAAATTTGCCGTGCTGGGTGGGGCAGCTGTAGGGATTGCGGGTTGCAGGAAGGGGGGGGGTGTCCAAGCAGATTCACTGTAATTGAGCTGTCATTATTCAGTGACCCTGCCAGGCGCTGGTGCGTAGGGCTCACCAGTTCTCTATTTGTTTAATACTTGGCTAACTTTCTTTGTGAGTATGATGGATAGAAAGAGAAGGAGGAGGAGGGGGGGAGGTATACACCGGTCCCCAGATGAATGCCTGCTTATTTGACCACCTCTCTTGAGTGCTGCTGTCCATGAAAATGGGCTCCACTACATCACTGCTGCAAGTTTCCTCTCTCACCCAACTCCTCCTTGGAGCAACACAATTAAGCCCATATCACTGGCTGCCATTTATTTTCATACAAAATGAAAACTGGTGGCATGTTGATTACTGAAATCCCCAGAGACAAAGGGCCACAATTGGTGTGGTTTAATTTCATTAAGTAGAGTGTGGTGCACAGGATAAATATATTAAGAGCTCCCTCTCATTGCAGGCCCTCCATTTACCTCAGCCAATCTGTATGCTAAGCAAATCCTGGCGTTTAACAGATGAAGAATTGGAGCAAATCCTCCATAATAGTTCTGTGAAAAAGAGGCAAATTTCCATGAATGCTTTCATTGTGGATATTTCTTGTTTTTTGACCTGTTATTTCCTGTTTTCTTATGAGCTGTACACAATACCCATTGAATAAAGAGCTTATATTTTCAAAGGGTATTTTTCATGAATTTGCTAATGCTGATTTGTTTTAATTGTGCCGTACCAAGAAATGCTTTCAAAGGAGCCTTGTGACTTACTTTGAACAGCGGGACGTGTGCAAAATGCAGTTTCGAGTGTGAGAGAAGGAGAAGTCTTTTTCTAGCAGAATGGTGTGACTGCATTAGCCCAGAAATTTTGATGATGGAAGTAAGAGCACAACTTGTTAAACTAGTGTTAAAAAAGGTCAGAAAGTGATGAGTCTTTAGGAATGTGTGTGCGGGTTGCCATTCTGAGCTGAAGTGTGTGTGTGTGTGTGTGTGTGTTGGAGGGGTCTTGGCTAAAACATTTCAAGATGGCCCATTAGCTGGCACAGGGCCGACACCAGGATTCCTCACCACTGACCCCCTCTGCTCCACCCCTCCACCTCTCAGCCCCTCTGTCCCAGAGGCCCCCAGCCTCATCCTGCCAAGTGTACGGTTCCAAAGTAACGATGAAGCTGCCTGCGTGTGAAAATATTGAATTGCAAAAACATCCCTGGGTGAGAGGGTGTGTGAATAGAGCTTTCAGCGCTGGGTCCGACTGGGGCCCTTTGCTACTGACTGATGGACAACAAATGGCATTTTGTGTCCGGAGAGAGAAGAGCGAGGGGGTGTGGGGACAGAGTGGGGAAAAGAGAAGATAAGGAGGGACACACGGACGAAAGTTTTCAAGTTTTTAGGCCTCTTCAGTGTGGAGCCCTTATATGCAGGTCCGAAATGCCTTATCACATGACCTGTCTGACCTTTGGCCCCCACTCAACTAAGGCTGTCAGGCTGCTCTCCAATGGGGAACACAGAGCCCGACAGCCTCAAAGACCACCATTCACTCCCCCTGTGCAGCTGCACTCCAAAGGTAATAGGTAAAAGTAATGTCAGTGACCTCCACTTTCCTTCTCCCTACAGGAGGGCAAAACTCTTAAGATTCCCTGATAATGTCAGAGGTACAGGGTGGCCATTTTGGCTCCTTATCCTCTGGCTCTGCTTCTCTGCCATACGATAAAAAAGCGTAAGCAGGCTGGACTGTCTGTGTTGGGGCAAAACTTTCCCTCATTTAAAAGACATTTCATACTTCAATGTCTCTTGAACTGATGGGAACTGAGACAGAAGATGATAGAAATGTTAAAAAAAACAACATGGTATTGTTTTTAGTTGCAGTGGGAACACAGTTTAGTAATCCAGCTCTATGTCCTGTCTGTGAGTATGTATGTGTGTGGGACACTAGTGAATTTCTGATGTCTCAGAGGACTGGCTGGGTCACAGTATGACCGTAACCCCCTGTCTCGCTTTGCAACCCACACACTGGCATCTCTCTCTCTCTGTCTCTCTCCTGACCAGTCCTCTGAGTCTTTCTTCTCTTCTCTTTTTCACTTTTTCCCCTCCTTTTCTGGAACACTGGAGTTTCTCTCTCTCTCCGGTCTCCTTTGAAAAGATGCGGCGTCTTTGTCCAGCCTGATAAAGGATGCCATAGTTCCCCTTTTCCCCTTCTTTGTGGCCCGGGGCTGGCGGCTCCTGTAGAAGTGCAAATGGTATCCTCTCGGAGGGGCTATCCCCGCGGGCCCTGGAGGGCCCTCTCTCTCTCCTCCAGGCTTGGCTAATTACCACCCTGAACACCCCCCCTTCACAGCCCCCACCAGCTCCCCGGTCCCTGGAACCATGGACGGCACATTCCCACAACCAGCACCTGGCCTTCTTTTCTCCTGGCCTGCTTTGATGGCTGACACCCCAGCCTACCCCTCCCTCCTCCTTCCTCCCTCATCTTCTTCTTCTCTCCACCCCACTACCTCATCTCTCCTTCTCTCCCTCCCTTTAACTTTTCCCTCTCTCACTTCTCTCTCTCGCTGACTCTCATTACGAGAGGTTTTAAATTGCTTTCTGACCCTGACAAACTGCTCTTGTTGAAAAGGGAGATGTTGAAGAGGGGGAGGCAGCGGATGTGAGTGAGAAATGGAAAAGATGAGGGAAGTAGTGAAAAGTTGTTCTATATGTATCTATCACCCCATAGAACACCCCATACAACAAAGAGCACTCAAATGGTCTCAGATAAAAATAACAGGAAAAAAGAAAACAAGAAACTAATTTAATGTACATATCCAGTTCTTAACCTTAATTCAATTACTGGCATGTTGATAAATCAGTAACAAAAATGTGTTTTCCACTCATCTAAAGCTATCAAAGGCATTTCTACGGTTGAGTTATTAACTGAAGAAGTAATGATTTAAATTGGATACTCATTAAACAATTCATAGCTTTTCTGTTTGTTGATAAATGAATGCTGTCCCTGCTGAATACATACATAAGAAAATTAAAAGGGTTGTGATCACAAGGTTGTGTTGTTAATGCTTTTACCAAGGCGGTGAGTCAGTTTGTGGTATTGGATTGTACAATGAAAAGATGTCTACCGGACTTGACTAATGATTGATGCAGAATATGTTGCTTTACCCCATGCGCGCACACACAAACTTACACACATACACACAAATATCTAATTTAGTTGCATATCTGCGTCCTGCTAGCCGTGGGCTTAATCAATAGCCTGCCCCAGTGGATTTGACCAATTCATAGCTCGCCTTTGTGCAGTCTAGTGATCCCAGTGAGGGCATTTGGACAGCTTTCTGAGGAAAACAAATAGCTCTATTACAAGCTCGCGTCTGTGTGATGCTCAGTGTCCCAAAGGCAAAGTCCAAGGCCTGTATTAATTGTGTAGTCTCCATGCAGGAAAAAGGATAGGTTTCAGTGTAGGACGGCTTTACCCTGTAGAGTAGAAACAGGAGAGCTTTGTACAAATTATCTCTGAAAGGCACCAATGAGAACAGATCACATCATCATATCGGACCAGCAAGGCATCATGCAGTTTTGGTACATGAAGAAAAAGCATGCACATAAACACAAACACAGAAATGTACACACAGAAAATCCCTGTTAAGTAAAGCAGTGGTTACTTTTCCTGTATAGCCTCCAACTGCGAGGGCAGACTGGTTCCACCAGTGTGGCAGAGAGCGACTTGACTGGCTTAGTTAATACACAAATAACATTGTTGTTGCCTGAGCTTTAAATCAGGCAGACAGTCTCTCAGCTGACTTGACTCATTAGAGTGTGAATCAGCTTTTTATTTTCAAATACATTCATGTGTTAAAAAATGTAATAACAAAAATGTTCCTAGTTGATTGCTGATATGTATTGCTTCACACAATTTTTCTCCTTTCTTTTAAATAAGCTTAAGTCCTTAAATCCTTCTCTCTCTGAGGCTAAATTCAGTCTCAAACATCATCTGCCGTTCTGTTCGGACATCCCAAGTATCTCACTTCTGTTGCCCTTTACCAGCCACAGCTGCCCGTCCCTACAGTTCACACATCATCACCTATAGGACTTCGCTGATGTCATGAACTGGCTGCTTCTTCTGTCAGTTTCAACCATAACAACTTTGGATGTTACAGCTCCGTCAGATCATTAGTGCATTAAAGTGGAATTCTACACTCACACTTATACACTGCTGGGCAGCAATTTGTTGCATTCGACACACCCTGGGGTTAATTTTTTTCTTGTCAGGATGCACATAAATAGGTTGTGTATGAATGTTTTTCATTTAAATCCTTCATTTCTGGCTTCATTACTTTTCTTTTTTTTCTGAAGTTAATTCACCATATTTGCATGACTCTAAATCCTCAGATGAATTTTTAAATTTTGCTTTAAGGAGAGGCTTCCCAAGCCTCATGTCTTCTTCACTCTCCATCTCTCTCCTCATCAAGTCTCGCCACATCCTCTCTTTCGGGTACAGAAAAGGAAAGAGGAAGATCCGGTTTCTGAATTGTGTTTTATGAGTGGTTGAAACGGCCACTTCTGTGGTTTCTGTCTGTCCGTGTTGACCGTTCAACTCAGAGTTCCTGAGGTTTTCGAGAAGTGTCAATTAAAACATTTTAATTAAAAAGAAAGATGTTATTGCAAACAAATGTTTGCACTCAGGGGCCTGCACGTTGTTCAAAGCGATAGTGGTAATGAGGTTGTTGAAATGCTGCTTGATGTCTTTGTTTAAGCCACACATTGGCTCTGCAAATATGTTATTTGTGACTTCTCTGAACGCAGTTAAAGCTGACTTGGATAACCACATGCACACACATGTACTGACATTGGCATCTTGTTTTTTAGCAGCGCTGCAGGGCAGTAAGAGTTTAAGAAAGGCACATAAGACAATGAAAAAGAAAATAAGAAAGAATAAGAGGGAGTTGGGTGTCTCTGACCTTGTTTTAAGATGCTGCAACTATCTGTTCTAAATAAATCTGACTGCTTTTTTTTAAAGCATTATGTCAAGTAAAAAAGTCAATCAGGATTAAGTGCAGGATATTTTTTCTTGAGAAATTTTAAGAGATTTTCACCAATGCTGGCTTTAATTGCTATTTTTTATTATAATTGCTAATATTATATACATTTTTGCTGAGTAGATGATTGCAAAGGAATCAGTTTTTTTTCCTCTGTGTTATAAAATACTGTTTAGAATAAAGAATTATGTCACTTTGGATCTCCTTAGTTTATTCTTTGCCTTGGTGAGCATTTTCTTTTAACCTAATAAACACAGTCTTCTTGTGGCTCTCTTTTGTTTCCTCCTCTTTTTCTGACCTGCTCCCTCTTTTAATTAAAACTAGGTGTGAGGTTTGACTTCCTCTCTCTTGACACCTCGCTATTTATCTGACGAGCGCAGGCTTAGGGCAGGACCCACGGAAAAGAAGGGCAGACTTTTGTTTTCAGAAGACTGCAGGGAACTTTGATGCCAAGTTCCTCCTCGGCAAAAGGCAAGGCCCCGACCCAGCACATCTGAGAGTACTTTGGTGAAATAACAGCAAATGTTTGTCTTGTATTGTATGGCACGCTGCTGGAGGAGCGCTAAAGCCCCTTCTTCCAGCGCCTAAAGCACCTCTTAATAAAATAGTCAAGAATAACTCCTTCACCTTAATCTTCTCCTCAGATTATTGCACTCAGGGCGGGAAATTAGCAGCAGGCCTATGAGCTTCCCTCGTTCTTTGGAATCGTTAACGTTTTTATTTGTAAGTGCCCTGTCTTTCTTTTCTGCTCTCCATCTCTATCCATCATGTATCCCTCCCTCACTTCTTACATTTTTGTTTCCTTTCACCACCCATCATCTCTCTGTGTGGCAGGCAAGATGAACCCTTTGTGACAGAGGAAAAGGCATTTTATTAGGTCAGTATTAGAAGCAACATGTGGCTAATGGGTGGCTGCATTTTCCATGGTCTGGTCCTCATCAGTGCAGAGAAGGGGCCTAAACAACTAAACATGGCTGCTGACAATTGATACGAGCCCTTTTAAGTGGATCTGCTCTGTTGGAGAGGGGGTGGGGCGGGGCGTGTGAGAGTCGGTGTGCGACAGAAGAAGTGCATGTACGCGTACATTTAACTTAGCATGTTAATAGGGATAATAAGAGACACTCACATCGGCAGAGTATCCTTTGGAGAGTGTATACAAGAATGTGTGTGTGTGTCCCCTGTGTCCAGTAGTGTAACTGACACCTTGACTAAGGTAGTGGCGGTAGCTTTGAGCATGGTCCGTCCCGCCGTCTGATCCTCGTAACCAGAACTCTCCTTTACTGCTTCCTGTCCGCTTGCCCCACCTTCCCGCCTGCCATCTGGGTCTGGCAAGACACACACACAGTTGCAAACACACTCTCACACACATTGAGCACGGGTAGGACAAGGGTCCTCATGTGCTAACCTGTGTCTTTATTCACAAGTCTTCCTTTGAAACCAATATCACAAGGAGGAGAAGCGATAAATGGACTGCTTCATCGTGATCTGAACCTTAGTGTCCTTTTTTCAAAATGAGTCATTTACTCTAAAGTTACATTGTCTTTTATATTAGTCTATAAAGTAAATTAAAATTTAACATTGAATATTGGGTCCTATATACTCCCAAAGTTTTGAACAGATCACAGCTCCGCAGTTTACCATGAGATCCAGAACAAGAGTTACATCGGCCGAGGCGACAGTCTGTTTTAGGAGGGGCTCCTAAAAGGAAATGAAGTTTTAATTGTCTTGTGTGACACTTTCCGCTGAATTCATCGAATTCCACAAAGTGCAGTTTCTTTATCCAGCCTATGGCAACCAGTATTGTTGAAAGGTTAAAGGTGCGGATCTGCCCGTGGCCGCTTCACCAAGACAAATGCCATCCACTTCTGCGGCTCACTGCTGTCTTTTTATATCATGGTCTCCCTCATGAGCCTTAGTTCACTTTGTTTAAAGGAGGTCGTAACACACATAGTTTAAATGTGTTATTGTTTTTTTTCTTTTGAGTTGATAATGTAGGGTTGTACAAATTTTAGCAGCTTCTTCCTGTTTCCACAAACAGTACATTCCCAAAGAGCTTAAAACTGGATTTTGTTTATGGCAGAACTAGATTTTATTTTTCTTCCGATACATGTTATAAATAATTTGTTGAATTGTCTTGTTCTTCACAAGATGTATACACAACCAAAATTGCAAAGGTAACAGTCTGGACATCAGAAAAATGAATGTCCATTAGAACAACACTATGTATAAGACTTGGTATCTAACCAAACCTTTGATCTCTCTCCTCAACAAACCAGCGTCAGTGCTTGTGTGTTGTACTGTATGCTGGTATGTAAATGATGTACCTGCGTAGATAGCGTTTCCAAGTCGGGTACGCTGTAGGGGCTTTAGTATCACGTCTCATCACATCTGGTTGACACTTTGTACACTTCTTCCGCTCTTCATACCTACTCTGTGTTTAAGATCAGATCACACAAACACACACACATGTAGAGCAGAGGTGGAAAGGGCAGTGTCAGGTGTAGCGGGCAACAATTCAGGGATGCATAGAAGCGAGCCAGCATGGTGTCTGTGACAGTGATGGCTCTCAGAGCTGCTCATCTCTCCTTTCATCACAGACAGCCACAAAGTGTGGGAGGAACATTTCGGGCCAAAATATTGACATAGACCAAGAATTAGTTTTGACACTGTTAAAGTGCTGGTATCCTGAACAGGGCCTGAGCAAAAGTGATGTTGGTGGCGTCAGAAACCCAGAAATAACCAATGAAAGCGGATGGACAGAATTGTTTTTACAGGTTGCTCATGAGGTGATGATGGATAAGCAGAGTGGGAACACAGAAAAAAAAGACAAACTATTTATTTTCCGTTCTGCAGGTGCCTGCTCACAGCTTATTGGTTTTTTTGGAAAAGTCTTTTACTCTAAAGAGGGCAATTTATGTCCCTCTCTCGTCTCCCTCCAGAAGCAGAGAGGCTGAAGTGGCTCGCTTATTTTAGCTGGGTCTCGTGGTCTTGACTTGTGGTGACATATTAATTGAGCGGTTCCTCTAAAGAAAAGAAAGGCCAGTGTCTCGACCAGCCCGATGTTGTTTGCAGAGCTTTGAAATTGGTTCTGTTTGGCTTGAAAACTCTGAGGTGTTTATTTACACATCAGAATGTTTCAAATGGCAGCTGGCTTTCTCTCTCTTGCAGTATGTTTGCGAGTGTGTCTGAAAGTATATTCTGTATTTGCTCATTTATGTGCATGCAGCTGTGTAAGGCATGTTTGTGCAAAAGAGATAAAGACTGAGATAGAGTAAACTTCCCAACTAACTTATTTTTTTCTGTTTGCCTGCTTACTCAGTGTCTGTCCTCTTCATCCATTATTGACCACATTCATTGACACCAGCCCAGAGCTCATTGCAGCATCTGTCTAGCTTTTCTTTTGGCATTTTCCCACTAAATACTCTAGATAAAGTATTGCAGTCAGATTACTACTCTGTGTGTTCACTACAGGGGGTGGCTAAGTCTTCTTGTCTCCTCAGCTCTGAGAAGCTGAAACTCTTACACTGATATATTGCAAAAAATGCTCACACATCCCCTTACACCCCCCCCCCCCCCCCCCCCCCCCCCCCCCCCCACACACACACACACGCGTGCTTATAAAGTAATGTTGCAGCTCAGCCACCTATCCGAACAGGGTTGCCAAGACAACAATTGTTTTAGCTGGCATGTCTATGAGGAGGAACATTAGAATAACAACATGAGGCCTCAACAAATTAGCCTTTGGAAAGCGGGAAAAATGACACATTTGTTCTGTTTGTGCTGGAATATCTTGTTTTGGGGGAAGACAAATCAGAGTTTGCTTTCCACCTTCATTTTCCATTTTGAGTGATTGGAAAATTTTAAGAGCATCATGGGAGACATGAAAAAAAGACAATTGTGGTGGGTTTTACAACTTTGGATGTTCTATGCAGGGTTTTATACCAACCGAACGGCTGCATGGAGAACATTGTTTATTGCATTTGGAAGCCAAAACAATGTTGCCTCAAGTATATTGAGTGTTTTGACAGAGTCATTCACTGACATGCCCATTTTAAACTTCAACATGCAGCATATGATACACTTATATTAGCCGTCCTTTAATAGAGTGAGACTGAGCTCTTTGTCTCTGCTCAACTGAGGTATCAATAATAAGATTTATCTGTCTTCCCCTGCAGCCTTGATTCAATTATCTTCATCTCTCTCTCTTCCTCTGACTCCCCCCCTATTTGCCCCTTCATCGTGGATCCGTTTCCAATTGAAGGCAGGTCATGCTTTGTGTTTCTATTTGTCGTGACAGGCTCCCTTAATGAGTGGAGTCTCTCTTCCACTGCAGCTTAATCAGATCTGGAGAGGAGAAGGAAGGGCTCAGGAGGTGGGGGTAACCAGGTAAAAGTGGGGTCACAAGTACTTTACATCCAACTCCTCATTGTCTGCATTTCCCCTTTTTAGCGAAATTAGATTTGTGTGGTCCTTCCTCTTCCCCCTCTGCAAAACGTGTGTTTCGTTTCCAATCTGCAGCCTTTGAAGTTGTAAGGCTCCCTTACCCCCTGCACACGCCCTGCTCAGCCAACCTCCCCAAAGCCTTGCTTTAAGTTGCCCCCCCATGCACCTACTTCCAGACATACCTCATTACCTGAGGCTGTATTGGAAGAAAGACTCTCAGCTAATCAAATTGACTCTGCAGGTTTTCTTCCATCCGAGACAGTGCAGGCCATTGAGGGGTCATTGGTTCAATGCTAGGCTTCAGAAGAACATCACCATGAGGAAAAAAAATCTTCTGGATCATTTGTAGAATTTCAATTTCTGTTCATGTTCCAGACTACATCATGTTAGTGAGAAGAACAGTTCGCAAAACCACACACAACTAGTAACTGCATAACACTACTTCATCTGGATGTAAAAATTAAAGTCCCCCCCAAAAAAAATCTGTTTTACTTTTAGCTGATCTTTAACAGTTAAATGAGTTTTTTAAGGGCTGTCAGAAACACACCCTTTTCATAGTGTAGTGGCTCAGTGCCTTTTATAATGAAAGGTGAAAATTAATGCTAGGCTGACATGCTTCATTCCTCCAATTCGCAAGGGAGTCAAAATTAGACTAGGGCTGAAAAAAGGAAGGCAGTACTTTTAAGGAAGTTTAGTATTGGTAAGGATTTGACACTTGTTTCTCCCATAATATAACAAAAAATCTGAAAAAGTCAGGTTGTTTTATTCATAGTGTTTGGTCATCAAATGTCAATATTGGTTACAACAAATTGTGCTACTTGTCATGGGTCAAAGGTTTGTCCACTGGTAAACTATATATCAATGATGCTACAGGTTGCGGTATTAAAAACTGACAGCACAAATGCTCTATTTCCACATGAGATCACATTTATTCCCTGTCAAATGAAACTTTCCTTATTATGGGCAGGTTAAGTAACAAACAACTTCAGGTTAACTCCAAACAGTGGAGTTTGACGTATGACACCCTTCTTTTAAATCATCCAAGAATTTGGTATAATTGCACACAGAATTGGACAACAGGGTGTACAACCTCCTCACTAATTATGAAGAGAGTATCAACAAAGTCATTATGTTAACTACAACAACAGAGTGTCACATTTACAACAAGTTACTTTGTCATAACACACAACTGAATTTTTGATATTGGTTGTAAGTATCTTGAAGTTTCTCTTGAGCTCTTGAGGTTCTGGTCCTTCCAGCTGACTCCAAAAGCATCCCATCAAAAAAACACCAAAAGCAGAGTAAGTGAGGTGGAGGGACAGAGTTGAGTCTGTTTACAATTGGCAAGTCTAGAGTGTGAACATCTTGAGGTGAGCCCCTGGCTAACTTCACACAAGTGGTGAATGAAGCCTTTTTCATGGTCCAGGCTATGCAAATGGCTGCATGCAGAGGTACATAAACAGCAAGTTCACACGCAGACGCACAAAGCGCCTCCTCCATCAGAGAAACACAGTCACATTTACTCACACATCACTTAAAAGTGCACATGAGGGATAAGGCAGGGAAATGCAGCTGTTGAGTGAGACAGGCATGAGCTGCTACAGTTCAGCAGCTTTGCATTGGCCTTGTTTTAGGGTTACTAGCCAAAAGTCTTGGATTTCCACAGGGAGTGTGGGTATGCGTTAGATACCAAGCATCTGTCCTCTTGCTCAGCACCATAGAGAGGACGGATCAGGATTCAACGTACCAAACTGTACCAAACTGTATTAAACCTATCAGCACCACGTGGTTGATTGCTCATAAGTGACCATATATAGCTTTCATAGATGCTAAATACATTTGATCTGTTTAGCTGACGTTTTATAATAAGGACCTGTATTGAAGAGGGAATAAAGTAAAGTGAAGGTTTGCCAGACTCCTCCCAGATCCTCGTCTGATTGTCTCCACTGCTGTTTGGCTCTGTCCTTCCCCGTGTGTCACCAACCACAGACTGCATGATTGGGGCCCAGCATAGAGCAGAATCTCAGGACAGCTAGATCCATAGGACTGAAGATTTCCAGTGCTTTATTCATTTTGTCTTTACTGACCTCTAAAAACCTCTTACCTGTTGACACCGGGATTATACCATTGGCATATCCGGTCCAGCTTCGCTTCATTGCATGTTGACTTCCAACGTCCCGTGGTTTCAATTCCATCGATAAGTCTCTCTTCGTTCATGTTTGGCTGTAAAACTTAAGACCTGTTGACTCTTGTCCTGGCTGTGCTCATTACACCAGTTTGTTGTTGTAGTCAAGCTAAATACAATCTGATTTTGGCATGGTTTATTTTTAAATTTTAATTTTCACTGGGTGATTTTGGGTGGTTTCTGTGCACAACTGCCCTATGGCACATTGATGCATCACAACAATCTGGCAAAAACGAAATTTGACTGTTGTGTATCTGTCGTGACCTGCTGGAGAAGGGATGCAATGGAGTAGATCCAGTATAAGTTGACGCATTGACTTGAGTAGAAACCTATCCGATCTGGTGCCATAATGGAGCAGAGCCGGACCAGAGATATATCTGGTGTATTTTTGCTGTAACTCTATGCCTTGCTCCGCTCCTCATATTGGTTTTTGCGTGTTTTATTCTGAGAATCAACTGGATGTTTTAATACCGTTTCAGTGCCTAACTGCTCTATTGGCTCCGTTCAAATTGGTGCGGTGAGCTCTTGCACACAGAAAATATAAAAGTCTTGACCTACCAGGTATGAAGCGCAACAAAACTGGCTAGAACTGCCAGTTACAGAGCTATAATGGGTCAGGGACTAACTAGGCATGAACCTGGTGGGATTTGGTCATGAAGTTTATTTAATCTACTTTTCAAACCATAAGGCCATCACTGACTACAATTCATAGTAGTATCAATAATCAATAATTTAATTGTCATTAAACTTTTTTACTACCAGCACTTAATTACTGCTGTTTTCCTTTCTGTGGCCGTAGTGATGGTGTGTGTGACAGTTTTTCTTTGACCTTTGGCAAAGTGTTATGAACTCTTTGCCCCTTTCTTGCTCACACAAAACACACAAGAGGAGGTTTTTTTATTGTAACAAAAGCTCTGAAGGGTTGCATGTACTCTAGATGCAGAAAGTAGTTCAAAGAGGCATCAACATGTTTGGTGTGTGTGCCTGCGACTGTGTTGGCAAATGGCAGCAAAACTACATGTCATCTTGGGTGAGTGTCCCCTGGCTTTGGCTTTGTGTTGACCTCTCACCCAAATTAAACTTGTACCGTTCTCCCTCTCCTCCCTCTGCCTCCCTCCGCTGCCCACTGCCAGGCACTTTTGTTTTCACATGGCCGACTTCTCAGGGAACACGCTCATATTTGTGGCTTTCGGGGTTGGCAGCAGAGTGTGCTGCGCCTGTCAACTTTTTTTCACTCCGACTTACCCCAGCACCCAAATTGAACTATTCAGTCATTTCCTGTCATCCCCCCTCAACCACCTCCCTACGCCAATATTTGCCAATAAAGTTGAATTTTAATGTTTAGTCCACCAGCACGAACAGCTTGCCCTGAATTGCATCTTTCCCCCTTGCATAATCATTGCCCACACTCAATGTATAAAGAAAGTGGCCTTCTGAAAACATGATTGCTGAAAAGCACTGGATCCAGATAAGGAACTGACTGACGGTAACATTGAGCTTCCAGCATATTTTGGCTCCTGAAGATTACATTTGTTTAAATGACCTACAAAGTAAAAGAAAACATTTTGGTCTTTTTGAGTACCCGCAAAACCGTTAGCATGAGCGCCTTCTTTTTTGGAAAGGTCAGACTCATCCAAAGCATTTCCCTGAAAGTGAGTGAGAGAGAAAGGGACATGCAGAAAGAAAGAGAGAGAGCAAGATGGTTATCTGAAGTGAGGTCAGAAATGAAACATGTCATAGCAAATTAGAGCCATGTTGTTTGAATTACTCCGGCCTGCTTCTTAAAGAACAGTCTACTTGGGGGGAAAAAAAGTGGGCAAAGAGAGCATAGATTAAGTAAAAATTGTGAGACAGACAAAGGGAGGGATGGGAAAAAGACACAAGGGGTAATTTTAAAAGTGAAAAAAGATAAAGACATTTGGAAGATATGAAAAGAAAGAATAACAGCGCAAGTTACCAGGAGAGAAAACAGAGGGAGAGGCCTGACAGAAAAAAATGATGTTTTTTCTGGAACAAATAATGTGACTCCGGCTGAGTCATGGGCCTGCCGAGGAATGATGATGATGATGATGATGATGATGATGATGATGAGAAGAAACCTTGGACTCATTCCTACTTCCAGCTAAGTTTGGGGCATCATTTACCAAACTACTGGAGAGGGGCCCCTGTGTCAGAATGTGTGTGTGTGTGTGTGTGTGTGTGTGCAATAATAACCACATTCTCTAAGCATCTTCAGCCACCAGGGCCTGTTTTTATAGCTGGGAAAAGGGATGGGCAAACACTCGTTAGGAAGACTATTTTGGAAGATAGGAGGGGATAAAAACAGAAGGTTTGAGGGGGAAGGATGACCAGAAAGGGGGTGTGCAGAAGGACAGAGAGTTTACAGGAGCGTAGATCAGCTTGTCCAATTGGGACGCGTCTATGAAGAGATGAGCCAAAGATCTGGCCGTCTCTAGGAAAACTGACTCCTGAGACTAGGATGTGTGCAGGCTTCCCGGACAGGATTTCACAACTCTAAAAGAGTCATTTTCAACAGAGATGGAAATTCTAGATAATGTGGCTGATTTTTTTAGGTCTTTCTTTTATACCTCATTTATTCTTTGTTTCCTAAAAAAGAGACAAATCCTGAGTCGTATGTAAAAGTGCATTAGTACCTCTATTTGTGAGCTGGGTAGAATCAGTAGGAGATATTTAGGATATAGCATATTGCAGTAGCCACAGCGACAGGTATTAATGGAGCTGAAACGCACATACAAATACACACATGCACTTGAACACGCACACAAAGGGGAAAAAGTGCCAAACAAGCAGGGATAAGCTGATCCGGTAATCTTCCCTCTAACAAAGGAATGCATTTACGAGACACGTGTGTTTGTCTGTGTGTGCGGGTGCCTGTATCTGTGTGTGTGTAACTGTGAGGCTGTGACCATGTATTTGTGCGCAGGAGGCACAAGTATCTGATTTTTTGTTGGTATTGTGTAGCAGTCGGCTACAGTGCAAGTCATGCCACCATAAACACAAGGGGGACAGGCGTCTTTGAATAGCAGCAGTGTGTGTTGGAAGACATCAGGCAGTGAATCCATCACGCTACCACTGACAGGCCCAGCGATGGGAAATAAATATTTACTCTAAGCTTCCCTAAATCACATCCAGAGACGTCTCTCTGTGTTCCCCGTCTCTTCATCGCTTGTCCTCTAACTGCGTCCCTCTCTCTCTCTCTCTGTCAGTGTGTCCTGTTTCTGATGTGATTTTCTTTCTTGTTCTTTACCTACGCATTTTCTCCATCATGTGTCCTCCACAAAACACACCACAGAGCAGGGGCCCGTGTAGACGTGGAACACAGGTCATGTTTCCACTCAAGCGCATACACCAACTCACACAAATGAGGGTACAAACATACACACAACATGCTCACCGCACACACACACACACACACACACACACACACACACACACAGGGTCAGCCTGAGATATCCATCTGGGGTTTGTCATGTCAGACATGGCCCATGTCTCTCTCTTCTGTAATTATGGCAGTATTTATTTTTTCAGATCGTTCCCGCTGGGTTAGGAGCGTCCCGTGGTGTGGTTTGGACTTGGAAACACACTCGGCTCAAGACATCCAGCTTAGCAGAAAAAAGTGCACACAGTACATCGACTAGAAATTGGTAACCCATAATTCAGAGATTTAATGTCATGTGGAGGAAATGTGCATGTGCTTGTCTGTGTGTTTGTGTGCACACAGCAGTGAATGCAAGCTTTAGGAAAAAGACAAGGCTTTAAGTTTTCACAGAGGCGTAAATGCTCGACAGATTGAACCTCGCCATTGCCAACACTGTGAGATTTAATATTATAATGTCCCACTGCATTATGCAATACCTCTGAGCTACTCATAATATCTGTGTGTAATGCACAGGATTAAGAGCTTACTTACACAAGATTCAAAAGTTTGTCACTTTCATGTCTTAGCTGTGAAGCAAAGCACAAGTAAACTTGACAAATTGTACAAAAATGTGGTCATTCAGACATTACAAATACTGACGTTCTGGCTGGTTGTGAGACTGAAGTTTTTTGCAAATACTTCAATCAGCTGCGAGGAAGCAGGAGTCTCCAGTTGTAAGAAAGAAGTCCATGCAGAAATGACAAATCTGCAGTTTGTCGATTGTCTGTTTGAGGCTTATATCAAGACTATCACGAATTAGCTCAATATTTCAAGAAGGCTGATCTGTATAGCAACAATCAGCATATTTGCCTGGTACAAAAATTGACTGTAGTCTGAAAAGCTCATTGGTCCAATGGTCCATAATCTACAAAGAGTGATTTGTGTATATTCAGCAGTTTAGAGGATATAAGATTATGAGTTTTGCCAAATGACTGTAATGCCTATTCGTGTTCAATGTCTACTCTGTTGTGGTTCAGCTCCTTCCTTTTTTTACCCCCAAACACAGAAGCACATTTGTGCATTACAGGACACAGTGCGCAGCTAAAACTCACACTTATACAACAACGATTTCAGGATGAAACACAAAGGTTTTGTGTCATTTTAGCCTCTCATCTAAACAGGAACTGTGTTTATGCTGACTTAAAATGGAAGCTTTTGAAAACTTTCTAGTTTTTTTTCTGCAACACTGCGATCACTATTGACATGTAAACAGTAAGCTGGAGTTTTCAGCTGAAACACAGTAGGCATGTTCCACTTTGCATGAGCCTGTTGCACTAATCGCTATGCGCGAACCAGACAACAACAACAGCAGTTACAATTGGGTACGAAGGTGTTGTGCTTGTGCTGCTGGATCTCCTGACTGCTTTTCAACAAGATGTGCATCTGTTGCACCACTTCTGTAATCAGCGTAGATGTATACAATATATACACCAAATGCTCAGCCCACCTCTATTTTGGCTTTTGTTGTGTAACCACCCCCAACTTTATATCCCAAACTACCTGGCATGCTCACACCAGCGTTTACAGTCCATCAGCGTTTCTGTGTAAATGCAGATTTTTTTTCACTGTATTTTTTGCAGGTGAAATGTTGCAAAAGGGGCTTAAGAGTTGAGAAAGGAATCAATCAAAGGACCCAATTCATACAAGAAGTTCAGTGGAGTGAAGGAATTTGTCTTTTAGAATCTGAAATTATTTTTCTAAGTTATGTTGAAGTTTTTACAATGTTTCAGGTTTTGTCACTTACCCAAAATAAGTGACCCAAAAGAGTTTTTGCATCCAAAAAGACAAAAAGGAAAATGTGAAATTAACCCTAGTTAAGTCAGGTTCAGTTAAGTACCTGTCCTTCACTCCTTCAGAGTAAGATGGCAGTACATTTAAAAAATACCTGTATAAGGAGCTTTTTAAAGGTGGGAAAAACAAATATTTTGAGATGCAACTTCAAGGAAAATCATCACTGCAAATCAGTACAGCCTCAGCAAGTAGTTGGAGAGTTTTTGTCCCCAATAGCAAAAAACACATCACTGCCTCTGAAGGACAAAAATCATTGTGCTGATGAAGGCTGTTTCCTCTGCGCCCACTTCCAGCTCCAGCGCTGTTCAACCGTTCTTTTTTATTTAGGTTGCATATTCTGAAGTGATGTCTGTGTCTGTGTTTCTCACTGTGTTTGTGTGGGTGTTTGCTTGTGTGTGTGTGTGTGTGTGTGTGCGTGCGTGCGTGCGTGTGTGTGTGTGTGTGTGTGTGTGTGTGTGTGTGTGTGTCCGTCCACCCAGCTGAGTGGAATCGCCCTCTGTCCTGGGCACACTCATTGAACTTGGCATTCACGCCACCTGTTTCACTGCTCCCTGTGCTTCCTTTCATTTACTCCTCCCTGTCTGTTGGTTTCCTCATTTATCTTCCCAGACTTACAAAAGCTTTACACTCTCACTGTCTTTTTTTTTCTCTCCCCTTCAAGCTGCCTTACTCCTCTCTGACAAAAGCAGATGAGTCCCCTTGAAGAAATCCAACAAGATAGAGATAATGGCGTATGTCCAATCAGCCTGTGGTGCTAATCAGGGACTATCGTGGGAAAAGCACAGGGGAACAGGGGTGGTGGTGGTGGTGGAGTTGGTGGTAGGAGGAAAACCAGGCCCATTGTCCTGAGGAGATTAAAGTCCCCGAAAAGGCGGCATTGTCCACCAACGGGGATAAATCTTCCTCCTCCCGTCACTCAGGGCCTGAATTCAATTCTCCTCAACCCCTCCTAAAAGAGAGGCTTATCTCCTGCTCAATAGCTTGTTGCGCTACAAGCCAGGCAGGAATGCACCGAGTTGTATCCCTGACACCCGCTCACTGAGTTAAAAAGGAATTAAGCAGGGGGAAGAGAGAGAGAGGGAGAAAGTGAGTGCCTGAATTGCGACCTCTATTTTGCCAGAGGATGTGCGCTGGGAGGCAGATTGAGGTACCGATAGAAGCTGACAGAAGGAGAGGGGACAGGAGAGCGGGATTGATTGACTGCTGCTGAGGGATTGAGGCCAGAGGAGAAGAATAGTTGCCTGCTTAGTCTGCTTTCTGCAGAGCTGCGAGCAGCATGGTAAACTGCTGCCCCATTGGAGGACAGACAGAGGAGCCACAGCGGAAGAAACCACTTGGGAGCTGCTGGCATGCGGTCTGGATGCCACCTAACCAACTCACCCCCTCTTTCCTTTTCTTCCCTTTTCTCTGCCCCCTATTGCTAAAGAAGCATCTCTCTAACTCCAGTCCAGGGGGCATCACAGTTGCTAAGTCCCGCTGCTTCACAACACTTGGATGCCCATTTCCCCTCCAAACAGATTCAATTCAGACCCCCCGGTCCCACAAAAAGGAATAGACACAGAGAAAGGATGGTTGGCAAATAAATAGAACTTTTTGCAGACTCAGGCCCATAGTCTTGCTCTGTTTGGCCCGTGGAGAAAAACAAGCCTTACGTCCCCATTTTTCACCTCTTTCTCCCTTTCTCTTTCACTCCAACCCCATTGGAGCTATCTCTAGGAAGAGACACAAAAGAGAGAGTGGAGAAAGCGAGAGAAATGGGTGGTGAGAGAGAGCGAGATATCAATATAACCCACACTGAATACCCCCGCAGTTTGGATTTTACCCCAAACTGAGGGGGTTTGGGCTCCCTCTCGGTACCCTCCTTCTGTTGCCCCTCCAATGAAAAAACAGGATTTTTCCGCTTTGCCACCAATTTCCCCAGTTGTTGTTTTCGCCGGCTCTGTCCTCACTTTCTCAATGCAGTCCTCCTTCCCTTCATCCCCCCATTTGCTGTGACTTGGCTCCACTTAATGACGGGGCTTACACCTGCTTACAGGATTAAATTAATTAGCACGAAACAGGGAGCACTGGAGTGAAGGGGGGTGGACGAAGAAGAGGAAGAGGCAGGGGGTGGCAGAGGAAAGACAACAACAGGGGGTCAGGAGAAAAGTACAGCAGGAAGAAGGCAAAAGAAAGAACGGGCGGCTCGACGGCTGGTGCTGGGCCTCATGTTCTGCCGGATGCTCGGGGGTGGTGGTGAGTGTAGGAGGGGGTGATGGCCTGTTTTCAGCAGAGGATATTGGGTTGGCCAAATGGACGTGATGGACAGGGAGACTTGGGTATTTGGTTGGTGAGTTGCAAGGCTAAATAGCCTCCTGAACAATGTTTGGGTGAGCAGGGTCAGAGGTGACAGCCACCATTATGGGGAAATGTCTGCACCACTGACGCTGTGCAGCTTATACACCTCTTTTTAGCTCCTTCTTTACTCTTTGCCTACAATCACAGCCTTTTGGTTTGAGGAATAAATGTTTTTTTTTTTTCTCCATCAGACCCCAGTTGGGAATAAGTCATGGAGGCCAAACCACTAGGCACACAACAAACACAAATAAACAAAACCTTTTGTTGACATGCTCACCATGATCGTGTCATGTGTGAAACAAAACAGTTTTGCAACATACACTGGCTGGCTGAAAAAAAGTTGCCAAAAAACAAAACAAACAAAACAAAACAAAAAAAAAATAGTCACACACTTTCATATTTTGTTGGACCACATTTAGCTTCGATTACAGCGTACATTCCCTGTGGCACTGTTTCGGTAAACTTCTGTAATGTCATAAGATTTATTTACATCCGGTGTTGCATTAGTTTTTCACCATTATCTTGTATTGATAGTGGGAGAGTCTGACCACTGCACAAAGTCTTCTCCAGCACATCCCAAAGATTCTCAATGGGGTTAAGGTCTGGACTCTGTGGTGGCCAATCCATTTGTGAAAAAGATGTCTCATGCTCCCTGAACCACTCTTTGACAATTTGAGCCCCATGAATCAAAGCATTGTCATCTTGGAATATGCCTATGCCATCAGGGAAGAAAAAAATCCATTGATGGAATAACCTGGTCATTCAGTATATTCAGGTAGTCAGCTGACCTCATTCTTTGGACACATAATGTTTCTGAACCCAGACCTGACCAACTGCAGCAACCCCAGATCATAACACTGCCCCCAGAGGCTTGCACAGAAGGCACTAGGCGTGATGGGTGCATCACTTCACCTGCCACTCTTTTTATCCTGATGTACCCAAGACGATGGTTCCCCACCATCCTTCCCGTTTTTAATTATGCATTGGACAATTCTTGACTTAACTTTTGTAGTTTCTGCAATCTCCTTTCATGTTTTCTCGGCTTGATGTATGCCAATGATTTAACCCTTCTTAGACTGACATCTTCTCTGTGACCACAGGATGTCTTTCACCATGGTTGTTTAAAAAATGGGAAGTTACTTATTGCATCAGCTAGGGTTAAATTACTTTTTGCCAGCTGAAGGGTAGTCGCCCGCACAGTAATTATTCAGTAGGAGGCTTGTACCTATTTACTTCGTTAAATCCAGTTGGCAATTTTTTTAATTTTTTTTTTTTGGCCAGGTAGTGTATAAAAGTAATGTAAATGGTTTGAAAGTATATAATAAGCCAAACAATATCTATACTAATCAAGAAGCCTCATTTTATTATCATTATGAGTTATGATTTGCAATAAACTTTGTCGATGAGCTCTCTTGTGACTATATAATAACCTATGCATGAAAAGTTATCCTTGCTGCATTCCATTTTGTGCTACACACTTTCAAGTCTGATTGATACAAAGTCTTATAATGTGTTCTTTATTTAGAGAGAGGTTTCTGAAAATGTGCAGGCCTCAGCAGCCTCTTCTCTCTGGGCTGGGCCGTCCTCTGTCATCTGTCTCATTTCTCATGGCCTCTGTCTCCTCTCAGCTCTTCTATCTCTGTCCCTCTCGAGAAGGGAGATGTGCGGTTAGGGAGCTGGATCCATCACGATAAACACTTTCAGATGGATTCTTGGCCCTGTCACATAAGACAACTCAATTCTACTACTTTTCCATTTCAAGTTGAAGCGACAGTGCACTGGCTGTGTATGTTTATCTTTTTTGTAGACAACAAGACAAACTGAGATCTGTGGGTGTACCCCGATGACAACATACTCCAGACACTGACATACTGAGAACAGTCCGACAATGTTTTAAAAAAGGAAGGCATCAGGAAAACACATAGAAGTATGATCATAAGCACAGGGTAGTGAAATGATCAAATTACACTGGGTTCATTCCCATCAATAATCTCATATTTTATTAGTATCCTTGAGCAAGATACCCTTTGGACCATACTGGTGACAGATGAGATGCAGTTTGGCCCATTGTGTGGCATTGGTCACCTCAATCCCTTCCATATGACAGTGATTAGGCTGGACGCACATGATGCTTGTAGATCCCTGATCGACCCTCTAACACACACACACACACACACACACTCTCTCATACACACTTGCACTCACACTCACTCCATCTCTCACACACACACACACACACACACACACACACACACACACACACACACACACACACTACCCTCTGACCCTCACACTCTGTGGCTTAGCACATTCCGTCCTTGTATTAACAAACAGCTAAACTATTTTTTCTCCTCCGTCGTACAGTACACTTTCTTTTTGTTTTGGCTGTTTACTTGTCAGCTGGGTGGATTGCAGCATGGATGGACTGAATGTGCAGTCAGGGATCACTGGCTGTAAGAGGAGACTCTTCTTTATTGTATTTGAAAATGCCTGTTTGCAAAAGAAAATGCTTGCTTCTTTTTTAATTGCCACAATGTCTCAAACAAAGTTTGAAAAAGTCTGTATTGATTTGCATGTGTGTTGGGGTCAGGGGCTCTCCTTGAATAGTAAGTTTGTTGGTGTGTGTGAGAGTTTACAGCTGTGACAGCCTGTGGCCTTGCCAAAACTGGCGTCATAGTGATAACAAATTGACAAGATACTGGCAGACAGTACTGACAGTACCATGAGTGAACTGTCAGCTTATTCAACAGGTTAGAAACTAAGGCACCAAAATCAGGGGGGGATATAGTCAGTGAATACTTTAAAGACTCGAACGCCACAAAAATCTAGTGATCATTCAGGTTAGGTCAGGACTGTTGTAGAGCACTCAATAACAACATCGCAAAAGACACACTTTTGATGAAATTATATCCAGACAAATTCTCTGGATATCCTCACTGAGGGGAGAGTTTTTCACAAATGAAATGCGGGAATTCATCATGGTGATGAACTGTAACGGCTCTTTGTTTCATACCGTAAAGGACGGAGTACAGTACAAGAAGGGATCATCTTGCCCAATGTTATTTTTATTCTTGCTGCTTCCAGTGCTCCTTTTAAACATCCTTTTGTGATTCCTTTTTCTTTGCTTTTGTTATTGAACTCCTCAGCTCAGAAAAAAGGATCTCGGAGCTCACTTTTAGGATGGTTCATTTTCCACCCATTCCTTATCCCCTGCCGAATGCAATCAGCGGTCACTGCTGGTAATAACTTTCTCTCTCTTCCCTTTGCCTTCCCATCCCCTAATCTTACATCTTTCCTCACTCTCCTGTTATGTCCTGTACCCATCACCTTTCTTTCCTTTGATTATATCTTACCTCCCTACTGTCTTATCTATTTGAATTGACAAAAGGTAGCCTGATGAATTTCTGCTCACTTATCACAAGGTCAAATATCACAAGGTCAAATATCACTTTCAGACTGGTTTTAGAAGAACGTTGGAAAAGATAAAAGGGGAAAGAAAAAAATACACTTTTTTCCAAGCTTTGGTGGAGGCTGTGATATGTTGTTGGGTGGAGAGAAAAAATTATGAGACTTGCGGTTTTCTTCACTGTACAGCTGCCGTCTTTTATTCATTTTCCACCCTCTGTGTGCATTGATAAAGATGATCTCTTTGTGATTTGTCTCTTTAATTGATGACTCTTAGCTTGGCAGAAGTCGCTGCTTCCAAAACTGCTGTTTCTCCAGACATGAGATAAATGGCAATCTCAAATTTAGCATCGGGGTAGGGGGGAAAAAAGACAAAAGGCAACCAAGGGTCCAATGCCTCCAAAGCGATGAGTGGCTGCCCAGGTAACCCCCCAAATTCTGCCCTTCCCTTGTCCTCCCTCCTCTTATCAGGCTAATTGAAGACAAGCTCTTTGAGACGGACGCACAATAGGCCCAACGGTAGAGTGGCATTTGAGACTCAACGGGTGCACCGGAGAAAGGGAGATGCTGGGGTATTCTATAAGCACCCCCATCCACCTCCTTGTCTAAATCCCTTTCTCTGTCTTCCTTTTATCCCACGGCGTCTCATTCAGCGTCCTACTTGACATAGCTCGACCTCTGAACCCAGAGTTTATGAACTGAAGCAGCAGCTATTTATTTGATGCCGGGCTGATGTGTGGCCATACCATTGTGCAGAGATTTAGAGCAATGTTAGTATTGTGTTTGAGCTGCTGTGTGCTTGGATAAGCTGGTGGTCAGGAGACTTGGGTGTTAACACCATTTCAAGACTATAGACAACCAGCGTGACTGAATTGTCACCGCAGAAAACCAATAAAGTCAAGGGGGGAAAAAACAGAACAACTTCTTCTCTATTAGGCACGAATCTCCCTCTACAGGTAGAAAAAGCTGTTTTTGCTTTCACCTGATGGCCAAGTGCCATGGAGTAGGTATCTGTTTTAATGTCAATACAAGCATTTTACAGACCTGAAAAACACACAAATGGACACCTGGCTTTTTGAAGCACAGTGGAAGGCATTGCATCATTCACTCACACTGAGAACACTGAAACATCCAACCCTCCACCCACTGAGTAAACACTTGTAATCTTCATAAAAAAGATCAGTGTCATCATTCATAGTTCAAAGGTGAGACTGTCATGTCCTCCTCTGTGACTATTTATCAAATCTTTTCACACAAAGCTATCTCAATATCTTTTCATTTACCCCAATAAACATATCTCCCCTTTTAAACGAACAGATCACAATGTATTTAAACATGAACAACATATTATTCAACTCCCACCTTGCAATCTGTGGTATAGAGCTGAAGCTCTGAGAACTTAAGCTTTGTGATTCATCCTGCCAGTGAACTTAAGTGATCCACAGTCTTTGCACAGAGCAAGTTTAACCAGGAGCTGCAACAAATATCTTAATACCTTAAATTATTCCAGGAATATCCGTAGACAAAAACAATCCTGGGTGTTTATCAATAAGATGAGTGTATTTAAAGTCACAGTCACAGATTAACAAGCCTTGGCCTGTCTATGTGCTACCTGCCTGTGTTGATGTGTAGGTGTGTGTAAAGGGAACAGGCTAGGTTTTGAAGTGGTTGCGTTGTTGCAGTCTTTTTGGAGGACATGCAGCTCCAAGCAAACACAGAGCTCTGCTTAAACAAACAGGGGAGGACAGGAGAGCAAGACTAATGATGGGATCCATGCAGCTTACATACACATGTACACACACGCGCACACAGATGCACGTATGCACTTACAGACTCACTAAAGCAAAGACAAGAGGAATTTGTCCCCAGGAAGAGGAGTGGAGGAGGTAAACCGTCACTCTGTGGTGGGATGAAATAAAGACATTACAGCTGCTTCTCTTTTTCAATATGTCCCATCTTTATTTGTATCATTTGTTACAAATTTCAACTTATTTTATGTATTGGGCATTTGATGCTATGTGCTATGCTTTTTACGTGTGTGTGTGCACATCTGTCTACACATGCACGCCTGCCTGAGCGCCTTGACAGCATTGTGCAGCAGAGTCCTTGACAGAAGTGAATTAATCAGACCCCTCTGGCCCATTTGTCTCTATTTGGAGGGCTAATTGGAAAAGAAGCAGGTGTTAATAGAGAGCGGAGAGAGTCACAGTAAGGGAGTGTGTACGAGTGTGTGTCTCTTGTGTGAGTGTGTGCATGCGTGTAATAGAAGTCTCAGAGCTAAGTTAACCAGACTTAATTAGGCTTGCTCGGGCTCCAGCCAACCTTGTATCTTTCTCTCTGCGATGATGCAGTGAGCAAGAGATGGAGGAATGTGGGAGAGGAACTGAAAACTTAAGTCTTGTATGTTGGCCGGCTACACTCAGATAATGAAAAGGCAGAAAAAATAAAGATTAAGGCAAGAAGTTGGACACAGATGTTACAAGCAGATGCAGAAGGGATCCTCCATAACCACACAAAAAGTTAAGTTTGTGATGCTTTGTGCTGTTTAGAGTGGGCACAGTGTGAGTGATGAAGACAGACAAGGCAACGGTGCTCCTCTTTCTGCAGATGTTTACCCAAACTGCTGTTGTCTGGGATTGTTTGTTTGAGATGCTCAATTGCGAGTGCATGGCAGGCCTGTGTCCTGTCCTGCGGGTAGCTAGCGATAAAGTTTGAACCTGTTTTGAAGCTCAATCAAAGGCCCCACTAGCTCGTTAGCTCCCTGCATATTTAGCTGGCTAAGTGATGTCAGCAAGTTTTAATGGACGGCAGCTTTTCTCAATTACGCAGAAGGGAGGCGAGCAAACTGTATCCAGTACTATATGTGTATGTGTGTGTGTGTGAGAGAGCGTGTGTGTGTTTGATGTGGTGTTTACTCAGTTGAAAGCTGTCTCCTGTGTGGTCTCGCCACAAAGTTATCCCCCTCCAGATCACACACACGCTCACCTGAGGCAGTGTATGTATGTTTGTGTGTGCATGCACGTGTGTGTGTGTGTGTGTGTGTGTGTGTCTATGTTAGTGGATGTCTTCACGGAGATGAGTAGGTGTAGGTTTAATCTATGACACATCTCTATGAATCGTGGAGCACACTGCTCTTCCTACCAATATCCGGTGCCCTCATGTTCACATAGACACATAGATCCAAACATACACACTCACATACACAAAGATAAACAGATATTCAACACATAAACATACAACAGAATCTTCCATAATATTTGGATATTTTCCTATGCTCACAATTCTAGCCATGTGCACAATGATGTACATACGTTTGAAAACATATTTTTCAGTGGTCTTTTTTCTGTTTTTGTTTTAGTCTCAAACACTCAAGAGACAGGATACTGCTGGCTGCAGTGCTTTGTCTGTCAGAAAACTATCAGGTCACTATGCTGCATGTCAAACATCAATGGCTTTTTTGTTTCTGTTGGTCGCATCATATTTTTACAAGCTTTAGATCTGTACACTTCTGCATTAGTTCTGTGACCAGCCAATTTTAGACATGAATCACTAAATAGCTAAATTAAGGCTCTCAGTTATTTTTGAAAAGGTCATAGTGTCTTGTTGTTTATCTATTTATTCATTTATTTGGTTGGGTGGGTGCGGTGAATCCAAATTGAGAAATGTTGCTTAACAGAGGCTCTTCAAAACAAACAAACAACCCCAACATGGTTATGATTTTTGATATAAAGAAAATAACATTTTTTAAACCATAGAATACGATCACCGGGTGATTTTTACCCAAACAAATGTATTGATATGATTTTTATTATGTTGCGTTTGTCCGAGTGTTGGGTCCCTGGGTCCCTTCATGCTGCTCACTGAGATTATCAGAGGTAGGGGTGTTTCCCTGCTCCCGTTCTAGATTTTTTTTTTTTCCCACATGCACATGTTCAGGTGATTTTCGCCCCGCTTTAGCGTCTAAGGGGTAAAATATTATTACCATTATTTATGAACGGGGAAAAAAATCTCAAAACCTTCTCTGGACAAGGCTCACGTGTTTAAAGGAATGTGTGGACCAGCTAGAAAAGTTCTCAACTTAATTTTTCCATTATTTTAGGATTTTTTTTAATTATCGATCTCTTGAGTTTTCACTCAATTTAGAGCTCATAACAACTTTTTTCATTTTATGAGACTTGATAGATGGAAAAGGAAAAAAAGATTACTTCACTTTGCCATGTACTGTTCTACTTTGATATGTTTTGATGAGATGTATTTTTATTGGGTATTTTGTATCGGATAAAATTTACCCAGTGATAATGATAGTGTAACTTTTCTTTGTGATAGTATTCTAGGGTTCAGCTGTAAATAGGATTTAGCATCAGAGTGTACATCAAAATTGTATTTGAATCTAAAGGCCCCCATTTCCTAACATCCATTTATATATAAGGTTTCATTTTTAAGCAATAGTGATCGATTATGAAACTTTTCTTTGATCTCCTTTTACATATCTTTTGTTCTTTTTAACTCTTCATCCTGTAACCATCTTTCCGTTGCCCTTTTCTCCAAATGCAAATGTTGCTTGTACCACTTAAAGAGAGTGGCGCTACTTTGCACGCTAGGTCCTTATGTTAAAGTGGCCCGCAAAGATAAAATAAGAATTACTATTGGTGCAGGTTTAATTCTGTCTGTATTAAACAAACACATTCAATTGGGCTTTGTGAGTCCTCTGACTGGAGAGAGCTGTAAAAGTCGCCTGCTCTTATTTTTAAAGCTAATACATATGTGTTTATTTCATGAAAGTTTGGTCTGAATTGTTAAAATCTCATTGGTGCTTTTGTGCCTCCATGTGTGTGTGAAAGGGTGTGTTAATGTGGCAAAATATGCACCGATGTGAACATTCTGCCCTCCTGAACCCAAAATGCCCCCTGACATGAACAAACACACACAAACACATAAAAACACACACAGACACACACACCAGTCAGAGGTGGGATGGCTGCAGGCAAGGAGGCAGGTCGGCAGCGATTAGAGGGGCTGTGTGTGTAATGGTTGCCATGTGCAGGCCCATCTCATCCACCATTACACACACGCACACAGCGCCCACCTCCCGAATCCCTCCAAGATACCGTACACTTTTAAAAACATTAGCCACTAATGCTTTAATGCCCTCACGTCGGCGTGGGGTTTGACTGGAGCTAAAATGGCAGACAGAGAGGAATGCTGGCTCGTGTTTGCTCAGTGTATGAGGAAGGGCTCTGTCTTACTTCTGATTCAAACATGATGGAACTTCAGCCCTGCTGCATTCTGTTTAAACCTGTCATGTGTGCATTAAAGACGATATAGTTTGAACGCTGAACTTTGTACAACTCCTGCATTTGCTGTGTCGTTTTCAGGAGGTTTACGATGAGCTGACTTAAACACACCTTTTTCTTTTATTTAGGTCATTAATCATGAGCTTCCATGCAAAATGCCGACCAGAGTGGATATTTACATGCGAATGGTGTGGCCACGCTGCCCAGCCTTTAATGACTAACGAATGCTGGGCAGGGCTACTGACCTCTCCTGAAGTGTGCCAGGTGTTTGTTCCAGGCAGGCTGCATGAAAAGCAGCGCCTGACCTTGGGACGGGTGGCTGAAACCTGAGTTGCCTCCACCACGTCTAAATGTCTGGCACCTGAAAAAGTCCATAGCTCCTCCCTCTTGTTTGCTCATTTTTTCTTTCTTTCTACCTGTTGCTCCACCTGCCATGATGTAAAAACAAAGTGGGAAAGTACTAGTGTGTGTCTCCTCCTCCTTCTCCTCCCACCTTCACCGTACACGTACAGAACCTTTGGCCATTGGACACTGAACAGCTTCCTTGTCTGAGAACTTGGTGAATGTAAGCACAAGCAGAGAGGGCACAAAAACAAAAGTGTTATTGCGAGGGATTCATTGTGTCAACATCTTAGCTGGTGAGCTCCAGAAGGGAAAAGAGGGCACAGTCAAGACTATTTACTGACAAAGGGGAGCGGCATACAAGGGAGTTATTTAATGTGCACTTCACCTTTGCATGCACCCGTTAACTAATCAGTAAAAGAAACATTTCTGTCACGAAAGAGCGCTGAGATTCTTCCCTTGAGTTCCTCACAGTAACGTCGCTGTGCAGATGTCTCACGTCCGCAAGACAGGTATGAAAAAAGACATTGTTCGCCCAAGACTTCATGGCAGGAAATTGATGTGCAAACAAGCTTCTAATGTTGGGTCTGCTGAATATTGGCGTTAAAGAGTTAAAGACCAACACTTTCAGGTATTTCAAATATCAGCTGGTACATTTGCTAAACATTGTTGGTCTGTTTGGCAGAAAGAAGCATTCCTTGAGGCATGAATGATTTTCTTGAGCTTGTTCCTGGAAGGCAGGGCAGCAGGACAGACATCAGCAAAGAGAGAGAGACACCCCTCTGACCCACGACACACTCCTTGACGCACAAACATTAACACACACTGGAATGAATAAGGTGTGTGCATGAACCGAAGAAAAAATGTCATTATCTGCACCACATGTTTAAGCTCTCACTGCTAGACTGTGAAGACTAATTGTTTTCTTGGATCTTGATTAGTAATTTAGGGAAATGGGTTATAATGAGACTGCTGGTAACTTGGCACTTGGGTATAATTAGCAAAATCAGATGGAGGTTAGAATGGACATAACAAGGTGCTTGGTTGGTTTGTCAATAAAATGGACCCACTTTTCCCTATTCCTCTTGTAGTTGAACACAGGTTTGTTTACATTGGAAACCAATAAGCTGACCCATTTTTAGAATAAGAAACTATTACAGGTAAGAAGCCTGTGTTTAAACTTTGACTGTTTACTGGATTATCCAATTATACAGGGTGGGCTTTAAGTTTCCATACATAGGAAAAAATAAACATTTTATGCTGGACAACTGTTTTTATTCATATAATGATTACCACTGTTTCAAAAAGACATATTAATACATGTTTTCTGCTGTTGATGAACTTGCATCAGCACAGTTGAAGTTATGCTTGCTATGGTGATGGTGGTGATGATAAGTTTTGCCTCGGTGTCGTGTGTGATTTTTGTTCCATGTTTTCTGTTTAAGTTCAGTGCAACCATGTGACTGCTTCCTGACCCAGCCACTGGTATAATTTCAATTCATCGCTCTTTTGTCAAATGCATCTTCTAGGGCAGGGGTCACCAACTATATTTATCAGAGGGCCAGAAATTTACCAGACAGTCACATGAATTAAATAAAAATGAAATAATGATCAAATTTTGGAATAACATTGTTATTCTATGTTTATTGTTCAGATATTTTTCCATGTCATTACAAAACTTAAGGCATTTTTAGTCTTTATGAATCAGGCTCCTATCACTTATGAAAACTTATGGCCCACCCTGTAAATATTTTTGAAAAAGAAAAGTAAAATAAAACATGATGGAAGGTTGTTCATGAATGCACGTTTGTGCTCTTCAAAAATAAAAAATATATATATTGTTCATCTTATCTATTGCTGTAGATGATGAGGAAATAAAGATGTTTTGTTTTTTTGCAGAGCACTGCCTCCGAGTTGCCTCTGACATTTTTTGTTCCAAGTTCGAAATCAGTGCTGACATAAAGACTTGTTTTTGTTGTTTTTCCAGAATGAGTTCAGTTTTTCGTGGAAAAAAGATTTTTTTACAGATTGTCTGCTAACGTAACTCTTGATAGATTCACATAATAAACTTCGCACCTCCCCTCTGATCATTCTGTATTTTGCTCCAATCTATCACTGGAAACCCTTTGCCTTTACACATCAGCCGAGTGGAAATCAACTTGATCAATATAGCTCTCTCTCCCTCTTTTTCTCTTCTTCCTGCTCTCTCTCTTTCTATCTCTCCTGTTTTATTTAGCTCCGTTTCTCCCTCCGTCACTCTCCTTCACACTTGACTTGTCCCCTGGGTGTAGCAGACTAATAATGCCAGCTCTCACCATTCAGTGGAATGCATAAGGAACATTGTATAGAGGTCCTTAATGAACTGGGTGGCCAGTGTTGGCCTCAACATCAATTAACACAGCTTTTAATTATGGTTCTAATCAGAGCAGCTGATGGTGAGAGCCCCCTGCAACCCTGAAAACAACTGCCCTGCCAGGGCTGCAGAAGCACTTGTGCTATGCAGAAAACAAAAGAAAAACTACCTTTCAAGAAGTCTTCTTTGACCAGGACACTATCTCCACATTCAGCTTCTCTCCTCAATTTATTGTTGACTCACTGCCTCATCAGAAGAGAGATGAAAACATATCTGGTCTTAAAATAGTCCAAACACTTTTTATTTAGAATCTCTATGGCAGCAAGTCAAGGGTACATGCTGCCCCCGTCCAAAAACATGAAGCAACAGGGAGAGAATGTCTGCTGAAGAAGTCTGCCAACTTCCTAAGCTCAGAGCAATTTTTACACTTTTTGAAATGAAGACGCTGACTGTTTAACTGAAGAGCCATAATAAAAGTTAACTTTTGCAACAGGGGAGAGACTGAAGAGACATGTGGTAGGTTCAAGTCATGGAGACAGTTAGTAGCTATGTTTCCTGGACATAAAGCACTTTTATTTTTGAGAGTCTGGTTTGCCTGATTTCGGTGTCGTGCGGCTGTCGTGGGAAGTTATTGGCTGCCATATGCAGGACTTTTACCAAGTAATGGGGATGGAAGTTGAGTTCTTGATAGTGTAATTTGTTGTCAGTTTGGATTGGATTAGACTCAAAGAAAATAACCTAGACAGGACACTTGATCAGAAAAAGCTTTGACATAATTTTCAGTGTACTTGTAATAATAGGACTAACTGTAGCAATAGCTGTATGAAGTTAAAACAATGCTTTGTGGAAGACTTGGAGACACAATTTTTTGACCTGTTGACAGTGCAAGAAGTTTGAAAAAAGTGTTTCTTACTGTGGTTTCTTGAATTTTCAGGGTCCTGAAATACTGATTTTAAAACAGAAGAGAGTTTTGTCACAATGAGTTTTGTTGGAGGACATCATGGATCTGGTGAATTTGGCTGAATTGTTTTGAGCTTCTTCATGTTAGGTGTGAAATACTGGTGTTTCTTGGTGCTGGTTCAACTTGTGATAAGCTTATTGCTTCTTTGCTGTAATACAAGCTGTGTTTTGATATTTTATTGTACTTCACTTTATTTTTTAAGTGATGCTACTGCTGGATCAAAATCTACCATAGAACTTGTTTAGAGATATCATGAAATTAATAAAAACAGTGCTGAACTCAGGGTCGGGGTTGGATCAGTTTATGGTTGTGTGACAAGGATCTCTGAGCATATCTTTTCCTTTTTCTCCTTTGATTCTTTTATCCCTGATCCTTTCTATTTTCCTCCCTTTTTCTGTCTTTCGTCTGTCTCTTTTTGCATATTCACTTTGAATTGTTAGCAAAGCTCACCCACTGTTCCTAATCAGCTGCCTTTGTAGTGTGCAGTGCCCCAATACCTGAGCATGGCACTTACCAGCATCACACACACATGCACACGCATGCACATTCTCACCTAGGCACAAAAGAGAAAATTCCTCACTTTGGAGCATTTTATGAATGCCTTTTCTATGTTCTTGCCTTTTCTATCTCACTTTGTCTCAACACTGGCACAGATGTATGTGGATACACACACATACAATCTTGTGCACATACAGACAGCGAGATAGCAAAGCAGACAGAATGGCATTACGAATGACAAATAGAGGAAGATAGATTGTAGGGTAGACAGACAAAGAGAAGCAGAGCCCAGAAAATGACCCTCTTTAGAGCCTGTTAGAAATCACAGCCGTCAGCACACTCAGAGCTGGCACGGCAAACTATCGGGAAACAGCCCGTCCGTCTCTCAGTTCTCTAAAGCAGCCTTCTTTTTCTCTTTCTTCTTCTTTCCCTCTCTTCCTTTCCTAGTCTCTTTGTCGCTCTCCAACTTGGTTGTACTTCCTGTAACCCTGGTAGCCTTTATTCCATTCACTGAGAGAATTGGTTTGTAGTTGCACTGCAGCTCACAGTGCGTTGTTGAGCTTTGGTGTCTATGGTTCTTTCATGGCTTCTGGAAGATAAAGTGGCTTCGGTGCAACTGTTTTCCTTTGCTTCACCTCTGGTTAACATTATAACTTGCAAGTGCCTTGAGCAAGGACAATTTCAAAACAGTGTAAGTTTGTTTGTGATTTGGGTATATGTATTATTATGCTTGCAAGCAAATCACAAAAGTCAAGAAAGTTTGGCCAAGTTAGTTTTCCACCTGTTAGTTATGTACTTGCTTTTAAGACTGTGCAAAGCTGTCGAAAATGAAACCAGATATATCCTGATTTTTTGAACACCTTTCTCACATCGTCTCAGGTCTGTCCCAGATATGAAACTGGTTCCAGTACTTAATTTGCCACATGAATGCTAGATAATGCATCTGCTAATAGCCATAACTTATAATCACCCTAGATACTAAACAGATAATACAGGTAATGTAATCTTGCAAAAATCAGCAGTGATGTGGTGCTAGCTGGGGGGGCGAGGTTAGTTAAACCTGACATGATTTGATGAGTTGGAAGTTCTCCTTTGATTTAAGGGACACTTTCTCATTATATTACTGGTAGAGGGGTGCTACCATAAAATTCTGGAATATGAGGAGCATTAGTATGTAGGACTGAATTGGGGGGTCTCAACATTACCACTGCTTTAGTTATTATTGCATTTAGCAAAGTGCACAATGTACAGTTTCTGACAGTATGTATTGGTCTTTTTAGTGCAATTTGTTTGTCCCCCATCTGCAATTTGCAATTCTGCCAGTATGGTTGTTGACCAGTGACCAGTGTGCCTGCACAGACTTGTTTATTTTTTTTTACGTTGAGAACTCCTGTCAATCAAATGAGAGCAGACAAGATTTTTTTTTTTTTATCCAGTAAAGCACCAGTGTGTTCTTTAAATGCATGATTATGACCTTAAGAAGGGAAAAAAGAGGACTGCCAGCCTGGTTTGTGATGCTATGTATCCAAGCAAAACACAAGCCGGTGTGTCTTATAATTAATTAGAAAGCCTAAGAGGAACAGACAATTTGGGAAGAGAGGAAGATAACAGGCACCAAGTTCTGTCCAGGAACTGCTCTTACCAACAGTGAGCTGTGGCCTCTATGCATGGAGTGTCTGCTCAACCTATTGAGCTTACGTCACACACCATCTGATTTTAATTACAAAAAAGAAAGAAAATGACAACAAGAGTGGTTATTGTAGAAACTCCTTTTACCAACAAACAAAGCTAGAGTAGAAGTATAAAATATGAGAGTATGAAAGTATTTTTTATGAATATTTGAACACCATATAAGAAGTGTTGCATGCAAAACTCTTCAGACAGAGTTCAGACTTTATTTGTGAAAAAAAAGAGAAAAAAAACACATTAGGAATGTTTTTGTCCTCGGAGCACATTAGTTTGAGCCTCTGTACAAATTGAGTTGGTTGATTTCAAAGCCGGCGTGATCTTTTCATCACCTGCTGTGTTTCATTATATCAGCTTGTGAGTCCATGGGGGCTTGATGCTGACACAACAGACATACAAGCGTACACACATACACTCTCTAACCTAATTAAAATGGCCTGGTTAAGCACCATGCGTCAGGGGGTAGGTGTTAGGCATGTGGAGAAGGTGGGGGCGTTGCGTGGTGGGAGCACACAAATCTCAACTTAAACGCAAAGAGATTAGACAACTTTTGCAAGATATTAGCTGTTCAAAAATGAGAAAAATGTCCCTAAGCCTCTTGTACAAGCACTGGACCTGGTCAGACAAGGCTGGCTTTTGTTTAAGAGGCTGGGGCATGGGCCACTCTGTGATTAGTGTGTGTGTGTGTGTGTGTGTGTAAGCGAAGAGTCATTATGCCTATGGTGAAGGGGACAAGACTAATTCAGGCCAGGCTGTGTGGTGGCTGTACATGTATTAGCAGTGAGATTATGGTCTTCTCACCCATTAGAGAGAGAGAGAGAGAGAGAGAGAGAGGGAAACAAAAGTGAAAAATGATAGTGTAGAGATAAAAGCAGAGAGATATTCATGTGACACATCGCTACCTTTAGGTGCTATATTTATGCTGCTATAAAATCTTGCCTTTTGTAAGATCATCACTGACAGGACGAATACTCTCACTGCAGTTCTAGAATTAGAGGTGGAGACAGAAGTATTATAGAGGTGAGATGGGTGTCATTGAACCTCCAGATCAGTGCTTTGGGTGTTTGCTAATTTTAATCTGCAACAGGGTAACATAAAGTGCAAACCATGCACCGGAACAACAGTAAAAAAATTCAGAGGCTTGAAAAACAGAAACAGGCAAAAAAGTAAGTTTTATTTACACAAATAAGTTTGGAGTTCATGCACTGATCAAGTAAGGCCTTCTGAAAAGAAGCTGAAAATGACTTGAATCATATTCACTCAATAAAAATCTGGATAATACAATGAAGTAATATCATTTCTCTTCAACTCAGAGTAAAAGTCACACACTGCATATCTTGAATCAAGTTGTAATGCGACAAGAAAAAAGTGAAAGAATGAGAACGAAGTCTTGATTGCAGGCTACGGATAAGCTATATGAATGTACCATTTCAAAGGATATCAAAACATCAGCCAACCAATATGACTTTTACCTCTTTTTTCAACGTATCCTCTGCCATATCTCTCTAATTTTTTTTCTACAACCTGGAGTAGAAACAGCATCTCATAATTTCAGTTTAAAGTCTGTAAGATGCAAATGCCCTTATCGTGAAACTGCATTTTTCAGTTTCTATGGGGGAGAAACAGACAAATGGCCATCCAAAAGCCCCTTTTAAAATTTCTTCCCCAGAGTTAAAAGGTGGAGGCATGACATGAAAAAAGAATCCCTTCCATCTTAACCTAGAGTCTGAGGTACTAAGCATTTGTTGATTAAGAGACTGAGTTTCATTAAATTATTACACCCTTGTTTCACATCATGTTTGTGCATACAAACTTCTAAACCAAATCGCTCAACCCGCTGAAAAATGATGCAGATTTATGTTTTGCGCCATTAGATCTTAAAATGATTTAAAGTAGAGTTCCCAAATGCAAAATGAATAAGTGGGAGTGAAACGAACAAAAAAATGCCAATAGAAAAAAAGGCAGTTTATTGAAAACAACAGTTGAAGTGAAATAGTCTGTTCATGAGATGATCAAAAGTTTAAGCCCACAGCCTTAAAAAGCCAAAACCAGCATAAAATGAGGATTTAGCGCCATTTTCTGTCAGTTGTTCACACTGTCATGAACTCCTGATGGCAAAGGCAAAAACGTTGAAGGTGGTCGGATTGTTGATCCGCGTAAACTTGGCCCCATCGCTGCTGAGGTTGGATGTTGTAAGACAGACATTTTTATATTCCATCTTAAAAGATTCTGAGGGTTATGGAATAAAAAAGCCAAGTGGTAGATAAAAAAATCACCTGCACTGAGCCGGAGGGTCTGATTGGCTGTCCGTCAATGTGGAGATGCTGTAGGGGGCATCCTTCATGACTGAGGGCCTCCGTCTTTGTGCTAACGACTAGGTTTTTCAACAGGACAACGCTGCGATTTTAAACTTTCGATCAGCTGATGGACAGCCTATTTATTTTTCCTTTTATTTGTTTCATTGTTGTTTGCAATAAATTGCTCTCTCAATTTTTTTGTCTCGCTTCCATTCCTTCTTTTTGCTCTTCAAATCCCTATTTAGAGCCTTTTTAAGATCCAACAGGGCTAACTGAAAATTTGTGCAATTTTGCAACCAAGATTTGTAACAGGTGTGTATAAGCATGTGCAATGCAGCTATGTTGTGTGTATTTTTCTCAGTTGTTCCTGTTGCGCTACACAGACACAGAGAGATAGAGAGAGTAGGAAGAGGGGTGTTTGATGAAGCCCTCTCTGCATGATAAGGAGGGCCACCAGAGTCCCTGATGTGTGACATGGCCTGGCCCCTGTCATCACAGAGCTCCTGTTGTGGCTGAGAAATATCCACCTCAACCCCTCCCTCATCCAGAGAGAGGGTGAGAGAGAGAGAGAGGAGGGGAGACAGTCAGACAGACAGAAAGAGAGAGTCCAGACAGAGGCCATGTGAGTGTGTGTCATATGGAACAGATTTAGTGCTAATGACCCCCCTCCCCACTGTTCCCCTCTGTTTTGTGCCCACCCTCTGCCACCCATTGTAACCCCCACCTCACATCAGTCCATCCTGGCCAGTATCATCCCTTCACAAGGAATGTTCCCGTTCAAGCTCCATTGTCCCATGGCTTCACCCATGCAGCCAAGCACCCGTTAACCCCTGTCAGCACCCCAGAGCCCTGTACCTTAGACTGGAGACTGGGACTTAGGTCATGGACATTCAGCATCTTTGACTGAAGCAAGGAGGTTTGATGTCATTTTAGACTTACTGCTTCTCCAAAGTTTATTAAATTTCACAGTACAGTTTGACAGCATTTCATAATTCTGGAAAGTACCTAAAAACTCTTGAAAACTGAATTCATCATTAAGGCATTAAAAGATGAATTTTGGGTTACATTATAGAGTGATGAAACCTAAGCTGTCCTCAAATCACTTGGGACAAAACCAAACTTTGACTCTTCAGTGACTTTTCCTGGACATGGCCGCAGGATTGTACACAGAGACAAGACAGCACAGAAGAGAGATTAGAAATGGCTGACAAAGTATTTTGTATTGCATTATTTTACACTCCTGAGACCTGAGCTTTTGTCTGTTGTGAATTTTTATTTCTCTTTGCTATTTGGGAAAAGTAAGACCAAATACTTAAAATAACTAAACTTGGTCTTGCAGGAAGTTTGGTTAGTGGTTTTATAAGTTTTCCGGTAGTTGTTAGTGTTATTGTAGACCAAAACAGTTTTGTTACACTGAATTGGGTGCAGTGTTGTGATATCACCAAATGAGGATGTGCGCCATGTCCTTAAATGTGGCTGATAGGCCAAAGTTTCAAAAAGTTAAGCAATATGAGTCAGAGACGCAGAAATGTATAGTCCACTTAGAGGTTGAATATGAATATTTTTTCAGACAAATTCCTGCCATATGTGATCCTGTTTTGATGAATATTCTTGAGACAAGTTTCCTTCACTGCTGTTACCAGATAAAACTAGGACCAAAAGGAGTGGATAAGTGCAGGTGTTATGGCAGAGTAGAATGTAAAATAATGTATATTAATTAGAAAGAAGATGTGCCTGAAGGTTTTGACAGAAGGTTGCTGCTCCCAGTTTGATGAACTGGGTGTCCATAAGGTCTCCACAATCTATACCCCGTACATCCAACGTCACAGAGGCCGAGCAAATCTGGGTCACTAATGCTCTTAATAACACATTTGAGCTGTTTTGGCTGAATAATTTTAGAGACAAACAAATGTGAGTTTCTTTGACAGTGTCCAATAATGTCACAGTGAATGGACTGTCCACCACTGCATGCGACTTAACCTCGACATCGACCTTCACCCGACTTGTTGGCCCCCTGCACTTCCCCTATCTCTGTCACATTGACACTGGCATTCTTTCACGTTAGCGCATCGCAGCGCCACAGATAGGCCTGCCAGACACCCCCTGTGCTCTCCCAGTATCTCTGACACACACACATTCACACACACACACACACACACACACATATGGACAGAGTTAATTGGTAACCAAAATTTATGAGCAGCCGGGAACTTCTAGTTCAGCTACACTTTGGCAAGAAGACGTATGAGATAATATGTCGGCTTTTGGTGAGTCATGATCACATGTGCGATTCTTTGTGATGTGTCTGAAGTAGGGTGTTATGTGAGAGTTACAGGTTCTTTGTTGCGTTGTTTGGATATGAGGTAGTGTAGTGGTGATTTCTTTTGTCTCATGGTGATATTTGTGAAGAAGCTGAGGTAACTTTCTCACAAAAACTGTGGATAACTCTAAAGTTGTTTTGTTTCTGACCTTGTTTATTAAGTTGCGTTTGGGTTTTAACTTGTGGGAATTACTCATACCTTTTGTGCAGATATCTCCTGCAGCTAAGTGCTCACATTACCACCTGCTACTCTCAGGGATCTTTAATTTTAGTCGTCCACTGAGCCTTTTCCACATTTGTCCGATTAAAGCTCACTAAGTCTCTTTCTTGTTTTCCGAGGAAGTCATTTTACCCCTTTGACTCTAAAATCAATATCAATAAAGTTGTGTAGTTATCTTTTTTAACCTCCTTCAACAGCCAGTGGATCAATACTCATCTGTCATGGTTTCACACCCTGAATGTTATCACTTGTGCAAGAGATAAGCCGGATGTAGCATCTTATCCTGACATTTTTTGGTACCCTGAGTTTTGTTGGTTAAATACAAACATCTCACTCCAGTCTTCGGGCTTTCCAGATAACTTGTGACCTTTATTTATTTGTTTAATCATTTTAGAAACATGTATTATGAATTATATTACCTTTTTCTGCTTATAATAACATACTATTTGTGAAGCTTCCTTCCATTTAAAATCTATGTCAGAATCAACCAAGGTAATAGCACACATTTCAATAAGATATTAAGAAAATTGTAAAAATGTAAGAAAAAGCACAACAAATTGTGACACTACATAGCATAAAAGTAGAGATGCACAATGGTTTAAAATTAGTGTGTTGTAGACATGCTGTGTTGTTTTAATAAGCATATAGAATCAGTTTACCCTCTTTTCCCAGTTCCTCCCTGTTTGGATGTGCTTTATCTTTGCTTCCCTTGCTGCATTTTTTGAAATACAGACCAAAATAAATGTAGTGTTTTGTTAGGCTTTTCCTGCTATTTTTCCCTTTTCACCACCGTCTGTCAAAAATCGTTCGCTCCTTGTTAACTAGTTCTTTCTCTGTCACATTGTTGTGGAGGGTCATCTATATCCCAGACTGTCACACCACCAAACCAGGTCCATCCTTCATTCTGTTCTCATCTTTCAGACCCTGTCCACTCTAGCATTCTGTCTGTCAGACCAGGACTTGACCCCTGACCTCTTGGGGGCCGCCCATCTTGTTACCCCCAACCCTTAGTTGATTGTGTCACTGATCAGGAGTGGTTAATATGTCCCTTTTTTCAGTCTTTGAAAAATAAGTTTCAGGGGGAAAAGGCCCCCAGATGTTTGACACCAATAGGAAAGAAACTCAAGGTTCTTAGAAAACTAACAAACAGAATTATGTCTGCAATGTATATGTTTGAAAGATCACTGTAGTTAAAAAGGTTCGGTTTCTTGTAAACCAAAAATGTCATGCAGAATATTGCAGCCATAGTATAAGAGTGTAAAAGCATACAGTTGACTGCAATAAGCAATGTCAAGCAATCTTTAATCAAGAAATCCTTGGAAGATACAGCCCATCATTTCACCGGGGACTTCCATTCAGCAGTGCAGAATGACACCTTCCAGAGGGTTACAACAGTGAAACAAAGCAGATTTATTTTCATTGCTTATCCTTCTCTTTCTCTTTCTCTTCTTGTCTCCCCCTCTCCCTCTCTGTCCTTGTGCCTTGATTCCTGCTTAATGTCCAGACTGATGAGTCCAATTTGGACTGGTTCTGCGGCAGGCTCCGTTTGATTAATGGCCCTAGTTTAGGTAGCATCAGTGCTTCCTCGTCCTTGTTTTATTGCACACACACATCTATAAACACTCACAAATACACACACGCACACACACACACACACACACACACACACACACACACACACATATAAATGTATATATATATAAATATATAGCCATTCATTGCCACCAGACCAGCCTTGTAATTGATGACAGAGGGCCAAGCATTTGCAAACCAAATGTGCAAATGGGAGACAGAGAAAACTCTGCTACTAACATCTCCCCACCTTCCCTCTTTCTCCCTCTCTTTCCCTCTCTTTCTGTCTGCCTCTCCACCTCCCCTCACTGTCTATACACCCACTCTTTCATTAGGCATTTGTCACGGTGATATGAAGGGCCAGGGCAGCATTGTGACATGCTCAGAAGGCAGTATAAATATTTGATCAGCTCTAATGGAAATCGTCACAGCGTGCTAATTGCACCACACACTATCTGAGGTGCAGCTATCAGCGGCGGACATCCCCTTTGATCCTTCCTCCGTCTCCCCCTCTGCTCTTCCTTTTGCCCATCACAGCCTCTTTTGTTTATGCAGTTTATTTTAGGCCTTGTGTCATTATCTGCAGCCCTCCTCCCTCTTTCCCTCCATCAGCCTTCCTGCCTTTTTCTTGTCAGTAACTTCTCTTGTTGTTGTCATCTTTCTCTCAATGCACAGTGACGTCTCTGTCTGCAATGCGTCTCCAGTGTCTCCAATGTTCTGTGTTGTCCTCTGGTGCTCTGGTGGTCACATATGCACACAAATAGATGCACCCAAGGGACCTGAGGACAATACACACTGCAGGGAAACCACATGCACTTGTTTTTGCGTGCTCTCTTTTGCAGGTCATGATGCAGCACTTTCCCATGCAAAGACACAAAAGATAAAAAAAAACAAACAAACAAACAAAAAAACCCCATAAAATTTGAACTATTTCACTGGGCATTGATTTCAAGCTGTGATAGCGAGATTTTGAACTGGGCTGATATTTTCACCATGAAGCAAGAAAACTGCCTCTGAAAGAAGTCCTTATCCTAATTCTCTGGAAAACATGTTGAACAGTGTCAGCTTTACTTTAAGATTGATTTTCTTATACGTTCAAACAAGCAAACATTTGAAGAGCTATGAATGAGCTGTTCATTTTATTACTTCAGTCATTTCAGCTGAGTAAATGTGCACCTGCATCCTGGCTGCTGAGCTCCATGCTTCGGTCACTCTCAGTGATGCATAAATACAAATGTATTTGCTGTATACTTTTCTTCTTCTATCAACATGATTCAAATTCTTTTTATGCAAACACAATGAGTTTTTCTTTTTTTTTCTTTCCGATCCCGAACATGTCCTTCCTTAACCTCCATCCTGTTTGTATTTACTTGTTGTTATTTGTGACGCGTCTCCAGCAAAGATCTGTGACATTGTTCGATGCCGCTCCTCTTTTCTCTCCCACACCCTCCCTCGGACGTTTCCATTTAGCCAAAGACAAAACAAGTTAATTAGATCGGAAGTGCGGGCCTATCAATGGGGAATCAGTATTCAAATCAAGGCCTTGTCTGGACACAAACAGCAGGAAGCCAAACAAGACCCCGGCACTGCTGAATAGGAGGACAGGAGAGGGAGAGAGAGAAAGACAGAAAGAGAGAGAGAGCCTGAGTCAGAGCCTGTAGTTTGGAAGTCTTGCACAAAACACACACAGGCACTGTTTATGTCCTGGATCAATTGTATTTTCCTGTTCTTTTATGTATCTGTTTATGTTTGAATGTCCACATCACAGCAGTTTGTGTTGCCTTACACAGTGTGAGCTTAGGTTTAAACTTCACACTGAAGCGAAACTGTCACTTTTCAATCAGGTGGATTTATTTAGGGTTAACTGCAGTTCTTATGTCTCACTCTTACTTTCCTTTTCATTTTTGCTGTAACAAATAAGAGACGTTCCAGAGTTATATGAGATATTATGTTACAAACAATACCACTGTGAATTTGCAGATTTTTAAGTCTTGGAATAATTTACGCTTTACCAGACTAAAGTTAACAATGTATCTCACTGGTTAGATACATGTTCATATTTTTGCTAAACACACAACATGATGTATTTTAGCCTCGAAATATCCAGCGTCCACATATGTGGTCATTTCATTCCCTTGGACCCATGATATTTCATTGTTTTTAAACTTTGATCTATAAGTCACATTTAAAACACTTCCCACATCACTTTTTGGTGATATCACAACTTCACAGCTATTTCAGTGAAAAAGCAGTTCTAGTAGCTAACTAGTAACACTTAAAACATAACTTTCTGTACAAAGACCAAGTTTAGTTTTTATACTTCTTAGGTAAGGAGAAATACAAAAAAAAAAAAAAAATACACCAGACGAAAGCTCAGGTCTTAAGAGGTTAATGAGCTTTAACAGTTGATTTTCTTTTTTTTTTCAGAAAAGAAACTTATCGTGCATCATAGGATTATGAAAAAATAAAGACAAAAAAAAAAACAAATAAAAAAACATATCCCTGTGTCTATGTCTGTGTGTGGCAGGGGTGTGGGGTCTTTTTGATGGGACAGAAAGAGAAATTGGAAATGTTGGGATGACAGACATACAAGATCATGGCCAGGAGTCAGACCAACAACTACTGCAACAAGAACCTTAGCTGGTGTGTATGGTGCACACAAGTCAACTTATGGCCCCTGCTTGTTGATTTGCTGTGATTTAGTTTATGTTTTGCTATTTGTACACCCACACTTGCATGGTGCTCCTGAAGACCTTTAGGGGCAGTTGGACTGCAGGGCTTGGCCTGGGAACCTGGGGGTCATCAGTTCATTCCCTGGCACAGACCAAAGTAAAGAAAAAGTGCTGATGCCTCTTTTCCTACATGTGTGCCCTAAATCTGCAGGGCTGTAGGTGTGAATGGACAATAACTTTGAGATATTTATAGGACCAGGCATCTAAAGGGTTATCTATTTTCTTTTTTCACATATTCTGCCACGTATGGAAGTAAGAGAGGTTTACAGAGAGGACACAAGAGGAGAGGACTGAGGAAAAGAGGATGAGGGAGAGGAGAGGGGGTGGAGTTGGGAGGGAAAGGTCCCATTATCTTGTGTGGAGGGCCACCTGAGCTAAAGACAGCCATTTGTTCCCAAATCGACCTGTCGACCCCCGCCTAATTACCAGCCAATTATTTCCAAATGGACCTCATTCACCCCACACCCTGCGCACTTAAAGAGGAGAGGGACAAAATTGCTTCTTTCTCTCGTTCTTTGCCCCTCTCTCTGTCTGACTCATTCATTCTTCCCAACACAGTATTTTTCTCCTTTTTCCCCTCCTCTTTTCTTGTTTAGTATTTTTTTAAGAAGAGATACTTTTGCACCTATTGTTGCAATTTGCAGACTTTACAACTTTTCAACCATTCAGCCACATACGCCCACACCCACAGACACAGAAGCACACATTCAACAACATACAAGCGTGTTATTCCCAGTTCACTCTGTGGATCTTTGTTGTTAATTAAGTGGCCTAATTAACAGAGGATTCGACAGAGAGCCTGTCTTTGTATGTGTGAGTGTGTGTGAGTGTGTATGTGTGTGTTTGTCCATTTCACACAGGACTACTATGATGTAGCTCTCATACAGTAACTGCCACATTTCTCTGTATCCTCCCTCTCTCTGACTCCCGCCCTCTCTCTCTGGCACCGGTCAGTCTCAGCAGGCCGATGTGTATCGATGGGTCCGGCATGCAGGAGCCACCCGAAGGAGAAGAAGGCCGTGCCCCTGTTCCCAGAATTCTTTGTGGTTGGCCTCCATTGTTCGCAGCCACTTGTATACAGTATTGTCAGACTGATTGTGAGCCTCCGCTCTCTCGCGCTTTGCGGACAGCCGGAGAGCGAGCAGAGCAGAGGAGGGAGACGGAGGGAGAGGGGATGAGGTGGAGGAGGAGGAAGGGAGCTGTAAGCATTGTGTCCCTTGCTTGCCATTCTCCTGCCTTCCCATCTGTTTCCCTCTCTTCCTTCCTGTTTCTGTGGGATAGTGAACAGATTAGTAATAGCACCGACACAGCTCCTAATAGGGGAAGTCATGGTCGGGAAATACGATGGATCGGTTTGAGATATCATCAGGCAGAGTGGCGCAATAGTTTTGAACTCTGACACTTAGCAGCTCGCTGGCTGTTTTTGATGTGTGCAAGTGCAGGATTGAATTCACCGCACTGTTAAATCCCACTGTTGAATCTGCTGCTTTGCTCATCTTGTAAAACAGCTTTTGTGTGACTTTCTAGGAAATATGAGCCGTAATTAATACTGACACTGCAACATTGAGCTTCTCATGGATTCAGCATGTAGACAGCTTCAGTTCTAATGGAATCAAATCCCATACAATTGACAAAATATATATATTTTTAATCTTTAGGAAATGTCCAATGAAATCTTCCTTTTCAGTGAGTATTTGAAAGAGGTCTTTGGATACTGACCATCTTCTGTCATTTGTTTGATAATATCTTTAGTAATAAGATGCTTTAAAAGCTTCACTGCTTTGTCATTTTAGAATAAATTTGGAAAAGATTTTCACAAAACTAACAAGACAGATCTGTTAGTATTTCAAAGAACTATTACATCAACTAGCCTCAAGCTACACTGACTACAAGTTCTAAATTTATATGACAACCACCAATAGCCCAGACTTTTAAAAAAGTATATAATGAAGCATCAGTTTAATGCCTCCAAAGGGATCATTACACCCTCATCTTATTGAAACTAATATACATATTCTGTAAAATTTACAGAATACACCATTTAATTTGTCTACTACAGATGTGTGTGTGTGTGTGTGTGTGTGTGTGTGTGTGTGTGTGTGTGTGTGTGTTCTGCTCACTACGGGCAGAGACGGGGCTGCGTACCGACCTCTTGGCTGAGTTTGAAGCTAAGTGGATTAGCATATCTCCCATGTCAGCTACATTCACTGTGACAGCCCGATGACATGGGACTGTGTGACGGCCGCGACCCACCTGACGTCCGCGGCTCAGGCCTCCCAGCAGGTGGTCTGACTCTGGCAGGGAGGCCTGAGCGGGAGAGGGTGAGAGAGGGTGTGAGAGGCGGGGGAGTAGGAGATGCGATTATGGGAGGTATAGTCATGTTCTTGGCAGTTTTAGGCAGACTGAAAACATGTTGCTTTGTAAGTTTGTTTTTGAGCCTATTTGTGTGGAACAAATGTTTGTGAAGTAACTTCCTTTCCTCCTTTTCGCCTTTGCATATTTCGGGTCAAACCTGTCAAAATCGTGGACATTGATTAAACAGTTTTAATATTAAAGCACTGATTAGATTTTTGTGGTTTTGGAAGAAAGGTTTAACCTTTTTGAAGACATTATTCACTCCAACATGAATGTCTTATTTCATCATAAGGATAGTCTGTGTTCAGCGTATCCTAAATTTACATTAACACCTATTAGTGTATGTGTGTCTGCCTGCCTTAATTTTGTGTCCTCATTTTATATCTTGTATGTTTGTTAAATTTGACCGCTATGATTATTCTTGGCCCCTTTTCCCAGTGTTACCTCTATTATGTGAACTGCTTTGAAGGGCTCTGGTTGTGCATGCTTCGACTGGGTTACTGGGTGTGATATGTCTCTTTTCCTTGTGCTTAGACCTGATGTAATTATGACTTTAATTTCTTTTACTATTTCTTTTTTTAAAATCTTGACAATTGTATTTTAAGTTGCCTACTGTCAACTGACCAGAGACTATAGCTAGAAATTAGCCGTATAGGCGAAAACTGCCTCTTTTATTGTCCAGTAAACTAAAGGGGACTGAGACCATTTAATTATAAATCAATAAACTAAACATTCATACTTACATGAACAGTTTAAATGATTGATTTTGACCTTTATATCAGATTTTATCTTTATGACTGAAGACTTTTAATGATAATTGCTGGGTTGGGTTGCTGGTATAGCCCAGCAGTCCAGGTTACACACCTCAGTGAGGCGAGCTCCTGAGCGGGTGGCCTGCGTTCAGATCCAATTTGTTGCACTTTTCCCACGTTGCTTCCCTCTCTTGCCTTGTTACCTGCTCTGTCCAATGTCCTGTCCTCTCCTGATCATGGCAAAAAGGCCCAAAAAGTAGAGTAAGAAATTATTCCTTGTTTTGGCCACAACCCTGCTCACTTGGTTCGACGACACCACTGCGAGGCAATTGGTTTAGTCTTTAGCAGACTGATACCTCCACAGTGTGCTTGACTTTACTTTGGTAAAATGCTGTTGAATGACATAACAGAAAACCAAATTCAAAGACACATGAATTTCCTAATTTATATCACCCTCCTCTCCTGCCCAATCAAGATTAATCCATTTCTGCATCTACTTCACTTCCCCCATTTCCCTACCTCTCTATCCTCGTCTACCCCTCTGTAGACCACTGTAACTATAATCTTTACCTCTTGTTTCTCACCCCGTCCTGCACCGTCACCCTCCTCCTCCTCCTCCTCCTACATAGTCTCGTGCTGGCCCAGCCAGGCAATGCTAACACTTTTGTCAGGGTGATTAATAGCATGCTGGATTGCCGTTAATTCACTGGCTAATGACTGGAGGGAGCAGGCGAGAAGAAGAGAGGAGCAGAGCGGAGTGAGGCTGCAGAGTAATAGACTGATGTATGAGTATGGGCTGTTTCTAGGAGCAGAGGTGAATATCATCACCCCATCGCAGCCTAAACACACACACACACACACACACACACACACACACAAACACACACAAAATTCCCACCACCATTCTCCCCATACACCTACAATCTCAAACGTACAGATTTTTCAGTTACCAGAGATGGACAGGGTGTCACACATGCAGTATAACAGGGAACAGTAAAATGATTACAACATGACTTTTTAACACATGTGCAGTTAACTTTGAAAAGTTTAAGAGAAAATTGAGGCTTTAGCTCAAGCTCTAGCATAAACTCAGATATTGGTTGGAACTAATTTTAGGTGCATCTAGATACAGATTTTTGTCAAGAATTTCTCAGAAATCTTCAGAGATTCTTTGTCTTTTTCAGTTGTGAACTTGCATGATCTGTCAACCTGTCTTGTGTGGAAACATTGCAAGAATTTGAACATCTAGAACTCAATTATAAGTATTGTATGGGTATAACTTGAAAGTGTTCAAAACACTGAATTATTTCATTGTCACAACTAACAAATGTTACCATTTGAAATGTTGGAAAAGACAAACCCTCTAACAGAGAGATGTCTCCCATGCACTTCTGCACACATGCAGACACACTGCGCAGCCAGACTTCTCTGTCCCTGGTTAATAAGAATGGATGGGCCTGCTTTGCTTGCTGTCTGCTGAGCTGCTCTCCTCGCTCAGTGCCTGAGTGGGTTGTTAAATGAAGCTGCAACAGAAGTGGGTGCAAGGACACAGACGCTGATAGACAGACAGACAAAGGCAGACAGACACAGTCACACACTTGCAAAGAGAGAGGCAGAAAACTTCAGAAAAATATAGCATTATAGTTTGACCCAACAGAAGGTTTTCTCTACTTTCTCTGACTTCTGGCAATGTTTTTGGGACAACTGCTTTGGTTCATTGTGCATCGCATCAGCAATTACACAAGATTTCTTTTCTTTTGTAGCTCTTATATTCTGCATTTGGTTAAATTGCTTGAAAAAAATTTTTTTTGCAACTAAAACCTTGGATGGAAGGTGCTGTTGATTTCCATATTAGTCTCTGTAGACTGAAATACTGCCTCTCTACCATTCACATTGTTGAGAACATTTGACTCAAGGACATTCAGAGTGTGCTTCACAACACTGTTGATGTTAATTTGTTGGTATTTTCAAGGGTTGGTGATGTCACTGTTCCAGGACATATATGTTCTGTTGCAATGTAGAGGAAAAATTAATAATAAAATATTTGAAATCACCCATATCTGGAAAAGTTTATGGTAGCTGTCGAAAGTCAGGAGATTTAAGAAAGGAGCTTGACAGAATTTTTTAGATTTTTTTTTTAATGAAATTATTTAAAGGACTTTTATAATAATGCTGACACTGCCCTACTTTATGTAGATGACTGGATGTGTGACGTTAAAATCTGTGGACATTTCATTTTTGCTTGTGTTGTTAACTTCACCGTTTTGTTATTCCCTCTTTTCCATTTTTCACTTTGCCTACCAAATCTTCTCTTTCCCTCTCCGTTTACCTTCCTTCTTTCTCTCCCCATTTTTTCAATCTCTGCGCCTCTCCCTCTCCCTCGGCCTGCGCCTCCCCTTTCACTTCCCCCGGGTGATGTTTGCAACTCAATTTGGCAAATGTAACTCGATATTGATTACTATTAATATTTATCATGTTTGTGAGCATGTTTTCTTCTAGTGCTATTAATCTGCCCTGTTAATAAATGTCTGCAGCAGCCTGGGCCCCCAAGCCCCTGGGACCAGGGGCCACAAAACACACAAACACAAACTCCAACACACAGACACATACAAACACGCAAAATTACACACACACACACACGCACGCACACACACACACACCCACACACACACACACACACACACGCACACACACACACCTGCTCTTAGCTGCAGGAGGTTGCCTTCTGTCTTCTATATGCCTGGAAGGCTTGATCTCAGCCTAAACTCACACACACACACACACACACACACACACACACACACACACACACACACACACAAAAGCACTATTGGAGTATGGAGAGGATGGAGTGCCTTCAGGCTGCTCAGTACAAATAACACATCAATACATCAACCACATTGTATCAGAGCAACACACACAACCACAAACTCTGATAAATCACACACGCGCGCACACACACACACACAAAAGCTTTGATTTGTTCCATATTGAACTGAAGTGACCATACTCAGTGATCACCTTCTTGATGTTTTATGTGTAAACTGTCCAAAGTTCGACTTTTTTATTTAGCATTTTTAATTTAATTTATTCATTCTATTTATTTTATTTATTTTTTATTTTATTTATATATTTTTTTACCGTTTACTTTTTCATGAGATAGGAAGGAAGGGAAAAACAAAGTGACACAGGCAGAGAAAACAGGACGGGGATAGCTCCCCCTAGCAGGTTATATAAGAAGATAAACTAACCAGACAGAGATATCAGGAGAGGGGATCACATATTGTCACATTTACAGGATGATTGCTGGTATGAAAGACTGTAAACACATCTATACTATTTACATCCTGTTTGATGTCACTTTTAAGTGATGAGCATTTTAAGTGCTAGGCATAATGTGAATATACTTTGTCCTGCTATAAAGGGTGCAAAGCATAAACTAGAGGAAAGTTTACTGTTGATATAATAAATCTGAGACTTTTTGTCCTATATGTGAAACATGAAAGTGAAGATGTAAGGGAAACATTACATACATCTAACATGTAGAGGAACGCACAGGTACACTGAATCCTCTATCCTCCTTTTGCTTTCCTTCTTTCCGTCTTTCTGCTCGGATCTGTTCCTTGATGAGTTAACATTGTTGTGTTTACACTTTGCTTGACGATATTGGAGTAGATCGTAACCTGTTTCCTTATAACAAAGTCACCAAGCACCTTCTCCTCCAGACGTCTTTGCGTGGCTGCCTCTTCACATGCTTGCTTTAATACATCATTTTACACACGTTTCCTGTGCCATCTTGGAAAAAATACTCATTGATTTTTTTTTTACCTTTCACTCTCCCTCTCTCCACCTTTGAGATGAACTCATTTGATTTTTACAGCCGCCTCTCTGCTCCACCCCTCCTGTTTTACAGCAGAGGGTGTTCAGGCCCTTTGTGAGGAAAAAGAATCATCAAAGGCCTGCTTACTACAGAGGAACAGGTACCAATATCACTCTGTGGTGCAATAATGCAGCTAAGTGGGACCATATTGACACAATATAGCAGCACAAACAACAGATTAAACCCTCACACACTTACACACACACAGATGTGCTCGAGTACGCACAGAGCTCCCACATCAAAATGTTTGGTCATTTATTGCCCAACCAGCTCCCATTTTTCATATCTGTCATGGTCCACACATTCTCCCTCTGCCTCATTTTTCCCCCTTTGACCAGAGGATCTTTTCTTCCCATATTTGGAGCCGGTGGAGAATTTTGCATAGTATTGCCTTTTCCCTGGATACTGTCTTTTCATCAGTGGCTGCCTTTCCCTTTGAATTGAACCAGATCAATTTACAGGCAGACAAAGATACAGTCTCTGTGTGCGCTGGAGAGGGGAGGCAGAGAGGGACACGAGACGTGTGTGCATTATGATGACCATTATTGATGCAAACTGCCCTCTTTTATCATTTTTCTCATCACCAAAGAGTTAAGACTGCAGTGTTTTGCATGGTAGTTTGAGAGTATTTGCATTCCTGCATTCTGGCAAAAGCATCCTTATAATCAAATTTATGATTTTCTTGACTGATGTTTTGTTTCTAAATAAAGCAATGGTTGTTATTTTCACTCTATGTGCGGATATTATTTGAGACAGTGTTTCAAGGCTCTGCCCCAGAATTCCTATTTGAAGTAAGGCTTGCCTCTTTCTGCCCAGGCTACATCTACAATGCAGCTCAGTCTATTCACCACAAGGCACATGTGTTTATATGTGTCCAGGCAGACGGCAGAAAATGACTGCAGATCTCTATCTTTCTGCATTTAAGTCTAGAGTGCTCTGATTAAACACAACCACAGAACAATTTCCCTGTTGTAAGCCCATCCGATTAACCCACTGATTTTCAGCACCATGTCAAGTTATTTTGCCATGGCAACACTGATTACAGTATTATCAGCCTTTCATATTTATGTGCCATTTTTATTTTTCAATCCTGATTTTTGAATGGTCAGATTTTGCTGAAAGGTTTGTGCACCTCCTGTGGTCTTGTCTGATTAAAACTTGAACATTTTGGGTTATTTTGGTGGTTAGTGCCTGTAAATGTCATATTTGTGTCATAACTATTCATCTGACTGTAACATGCAGTAATCATGAGATATCATCTTTACCTACAACACCAGCTGATCTCTTGCACATGTGTTTATGGTCCAGAAAGTGCTCCTGCAGTTGCAAACAGATGTGTGTTTGTGTGATAGCTTACGTCTGTGTTCGTACGTGCCCTAAAATCTCTGTTATTTCAAGCTATGCTACAAAGAAAAGCGCTGCGTTTACGGCACGCATTTACAATTTATCAAATAAATGGGATGCCTTCATGTGGCCTGGGCTCAGCTCTCAGGCAGAGCAGTGTAGTTTTCCACTGGAATAACAGCCGCTGAACAAGCAGCCCATTGTAGCCCCAGCCAGCACCGGGACCCCCAAGGTGCGAATTAATGATTGACCCCTGATGTAATCAGGATAAATAGCTCCCCGTAAAAGAGAAAGAGATGGCGGGAGGAACAGGGAGAAAGAACAACATAAGGAGACAGGGAGGGGAAGGCACTATCTGGCCCCGGGTGTTTTTTAAGAAGCCCTCAGGGAGAAGAACCTAACATCTCTTTCTGGGTCTTTTGAGACCCTGAGCTAACATACAGCTGTTTAAAAGCAGCTCAGCCATCAGGTTTTGGACTCTGTGCCTCCTCCCCTTTGTCCTCTTCTTAGCCCCTTTCATTATTTTCCTGCTTACTTTTCTCATCTAAAACTTTTTTTCAGTTCTGGTTAAACACGGTCAGCTTGCAGGGAGGAGGAAACAGACTGTGAGTTTGTCTCCATTGGCAAAATTTCCCACTTTTCCTCCGGTGACTTTTTTTTATGAATCAGCTCAGTTACATCACAGAGTTCAATGTTAAATATCACACAGGGTCTGCAATTACTGCCTCACTTTATGGCTTTATGTCTCTCACAGAAGATGTTTGTTCTCAAGTCTTTTTTACTTCTCCTGGTTACTTTATTTTTTGTTATAAGGATCGGTACATTTTGTGCACAAAGAGGCACTATTAAACAGATTTTCCAATGCTGTCTTTTCGCCTGTCAAAATTGCTCTCAATGGGTCCAGTGCCAGGGGGAGCAGGAAGGTGATGAGGGAGAGGGAGGGGAATAAAAATATTTAACAGCCTGAAAACACTTTTGATTGAGCAGGGAGAGCAGCAGATAGGGCTGAGTTATAAAACTTTAATTGATCTGTGAAAAGTGGAAGCTACTTCTGGCTCACATGTTCAAATGCTTAATTGCACGCCTGGTCTGAGCCCGTTTGAAACGGCGATCATTAAAAAATGGGTTCCTTTCCAGTCAAAATCACTGGATGACGCAGAATCAGTCATAAAAGGCAGGATTTTACTGCTGCAGCTTTATATGATAAGTTTCCCGGATCTGCTGCAGGTTTGCCAGGAGCTGAAAAGCCCTTGTCGCATGCTTTCGTAGTTTCACATTTCAGGCTTTAAACATACATGTCAGTTAACTTAACAGCTTTCACTGTCCACATCTGTCAATCGGCAGAAACCCAAATATTTATGAAAGAACCAAAGTTCTGATGGACTGTACGATGAATAGGCTCTTATGAAGCTTCTGTAACGATATTTTTATGTGGTGGTTACTTGATGAGCTCATTCAATTGTTTACAAGTTACAGGCCTCAGGGTCTCCCTCATCACCTTTTTAAGCACAGACAGAGCAAAGCACCAAGATTAGCACATTCTTAAAACAATACAAAAAAATGTAACAGTTTTGTTGAATTTGCAATGATGCATAACTTTCTGCTAGAAAATTCAAGCCACAAACTTTTGTTGTGATCCAATAAAGTGTCATGTACTTGCAAGCATGTTTTAAAATGTCATGTTGGAGCTCCAGCTAAAGCCTGGGAAGTGTTGGCAGCCTTGGCAGCCGGCTGGATGGAGGCGAACAGAGGGAGAGAGCTTGATTGAAACCACTCCTGCTGTAATTTTGGGCCTAGTTAGCCCGCTGATTGCCAGTCCCTGTGTTTAGATAGTAAAACTGCAGTGGTGCTTTGACTAGAGACACCAGGATCTGCCCAGAGTGGAAAATAAGGAGACACACATTCAATAGATGGTTTAACGCAAACACACATACACATGATTCCTGCTACCACAGACTACTGCAATGAATAACGAAAACTGTCCCTCGTAGGTTTGAACAAAACACCTTTGAACATCCACACACTTGTATTAAACATCATAATTTTTGCCGGGGGTGGATTGGTTAGTTTCAGAGAACGAACACAATCATAATGTCAGTCTGTGGGCGTGACTATAATAAAAGGTGATGAGGTCAACCATGTCAGCGATGGACTCAGCCATTATTTGCAACATGAGTCCTGGCGTAAAACTGGGACTGTGATGTAACTCAGAACTTTATGCATCAAAACTTGGCATGCCCAAAGCTTCCTCTCCTTCACAGGCTCTTTTCACATAAATCACAAACTCAGTATGAACCCAGTCTGTGAAGGATACAATATGATGGATAGGTATTCTCTTCTAAGCACTACTAAATTCTCATTATGTGGTTTTAACATTTTGAGGTCTGGAGATTGAAGTTGGCCACTTATTTTTGTAATTTAGGGTCAAGGAGTCATTTTGTAGTGCACATCACATGATGTGGATGGGGTCAGATGTCAGTCATCAGACTGCAGACTCCTGATATCCAGGAGTAGTTCATTGATGCTGGAGGGAGGCATGCCAAAAGTTTTGGCAAAACAACACAGCATTGTCTGTAAAGCTCAGTTTATACTTCTGTGTGACCCTACGGGCTCACATGTAACATTATGAGAATTATTCACTTGGGCACTGATGCGCGTGCATGTCGCTCAGCAATGTTTGTACGCAGCAGTGTTGGATTTATCAAAAAGATTCTGACAATAAGTGTTTATCAATCACCCATTTTTTACCTGTTAAAGGTGTTTGATGATCCGTTTGAAACATTTGGTAAAGATATTTGAATTTCTTAATTTCATTTACTGTACCCAGTGTGCCATCTGGGTACAGTGGGCACATTTAAGGACTGTTGTATGCATTCATTGTATTGTGCCCATAGCACATTTTTGAAGCTGGAGATTAGGAGTTGTGACAGAGTGTCCACAGAAATATTTTTGTATGGTTTTGCACTGTTTCAATGCATGATAACAGTTGAGAGAAGGTGCACTCTAGGCAATTCACATAGGCTTCTTCATTGGAAAAAGCTATGTTGGCATATGGCATAAGATATGGTTCTGATATATGTGTAATGACTGGAGGACTGACAATTATCGAAGTTATGAACTCCTGAAATGTTGTAATTCAAAAATTTCATCCCCAGTTGATAGAAAAAAACCCATGAGGTTTTCCTCAAAGTCTTATAAAGAAATGGTAAATCAGAGTTTTCTCCTCTGTCCCCCTGTTGGTAACCAACTCTGTGCTTGTGTCTTTATTCCTAGATGACAGTGAGCCAGTGGACAGCATGTACGACACAGAGGCCGACCTCCAGGGTTTAGCGCCGAGCAGTGCTGGTGGTGCTGACAGCCCAGAAGATGACGCAGAGGACAGTGTCATCAACATGTCCCCACTGCCCTCACCCATCCCTTCACATCCAAACAACAACCACCACCACCTGCTACACCCCCACATCTACGCTGCACACCACCACCATCATCACAACAACAGCAACAGCAGCAGCAATGACCAGGACTTCACCACGCCCAAGGAGGGTTCGCCGTATGAGGCACCCGTCTACATTCCAGACGACATTCCCATTCCCAGTGAACTGGAGCTGCGGGAGTCATCTGTGCCCGGTGCCGGCCTGGGCGTTTGGGCCAAGAGCCGAATAAGTGCAGGCGAGAGGTTTGGGCTGCACAGCATGCTGCATCACGGGGCCACGGGCAAAGACAGCTCCTTTGGATGGGAGGTAGGAACTACATTGACTTTTTCTACTCGGTCTTGGGTCACCTCATGTTTTCTTTTTCCTGTTTTATCTCTATCACTCCCTTTGACTTAACTGTCATCTTAACAGCACAAACACATTTATGGAGTGATAAATTTACACAGACCTACAGTAATAAACAAGTAATGTGACAAGTATTGAAACTTCAGTAGAGAGGGTCAGTAAATACAAAGAGTTCCTAATTCCAGGTCAACATCAGCAAGCATGCCCAATCCATCCAATCCAATCCCTCTTGTGATTGGACCTGTTCCTTGATTATGAACATACACACTGACACACACACATCAGAAAAAAAAAGCTCAAAACAAATAGTCGTCCAGGATTCCTGCAGCACAGAAATGTCAGATGGAAAAATCTGGCTGATTAGTGAAAGTATCAGCTTTTCTGGGTATCGGTCCGAGCGAGCACCCTCATTTGGTCACGCCACCCGATATGGAAATGGAAGAAGCGTGGCCCAATGTGGTGGCAGCATATTGAACTATTAATTTTCATTTCAACATGACATTAGAGGATATTGAAGTTGCTTCAGTAAGCTCATTAGGGAGTTAAAAAAAAGATCTGTGACTCGCTCTCTCTGTCTCCATCTTTCCTCTCCTATATGCCTAATCAAATGTGAAATATACTGGCCTGCTTTTCATTTCACTGACTCCTGTATTCTTCAGTTCTATGGGGCCAATCATTCACATGTTCTTGTGTAACATCAAGATGTTACAAGGACTAGAGACTTTGACAGGTTACTCATCATGTAAAAAAAGGGCGCAGAGTGTGTAAGTGAGACACTGCTAGATGATCAAAACCTTAAAATTTTATAATGAATTTGAACATTTTTATGACAAATATTTTAAATTTAATGTAAGCTTGAAGATCTGGGCACATTAAGGAGATACATTGGAAAAGGGCTTGACATATGTGATTAAATTTGCACTTTAGGAATGATACAAATTTAATGATTGTTAAACTGTCACATATGCCTTCTACTGATGTGTAGAGAACATCAAATGAAAATTGTCTTCTTCTTTACAACCTTTTCCTTTTCACTTAGTTGAAGCACATAGTAGATTCAAAGACTCTAATTTATATGTTCTGAAAACTTGTCCATTGTTTCGCTCTGTTCATGATTCCCTCTATGACACAGTTTGAAAAGAACCACAAAAGTTTCCTTATGGTTCAGTCTGAAGACATCTGGGTGGTTTCCACAGAAGTCTTCATTTCTTTTGTTGTCCTTCTTTTTCTTCTTTACAGTTGTAGGCGCATGCAGGCGATTAGAGCACACAGCCACACGCTACGTGGCAGCGTGCCAGGCTGAACATTCTCCTTTGAGGAGTTCATATTATGGCTGGCCATCCGGGGTTCAAGGGGCAATTTTCCAAAAACTACACTCTCCTGTTGCTCTCATGTTTTCTCCCAGCTTTCTCCTACTTCTTTTTTTTTTCTCTCCAGACACCTGACTAATGTATGTTCATCAGGGAAGCTATAACTCTCTAGCTTAGGAAAAAGGGCCACCTTTGGTTTAAAAGAGTCACATGCAAATAAGCTTTAAGCTTCAGTAAATGTTCTGGCATAAACGCAAACCACACATAAACACTCTTTTTTATGTGACGATAGAGTTTAGAAATAATTGTGCATCCACAGTCTCCTGTAATTATTGATCCTTTGTATGACTTCCAGTGACACTTTTAAAATATAGTGTGTTTGTCAACAAGGCAATTTTTCAGATCAACTTGGGTGTTGCTGTAAGCCTCAGGTCTTTTTTCTTCTTCGTTTCAATCTTTGGTATCCCAAGCTGTCAAAAGAGAGCGATTGATCCTTCCTCTTTTCCTCCCACTCCTGAGTGGTCTTTGGAGGACTCCGTCTGGTATAGCCTGTATTATTTTTCTAGATATCCTGTCTGGTTTGGGGCTGGAAGCCTTCAGGGGGCTCTCCTCTCTCAGACTCTTATCACAGATAGTCATAACAGTCAGCCTGTTGATAGTCATCAACAGACTCCCCGAGGAGTTCCCAACCACTGCACTCCCCCCTTTCACTTTCTACCCCTGTACTCATCTACTGCCGCTGGTCTTAAACAAATAGACAGGCTGAGGTGAAAGACAAGAAGTAGGCTGAGTGAAAAAAGATGTCAAAGTTTTGAAAAAAATGAAAAAAAAAAAAGTATTAGCATGAGATGATGCAGAAAAAAAGTCTTCTGAAATCCAGTTTTTCAGATTGAAGCTGTGTGGATGTGTGTGTCACATGCGTCTCCTGCCAAAACAGGGTGATTTATTATGAGAGATAATGAGTGAAGTCATCTGAGATCTATGTGGTGCAAATGTGATCATAGCCAAAGAAGGCCTCATATATTGTCTTTCAACTATTAATGAAGTGACAAATCAAGTTATCTGAGCAATCCATTCAAATGTGCCTCCGTGCTAAAAAAAATTCAAAGTGTGCTTCCAAAGAGTTTGCAGACTTTTTTTTTTTTTTTTTTAAATCCCCACTTCATTCTGGTTGTAGACTATACAGTGTAACTGACCCTATAATTCCCAAAAACATGAAATCACCAAAATTGCTGAAACAAGGTTTTCAGTCATCAGCTATAATATATGCCATCTGCAGTAGTACACAAATCTTTCACCGTTTCACTGCATTGACAGGTTTTTTTTTTTTTTTGTTTTTTTTTACTCAGACTTGCAATAAGTTGTCCTGTTGGCTTTGTGCACACGGCAGCCTACAAAAGCAGCTCCAATAATCACAGGGCAGATTCTGTAAGGCTTTCTGTGTGTCAGAGATGAAATGCAGACTGGTACAGGGACCATCAGATCGTAACAGAAAGAGACTGAAGGAGAGGAAGGGACGGAAAGAAGAAAGAGGAAGTCGGAGAGGAAGCCAACTATTGTCTGTCCTGAGGCGTCAGGGACTGGAAGAGGTGTTAACTCAGACTCATTTCAGCGAGACGGACAGCTCAATCTAAAAGCTGCTTCGCTGCAGGCAACGGCTATTCTCCTCTGTCTCACACTACCTCTTTGGGCCAGCACCGAGTCATCCATTTAAAAACCATTATGCTCCCCTTTAGCACAACATGATAGAACGCCAGGGCCCCAGGTCTGCAGTGTGTCTGCGTGTGTATCTCTGTGGCTGTGTGTGTGTTGGGCTGCCAACCCCTCAGGATATGAAGGCTTTGGCAAGCAGGGTGAGGCAAGGCCCTCAGAGAGTCCGGAGTGGGGGATCTACTGTCAGAGTGACTGCTGCTATTATCTGGCCGGTAGATTGACCTGACTCGCCTATTGATAGAGTCATGTCACCATACAATGACTGGGGGTATTGTGTTCTTCAATGACTGGCATTGAATGAACCCACTGATCTAACTCCCTTTGGTGTTCAGATGACAGGAGAGTGTGCAACACTTCTTTTTTGGATATGTTTGGAGGAAGCGGTGTTTGTTAATGGAATAAAACAGCAGTTTAGTTAGCATGCTGCGGCGACATTCAAACAGAAACAACTTTGATCTCTGAGGGAAAACCAAATCTCAGCCTTTATTCTGAACATTCATAAGGCAAACAAAAGCTTTGGCCAAACCCTCTTGAAGTGATATTGATGGTGTTTGCGCTCATGTCACCTCACCCTATGACCATTGGGTGTGTCTTTTCACCTCTGAAACATTTCTTTTGAAATCCCTACAGCACTTTTAATGTCCCACCAAGATCTCCTTGCCTGAGGGTGGACACTCAAAAAAAATATGGCTCAAATGCAGAAATTCTGCAAGCTAAACTTCCATTTATTAGTCCCAGTGTTGTGCTGTTATCAGTTTATTGAAAAGGAACAGTAAGCAATTGGAAATCTTTACAGTGTTGCATGTTCTGAGGAATAACAAAGGGTATTTAAGAGGCACATTTTGTGCACTTAGATATCAGGGATGTGCGCTGATGTACACCCTTTGGACAAGGTCAGACTAAATGCTTTTTAAAAAAATGCATCATAGAAATCATGTTGGCCCTGTAGCCATATTTATATCTTTGTCACAGTGGACCTTGGGATGACTTTGTTGCCGGGGCAAACTTCTTTTTGTAGGTCCCTCATTCTTTTTATGTTTACTCTTCGTGGGGTGATTTTCCATATCAGTTTCATTCATCCAGCGATGTGTGGAAAAAGACAAAAAGTATGCTCGCTCTTCTGTTTACCCTGTTATTGACTTAGTGATAGACCAAGACATCTGGCGGGCACTCTAATGTCACCAAGGTTCAACGTGACAGATACCTGTCTGGCTAGGATATCATGCATCTCCCTCATCCCTCACAGGTACTTAATCTCTGGCTTGACAGCTATTTCTATGTTGACACTATACTCCTTTTGTTAGGGACCTAATCGCTGAGTCAAGCAAATGTCCTTGCCTGTTAAAGTCAGGTAGAAGAAGTCCTGGCGCACCTTAACATTTATCTGTCATGACCCACCTCTTGCCTCCTCAAGTGTTTGCCAGCCTTTTGTGTTTTTCCCAAGGCAGGCGGATGGCCAAGTTCTTATGCTTGATATCCCAAAGGGCATTCAAGGTGCAGCTCGAAACTTGTCTGATCTGTTTGCCTTTCACAAACGTTTCTTATCATGATGTTTTTCCTCTAACTGCAGTGGTACTGCATAGATAAAGCACAAACTTCTCTGGACTGTTAGGGAATGGTCATCAATTGAATTAATTGTTTTAGCATAAAGGGGGGGGGGGGGGGTCAAATCAAAGCTGATGCTCTGTTTCTTTAGATATGGGTTATAGTTAAGGAAAGTTTTCATGATGAATTAAACAACCCCTTTGTTTATTGGAGGGATACAAAATACGTATTTAGCGGGGTGAAAAGAATGTTATATGAGGATTTTTTTTCCTTTTTTTTTAAAGACACTGTTTTAGCCAACAATGTTAAAATGGTACAGTGGCCTTCATTCCCTACATGTTTTCAATGCATTCTGACATGGTGGGTGACCCACTAAATACATACAAAAAATGCTCATCACTGTCTCAGAGCAGGATAACACATCCCCATACAAAACATGAACTGCAAGTGTTCTGGCACATTACACACATCTTCAAGTCATCTGAAAGGTCATTACTGTAATAACTGTCATGGATGATAACTGCCTTTCTCAAAAAAGTGAAAAAAAAGTCCATTGTTTCAAAAATCAATCAGTTAGATACCTAAAAAAAAAGAAGCTTGTTAAATGTAGTGGCTGGGGTTCTTTAATCTGGTTTCAGTCTGTTGTAAAACTGAGGGAAGACAAAGACAATGCATCAGGAGCTGAAGGAGAAGAGGACTTGGTTTTGAGCTAGCCTTTACTGCAGTGTGTGACTTTTCTCCAACAGAAATCCTGCCAACAATAACAGATAAAATTGAAGTACTCATCCTGAACCCCACAAAGTTCTCTTGCAAAGAGTTTTTTTTTCCAATTTTGTAAATTTGACTGTTCAGTTAGCAGGAAATGTGCAACACTGGGTAAATCAGAAATGGATGGTTTAAAGCTAAAGACATGACTGGTTGACTTAACTGGTACACAATTGAATTTTTTTGGCCACAACAATCTGAAGGTGAAATTCCAATATTGTGATAGCTTTATTTGTAAAGAAGGTTTATAGAGAATGCATGTGTCGATTGCACAGGCTGCCTGTTACTGATGCTCTGGTTTATTTTTAAATATTTTAGTACTTAATGTCTTTATTTTATCTTTTAACAATTTTTTCCTGGGCATTAAATAAGTATTTCTGATAGAGAATTGCAGTGCAATTGTAGTGACAACTAGCAGTAGAATGAATAAAACAGCTCAGTGAGTACGAGTTAATAACTGCAGGAAAAGAAGATCTTCACTGTTTGAGTCTACTATACACTGACAACTACTTAGAGAATAGAGTTTTACATGAAAAAAGTTAAAATCTTCTACTTTATAACCATAAATACTTCTTTTTTTCCGAATGCATGTTTTTTATCATTAGTATTATATGATATAAAGTGTTAACAGAAGGAGTTGCTTTGGCATATGTGCGAATAGTCTCACTCTGTAATGAATTAGATATCAAATCTGTGGTTTCTAATAACAGTATTGACCAACAGAATGTGGTTTTCTGTCATCATTATTCGACTTTGACAGAAACCCCAAGTTTACACACTAAGTAAAAACACCAAAGAGTGAGCGTAACACCACAAGTCTTGGGCATAGTTTTGTAATATCTTCCATTCACGTTCATTTTATGTAGGTTTTAAACATGCCATTAGCCAATTTAATCCAATTTTCCTAGCTTTCAGTGCACTCCAGTGGAACAGATTCCATCTAATATTAAACATATGGTTGCCGTTGCCCCTGGAAACACCACAGCCGTGCCTTTTTTTTTTGTTAGAAAGCTGTTAAAGACATGCCGCCTGTGTCCCAGTTCAAACCGTTGTCAATTATCTTCAATGAACACGGTAATTGATAATGAGGAAGCAGGGCAGCAAATTAAATGTCAGGTTTTATTAGAAGCCTGATACCTTATCATTTGTTCATAACTCATTACCAACATCTGTTAATTAGTTAATAAATTAATCTGTGAGGCTCTGAAGAAAGGTGTGCAGCCTCCTGAGGAAGAACATGGGGCAAAGTCATCCATCTTTGAGGAGAGTGGAACTCGACAAATATTGTCCCTGGGATTTAGGCTGTTATTACTTGGTCATTGGTTTCAGACCTCAGCCACTACAGCCAAGCATTCTCAATGGAACCTCTTGTTTGCCGGAATAACCCCCCCACAGTCTCCTCACGCATCTCTACCACAATGCTATACTTTATTGCATGAGGTTTCTCTTAGCTGAGGTTCTTTAAACATTAATTTAAAACCCCTTACATTGGTCCATCAGTCCTCTGTATTGAAGCATAGGTAACTCGTGTCAGACCCCCGTCTCCCCGTCTCTTTCTCTGTGTATCTAGTGAAACCTCATCGTTCATCATTGCCCTGATGAAATCAGAGTAGTCAGCACCGGAGCCCCGTCTTCGTCTGTTACTGAGACGAGAAATGGTGTCACCCTCTACTACTGTAAACAGTTTACGACAAATACAACTACTTATCTAAATATGATAGTACATCTGTGTCGGAAAAGAAGGTAGGTTGGAACGTGTCTCGTAAATAAATAACCAGTAATGTGCTCTATAGTGTAGACTATACCTTTTTTATTATTATTAATTTTTATTTTTCAAATGTGTGTGTGGGTATTCCTTTAACACATCTGCAGTTTTTGCCATTTTTTTTTTTCACTCCCACTTGCTACCGTTTTCACTCAGTTTTTCTTCCTCTCTCACTCAAAATTCCACCCCTTGTGCCACTAAACATTAACTGTGACTCGAGCAGGACAAGGTGACCTTTTAATCAAGTTCACGTGATTGTTTGGCTGCTTTTTCAAAATCAGATACACAACACAGCCAAATGCCTCAGCTGTGGAAATACTTATTTTTGTCAAATCCTTACAGTGCGTGTGACTTTCTGAAAAACACAGTCTGTGAGCAGGGAGCCCAGGAGGAAACTGGAGCAGAGGGTTGTGCCTGAGCTTGACGTTTTATTGGGTCTGAGGGCATTTAGAACTAATTTCATAAACATGCTGTGTGTTTGAGATCATGCTAAACAGGAACATGTCCAGGATTATATTGTACATTGTACATCCCCGTGAACTTACAAAGACACAGGCAGGCAGGCAAAAGACATTTCCCCATGTTATTCTTTCCTCCACTCAGTCATTAAAAACAACACAGTAAAGTGAGAAGCTAAGCACAATGACGACATTCGATTTTAGAACAGTGTTGAATTGTCGAAGTGTCAAACTCCTTGGGACATCTTTACTTTGGAAAGTTTCCTGAACATGCTTGAGTGATTTTTGCTCATTTTCTCCACCACTGTTATAGAGAGCAAGAGCTGGAGATTTGTCTGCATGAGACAACAAAGAGGTTTTCACAGTCAGAATCTGGAGGAGTGTACTGAGGTGTGTGAATGTTTGGGTTCGAATACATACCAGTGCTGCACATGTCCACATTTCGACGGTCCTGGTCCACTCTTTGCTACCAGAGGTATACCAGTGGTCATGAGCCAGTATTTCAAAGTCAGAGTTGAAAGCAACGTAAAAACAGATCTGAATACCCGAGATCCATTTTCACCCTTTTCACATCTGTTCAAAATACTGTTATTTTGTTTTAATCGTTTACTGAAGTTGATATTGTTTATTTAGAAGTGAAAGTAGAATGGAAATTGTTCTGGTGACAGCATTTTTCCAAAGCAATGTTCACATGGTTGATATACATGGACGTAATTCAAATGCTTTTTATTTTGCATCCAAAATCATAACTTTGGCTTTCATGGGTTGTGTGATGTTTAAAGGAAGGTTCACATAGAATGGAAAGTAAAAATTTGTGCGCATTCCCCACAAAGTAAGGGAATAGAAACAGTGCATGCTCTTGTACTCAGGCTGTTCACCTCAGACGATGCAACTGTTAAACCCTCGTACCGTAATGAAGTTGACCAAAATCTTACAACAATGAGTGAGTCACAAAACCCGGTGGATGATGACAGCAGTTGTATTGAAGGCTGGAGGAAGTACCACTTTATGATATTCCTCTTATTCTTAACTGACTCAGATGCGTTATAATACATTACTTCTCGTCATGACATCGGAATGAGACTTAAAAACCACTTTAAATATGTGCATAAACGTTAATGGATGTCATGTCTTGATCAAGTTTTCCTGAGAATTAGGTTCTGAAAAAAAATCCAGTAATACCCAGTGAAAAAAGGTTAACTTTTGGTTCATTTTAAATGCCTTTCATGATAAGGACAGCAAACCAGAATAAACTTGGGGAAAAAATAATCCATTTAGATTTCCCCTGTGTTAAAATGAATGCATCCTTTTTTCCTCATTTTGAAGTGGGATAATACAAGGTGCTTGTCAATAATAAGTGTACTAACCACAGTGGATATCAGTCAGCTTTGCTTGTTGTTGAGGAACCAGCTGGAGAACCTGATTTGGAGAGTTTCAGGCCCTTCCACATTTCACCGTTTCACCCTAAAACGCAAATTAATGGTTGAGAGGCAGGAGTTGAGATGAGCAGATCATGTTCAATCATGTTTGTTAAAAAATTTTTGAGAGAAAATGGTTAGACCTACAGAGAATTTTTTAGGGCACGTCAGACAAACACTTGGAATTTATATTTTGCTAGTCTTAGTGAAATGCCTCTTTACCTAAACATTGCTCTATATCTGCTAAAACCCATAAAAAGTGAATTAGAAGCCATAAAGTATGACAAACAAAAGAGCACATAACGAAGCTTCAGACATGAATGGATTTATACCTCCTTCAATTCATAATATAATGAACAATTACCTTACTATTAACCAGATGTCCTGAGAATAAGAGAAGGTTAGAAAGGCTTGAACTTGATTACCGTAAATCTTCTTAATGGTCAGAACAGTGCACTGCAATCCTCTCAGTCATTCTGTCCTCTGTAATTGTCACATGATTCTGCTCTGTGTCACTCTCTCTGGATAGGATGTGAGCTGACGTGGGTGCAGCTGGTACGCAGCGGTACCCAGCATGCCACCCAGTGCCACAGATTGGTGGGAAAGTAAACCTGATAAATATTCTCTGAGACGCTTACGCCTGAGCCATGTGATGCAGAAGTTATCCAAACAACAGAAGAGTATTGTTGTGTTGCATGGGTGTGAATGTATGTGAAAACAACTCTCACACGCATGTATTTGTATAAACGATATTTTAATTGCATGGTGGCTGCATGTAATGACAAATTATTGATTGTCTTGCATTGTCTTGTCTTGGATGAACTTTATGTCATGCCATCTGCATATTGTCTTTCCCCCAAGCTCTTTAAGTTGTTTATGTTTACTTAGCTTTGTCAGTCTTAGTCATCCTGAAGCATTCTCGTTTATAGTGAGGCTCGTCGTACACCATTCTGTCAGCTGTGATTTGATTAGAGTTTTAATGTTTTCTGGTGACAAAGCCTGCTCCCCTCTGCTGGCCAAGAGCTCACAGTGCCACTTTCCAAACAAGTTCCGGGAGCTTTTAGCATTCTGTGGCTTACAGGGCGATGTTAGAGGCAAACTTTCATATCCCACTGTGGAATACCAGAATAACATACTAGTGTGCATTAAGAGCCCACCAGCAAACACACTGTGCACTGACACAAGATGCTAAGTGCCTGACCACGCAGCACTCAAGCAGTGCAATTCAGCTTATTTTTCTACTCGTCTTCATCTTACTGAATGATCCAGCGGGGCCTTACGGGGAGCCACTGTTACCATCTATTTTTACACATCTTCACTACACTTGATGCATTCCAATCTCTTTTATTTACCTGTGCATTAATAAAAAACCACACTCATAGACATCCGTTCACAGGGTCTTCTAAGCATATCTAAAACACTCTTGCGTTCAGCTGTGCAATTCAGTCCAAACAGATATTGCCCTCTTATCCTCTAAGCGTGAGGGCTTTCTCCATGTTATTTAGTGTACAGTCAAGGGTGGACATTTTTTAATCTATTCAATCATCTATACAAACCATATGCTTTAATTATGTCCAGAACACACATTCAAACTTTTCTTTTGTGATGCACTGATTTTTTTGTCACCCCTCTCTGTCTTACACACCCTCCTTCTTTCTTCCTCCCCTCCTCTTTTTCTTTTTGTAACCCTCCCTCTCTTTTTCTCGGCCTCCGGGGTCCCAGTGCTTCTAATTCGGCCTTATCAGTGAAGTAATTTAGCTGCCACAGCTTGGGTTTCTGTTGCGCGGCGAGTGGCCNTTGAACACATAATACCGAAAACCGTGGTAATTTTGGTCACAATAACCGCGAGCTCAAATTTTCATACCATTTTCATACAATGCCATTACATATTGCACTCAGGTTGTTGCAACGCTATTTAACAAATGGCTTGAAATTGAGACATTTTTATTTGTGTTTCACTGCTATATAAAGTCAATGGTTTTACTATATTGCCTACAGTATCGGTAAGTATCGGGTATCGGCACAATTAAATTTTAAAATATCGGATCGGATCGGAATGTAAAAAAATGGTATCGGCCCATCTCTATTTGCTACCAGAGGTATACCAGTGGTCATGAGCCAGTATTTCAAAGTCAGAGTTGAAAGCAACGTAAAAACAGATCTGAATACCCGAGATCCATTTTCACCCTTTTCACATCTGTTCAAAATACTGTTATTTTGTTTTAATCGTTTACTGAAGTTGATATTGTTTATTTAGAAGTGAAAGTAGAATGGAAATTGTTCTGGTGACAGCATTTTTCCAAAGCAATGTTCACATGGTTGATATACATGGACGTAATTCAAATGTTTTTTATTTTGCATCCAAAATCATAACTTTGGCTTTCATGGGTTGTGTGATGTTTAAAGGAAGGTTCACATAGAATGGAAAGTAAAAATTTGTGCGCATTCCCCACAAAGTAAGGGAATAGAAACAGTGCATGCTCTTGTACTCAGGCTGTTCACCTCAGACGATGCAACTGTTAAACCCTCGTACCGCAATGAAGTTGACCAAAATCTTACAACAATGAGTGAGTCACAAAACCCAGTGGATGATGACAGCAGTTGTATTGAAGGCTGGAGGAAGTACCACTTTATGATATTCCTCTTATTCTTAACTGACTCAGATGCGTTATAATACATTACTTCTCGTCATGACATCGGAATGAGACTTAAAAACCACTTTAAATATGTGCATAAACATTAATGGATGTCATGTCTTGATCAAGTTTTCCTGAGAATTAGGTTCTGAAAAAAAATCCAATAATACCCAGTGAAAAAAGGTTAACTTTGATAAGGACAGCAAACCAGAATAAACTTGGGGAAAAAATAATCCATTTAGATTTCCCCTGTGTTAAAATGAATGCATCCTTTTTTCCTCATTTTGAAGTGGGATAATACAAGGTGCTTGTCAATAATAAGTATACTAACCACAGTGGATATCAGTCAGCTTTGCTTGTTGTTGAGGAACCAGCTGGAGAACCTGATTTGGAGAGTTTCAGGCCCTTCCACATTTCACCGTTTCACCCTAAAACGCAAAGTAATGGTTGAGAGGCAGGAGTTGAGATGAGCAGATCATGTTCAATCATGTTTCTTAAAAAATTTTTGAGAGAAAATGGTTAGACCTACAGAGAATTTTTTAGGGCACGTCAGACAAACACTTGGAATTTATATTTTGCTAGTCTTAGTGAAATGCCTCTTTACCTAAACATTGCTCTATATCTGCTAAAACCCATAAAAAGTGAATTAGAAGCCATAAAGTATGACAAACAAAAGAGCACATAACGAAGCTTCAGACATGAATGGATTTATACCCCATTCAATTCATAATATAATGAACAATTACCTAACTATTAACTGGATGTCCTGAGAATAAGAGAAGGTTAGAAAGGCTTGAACTTGATTACCGTAAATCTTCTTAATGGTCAGAACAGTGCACTGCAATCCTCTCAGTCATTCTGTCCTCTGTAATTGTCACATGATTCTGCTCTGTGTCACTCTCTCTGGATAGGATGTGAGCTGACGTGGGTGCTGCTGGTACGCAGCGGTACCCAGCATGCCACCCAGTGCCACAGATTGGTGGGAAAGTAAACCTGATAAATATTCTCTGAGACGCTTACGCCTGAGCCATGTGATGCAGAAGTTATCCAAACAACAGAAGAGTATTGTTGTGTTGCATGGGTGTGAATGTATGTGAAAACAACTCTCACACGCATGTATTTGTATAAACGATATTTTAATTGCATGGTGACTGCATGTAATGACAAATTATTGATTGTCTTGCATTGTCTTGTCTTGGATGAACTTTATGTCATGCCATCTGCATATTGTCTTTCCCCCAAGCTCTTTAAGTTGTTTATGTTTACTTAGCTTTGTCAGTCTTAGTCATCCTGAAGCATTCTCGTTTATAGTGTGGCTCGTCGTACACCATTCTGTCAGCTGTGATTTGATTAGAGTTTTAATGTTTTCTGGTGACAAAGCCTGCTCCCCTCTGCTGGCCAAGAGCTCACAGTGCCACTTTCCAAACAAGTTCCGGGAGCTTTTAGCATTCTGTGGCTTACAGGGCGATGTTAGAGGCAGACTTTCATATCCCACTGTGGAATACCAGAATAACATACTAGTGTGCATTAAGAGCCCACCAGCAAACACACTGTGCACTGACACAAGATGCTAAGTGCCTGACCACGCAGCACTCAAGCAGTGCAATTCAGCTTATTTTTCTACTCGTCTTCATCTTACTGAATGATCCAGCGGGGCCTTACGGGGAGCCACTGTTACCATCTATTTTTACACATCTTCACTACACTTGATGCATTCCAATCTCTTTTATTTACCTGTGCATTAATAAAAAACCACACTCATAGACATCCGTTCACAGGGTCTTCTAAGCATATCTAAAACACTCTTGCGTTCAGCTGTGCAATTCAGTCCAAACAGATATTGCCCTCTTATCCTCTAAGCGTGAGGGCTGTCTCCATGTTATCCTCACATGTCAGTTCCCACCTGTAAAAAATTAGATAAGTTAGTAGATATGTTTGGTATACGAAATTAATACAGGTCTTGTGTGTAAGTTTGAAAAGAAAACACTACGTGACTAAAAAAACAGTGGGGAGAGACAGAATGTGTGGGAGGAAGAAAGAAGGAGGGGAGGAGAAAAAGAAAAACATTGGGAGGGAGAGAAAAACTCGGCCTCCGGGGTCCCAGTGCTTCTAATTCGGCCTTATCAGTGAAGTAATTTAGCTGCCACAGCTTGGGTTTCTGTTGCGCGGCGAGTGGCCCCATTGTCCTGCCCTGCTGTTGTTGAGATAAACCCTCAGATTGAACAAAGTCCGCGCTGACCTTTACAAACTCCCAAATCTCGCTCTGTACACCCCTCCAACAGAGATTCTCTCTGCCTCAAGCTCTTTATGTGTGTGTGTGAGTGAGTGTGCAAGGTAGGGGTGGTGGGTGGTAGAGGGGCTTGAGGCACATCAAGTGGATGGTGGAGGGCGAATGAGTGTGCGTGGATGTAGATGTGTGTTGAAGAATGAGTGTGGGCTCAGGTAGAATCGAGAGAGCGTGAGATGGATAGGAGAGAGGATTTAAGATGGCTGACTGAGCTTGTCTATATTTCCAATGGCACTTTGCTGTGAGAGAGAGAGGCAGAGGAGGGAAAGTGCATTGCAAGCAAAGCATTCAAGTGTGCTTTTTTTTTTTTTTTCTTCCCACTTCAAACTGCAAGAGAGGACTTTTGTTGATGACATTCTTTGACCTTCCTGCCTTCAGGGTTCACCCAGAAATATGATTTCTTCATCTTTAAACTAATACACGGTTAGTATCGTAGGTCCGTGTACTTACTGTTGCTGTCCCTGAAACAGCTCATTGAGACAATAATGACAAAAGCACCGTTGAACCTCTCATCCTACCTCCATTGTTATCTATCATGTCCTTCATTCCTTGGCAGAAGGCCCAAGAGGAGTCTGTCTAGATTGTTGCTTTGACACACAGTGAAATGGCTAGAGAGGAACAGTTGAAGCCAAGTGCCTGGGTGGGTGGGTGGAGTGTGGTGGGGGTCAACGCTGTGTCGGGGAGTTTTGGGGCACAATGCACCAGGAGTACCCTCTCCATTGTGAGCCACTGTCATCCTTCACAAGCCACTCGACTAGCTCTCAACGCCACAAATCCTCTCTGCTTTCTGTTGCAGCCGTCTGTTGGTCAGGCAGGGAACCTCATCGAAAAGTTAGCGAATGAGACAGAAAGGGTGGGGGGCTGTAATTGGGTGGCTGTGTTTTAGGGACTGAGGCACAACAAGGCCCTGAGTTCAGGTGTGGGCTTCAGAGTCAGTGATGGATTGGAGAGAATCTGCACCACTTTATCCGGTCAGGGTGGCCCCGTGTTCATCCCACCCTTCATCCCTCCATCCATCGCTCCTCCAATCCACCTCCCCCCCGCCCACTACCACCTGCTTGCAAGCCACCACCAGTGTTCCCAGGGAGATGAGCGCCACGGAGAAGAAGGCCCACAAGGGATTAACTTTTCACATGGCTGGGAGTCCTCGTCTCAAAAGACCTGACAACCCCAGACGGCTTGATTAAAAAAGAAAAGAAGAGAAGAGGAAAGGAGGGAGGAGGGGGTAGGAAGGGCACAGGAGGAGGAGAGGAGGGGGAATTCTTCACATGATGGCCCTGAGAGAGGGATTTTGGATATTGGGTGTCTTTTTTTCCCTTCATCCAAAGCCCTCATGTCTTGGTTGAGAATGAGCAAATTGTTCCTCCTGTTCTCTCAGCAGTCCCTGTGTTGCTCAGCCTAAAGATGTGGGTGGGCACCAGAAAAAAAAAAAGTTGGCTACTTGCAATAAACCAAGGGATGTCACCTTGTTGTTAAGAAAATAAAAAAAAATCATGCTTGAAGTGGTCGCTTTTGATTCCTCTGAACATCTGCGTCTTGACCTTGTTTGCCACATCCATCACAAAATTCAGGACATTGAGTCATTGATTTGAATTTTCAACAACATTGTGATTATATCTATATCATTTTTTCTCCCACTGTGGTATTATCAAAAGCCCTCTGTTGTACTGTGTATGTCAGCATTGCATTACAGTCAAGGAAGACATTGGCAGAGAGTCGACGAACCGTTGCAGGCTTAAAGTTCTAGTGTTCAAGTGGCAAGGCGCCCTATTTCCCCTCACTCTATCCCAGATAAATTGGGCCTCTCAGGTTTGTCTGTGAGAAAGAGAGGACAAAAATCAAAACAAACGCTCCCACTGAAGTGAAGATGGGAGTAGGGGTTGGCTTTCCTCTCTGGCTAGCGGATCAGCAACTCAACCTAGCGGGACAGCAGGCCACTTAATACCTCCCATCTTGTCCAGGTAACAGAGTGGCCCGACAGGGGGGTCAGGGAAGGTAGCAGGGTATCATCTTACAGATCACCACTCACCCTCTGGCTTCCTCCACATGGCTCACTTACCCTCTCCTCATCTCCGCCGCAGAGACACATGCACCTTTTCTTCCCACAAGCTCCAGCTATGATATGCACGTCTATTGATAAAGTTTTGACAACTGTTATCTGTTATGGTCAACTGAGACGATCGAAAGAGTGTAAACCTGCGGCTTACCAAATTAGTCAAATTTACCGTCAAAAAGCAAAAATCTGTTTGGTAACTTTTGCTATCAACATTTGTGTCGTAAAAGGTCAATAACGATGGAAAAAGGGTAACTAATATAATTAATTAACCCTAATATTAGCCCAGATTATGCCTAAATCATTCTTTAACTGCCATATGGTTCTAAGTTAAGGAGTCTAAGGAGGCTGTGAACCTGTTTGCTGTGCACTTGACCTTGCTGATGGACCCAAAGGAACACAAGGGTGGATTAAACTCTTTCATTTGATGAGATCCTGCATCCAGCTTTTCAAATATTAGGGACTTCTTTTATTAACTGGAAATGTTTATCGCCCTGTTCTCCGAGCAATTATCAATTTTTTTCCGTCTTTTTTTTTTCTTTTGCAGTCTTAATGGGTGGATATTTGGGTTATTTTTCCTTTTATTTACCCATGAGAAGTTGAACAAACACACTCAGGTTTTCAGGTGCTAGCCTGGCCTAGCTATTTTGAGACGCAGTGATTCAATAGACGCTTAAACTTGGTTGTCAGAGGGTCCAGAAATTTTCCAAACATGCACAATAGACACTCTTCCCCTAGACTTAAGCTATTTAGCAATGAACTAGTGCATGAGGGAGTGGAGCTCCAGAACAAGTGGAATTCAAAGTTATTTTCAGACAAAGTCCTGTTTGCATAGCAAGATAAAACAAGACCACGTCATATTTTTTTCTGAAACAGCAGGGTTAAAAGAAAAAAAGAGGACCACATTCTAATACAATACATGTAGAAAAGTGAAGTAGTGTCTTACCTTTCTGCAAAACACATAGCTGACTTGTTGCCTGTAATCCGATCGTTCTGACCAGAAATTAAAAGTTTGGGTCAAACTTTCACATCCTCAATGGGCAGCAATTGTATTAATCTGAAAAAAAAGGTATGCAAAGTAAGTGATTTCTAATAATATCCACTCAGAGCCTGAACCCCTGCTATTCCAGAAGTGACAAAAGTGGCAGAACTGATATGATACACTGACTCATATCCATCTGACCCTCACACTAAATCAGTATCCAATCAGTATTTCTTTGTATAAGCACTCCCTCCCTGCAGCACAGCTTTCATGAAGTGTCTCATTTCGGCCATCACAGGTAGGCCCACATCATAGCCTGCTGGTGGCCTTTTAATGGAGAACTGACTTCTTTCTAGTGCCAGAAGACCCAGCAGTGAGCCTTTAACCAGAGGAAGACAGGGCCATGATTATGTTCACCATAGGGTGGGTCTGGTTGGAGGACCCTCATCTATTCACACAAAGGACATAAAATGACATGTCGACAACTGGGCAATTATCGTCTTATATGTTCCATGAGAAACTCACATTTTCTGTCACCTTTTATTGCAAAAGTGTTGCAGGTTCTGTATTAGCAGTAAAACTTTATATGGATTAAAAATGTTCTCCTGTTTAATGATGTGATAATGCTGTGTAAAAACAAAATAAACAGAGAGATAACTGAAGGTAAGTTTTCTTTTGTTCCAATTGAGAGGAAACATTCAAAGCAAAATCTTCAATTTATTTATTTTTCCTTAAATTGTATCTTTCGTCTTCCCTAATTTAGTGTTCAAGACAACATCCAATAGTGATGTTTCAGATTTTTAAAGGCTAGTTTGCATTCTCAGAAATAAATACATAAAATTAAGATGTTTGAAAGGAAAATACAAAAGTGAAACTAGTTTGTCCTTTGCCCGATTTTATGACACATTTTTTTTAACTCTTACTAAATTAAGCTACTCTTTTTTGCTAATATTAAGCCCAGTCCCCCCTCCCCCCCCACACACACACAATAAATGTCAGGTGGACACAAAATAGGCACACTTAGTCTACCTGTCCCATTTCCCCTCTAACCAAGATATCAGCTCTACAGTTACCATGTTTACTGTCTCTATTCACTTACTGGGTCTCTCTTGTGCTGTCTCTTTTGCACACACACACACACACACACACACACACACACACACACACACACACACACACACACACTCAAGCACTTACACACACACATAGTATAACACACGAGGAAAGCTGCGTGTGGTCCCACCGTTTTGCTCCTCAACGTGTTTTCAAATGCTTCATCAGGTCTGTAGGTCAGGTTCTTGGACTTAAGACTAATCTTTCAAATTCCTGACTGTTTTAGTCTCTCTTGTCTCATAAGAAGTCACTCTCCATCTTTATCTCTTCGACTCTTTCTGTAGGATCTCGCCTACATTTGACTGCACAAGGTTGGGTTGTTTTTTTCTGATCTTTCTGCTGTGTCTCCTTTCCCCCATTATTTTTTCATCCATTTCCTGTTCCCTCTTTGCATAATTCAAATCAGAATCCCCATGTGAGCACCTTGCTCTTGACCTAGCTTAGAAGGCTCCTGATTGCTTTAATAGCAGTCCTTGGTCTTGGAGGTGGGCGTCTTTTAGGAACTCTGGTGAGAATGCTGTGTGTTTGTGTGTGCCTATGTGTGTGTGTGTGTGTGTGTGTGTGTGTGTGTGTGTGTGCAGTTTGTACGACCAAAGGGTGGTTGATTAGAACTGACCTCAAGAGTGTTAGAGAGAAAAGTACCAATATGCAAAGTGGACGTGTGCTTGCATAATTGGGGCAGAGAGAAGTGCAAAGAGGTCAAGTAGAACAAATGGTCAACAGAGTGAAGGCAGAGTCTATAAAAAACACAGTAACACTCAGCACATATATAAATGTGCTTTCAATGGGCACTGGTCACTTTTAGGGTGGAGAAGGGAGGCTGTGGTGGAAAAAAGGTTCTACACCTCAATAGCAGAGGTCTGGGGGTTACACTGGAAATCTGCAAGACAGCAGTGATGGAAAGTTAAGAAAGCTTTACATCACATTCGTGATTATGTTTTCTGTCGGCCTGTCTTCAGCAAGTCTCATTTAAAATTTTATTTTTCATAATCAAGATTAGAAGTACAAGCAAGCAGGTTTTGCCAAAGAGGCAAGAAATTGCCCATAGCTAAATCCCTCAACAGTAGGATTGCCCTCGAATTAGCCAAAGTCAGGAGCTGCAAAGCGAGGCCAGCTAAGGTTGGGGTGAGGCCTAGCAAACCCAAAGATTGAGTCTGAATTAGGCCAACCATTCAGAGCTCCTGAAAGGAGCTCCTGAGCCTCCTATTCTTTCCCAGCAAATTGGGAGGAAATCTGGCTATTGTGCAGAGTTTTGAAGAGGCTGCTGGTGGGGAGGGGTGGCACACTGCGCTTACCTATAGATGAGAGCCAGGACAAAGGGTCCCGGGACATCCAGGAGCGGCTTTGAAATCCCACTTGGCTGGGGACAGGGGCGGCCTGGAGTAGCTCCTGGTTGTAGAAAAGGTCAACAGTGCTCAGCACAGTGGGCATCAACACCAAAACTGAAGAGGGTTCAACTGTAGAAGTTGTGTAGATAAAAAAAAGTTGGGGAACATTTGAAATGATTTAAATCATCACCCATCCATTCATTGAGGAAGTGTCAAAGTTCTCACCAAACATCTGATTGTTCTAGTAGCTTTCCAGAACTCCAAAGATTATGTTTCAAAAGTGCTTGATGAGGAAGATGTTTAATGGTCCTTATTCTGTCATTTATTTGAAATATATTTTTCAGTAACCTTTTTCTGTGTCCTCTTGATTTCCTCTTGGTCTTTTTATGTTTGAACTGGAGCCACAAGTGTGGTCAGTGCAATTTGTAATTCTGTTTGCTTGATATATAAGCAAATTCATGCTGTTGGTACCAAAAAACCCCCGGACCTTTTCAGAACTGTTTAGGAGCATTGTTGTTGTTGTTTTTTTAATTTAATCATACTTTCACTTTGGATGCAAACAGGAGTTGTTTCATATGAATGTCAAATAAATGAATGTCACAGGCTTGAAATTGTAACTCTGTCTGTCAGCTTTGAATTCCTGGTTTTTTGTTTTTTTTTGTCTGTTACTTTTTCTTTTTGTTTGTTTGTTTTTTCCCCCATTTGTTTTCCTGTTTTTTTCTTTCCCTTTTTCGGGGGGGGGGGGGGGGGGGGGGGGGGTGTTAAAGTGTCTGTCTATTGAAAATACTCAAGTAATTCCCCTTTATTCTCACCATGATCGTGTCACTCTCTTCCTTTCCTCTAAAGACCTGGTTTCATGAAATCTGGGGTTACGCAATTAAGTTGTACAACATTGATCATTATGAATTTTTCTAAATGAAATTAATTAATGTTAGGTATTAAATCCATGAAGCTTTATTCTGGTCAACTTAACACATTCACCCTGGCTTTAAACTTCTCTATTAATTACCGTAGAAATTATGAAATGCAACCTAAACAGAAAAATTTTGAAGTTTTTTGAGGTCTAACAATTGCTTTTTACATGCTTGATTGAGCTGCTCAGCTTACGCGGTGTGTGACAAACCTACAACAAAGCAATAGTAATGATGACAGAAGTGATGATGGTGGTGATGATGATGACAGCTTTTCAGGAGCACTTTGATGAATGAAGATTGATATGACTTGTGCTGGATTCTGTGCCTAAATGTGTTTTTGTGTATGAGAAAAGACAGACAATCCCTCAGGCCGAATAGTCAGGGCACGACAACACAGGTTTTCTGGTGGGTGGTGTTTCACTGCAGCCACACTCTTCCTGATCAGCACTTCAGCCCGGGGCTCTTCCGGAGTCCCTCACCCCCACAAGAGTCCAGTTCCCCTGCCTGTCTGGCCTACTATACCAATGCCACCCCTCTTTTATTTTCTCTCTTCTCCCTCTCTGTCTTTCTCTCTCTCATTAATCAATGTCAAGCCGTCCAAAAACAAGGCCGGCATTCTTTCCTTGCCTGCTTCCTCGGCTCCTCTTATATGTCATTGTGCCCTGACCCTCCCACTCCACCGACGCAGTGGCCACCGCCACCCTTTCACATGGCCACAGAGCTGAAACTCAGGCCCACACTGCCAACATGAAAGCTTGCTCAGAAGCAGCATTGGGAAGGGGAAAAAAAAGTGAGGAGGAGGCATTTCTCTCACTTCTGTCTTTTCTTCCTCCTTTTTCCTGCCTTCCTCCGGCCAGGGGAAGAAAGAGATTCCACAGTCGTTTACATAATTCATGGGACACACAGGAGAAAACGGGCCATTGAGCAGTAAAAAAAACTTTGGATGGTGCAGTCATGGGGGGTGGAGGAATATGTATGCCAGCCTTTGTACCCCCAACCCATCTTCCCTGCTTCTCTCCCATTCATCTCCACTTCCCACACGCAGTCATTGTCCCATGTCCGTCATTAACCTTTGGTATAAGTCAGCTGCCTCTTCTCCAACCATGATATGTCTCCATGGGAAAGAAATCATTTTACTATGTCCTAACAAATGGAGACAATAGATGTTTTATGGACATTTTTTGTGCTGATGTAGAAATTTTGATGGACAATGCAGAGTGTAAGTCTTTCATCTAAATGTACTGTAGCTAATTAGGCTTTGGAAGAGCTCGCTCAGAGGAAATTAAACTTGTTGAGGTGATGCTGATATTAGCCATAAGGGCTCTTACGTGAAATTCACACATGCAAGACATTAAAAATCAGCACCTTCAGCATTATTATGTCCTATGGGTCTCTGTTTGTCACGACACATTTGAATTTTTCTTTCCTAGACTCTTTTTTCTCCATGAACCTGGGAAAATCACAGACCATCCCATCACTAATTCAATGCATAAACATTTAACTGTTCAATTTTGCATTGAAGAATGAGACCAGGTCTTGCTTGAGCTCCTCGACATGCCATTTGTTTACAAAGGAGCAGATTGTTTCTAAATCAGCAGTTTTTTGGGAGGGAGCATGTACTCCACAGTCCTTTCTTTCTCCGTGTCCTCTTTCCCTGAGCATCTGTATGTATTTGTTGTACTAATGAACGGAACAAAAGTTTCCGGGGGGCCCTGTTGAAGGGGGAGAACGGCTTGTGTGTGAGGGAGAGCAGCCCTAGCATGACTGAAGTGGAGTCTGCTGAGTGGTCAGTCGCTGTGAGGCTGACATTGATAGAACAGAAGACAGCGAGAGTGATGGAGACTTGACCTCACAACCTCTCCCCACTTTTCTCTTTCCTTCTCTCCAACCCTTCCTCAATCCTTCTTTCTCGATGATAGATGACCTCCCTCTCTTTTATGCCAAAAGCCCTCAGCCTCCCAGACCCCAAAAGTCACACGCCTGTTGTCTACACATGTGCACATACACAGATGTACTCACACTTTTTCAGCCGTCTGGTCCAAGCCGTCACCACAATCAATCTCACAGTGGATACTGAGGGTCCAACCTCTCCACCTTACATGCAGACCTACAGACCTCGTCATACACTCACACTCACTGTCACTCAGTCTGAGACCTTTAGCTCCAGGCAGCAGGTATGGATTTGTAAAGTAGGGAAAATGGATGGATGGATGGATCTGGAGAAGGGCAGGAGAGGGTGGGAGAGAACGAGGAGCGCTGGATGGACACTGGGCAGTAAATTACTTTGCCAATCAATCTTCCCCCTGGGTACCCTTGATGAAAGCTGTCCAAACTTTCCCCAACTACTTTAAGTAACCCTCCTACAGTTTGTCAGCAGTGGGCTGGGAAGCAGGGTGGACAAACAAGTCGCAAGATTAAATGTTGCTGGGAGGAGAGAGAAAGGGAGAGGACTATAGTGAGCCAGGAGAAATCAAGAGGTCAAGTTTGAGAGAGAACAGTTGTGTGTCTTACTGTGCATGTGTGTGTGCGTGTGTGTGTGTGTGTGTGTATGTGTGTTGATGAACAGAAAAGGGGCAGTTTGAACTGAAAAAAGAACATGACTTTCAACAAGGATTGAAGAGGCACTAAAACTGTATGAAAAAAATATTCTATGGTACGTTTGCACCAAGGAATGCATACTATTTCCCTTTTGGTTCACCAGCTCTGACACACAAACATGCACATCTAAGCCCAGGAGTCTTCATGGGTGGCATGACAGGGTGACACACTGTGGCCTAAAACATGTGACACCTTCCAATTACAGGAGAGCACAGGGCTAAGGCTTCAGCGATCTGCCTCTGCCTCATACACACATACAAAAACATACACACAGACACACACATGGAAACTCAGTTTCTTGCAGAGCAACAAGTGGATACCTCCCCTGACCACACACACACACACACACACACACACACACACACACACACACACACACACACACACACACAGCCACCAATGGAACGTTTTCTCTCTTGCACTTGTTTTCTGGCAGGTTTTCGAGTCTCTTTGCCCAGAACTGTGAAGGGAGAGTGAGGTCTGTTGAGAATGTTAATTTGGTAATTTGTTGTTTCATATAAGCAAAGGAGGGATGGTGAGAATGGTAGTGGTGGTGCACACTCAGTCTGGGCGCTAAGGTCTTTGGAGCGAAGGCTGGGGTGGAGGGATAAGAGGGTAATGCAGGGTGACAAGGTCCAGCTCAGTGATGCAGATGACTCCAAACTGAGTTATTTTGCTACAAGAGAATCGAGCAAAAATACCATGACGGTCGGAGAGCAAGAAGCGCCCCATGACCATAGAAGGTATTAAGATGTCTCTGATACATAGCTGCCCCCCCACCCCCCTTCCCCACGTCTCTTACTCTCGGTCACTTTCTCTCACTCCTAAGTCTGGGATGGTAGCCAAGTGCCACCAAGGACACTAAGGCTAATAAATCATCCTCATTTCAACATCTGCCCAGTCCCAAAGGGCTGCCACCCCACCCCTTGTGAAGATGGGTCCTTGGCTTTATTCCTCTTTCAGCATCCCTCCATACTCCCCCACTGACTGACAAAACATCTATTGTACCATGCCCAAGTGAAGAAGAGACCCTCTTTTCCCCTCTTTGACAAAAGCCGTCTGAAGCCAAGATGGGGACTGCCAGCCGAGATGCCTGGGACCCGGCAGGGGTGCCCCCTCTCCCCCTTTCTGCTTTGCTCCCGCCTTCTGGTTCATCCATCCCCTGGTCTCGCTTTCTTTTTTACTTTTAATACTCCCCTCCTGTGGGGGTCACTCACACAGCTCGCCCCCGCCCTTTTCATCGTGGCGAACTCTCAGCCTCGCATAAAGACATCAAGTGACAGCAGCGAGAGAAACAGCCAGATTTGGCAGAAAGAGATATTCGACATGGCTGTCAGTGGCCATTCTGCATGCCTTTTGTTCCCTTGGGTGTAGTTGAAATAGATAAATAAACAGTCATAGGCTGAAAAGCCGGGATCAGAAGCTTGTCGCATTTATTCATATTGAACGGAGAAGAAAAAGAGGCAAAAACCTGCTGCTGCCAATTAAGGAGAATGAAACAAAACTCAATTCACAGTGTTTAGATTTGTTTTCACGGCTGAGGCTAAAACTAACCCATTCAGTGGCTTTCTGTGCTTTGCTCTAAAGGTGGCAGTAGGTCTTTAGCATTGTGGGTGTCTCCCAGTAGCAGAGAAGATCTGGGAAGTTGTCTCTGGACTCATCAGTTAGGAGCACTTTCTCCACGGTTAGTCACAAGGCTTCATTTACTGTGAATGCACAGCCCTTTTTCCCAGCACCTCAAACTCACCCCCAACAACGGGGAGTACCGCCCATAACTGTGCACGGGCCAGCGTCCGGCCACATTCACAGGCTGGTCTGCTCATACAGAAGTCACACCACTTGAGCTTGTTAAGGTACTCTGAAGATGATGCCTGACAGGATAAGAAGAAAAGAAAATGTTTTTTTGGTTTTTTGGGGGGTTTTTTTTAAAACAGAAACAAAAAGTATTGGAATTTTCTTGTTTCTCTCTGAATGATAAAGAAAAAAAAAAGATATCATGTGCCTGAATGGAACACAATTAAACAACAGTTTTAACTTGAAGGCCTAAAACCTTAACTTTATGCAAATCTTTTCATTTGGCTGAAACTACTCAAGCAGGACAGCACATTTACCATCGCAGTCCTGTGATGAATTAGTCAATTAGTGTTAGTGGCATTTTTTGTTTCATATTTTATTCTGAATTATGTAGATGCAGGCACTGTAATTAATGTTTTTTTTTCTTTTTGTGGTTGGGTCATTATGTATGGAAATGTATTTGCCTCCAATGCTGAGCTTTGAGTGTTTGCTCATTAAAAGCGGTTTGGGTTTTCAGGACCTGAATACATTTTCACAAAGGGCTCCTCATAAACCTTGTTTACTGCAATCCTGTACCCATTTTTGCCAAATATGTTATGTTCTCTGCAATTTCCCTGAAAGTAGTGATGATCAAAGTAAATTTCTATCATTCATCATTGAATAAAAGTATTGCAAAAAGACAAAAAAAATGTAATCTAATTTTCCGCTCCCGGGCAGACCACATTCCGTCACAGCTCTTCTCTCCCTCTGCAAAACATTTAGATTTCCAATTAGCCCCTGAGAAGAATGGCTAATTTACCACAGCGAGCAGGCGCCTGATGTCTCAATCTGCTGGGTGTCAGCACTGTGAAAAGGAGTACTCTCAAGTCGACACACACACACACACACACACACACACACACACACACACACACACACTTCAGGAGACACACAAGCCCATAAAAAAACCATGCTGAATGGAGTGTGAGGAGTGAGAACAGAAAAAAAACAGCATATGGAGCAGAGGTAAACATTAAATCATTTTTAAAAATGATACAAAACAAATAAACTGTTTTTTAATCACTAAAGAGGGGTCCTATTGAGGCACTAAAGCGGCAGGACAGGCGGCAGTTCAGCAGTGGCCCCAGATTGACTCGTCTGTGAGTGTACAGCCGGCCAGCTCCTCCGCACAACACCCACATTGTCCGCTGTGCCAAGGAGCCAAAGCAGCGCTGCACTCCTAGGGGGGCTGCCTGAGACGAACACATTATAGATACATGTTAGCCTTGGCCCGACCCTCTGTAAACTGTGTGGAGCACTCAGCGGAAAGGAGACAGAGGAAGGAGGGAGGAGATGAGAAATGAAATGCACATGGAAGTTATTGGAAGCTACAGAAAAGATAAACCTATCCGACAGCTTAACAGCCTCAGAGAAAGTCTTAAAAAGTCTTAAAGAGAAAACGCTCCTATCACTCTTACATCTCCTGAATCCAGAATACTATGAAACAAGATATACTGTCTCCAGACAGTGGGTGAGAGGGAAAAAGATAAAGGGGAATGGATGAGATTTTGTGAGACAAGATTTTTGCAAGAGTCCATTGGCTTCATAAGCTTGAGGTTTTGGCTCTGAGTATCTGTCAGAATCAGCCCACTAGATCTTCCATCTTTCTCTTTGTGCCGCACGAGGCCCCCCGTCTGTCCTGATGGGAAACCTCAAAGCTGTGGCGCTATCATGCTGTGTAATGGCCACTAGCAAGCGGCCGAGATACCTCCCTTGGCCCTGATGGAGACATGCAGAAAGAGAGATTCCTGTCTGGCTCCCAAAACCCAAACAGCAGTAATGGCACTGTCCTGTTTCTCCCCTTTTTCCTAGCCTGCTGTTAAACACACACCGCACCCCACAAAATGTTGTTGTTTCAGCTTCTATCTCTCTGCTGTCATTAACCAGAGGCAGGCTGACTGACATTCCCCTCTCTGTCTATGTGTCTGCAGCCAGTCCCTCATTCACTTAAGGCCAATCAGCGGCCAGTCTTTATCTCGCCCAGGGCAGCCGTGTGATAACACTGTTAACAACAGTAATGTGTGGCGCGAGGGAGCCACTGGAGCTGCCACTGTCAGGGTGAGTAAGTGAGGTCAAGGGCTTTTAACAGCTGGTGACACACCAAAATCTTCCCCAGCTACCAAAACTCCCATACAGTGCGTCTTCTTTTCCTCCCTGTCCAAGCATTTGTTCATCTTTCCAGTTACCTAACCCTTTCATCCTCTGTCCAAAGACAAAGAAAACCTTGAGGGAACTTGTCAGGACTGAGCAGGGCCTTCTTTTCTCCACGTGCCGCAGGGAAAACACTGGTGTTATTTTAAAAATCACACTGTTAAAGATTAATGTGGGCCTGGAGGAGTGTGTCATCGTTCCCTAACGACAGGGCCGAGACGCTGAATAAAGCCGGCACTGTGTTCTGTCCCACAGCCCAAGGACAGATAGGTTTCCTCTCACCAAGCTTGCCCCTCACCCTCCTCCCTCTTTGTCCAATAACTCACTCCTTAAGTCATCTATTACATCCGCAGGGGCCAATATGAGAGGAAAAGCACAAAGTGAACTATTTCATAATCAGTTTCTACCTTACTTCTTGTCTGTTTTGGTCATTTTGTTGTACTTTCGTATTGAAAGTGACGACAGCATGGGCAAGGCAAGCTGATGTCCTGACTTTGCAGATACAGAAACAACAACAACGAAAGGGGGGTCAAGACTGCGTTCGCAAACATTTTCCATGCTTATTGCTGGAGTTGGATGACTAATGGAAAGTCCCCACTCCAAGTTGTGGCCATGCAACTCCCCCAATAAAGTCATCAGTCATCATCCTGCAGACCAGCTAGACAGACAGACAGCTATAAACCAGGGTTCAGAGACCGCAGCTGAGCATCCAATCTGTTCATATCAGGTCTTTGTTATTCCAATAGCCAGTGTAATGATGGCAGGGCTACATTCAGAAATAAAAATCTGGTATCACTGACACCAATGAAGATAATGATGATAAGCCGTAAGAGCGGTTGATGATGCCGATGATAAAGACCAGTGAGGTTTGATGAGTCTTAAGTCTGATGTCTGCAAATGGGACTTAGTATCCCTCTCTGAAGGTTTTGCTGATAACGGAAGAGCTCGATAAGCTTGGGATCATCAATCTTAGTGACAGAGATAGTCTCTGCCTCATACTAATAGGGTTGTAAAGGGCTTTCACCTTATATAGCCTGGCTAATAAACTCATTTGTGATGAGCCCGAAGGTCAGCTGAACTGATATTTAAATTTAACCACATTCAAGAATTGAGTCTTGTCTTCGAAAAGAAGAAGAACCAAAATGACTGACATACCTGGGATGAGGGGCCCAAATTTTGAATCTTAAATATCATCTTTTTATGTTAATGTATGAGTGAGACTGAACTTTGGAATCACATGAGGTTTTGGTCAGATACTAAAATGTTTGTTGGCAGCAACTAGCACCACGAAGTCCACAATCATACACAGTTTTTCCCTTTGTGTGGTGTCCCTCGGCAGCCAGCAGCATCATATCATTGCCTCTGCAACATCATTACCACAAAGTCTTTTGAAGGCTGATATCATCCCTGAAATTATCAAAGTCAGTAACACTTGAACTCATCTTGGGCTCTGATGGCAAAGACATCAGACAACGGCCTTTGTACAAGGGAGTGGGACTGCTACACATTATCGCCCCTCGGCTGTATCTTTTTTGAGGAATCCTCAAGGTTGAGTCATAAAGAAGGCTCTGAGGATGTATCTTTGGGTTGTAAGAAAGAGTTTGTCAAGATGTATTTCTTTACCATCTTGTGCCGTTTATATCCTCACTGATCAGGATGTCCCTAGAGCAAGCTGAGTAAACGAGACAATCTTAAATCATGCGATTACACTGGACTGGGACATTGTAGCCGTCTAATCAATTTCATTAGCTGCATAAATCATGACAGCTTGACATTTATAATGGAGGTGATGGGTTGATCCTGTGGACTTGGAGACAGCTCTGGTGGTGATAAATGTTGCTATCTCTTGAGAGCAAGGATAAATTGTGTGTGTGTGTGTGTGTGTGTGTGTGTGTGTGTGTGTGCTTAAAGACAGAGGGAGGGTTAGAGAGAAAAGAAAAAAAATATATAAAGAGCATGAGGTCCTGAAAGAGGTTGTGCTGTGAGGCAACAAATGTTAGACTGGGTGGATCAATGAGCACAGAATGGTGTATGATTCATTTGCACGATGGGCTTCGATCTGTCACGTCAAAGTGTTACCTTACTGCCCTTTGAATTAATAGATTTTTCCATATTTTTGGAATATGAATATGAGGTTTTGCATTTGCAGTTTTATTCATGTGAATTGTTTCAGTTTTGTTTTTTTGTTTTTTTTCTAATAAATTGATCACAAGTGCTGTTGGTGAAACAGTTCTTCAAGTCTGTAAGAATGCTGACGATTTGACAATGCCAATACTTTGAATTTATTCAATTTTCATGAGCTCTAAATAAGAGAGTAGAATTTTAGGAAAAAGCACCAGAGATTTACAGGCCATTATATGCATGCACCACTCAAGCTTATTTTTGTTTTCTTCTCTCTCTGCAAAAACACTATAAAACATTGTCGGCCACCATCGTGAAAGAAACCATTTGTAGTCAGTATCTCCAGACGGTATCTTCTGGCAGCAAAAACTACCTCAACTGCCCTGGCTTTTATATATTTCCACCATACAAATAATCTGATGGGCCATGAAAGAAATCACAAGAATAAACAGGGCAGTAGTTACAGTCCATTTATCATACACAAGCACTTATTGTGTTCTATCTCCACATCATACTGAGAGAAATACGCACGCTAATAGCTGCTATTAGGACTATTAAGCTGCCGTTGTTATTGTTGGTATAAATATCAGGTAAGTGCTTCAGCCAGTGGAAGTTGCTTTTGAATTCCGCCTTTCTAAAACTTAGATTTTTTTTTACAGGACTTGGTGGTGACATTGTTCTCGTGAAGTGCGCAACCAAACTGTTTTATTCTTCTTTAAATATTTTTCAATGAAAGGAAGGATGGTATCATATCTACCAGTTGCAATGTTAAGAATGTCACGCTCCTTTTTGTGCCACACTTCTTGTAGTGAATAAAATAAGTGATGTTAAGGTGTAATGCTGCCTTAAAATAACAGCAGAGAAACTCACAGGCTACCTGATGAACAAAAGAGGTCTTATGAATACAGGAATCTGTTTACCTTTCCTTCAACACACACTATGTCATTTACCTCTGCCCTCCTGATGACCAAACTTGTAGGTCTTCCCTGTAAACACACCAGTACAAAAAGACCATTGAAGGAGTAAGGACAGGGGAGAACCTTTGAGTGTTAAGAGGAGAGAGGTAGTGATATCTGATTTACATTGCTTGTACTTCACTAATTGTATAATTGGTCAAGTATGTGTAGATTTTCCATGTGCTGTGCTTGAGATCAAACTCATATGTCCTAAGTGCTGCACACAAACAAGAACACACTCTGTGCAGGAAATCTATGGTCAAGCCTTGTTTGTTTATCTGCTCCAGAAAACTCATCAGTGAGTCACTGACTTTAGCCTTTTAAAGCTTCGTCATAACCGTCATCGCGTGTAGGGTTTGACCTCCGTATAAACCCGCTGAGCCTTAAAGAAAGACCTTGCTTGTCTTGTGCACTGACCCATATATACACGCACTTAGCCTCCAAGTCACCAGAGACTTTTCGCTTCAATGTTTGGGCTCATGCCCAAGCTGCTAGAATATTTGCGTGAATGTTTATGCGTGTGGTCCAAAAATGCAGAAAAACCACTGAATGGATTTTCAGAAGGACGCCTGGCAAGCTAACACACAAAAATAGATACAAAACAAAAGTTTGCTCTCAAGACAAAGCTTTGTTTCACAAAATCATCTCTGTCTCTTCATTTTCCCTGTCTTAAACCCGGCTTAATTTCAGTCCACTTCCAGCCGTTTTGTTTGAGCCAGCTTGTCCTTCCAGTTCATATATTGGATTTGAGGGAAGAAAGAGAGAGTAGAAATGAAAAGCTACCAAAACCCCTCTGTTTATGTTGAAATATGCAAACGGTGTAAATATTTAGCCGGACTGGGATAAACGATATGCAATTTACCCGCCAGTTATCCATCGTCACGTGACAATATCTCCATGGCTGCAGTCCAGAAAAGACCCCGATGTGATGAGAGATCTCCCTCTCTGTGTTTCCGCGTCTATTTCTACCTACCTAAAGGAATTCCTGGTTTGAATTAGGGATTCATATTGGCACTACACTGAGGGACAGACAGTGTGGTCTGGTGTATGTTTCTAAATACACAAATTCAGTTTGCAACGGGAAGTGGAGATATGAAACATATGACATTGCTGAGCTGACAAGCCAATATCAGATTTATGTAATGCATAAACATCTATATATGCAAAAGCTGCATAAACATCTTGCTCAGCCGAGGTCTGTGAAATGAAAAGTATCCGTGGCATGACCTTTGATTCGATCCATAAGTCCTCAAGTCAAGACCTTAAATCTTACTCACATAACCCCCTGCTTGCTTCGAGGCATTATGTGTCATTGGAAGAATAGGAGATCATTACATATAAGGCAATATTATTTTTCTTCCCGCTGCCATGTATCGATAAACTGCAACCTTTATCAAAATGAAGAGGGAGGATGTGATATATCATTATCTGAAAGGCATGCCACAGCAGCTGCTGATGCTGTGTTAGCAATCCTCTTAGGCCTAAAGGTAGAGTTATTTATTGGGCCTTAACCCTGTGGCTGTCACAACATCTGCTCACAGAAGATCTATCGGCATACCCTTATTCACTTATGATTATTACTGATCATCTGCCCAAATGACTTATCAATAAAGCAGAGGCCAAGCAGATAATTTATCTGTATGGTTATGTCGATATCAAGTTCAGAGTCAACGGCCTTAAAAGGATAAGGGTCCTTGGACATCAGGTGATGGATGGCCCTACAGGGGCTCCATGAAAATATGGCCCTTTTAATAAATTTGCAAAATTGTGCTTACCTCCTCCTCCCTCAGCCTTTGTCACATTCCACTCATGCTCTTTTCATAAAGTGAGATTCTTTCCCAAGATTTGTTTGCTGACTGAGTGCAAACCTCCTCATGCAGCATCTCTCTCTCTCTCTCTCTCTCTCTCTCTCTCTCTCTCTCTCTCTCTCTCTCAAAGAGTGATGAAGCCAAACACTACAAGCGCCAGACGTATAAATGAGGATATTTCAATCATTCATTTTTAGCAAGTGTTTAATTTGTGGCACCTTGACCACACATGTCTGCAAGACTCATGAATCATTCAAGACACTAAAATGATGAGACAAGCCTGTCCACAGTCACTGTAAACTCTGCCAGGATACTTCACTTTGGCATTTTCTTCATAAATCACACAAAGACTCTTAGGACACACAGGGTCACCTAGCGTTCAGTAAATACCGGTCGTTTGTATTTGACAAGTGGCCGTGACTTTCCAGAGTCACACAATAGTTCTGAGTGTTTGCCTTCCAAATCTAACCTTTGTGCACTAAACTCTATCTCAACAGTTCTCAGTTCGGTCACAGGCCGCACCCTGCGTGGACCCATCTTGATGTTAGGTTGGGTAACAGTGTTAGCATTAGCATGGTGTTCATCGTGTTAAGCTAATCTGGTCTTCTCTGAAACAGCCTCATCTTTCGCATTCCTTTTCCATCAATTTCCTTTGCCTTTACCAATGGGGGGATATCATTTTCTCACTTTAAGCTTCATGGGAAAGGGGATATGAAGATTAGTAACAAAGAGCTATTATATTCATGTTTCCTTCCACAAGATTGGGAAAGCAAGGAAGCAAGAAAAGAGAAAGCTTCTATCTCTATTCACCTTGTGTTTGGTTTGGCATAAAAACCCTGTGCCCTCGTTTTAGTGAAGTCATCATAAATTGGTCCTATCTGATGAACGCCCAGCTTCCTGGTATTTAGCTCTATTGCACCAGTCTTCCCGACTCCCTACTTAAGCTATGTGAGCAACCTCATTGTTGAGGCATGTTTTCAAGACTTCGTAGCTCTGGTCTTGTTTTGGGTCAACTGTCAAGGGCGATATCTCTGGGAAGTCCCAAAATAGCCCCCTTTTACACCCTTTTAAAGGACAAGCCAGATAATGGACTTAGGACTACAACCAGGCAACATCTAAGTTTAAGCTGGAAAGCAGACTGGATCAGACGTGTATCTTTAGTCAAACAGTCTGCGGATTCTGGCATACGTTGGTATAAGGTCCATTATCATGAAGTTCAGATAGTAGAGAGAGAGGGAAACGCAGGGGACTTGATATCCCTGCTTCTTTTCTTCCTTTTTTGGAGCAGCCCTGTCATTTTATTGTTTGTCAAGTGTTCCAATCAGATTTGCCAGAATCTGAGAGTCAGAGAACTCAGATCCATTTGTTGAGATCATTTACTCTACAAACATGCAGTGTATTTCTCTGCCTCTTATTATCCAACACAAAGTGAAAGACTGCTTCCTCTCCCATCTATATGTCAAGTAGATCAATAACTTGTCTAGGGCTTTGCCACTGCAATGAAATCCTGTCAGCGTGCCAAGAAGCTGCGAAAGTTCCCAATAAATGTGAAGCAAAACTTTCAATTTGTGGCTTTCTTGGTGTGGCTCTTGCAGCCAATGGGTTGTCAGTCAGAGCTCTGGTTCAAAAAGCCTTGAGGTTTGTTTGCTGCCTGTTCTTTTTGGAAACTTGCGGCTTTGTGACATCCACAGCCATCCATTGGGCCATGTTGCTGTATTGCCTCATATTATCCAGAGTTAAAGAGAATTGTTTTTGGCAACAGAATGCTAACATTTTCCTATGGCGCAAAACCTCCAAGTGGGGCCCTCTTCTTTTTCTTGTGCCCAAGGATGATGATGATGATGAGAAAGCTGTATAAGGTCCTCCTCTAGTTGCTATGGTTACTTGCCCAGCATTCAAGACACTAGAAACATTGCTGTACGAGTCATTCACTCAAGGGTTGAGCTCAGCTAAACATTCAAAACCATCACATATGCCTCATGGGCCCTCGACAGAGACGCCTGTGAGGGGATTTCTGCTGTTTTGTTTTTGTGTTAAATGACTTCTGGATACAAACTGAGCAGAGTTTCGCTCTGTCATGTGTTTGAGGCTGTAGCAGGTCTTGTAAAAACAATGAGGAAGTCCACTCGCTGAGTGTCTCTCACTATGTCATGTTTTCTTTTGTCCACTCGGTCATCATGGCATGTCAATATGACTGGTGCTAAAGTGCTGTTGAAAAACTCCTGACTCTGTCCAATAACAAAAGCTGTGCTATGAACACTAATAATGGCGGGGTTTTCCCTCCCTCCTAGTGTGAGAGCACACAGTGCAGACATGGTGAAAGACGCACACACATGCACACACATATACAAAAACACATTTACGCATACCCCTAATGAGTGTCTGGACAGCTTGTGGTGGAAGGATCCTGCAGGTGGCTGCACTTTCATAAAGCCCCGACTGGATTTGTTTATGTTTGAGGTCATATGGGCCAAAGGGAGAAGTTTGTGTGCCTAGACACACACTCTCACACACTTTCTAATTACCCTTGCTTCAATGTTTTCTCTTTTCCATGAGACAAATTGACATGTCAGCATTCAGCAGGCTAGATACAGAACAAATGGACAATTTTACCTCTCTCTCTTACCTCTCCTAGGAAAGTCTATTCCTCTTAACATAGACCTGTCTCTATTTTGAACTGTCTTTTGAGCTGTCTCCGATCCAGAATAAAAGTCACTTTGAGATGATGGTGACACCTGCAATAAATCATAGCACAGCCCGTCGCTGGCCAATCACATTTTCCTTTCCTAATTAATAACTTATTTATTTTCTTGCCGTGTGCTGCTCCAAGGCCAGGCTATTCTTTGTGGGTCTGACTATGTGTTTGTGTCTGGTTTATGTGCCAGTGTCTATCTTTGACTCTTTGTGTGTGAGTGTGCACATATAGGAAACTATACCAGCATTGAAAATCTCCACCTGGCCCACTGTTATAGAACCAGTTGTCATTGCACCAGCCCTGCTCCTTAATATTGCATACAATATACTGCCAAACCTTTAATAAGAAACAAACAACAACAAAAGAGTCAGCATTGGGCAGCTTTCAGCAGACAAACAGTTTAATTGTAATTGCCTAGAATTTAATGCCAGGAAGCTTTATAATTATCCTTTTCTTGACAGTCAGCTCAGAGTCTCTGGATCCAAAAGTGGGGTTTGGACGACACATAGCCCGCTCATTCCCGACCCCCCACTTGAAGCTGAAAGGCATTAAGGCATCAGTATAAACCACTCATGTCTGCTTGCATGTCCTCTACAGTTTTAGGTTACTCTTGCACAATTTGATACACACACATATTTACACTTGGCATGTAGCTGAACAGAGCGGGGGGAAAGTCCAGAAATTGTCCTATAGTTGAACGCCTGGTAGCATTTTAGACAGCCCAGCCAAGCTGTTGGTTTTGTAAACTGTTGCAGCTGGTCTTGTGCATTATAAGAAAGGGGAAGTCCTCGCTCCATAACAACCCCCCTCCCCAACACATACACACAGACACACTCGGCCTCTTTATTTCGCTATCTACTCTATCGCTGTGTTTAAAGCTGACCAGTGTTTGTTTTTGAGCAAAATGGTCCTGAAGTAATGTGTCTCCATTTTTCATTGGAGCTGCCACACCAGCATCTGTGGCTATTTTTACAGGAACCCACGAAGACACCACACAGAAGTCAGAGTTCTTATCTATGGATACATTAAACCTTAAACAGCCACAAAAAACAGCAACTTTAAATGTTACGTGGAAAGAAACCCTGGTGTGAGACACACTTTGGACCATTTTTGCACCCTTTATTAACTGCTCTTTTGTTCTTGGCAGTTTTTAATCATTCAAGTATGTGGTTGATGTTCCACATCAAGCCTCAGATTGTTTGTTTCTCATGGACACAAATACAATTTTGATGAAAGTGTTCTCTGTTTGTATTTTTGAATAAGGTTGCTACAGTTACAAGTCAAATGGATATGTCAAATTGAATTGTCTGTGGGGAGACAGCATCTTTCCAAGGGGATGAGATGTTTACTGTTGCAATGTTTGGGGCTCATTTCAGGAACAGGATGCTTCTGTAAAGGTTTAGATGAGGTGTAAGTAGGCTTGGAACACTGTTGTAAGTATCTGTGGCATAATTGCTCCCATTTGGTTACACTGTGAAACAGATCCCTTGACAGCTTAATGCAGGAAACCACAATGTACGGTGCATCTGTGCACATATGGCACATCTGGTTCTCTGTTTATTAAGAGACAAGAAAAGAGTGTGAACTTGCTACCATGATTGTGGATTTTTCCATCATTTCACAAAGGAATCAATGTCATTAATGACAACCTTTCTGACACCTTTACTTTAAGGTATCAGTGTGCAAAAATGTCCTAAAGCTTTCAAACACACACATCTCATTATCACCTCCTTTGAATTGAATCCTGTTTTGGAAAGGAGCGTACGTAAGTATGCAAGAGAATAGCTCCACAGTTCCTCCAGTTTTCACCACAGATTCCACAGCAGATAAATGTCCCTTTCCCTCTCCTGATGGGCCACACTGGTTTAGGAAACACAAACTTTAATATGTCGGCACTAACATAAAGGCAGCCAGTCTTGTCACAACGCCCAAACAGCACACTTACTGTTAAAGGGCAGATGGGGAGGATAGGGAGCAGGAAAAGGGAGGCTCAGATATGCCATGTGTCTGTGCTTGAGGAAGTTTTATAGGCCTAATTTCTCTTAAACTCAGTCAAGTGCCATGCTGATCCTCCGCCCCACCTAAAACAGCTCAGAAAACAGTCTCTAATGCATCTTTGATCCTCAGTTGCCATCAATGGGCTTCAGAGAAGGCGAAAAAGAGACATACAGACTCTGGGTTGCCATTATATGTGAAATGCCCCCTCATTGCAACAGAGCAGCCCCATCTCTTCATCATTCCCCCACTTCCTTCATTTCCTCTGCTAGACACTGGGAGCATTCTACCACCCATCTGCCCCCAGTAAATATTGCTTGAAGGCTTAATTATACACACACACACACACACATACACACACTCACTGACACAGACAGAGTCTCAGCAAAATTTCCTGCAACGCTGAAGCGGAGAATTAACGTCAAATCTGTGGGGCATTCATTCATCAGGATGGGTGTGTGTATAGTGTTATGTTTGCTTCAGTGTGTGTTTTTGTGACCTCTCAGTCCATTATTATATCCCTCTGGTCACATTTGTGGCCCAGAGGGTCTGTGTGATGAACTGTGAACACCCTGTGCTCATGTCATCAAGCGGCAACAGTCACAACCTCACCCTTAAGAGCAAAGATCAATATTTTCTTTAAGCGCTTTGATGAACAAATGCTAATTCACATCACATGTTGAGGCCAAACTTATTCTAGATTTCCTTCGTAATGTTGAATAATCGTGTCAGTTTAAAACTCCCTCTAAATATATTTCTTCTTCCTTGTCTCTCATCAGATGATGAACGACCACGATGAAGCCTCTCCTGACAGCTGCATCAAAAAGGTAGGATTATTTTACCTATCAGTACTATTTCATATCTCCCAGTACGTCATGGTATCAAAACCCTTTTGAAGCTGAAGTGGCTGTTAAGAAAAAGCTTTTTGTTTTTAGTTGTGAGATGAATTGATGCTGGGAAACACTTGTTTCAAGCACTCATGGAAGCCTGGAGTTAGAAAAGAATATTTCTCTGAGAAACTTAAATCACTTTTAATCTTGAGTTTTGAGTATGTGCCTGGGTGTCATTTTTGAGAGAATGACTTTTCTGACTTTATCTTATGCTGCAATAATGGTCATACACAAACTTTCATTCATGCACTGAATGAAAGGCTCATTGATGTTCAAAATGATTTATAACCATCTACTTTCTGAGCTTTCTCAGGATTATGCATCAATAATTTGAGAGCTTTATGGAAAATAAACACCTTTTTTTCATGCTCGATTGACTTATGCAGACAAAAACACCAACAGTTGCACACACTGTGACCGACACGTCCCATTGACCACTCACTGACCACTTTATGAGGTGATAAATTTATTGAAGAGGCTGGGCAGTTTAGTTTTATAGCCAGTGTCACCGGGTCAGGACAGGACAGCATGAGAGTTCATGTTCATCTAATGGTCCATGAAAGAACAATGGCTGCAGCAGAGTGGACACTCATAATGACTGAGGACGGCAGGCGTAGCACAGAGTCAGAGGCAGTTCAAATGAAGCTGATATCAATAATTAGAAAGGGCATGCCAGTGAAGTGTTTATTCAAAGTATTTATCTCAAAGTATTTATTTGTTTTTCTTTGTATTTTTGAATATAGAAAACAAAAAATCTGGACAAAAGCAGGCCCTCTTCAAACACACTCCCTGCAATCCACAGCATTTATGTACTGAAAGAGATGTGTAGTGGAAATAAATTAGTCACCATAAAGTGCTTACTTGACCTTACATACTTTTTTCATGTCATGCCTTTTGATAAGTACTTTTATTTACCATTTAAGAAGATCTGTTCACTCAAATTTGATAGAGACGTTCAGTCTTCTGTTGATTTCTATGACATGAACTTAATTATTAAATCTAACTGTTATTTAAACTTGATAGTAGAAGTTGTGCTTCGGTTCACTAGTAATGGATTAATTAAAGAGTATTAAAGGCAAAACAGTTGAAGTTAAACGAAACAGTACCAGATGCATTATCTATCAAACTAGCATCCATAAAATTTGTCTTAAAATCAACCATGTAAGAAATATTTAGTACACCCAGCTCTTCACCCTGTTTTCATACAGCAGTGGCATTTCATAAACATCCAAATATGCTCCTTGACTATGGAAGATTGTAATTTTTTTTCTTTTTAATTGTTAATGTTGTGTAAATTTCTTGAATTTCAGAAAAAAAAGTTTATTGATATAATAAAGCTCAGATTATTCATTACTTCAGGTGAGTTAGGTGTAAGGTTGTTACCACCCGTTACTATAGATTTTATATACTTAATTTTAAAAACTATGATTCCCTGAACTTATAATGGGCTGAGAACTCTACTGTATTCTATTGTTTTTAGTCTAAGTAGGCTTTTTCAACCTGTATGTTTTAAATTATGTATTTTCTAGCGTATGTTTTATTATAACAATTGTTTTCTTGTTTTATCTCATCTCTGAAATGTTTCTTTTCTTGTACTTAAATCAGTAGATGCATAATTTTGAGCAAGTGGGTCTTTCGTTTGCACTGCATTTTTGTTGTGCCCTGTGGTTGATGAATACGGGTTGTTTTTCAAAGAGCTTTATGAATTAATTTGACTTGACTTCTTTTCAATACAAAAAAGAAAAAATCCAGCTTCACTTAATAAAATCTGTATGTCAGGGGAGATTATGTGCTTAAAAACATGACTTCTGAGTCATCCTCGCTGAAGGAGTTTCCCTTCAGTTATGGCTTTCATAACTCTTAAGAAAAACAAAATCACCTAGATATTCATTTGCATTTTAGGTCAAGGGTCTTGTTGCTGTACCTTCTATAAACAGACACACATGTAAATAAGTAAGTGCCTGGTTGATTTGAAATCCTGCATTAGTCAATGAGCTTATTTTAGGAGTTGACCGCAGGTGGTTTGGGCTGTTCCCTGTTTCCCACATGTTCATACAATGTGGAAAAAAAACCTAGACAGTTTTATAAACTTACTAACCACCTTCCACATAAGAACTGTACGTGCACACAGCTCTGCGCGCGCACAAACTTCTCCACACAAATACATGGACATGCACACATAGCTACACACACTGATAAGTGTAAATTTTGAAACTTTCTCAGATGTGCACGTACAACATAGACCTACAGTTGATGTACCTACACTTTAAAAAAATACAACATACTCACATTTGGGCCTCATCTCATTATGCAGAGTGTGAGTTGCGGTGGGCCCTCATCGGGCGGTGGCAGACCACATGCCTGTTATGAATATGAATGAAATTATGCATGAGCCATTCCTTATGACATGACTCATTCATCCACATCGTGTAGTCACACACACACACACACACACACACACGCACGCACGCGCGCGCGCACACACACACACACACACACACAATTACAAGGCATTGGCACACATGCAAACACATAGACATACATAAACACTGACTCCTCATGCTTCTACCATGTCATTATCGCAGCTATGCTTGATTAAAGCAGCATGTTAATTGAGTTGTAGCTGGTGAATAAACTTGCTCCACTCTGAGACGTTTCTCTGTTTCTCTGTGTGTTATATGTATATATGTGTTACTAGCTTTTATGTGTTGCTGTACTTTTGACTGTACCAGAACAAAGTTAAGTTATCTATTGGATGATTTATATTTTTGGTTACAACAGAAATATACATAAGAAAGTATAAAAACACATTTACTTTTGTGTTGTATGGATAATGTTTGTATACATCTATGATACAATGCATGGACAGACACAATCTGTAATACTTCCATGTTAAATTTAAAGGAAAAAAAATGAAACTTTAAAAAAATTGAAGTTGAATCAGGGAATTCTCTCTGATAAAAATCTATTAAAATAGAAACTCAGTAGCCATGTAATAACATCATTATTGGAATGTGTGTCCACCATTTTCTCACATTAACACGCTTACTTGGATCAAAAACACTGGCTCTACGTTGCTGTGTGTTTCTGAGAGGAGTGTTAAGGCATGTGGGGGGCACTGTTAGAGTCAGGGTTAAGACGAGGGATAAAACGGAAGCAAAGATGTTATTGTAGCTCCCGAAGCCCACTTATTGAAAGCTGCTCAAAGCTTACAGCTGTACTTGTGTGTGAGTGAGTGTGTGTGTTCATTCATATATATGTGTGTGTGTTTTAAGTCTAAAGCCTTGGGTTCATATCCTGCACTTGCCAAGGCATGGATTGAGCCACACTGGCCTACACACTTGCAGCTTCACATCCCACCCACTCACTGAAAATAAAAAGACGTGTTATCTGAAATCCCATCTCAGCTTACCACGTCCATCCTCATGCAATCATTTCATCCCTCTCTCAGAGCAGACAGGACGGTGTTTTTAAAGCTATAGATTGGAATCAGTGGCTATTGGTGATAGGATCAGGAATTGTTTAGTTTGGTCTGGTCTTGAGATATAAAACGAGGCTATCTGTCTGTTTAGCTGTCTAGGCCCTGCTTACTTATATTCTCATTCATACTCTGCAAACACTTAAGTCTATGTGTGTTCAGTGTGGAAGTGCATAGGGAAATGAAGGACTTGGTGTTTCTTTTTGGATTCCATTGGTTTGAAAGTGGTAGTCAAAAAAGGAGGGGGGAAGGCTATGTTGTGCTATGCTGTGTGTGTGAGTGAGTGTGTGTGTGTGTGTGCGCGCTAATCCTCATCTTCAGAAGAGCGCCGCTGTCCATCCTGACGTGTGTAAACACTCCAGCAGATCAGATGGCAGATAATGACTTCCAGATAGACACCCTCCATTCAACCAGCAGAGAAAATCAATGAGCACTGATTGCTTTTTTCCCAAGACGATCATCTCCCCCGAAGGCTACTATCTATCTCTCTCTCTTTCTATCTCCTTTTCTTGCTTTATTTTCTCTCCCCCTCTCTTGAAGCCCCTTCATTCACCTCTCAATACCACTGAGATTGAATCAATTCATGCTGCTATTCACAGCGGATTTATCGTGAAAAGATACAGCGGAATATATATTTTTTTTAGAAGATCAGGTTTTTCTGTTTGTGGGACTTCTGTCGGGTGCTTGCCTAATATATTCCTCTCAAGACCAGACAATTTTTTAACTGAGTGAAAATAATATCTTGTTTAATTGACTGAAATGCTGTTATATGTTGTTTTAGAGTGACTTTAGCGTTGTTGTTCTGCCAGCATCTTGACGCAAGGTCAGCAGTAAATGTTTGGTTTACATATAGCATCAGTTGTAAATGGGAAAACGAGCAGGGTGGATATGAACTTTGACCTATAAGTAGATTTTTCCCACTTCATGCTGAAAGACTTGGGAGCCAAATGGGGGTCAGCTGCAGTGGAGGGTGTATGCATGTGCACACGATTGTGCATAGATATCTTTCCCCCCCACTATCAAGCTGGGGAATTGAGTCTCTAAATACGCGAGCTAAATGACCCTGAATGTATGAGGGCTATTATGTGGACAGAGGGAGGCTCATGGGTCACAGAAGTGATCCAGGGCTTCAGGCCATAGTTTACCCCCTGCTTACAGCACCATGCTCCCCCGTCCCTCCCCCTGCCTAAATAGACTCATGATGGATTGATAATTATGATAATTTGTTTGAAATGATTATCTGGATATTATAATCACTGCCACCCTCAAGCCCCAAGGGGAAAAGTCATTTTTCATAATGCTGAACGTCACAAATGCCCCCTGGTTACAGGGTTGGCTCTGTGTGTGCATGGGAGTGGATATGCATGTTTATTGGAGTAAGACTCTGCAACATGGTGGCTCAAAAAATGTTAAGTAAATGAAAAATTTGTAAATTGTTCAAAATATTGCTAGATTATACACATAGCGCAACCATATGTGCCATTGGTAATAACTTATATACAGGGACTTGGTCAAGCAATATTACACGTCATCTTGGACGATGCTGTTTTTTTTTTTTTTTTTTGTCAAGTTGCAACCTCTGAGCATATAGTAAGTGGTCGACAAAATATCCAACAAGTCAAAGTATGCATACTGCAGATTGATGTTACCCCAATATATCGCTATTTTATTCAAGTTATATGGGGAATATTTAGGGTCCTTGAATGTGTCCGTAACCTGCTTAAAACAGTTCATTTAAAAATATTGCACAAGGTCTTCATAAGCTCTACACTTGTTGAATTGACAGTCAGCCCGCATGAATCTCCTAACTGGTTTATGACATTTTAGAGGGGCGGGCCTGAAACATCAAGGTCTGCCCGTAGCTCTGCCCCCAACAGAACTCCAGAGGGCCGGNCAGCACCATGCTCCCCCGTCCCTCCCCCTGCCTAAATAGACTCATGATGGATTGATAATTATGATAATTTGTTTGAAATGATTATCTGGATATTATAATCACTGCCACCCTCAAGCCCCAAGGGGAAAAGTCATTTTTCATAATGCTGAACGTCACAAATGCCCCCTGGTTACAGGGTTGGCTCTGTGTGTGCATGGGAGTGGATATGCATGTTTATTGGAGTAAGACTCTGCAACATGGTGGCTCAAAAAATGTTAAGTAAATGAAAAATTTGTAAATTGTTCAAAATATTACTAGATTATACACATAGCGCAACCATATGTGCCATTGGTAATAACTTATATACAGGGACTTGGTCAAGCAATATTACACGTCATCTTGGACGATGCTGTTTTTTTTTTTTTGTTTTTGTCAAGTTGCAACCTCTGAGCATATAGTAAGTGGTAGACAAAATATCCAACAAGTCAAAGTATGCATACTGCAGATTGATGTTACCCCAATATATCGCTATTTTATTCAAGTTATATGGGGAATATTTAGGGTCCTTGAATGTGTCCGTAACCTGCTTAAAACAGTTCATTTAAAAATATTGCACAAGGTCTTCATAAGCTCTACACTTGTTGAATTGACAGTCAGCCCGCATGAATCTCCTAACTGGTTTATGACATTTTAGAGGGGCGGGCCTGAAACATCAAGGTCTGCCCGTAGCTCTGCCCCCAACAGAACTCCAGAGGGCCGGGCAAACAGAGGAAAAGCAGGTCGTGTGTTGTTTAAAAAAAAATTAAGGAGAAACTGCTGTTTTTTATGCAAAACAAAAAAAACAAAACAACTGGCCATTTTGCATTTATCTGGAAAACATTTTACCTTTTTTTAACACAAAATAAAAATTGTTGCTGTGTTACTGACAGACAACAGACAATTTGGGTTGAATCTTTTAAATTACAACTCACAATTTTAAGGGGAAAGTTTGGGGTTTGAGAATCTGGTTGTATGAGCTTCTTGTCAAGAGTAAGTGTTTTAGGATGGCCCCTGTTTTGAAAAGTGCCTGGAAAACCAGAACAGAAGCTGGGCTGTAAACTGCCTCAGAGGGGGTCAACTTTATCATGTAATTTAGCTAATTTTAACAAGCGCTCCCAAAAACGGTATTACCGGTATATGGGTGTGTCATAAGGATGTTTTTTATTTTAATGCATTACTTTGTTTCCAGAAAGCCCATTTGCTATTTTTTTTCTTGGATGCAGGACACACAAGTCCTCCATACAAACAACACCAAGTATTCCCTAATACAGGTTGCAGTGTCAACAGTAGTAAAGTTTTTTTTTGTTTTGTTTTTTTTTTTAACATTTCAAATGCTGGATTTGTCTGCCCAAAGGGACAAAAGCACATTCACTTCTTAGGGTGTCTCATTTTGAAAATATACAAACTATTGCAGGGTCAGGAAGTGCCCAAACATCTTTCTGTCATTCTCAGGCAGTGAGCAAACACCGTAACTCCAATCATCCCATCTTCTCTGTCATCTGAAGGAAAAGAAGGGGAGGGGTGTGTGCACGTGTGTGTGTGTGTGTGTGTGTGTGTGTGTGTGTGTGAGAGGATGGGGGGAGCTGTGCAGGAATAATATTTGTGGTTTTCGCTTCACCCTGAGATGACTTAATGATGATATGGGTCTCTTTCTTCTCCTAGGCAGGGTTACGTTTTAATGGGCCTTGAGTGACATGTTTTCATTTGGCTCCGTAACCTGCCCCCCCCCCCCCCCCCCCCCCCCCCCCCCCCCCCCCCCCCCCCCCCCCCCACCCCCCCCCCCCCCCCCCCCCCCCCCCCCCCCCCCTCCCCCCCATCCAGCACCAGCACCACTGGCACCCACCATCACCATCACCACCACATCATCCCCATCCCCTCCTCAAAATATACACCCCCAAATCCTACACCATGTCAGGTCTGATGAGAGAAAAAATGTGAGCAGTTAGCACTCAACTTCATGTTTGTGTGGTGGTTCAAGACTGCATGGGGAGTGGCTCCTCAGACAGACAAATATGCAAAGATTGTGCTCACATGGTCAAAATCATGTATGTCGGGGAATGTTTGAATCCTAAGGCAGGATAATCTTTCAAAGCATACCGTTTGCCTGCTAACATCGTCCTGTGCACAAAGGTTAAACTGAAAATAAACCCAGCTGAGAGAATACTTGATAGAAAGAGTCCACACTTCCATGGTTCTGAGAATTTGGTACCATCAGCCTCTGGAGAAAAGAAGTGGATTTCTAAAGTCAGACTCCGGCAGGACTCACACTTTTCAGAATTTGGCCTCAGGCATATTGGCAGAGTATTTGAAATTTAAAGATGTGAATGAGTATGATTGCATCAGAAGATTCTTCTGCCCAGATTTTGTTGGCAAATACAACCAATGTGTGGAAAGTCACATGATACAGACAAGGTCAGGGTTGTTGAGGAGGAGGTGGGGAGTAGGAGGAGAGGTGAAGACAGAAAGAAATGTTCTTTCTCTCTCTCTTTCTGTCTTGTCTGTGGGAACTGTCCAAGCTTTGGTTACTGCAGAATGCTGTCATTATGTCTTGTTAGGGGCATGCACTCAAAGGCCACTGCTGTGTGTCAGTGCGTTCATGTATGTGTGTGCGAGTGTGTGTGTACGCTGAGTGACTGAGAGCCACTCTTAACTTGCAGTGGCACTTTTAACTTGTGTGTGTGTGTCTGTGTGTGTGTGTGTGTGTGTGTGTGTGTGTGTGTGCGTGTGTGTGTGTGTGTGTGTGGGCCCCGACTGACGCATCTCTGTTGTTATCGCTGATCGAAACCTGACGTCACAATGGAGTGAAGCTCTGGGAGAGGAATTCAAGTGGGAACGAAAGAACGAAAGAGGGGAACAGATAGAGAGAGACAGAGCGAGGGGGTGGAGGAGAAGCACGAGGTGATCGGAGGCACTTTCACATCAGCTGGCTCCCTGACCTCTCTGTCTCTCTCTCTCTTTCTTTTTATGCCTTTTTGCTCTCTCTATCCCTCTCTCATTCCTCTTTTTGCAGTCTTTGTCTCTCCATAATCTCTCTCCCAGTGGCCATTCCCACCACATTCTCTGGGGTCACCCAACAAAAGGAGGAGGGCGATGGTCTGACAGTTGTGGGGGCTGTCATATGAGTTTCACACATAGATACTCACTTTAACACATTTATTTCTGCTATCTGTGCAACTCACTTCACATAATTGTCAGTGTCTCTGCAAAATGTTTGAAGAAACATTGCTGATTTAAAAACTTGAACACTTAATGATCATTGATAATTTTATTATTCATCCACTTATATCTCAAGATATGTCTTTTTTTTCCCTCTTCTACAAATACCCTGTCCACCACAGATGTAAATAAAACACCAGTACACCTAAATATTGTAAAGCCCGCAGAGTAGTTAAACTTTTTTCTTTCGATACATTTATAAGTTTGGAAGGGGTGGCGTCTGGCCTGTTATTGATTGTACTCAACATTCAAATCAATAGCAGCAGAGTCACAAACTGAAACAAATGTTTACGTCCTGAAAATCTTTAAAGCTCCTGTGAGGAATTTTTGGCTGGTGTTCAAAATAACAAAATTGATATTGATGCCTTTACCTAACCTCCAAAAGTAATCAAACAGCCAGAAAAAATACTGATGAATTCTATGTGGCAGCATTCGAGGCTTGTAACTACTGCTTTGTGATAGATGTCAGAGAAAGAAATTGACAGCACTCTGCAAAAAAGCTGTCTCTTTTATCTTTTTCACCGCAAAGATGATTTGTTTAAGATTTTAATTTAATTATAAAACATCATTTTACACAGTCAGTATCAGGAAAACAGGGCACCACTCTCATATACTTGAAGTTCCTTGCAGGAGCTTTAATCGTCACTCACTGATGTAAATTTTTACTTTGCTGCTGCTTCACATACTCATGAGATGACGTACTGATGATTAGTCTGCGTTGATGATTGGATATTTTATACTTAAGTTACACAGACTGTGAATTCCAAATAGCACTCAACCCTTGATAGTTATATGTCTTTGCTTCAAATGATTGTTGGCGTCATTCAGACCCATTGGGCACATGTAGTTCAAAGGAGACATGCACACAGGCACTCCACAGAAACATAAGCACATGCACTTGTCTGTCAAGAAAGCAGCGAGTCCATTAAGCTAGATGGAGTGAATGCAGAGGGCTGACTGGTCAAGCATCGGTGATAATAACATGACGACCCGCATGGCGTTGCCACAGCGACTCAGAAGCCAGGGGGAGTCAGAGAGAACAGAGAGTTGTGTGGTCCTGCTCATCAAAGATATTTTCACGTGTCAGACAAGGAAGATAAAGGTTCATCTGTGCGTGAGAACGGCTGCTTACATTTGAAATTCCACTTCAAAAGAAACATAAATCTTTTGTGCGAAGAAGCCCTTTGTCACTTTTTTTTTTTTTTACATCAAACCTTGTCTTGTCATTTTCAGCCACTAAGACCAACTTGCTGGAAATTGTGTCTTTATATTAAAGTGAGTGGTTGTCGAATTACCTTAACATGTTGTGCTTTGATAATACTGATTATGCATGTTTTATAAAAGACCATGGAAATTTTGCCACATCATTTCCAAGTCATGTTGTTTTCTCCTGTTATTGTTTTTTTTTCCATAAGACTTCATTTATGAGCCCAAAAATAGCATAGACAGATACGCAAAACATATAAATAAATACGTCCATAGACAGGCACACAAAAGATAAAGCTCAAGCAAGAGAACCAACTCCAGTAAAGATGGAAACCCTCAGAAGGGCAGGAGACAGCCGGAGGCAGGGGGATGGGGGGCATGACAGGGAGGAATGCCAGAATGCCCAAGAGAGGCCAGCACTGCCAGCCCGGTCACAGACACAGTCCGTCTGGGGAAGAAAGACAGAGAGTGGGGGTGAGAGGCTAGCCCCCGCCAACACAAGGTCATGTGAAAAAAGATCCCCCTTTTCTCTACCCACCCACCCACTACCCATCCATCCATCTATCTATCCATCCCTGTTGTCTGCACATCACTCTGCTCCCGTGAATATTTTAGGGAAGACAAAACACTCTAAATTTGTTGGTAGGATTGGAATAGTGGAGTAGAAAATGGACCCAGAGAGGAGGATGGTGGGAGACAGTGGAAGTGTGTCTGGGCGTAACAGGTCTTTGGGGAGCTGTTAGCCGTAAGAGTGGAAAGTGAAGCGCGCCGCATGTTGAGGCTGCTCTGGTTAACCATCCTCAGACTCTGAAAGGGATCTTTGACACACATTAGTTCAAACATGTGTGTGTCAAATGTGTCAGTAGCTACTCTTGTTTAATACGTTCATACAGAATTCAGTTACATCACAACACAGCCAGAATAAGCTATAATGTCTAAGGAAAAACAGAATCACTGCTGAAAATAAGTTATAAGTCTTGTCCTGAATGAGGGATGATAACGCTTTTTATCCACTCGGTAAGCAGCAAAACAACTTCAAGTAGGTCCTTGTATATCAGCATGAGTATTTCCATGCTTCCCTTTGATCAACTTTTCAACCGCCCTTGGTTTAAGTCTATTCTGTTAATATATAAAAAATACACATGATTGTAATGGTTCCAGGCAAGTCAGGGCCTTGTTGATTGTATGGAGGTGAGTGCTTCTGATGGCTTGTCATGAAATCTTCATTGTTAACGGAAATCTTTGTTCCCGGCTGATTCTGAAAATGTGATGAAGACATTAAAAATGTTAGTTTTGTATAACTGCTCAAACTGAATTGCTGTATTTAATTTTTTCAATACTCTCAAATTCATCAACGAAAGACAATCCAGCTTAAAGCGACCTGAAAACTCTCTGTCCTCAGCTTCATCCTTCATCCTCCCTTCCTTTCTCCCTCCTTTCATCCCTCTCTCCTTCCCTCCAATCTCAGCCGAACAGTATGGTCTTTGACTGAGTCTTAATCTTCATTACAGGGCATTAGTCCACTGGGGAGGCCCTGTCTCGTCTCCCCACAGCGCAGCCTGGCACTGTCCCGTGAGGGACGTCCCGCCACGGCACAGCACAGACACCCTGCCAACAACCCCCCACCCTCTACAGCTTCACCTTGGTCACCCCTTCGCTCAAATGAACTGTTAAATAAACGGCAGGCCTTAATCCACATGAAGGAGTGTGGGGGCGGAGGTGGTGGAGTAGGTGGCAAGGCTGGTCAAGAGAAACAATAAAGCCGGCCCTGGACCCCTCCATTTAAAGCGACCATCAATCATACTCACCATGGGTTCAATTTCTTTCTTTTTTTGACGCCGATTTTATCATTAATGACCACATCTCAGGGAATCGGAGCGACAGTAATCTGAGGCATGTGGCTCAGCGCTCATATGCAGACCATGAGCATGGCCTAGTGTTGGATGATGCAAGTGTGTGGGTTCTCTCTGTTAAAGGCTGACCTACAGAGTGTTTTCCACAATTCAGTTTTGCTTTGTGAATCTCTTTTTAAATACCCTTTAGCCAACTGTTTTGTTCATTTCCTGACAAACATGATATAATCCATGTCTAATGTCTTCAAGATATCAGTCATTGCAACCGTTTTTTTTTCTAACAAACTCTAAGAAACAAACCTGCACAGCTATGTATAACTTCTTCTCTGAGCAGGCCAACAAGGACCATCAACTTGCTGTGAATTAGATAATTAAAGAGGATGGCTAATTGAGTAAACAAGCATCAGGGCCGTCACCCCTAATTAAGTGATTACAAGGAAGAGCACACTCAGCCGGCACAGCGCTAATTAACACATACACAAACACAGGCACAGACACGTGTGAGGACATGGAGAATTATCTGTTAGAGAAACAATGATTAGGCCAAGTGGGGGATCCCAGGAGAGGCTGGCATTGAGAGGGGGGGAACCCCCCCCCACACACACACACGCACAGTATCATCCCAAGAGAGGGGTTTTCTGAGTCTAACCACTTATTCATAGCAGGGATAATCCTTTTATTCAGCCAACAACATTGAAAGTGATGGGAACAGTTCATTGTGGTGACTTACTTTTCATTGACAGGCACTCTTATCCACAATGCCAGCAGCCTGGGCACTGAAGGAGAAAGCGATGCACAAAAAAAACATACTGAGATTTTGGATAAAGGCTCAGTATAATTGCAGTTACTCTTCTTTTCTTCTGCTGGGGTAATTACTGTCACAAGCAGTAAGCTGTCAGAGAACATTTCTATACCCAAATGTAATAATCCAATTTAATCTCTGTATGTATTTACATATTTGGTTGCGCTCCTTCACTTGGATCCACTAATACCAAAACCCATTTCTTTTTTTCCACACATGAGAATACTCTATACAGTAGGATTGAACCCTACCCGAATCTCAGCTGTGACATTTCAGATCAGATGTTCATATGAGGATATTATCATAGAGAGTGTTTCCCAGGGGAGAATGATCCAGAACATTAACCAGGGAGTCAAAGTGATTATTTCACCCCTATTCTCTTTGGGGAATATAATAGCATGTATATGACATGATTTATTCTAATAGAAACTGTATCTCGTCAAATATTTATTTAGATATTAATGGCTTTGCTCAGTGAGGAGGGATTTGGCTTAGAAAATGCAAAATAGGTTAGTCCACAATTGAGACCGTACCAAATTCAAAATCACCTCTTTGGGACTAAAAGCTAGATTTAATTTCACACTGAAAGAGATTACAGCATGTTTTCATAACTCATTTTCAATCAGCTGCTTTTCCTTAATGTACTAGGTCAGATGTAATATTCTTCCTGAGTGTACAGGATTTTCACAGTAGAGCAGAAAAGCAGATAAGCCCAGCTTAAAATCTACTTACAACAAAAAAATAAATGCATTAATTAAGAATCGCTCCAGGGATGAAGTCTAATTATTTTTGGAGCAGAAAAGATTTTCCACATTGGTCAGGATACTGTGGTATGGTGTTATCTGCTCACAACAAAATCAGCTTTCTACTCCCCTACTGGCACCATTGTAGGGCTGTTTTAAGATCCCCAGCTAATGGGCATACCTGCCCGACAAACATGACTTCTTAGCAGGTGACTCCTGTCAAGTTTGTCTGAAATAACAGGTAAATGAATTAGCAATAAAATGGACTTAGGGGTAACAGGCAGGGGTGCCCATTATTACCGCTCGTAATCACTAAAGAGATGCCATTCACTTGCCTTAAGAAGGCAGCATTTTTCACCGCTTGCTGGCCACCGGCCCCCTCAGAGCCACAACACATTTCTAAAGGAAGGCTCTCTGCTTGAGCTCCAACCTCCCGAAAGCCCCCAACCATTTCTTTCTTTCGCTCTCTTTTCTCTCCTCCTCCCACACCCCACTTCCCCAGCTCCCCCCCTCTTTTCTCTCCTGTAAGATTATCAGTTTTGATTACCGCCGGCAACAGGCTCTTACCAGCGGTCGGAAGCGGCGTCTCACAGACCTGAAAGGCCCTCAGCAGGTTGCAAGAAGCTTTTGAAATTATGGGGCTGGGCTCAGAGGGAAAGTGCTCTGCGTGCTGCTTCGTGGCCATTTAATCAACTCCTGACTTTTGATAGTCAAATAATGGCTAATTACAGTAGCACCTGCCCACAGGGTTAAAGGGTGGAACAGATTTAATGAGAGAAAGAGAAGAAAGAGAAAGAGCTACGAAGACAAGAAAATGAAAGAGAGTGAGGAGTAAAGAAAGCAGGAGAATGTGTGTTATTATCTTCATGTCTTGCTGATTGGATGCCATGAACCGGTAAACCTGGGGATGTTCTTATGTGCAACCACCTTTTTTTTCACAGTAAGGAGTTGTTTTTCTCACATGATTGACAGGGTGCTGTGGTGCAAGAGGAGGAGAATGCGAGGTTGTTGGGAACAAGATTGACTTTGATGAACACTTTGTGTTTGTGTAAATATGGGGGGAAAAAACAACAATGCAGAAGAAAAATGCACATTGTAGCCTATTTTTTATTTCTGAAAGCTGTAATGAGTGCTATTTTTCTGGTAGTCCTTAAACATAAATTATCATGTCGAATTTTGCAGACGACAAATCTTCTCTAAAAATCATAGAGGGAAACACTTTCAACTTGAGTTAGCCAGTTTAACACTTTTTTGCTCAAAAGGTTCATTAAACTAAATTTATAATTAATTAACTCCAATGGTACTCCATCTTGGAACAGTTCGTTCATCTCTGTTTGTTCCTCTACATCTCCAGGGAGGCAGTCAAAGAGATAATGAGGGAAGAAGAATAGGGCCATTAAAGGGACAATTTGACAGTTCACACACTATGCCCACGTCCTGAAACAAGATGTGCCTGATAGAGCACACCCAAACATCCCCCAAAACACACACACACACACACACACACACACACAAACACAACCATGGCCCAGCTGGGGTGACAGATCAAAGCATATTAAAAATGACCTATGTGTCAGTGCATTGATCTAAGACCAGGTGGCACCCATACATGCAGGCTAAGCTGCCTGTTTGCCTTTACTTGACACTCCCCTTTTCTCCCCCAACTCCCCTTCTCTTTCGCTCTCTCTTTCTCACTCTCCCTCTTCCCCCATGTTTTTAAAGCTCCATCCTTGTGACCAACAACTTTGTCACAGTACTCTAATGCTGAGGCATAAAGGCTGTGTATGTTAAGATTAGTCAGTGATTACAAAGCTGCAGGCCAGTCACCCAAACGCTGGTCTGACCCCGTTAGTATACGTTTGTGGATGTGTTTGTGTGTGTAAGAAAAAGTCTGTGTAATCATGGTGACTGTGTCGTCTCTGTGAGATATTAACAGGGTTGTGACTCTGTCAGCAGCGCCACACTGTGTTTTTACTCCTCCATGTTCCACTTCTCTTGACCCCTGGCCTTAAAGCTCACAGCAGCCTGCTCCACACAGATCCCTGCGATTTCACATACAAACGCAGACACGCACAAACACAACTACGCACACATCTTCAAATAGGGCCGAGTAATCCATTCCCCCTTGGACCGCCTCCCTCTTTGTGCTATCACAAACCATATTTGCCCCATCCAATCAGTTTGATTAATCATGCGCCTGACCACAGTCGTGCAATCAGATGACCAGAGCATTGTTGCCCTGTCCACACATTAACACACATACACACACACACACAAACACACACTCACATACACAACCAGAAATGCACACACTAGTGCTTGTGGGGAAGTATTTCCCAAAAGACATCTTCATTGTGACAGCAACATAAACTGGCCATTTATCAAAGTGTCCCCCTAGTACGCACATACCCCCCCCCCAACACACACACACACACACACACACACACACACACACACACACACACACACACACACATTAGCTGAATTGTTCCTGACCATTGTCTGAATGGTAAAAAAAAAAAAGCATTTTCTGTGCATATTTACCACCCACTGCATTTCCCCAAATATCTTTACAAGCTGATCCTCAAGATATTGGCCCCTTTCTTTTTGTTTCATTTCCCCACCTTTTTTTCAGTGTCTTACCTCTTCTTTCTTTCCTTGCCTTTTCCTGCCTTTCCTCACTTTTCCATCCTAACCGAGCCTGTTGTGTCCTTTCCAACCTATCCTATCCCATTTCCCATCCTATATCACCCTATGTCATCATGCTCTGTCTTATTCCATCTGACTGAATTTTTTTATTTTATTATATTCTATCTCATTTGACATATTTCAGTTGTAATAGTTTTTATTCCAAACTTAGTAAACTATTTCTTTATCCCCTTTTCCGACTTTTCAAGCACATTGCCCTTTCATGGTAGCTGCATAATCCTGAGGCTTGAGTAATGCAGACCCCCTGCTGTTCTTTATGGCACATGGGTCAATAGTAATCATAAAAGAGATATTCATAGACGTGTGGGGGGGCTCTCACTTTGACATATCAGCTGAAGATTTAAAAGCCCTGTTTTTTTTTTTTTCTTCTCACACAGACTCGCTCTTGGTCTTTGTGTCTTTTTCTCTCTCCTTCTATGATTCTCCACTTTTTTTCTGTCCTTCCCGCTATCAATCTGTCAGCCTTGTTAGACAAAGTCGAGGCAGCAGAGGAAACAAAAAGCTCTCAGATGTCCTGGCAACAAAACCATTGTGACTTGTTCTTCTACAGCTTTCAACTGATTTATTTTTTTCACTCATACATATTCACTCTTTAGTGTAGCTCTCTGCCATGGTGCTGCAAATACATGATATGTGGTGCACTTATTAATAAAACTCAGTCTTGCCTTAGGTTCTCCCACTCCTCACGGTGGCAGCTTCTGTTTTAGTCAGCCATACCAGCCTTTGAGGCGGGTTTGAAGCAGCTCATTGAAGCTGTTTTTATTGCTGGCCTGTGTTCCAGAGGGCACTCTGTGTCAGTAATCAGGATATGGGGGTTATCCTGGCTGACCTGCGTATTGAGCTTGCTAGCGCAGCCATTTCCAGTGCTAACACAAGTTAAAAGCACTGACTCTCACTGGGAATGAAAGAAAACTGAAGGACTGTTAAATTTCATTTAGAGACCAGATCAGAAACAAACTGTTCACCTCCCCCAACATAGCATTAAATGATGACGACAATGTTAGCAAAAGGACAGATGTTGGACAGTTTGTAAAACTGCAAAGCATTTGCTGTTAAAATTTCCTTTTAGGGTACTGTCAACCAAATTACAACATTTATTTACCCTTTAAACTCTTCCCAGAAATGGATTGTCCTTGCAACATAGTGTTGTTTATTTAGATTACCAGGAAGCCACAGAAGAATTTTTCAGTGTCATTTCCATCCAAGTTATTATCATAAATGTTTGGTCTGCATAATCTTTCTGATCTTTTGTATAACCCTGGAAAAAAAATAACCCAACTATCTTGTACCAACTTAACCACAGGGAGCTCGCTCTCTGGACACTCTTTACATGTGTTTCTTCCTGTAATGTTACCTTTAACCTTGGAGCTATCACTTGAAAGTTTTTCAAAATGTCATTCAGTGCTATCGATGCAAAAACCGCCAAGACAGGCACTGAGGGGGAGAACAAGATGGCAGCTGATTGTTTTCCAAAGGAATTAGCCGGGCCTGACCCTCTTGAGTCGAGCCATCTTTTGAATGGCTGACACTTTATTTGTTTTGTCCCTATAACAACAGAATCTCCCGAGCGCTGCAGCACCCGTTCACCCTGGTATTGTCACAAATAACTAGACTCACTTTTCCTCTCCTTGTCTCTGTGGTGTGGAAAATAAAAGCCCCAGGCTTTCTACACAATCACAGGAGGCAATGCTGAGGTATGTGTGCTGTGATAAGACAGAGGCGATGGGAGACAGATATGGGAAGGGCAGGGGTGGTCACACACAGACATACACACGCACAGCGCTGGCACAGCTAGTACCCAACAATATGTTCCAACGTGATACTGCACCTATGACGGCTGAAAGAACCGAAAGTATTTATTATTACTGTTTGAATAACTTCATATCAGATAATAACTGACAGAACACACAAATGGCTCTTTCAAACAACTTTCATTTGTCACATTTCATGTGTGTGAGTGTGTCCTATGTTGATGCAATGGCTTTACTTGAATGTCCAGTTGTGAACAGGCGCCCCCTATTGCTTTGTACCTCACACCATCATCTCTCAATAAAGCAAACAAAGAAAAAGGTGCACATAGAGATGGAGGCACACTCACACAGAAACTTAAATAATACACGTAACAATGTTTATATTATGATAGCTATATTCCAGATCATATAATAAATAGATGTACCACAGTTGTTCTTTTAAAACATATCTTCAGACTTAATACTGAAACAAAGGTGCTTAGCTTGCATGATCTGATAATAGCTCCCCACAGCACGCACTTACTAGTACACATATACACACGTACTCTCACGCACATAATTTTCACCCATCAATCCCAGCGTGACCCTGTTTCAAATTCATTAACAAGGCTTCAAAACTTGCAGACACAGCAATCACCCCAAGCAAAATAAATTCCTGTGCCGGAGGAAAAGAGAGCCCGAGCAAGTGTGTGTGTGTGTGTGTGTGTGTGTGTGTGTGTGTGTGTGTGTGTGTGTGTGTGTGTGTGTGTGTGTGAGAGAGAGTGTGTGTGTGTGTGTATGTGTGTGTGTGAGAGTGTGTAGACCCCTGTGTGTGCTGTGTCGTCTGCTGCAGAGCGGAGCGAAGAATCTGTTTGGACAACTGCTGAATGTTTTGGTTCCCCCACAGCGCCCTGGAAAGCCATGCAGCCGCTGTATCTTTTACAAATTAGCCAGCATCGTCTACCAAGCACTTTCTCTTATCCCGGCCTAAACCCCGTCTGCCCACCGCAGGAAAACCCTGGGTTCGTTTGAGGTGGGTGGGGCTATGAGGATGAGAGAGGGGAGGAGGGAAATATCAGGTTAACAGTCATGATGATGTCCATATGAAAATACCTAGAGAATGATGAAAATAAGTGAAGCTTTTGCATAAATCTAACAGTTATTTGTGATTTTATTTTCACACACCATAGTAAATACTTCAATATGCAGCTTAAATGACAACAACTGACCAGCTTGCTTTGTTAGTTGGAGCCCCAATTTTGCATACAAGATCCGTGTTTCATTGATACTTGGAAAAAAAACTAAAAATCAAGACAGATTATGCTTTGTTTGAAATTATAACCAATCCCCATTGAGGAGAAATGTAATAACATGTTTTGCCATGCAATGACTGTCAGACATTTACAGAACTTTAGTGTGATTAATACATCACATTTTATAGAGATAAAGAATACTCGATAGCTCACTTTGGGATCTATATAGGAAAAGCTAACATCTGCAGAACTTTTAGAATTAGGATAAAGCATGTTAACAACAAACTTAGCACAAATCTAAAACTTTAAGAAAAGAGCCAGTAGTTGATAAATCACCTCCGATGAAGCTACAATGTCAAGGTTTGACACAGTGTGTAAAGCTCTTTCCATGTGCTGTCAGTTTTCAGTATCCATCTGGGTCTGGTTAGCAGCAGCGCTAAAGGCTACAGTAGGCTGAGGTGGGAGATATTTGATGGAGGAGGTCAAAGCTAGTCATGTGACGAGTGGAGCTGCTCTACAAAGCGATGTTTTTACTGCCGATTTATGATGTAAAACCATTTGGGCTGTGGAAGTGTGGAAGAGAACCCATGTGTGAGTCAAAAAGTCCATTTGATGATGATGATGATGTGTGCAGAGAAGGTTAGTGTGTGATTGTGGTGAGACAGCTAACAGTAAGTCAGTCTGTGTGCTATACACCTTATTTCCAGAGGAACAGGAACACAAGCAAGGATTTTAGCAGCACTGTCATGTCAAAGAGGTCCATTTTTCCTCAGTTTCATGAAAATAAGCTCAGATTTTTCAGAATAAGAGAGGCAAGACTCGGGTATTTTGGTCCCAGACCAAACACTGTAGACTTAACCCTGCTTTCTCCTTACTCCCCTGTTTTTTTTTAATGCGTGTCTCCTCTCTTCATGATGGAGCGTGTCATTTAGTATTAGGTGGTCCAGGGTTGAGGAGGAAATCCTTTGGGCTGAGTTGAGTCGCTGCTCAACAGTTTAGCCATTGTTCACCGTCTCAGACACCAACACCCCCACCTCTCAAAAAAGGGGGGAAAAAGTGAACCCATCAGGCAGCCACTCTCTAGAACTCACAGTGTGCCACAGGGGGGGAGAAGAGCACAGAGGTGTGTGTGAGTGGTAAAGAGACAAGCAGCTACGATATCTGAATCGGAGCGTGAGCTGTTCCAGAATTTTTTTATTTTTTTTTTAACTCAACATGGATCTTCTGCAGGGCTTTACTAATTTTGATTTTCCAGATCTAAAACAGTGTCAGTACCAAGTTTGGATTATTTGTTGGAGATTCAGTTAACAAACCTCATTCAGGCCCTGTTTACACCACATTTCACAATGTTTCACCCCCAGAAATGCAAAAGTGTAAATCTGCATTTACACATAAACGCTGAGGGACTGAAAAGGCTTTAGTATGCATGCCAGGTCTGTAGTGTGCAATATAACTGTAAGGGCCGTTTTCATCACAAGTGTTTAGAGGCTGAAGTAGAGGTGAGCTGATCATCTGATGTATTTATTGAATGCTTCTTATCTGATTGCAGGAATAGTGCAATAGATGCACATTTTGTTGAAAGCAGTCAGAAGATTCAGCAGCACAAGCACTCCACTGAGGTCTGCTATTAGTACTGCTGTTGTTGTTGTTGTTGTCTGGTTTGTCCAGGGCACAATGAAGGTTTCTGCATGTGCAAGGCGGAGTGTGACGTAAGTGTTTCTACTGAAAACTCCAGCTTGCCGCTTAGACAGCAATGGTGACTGCGGCGTTTCAGAAAAATTTCACCCTGAAGTGTTTTAAAAAGTTTCCATCTATGCTGGTTGAAGTGCTGTTTTTGTGTAAAAAAAAGGTGGAAAAGGATGAATATATTTGTGTTCCATTCTAAAATCGTTGTTGTGTAAACAGCCCTTCAGGTTGAAGGATGAAAGTTAAAAAATACAGATACAGTAAACATACAGTATGGATTCAGCCATGCTCTATGAAAGATTTTGTTTGGTTTAAGGCTTGCAAAACTTAGCTACTTGACCATAAATCCATCAAGGTGTGTCCAGCCATCTATTATCTGCTGTTTTTGGTAGCTCTATTCAACAGCTTGCAAAGCAACAGTTTGCAGATATGATATATGAGACTCCTCTCCTTCTCACTGAGACATTTATGAAAATTAAAATATCACATGATAAGAGGCAGAAATTAAATGAAGGGTTACAGGCATTGCTTATATTTATCAGATAGTAATTTACATTTTAGTACCCCTGCTATTTGGAATTGAACACTTGAAAAAGTGTGTCAAGCAATTCAAACTATGCCTATGATTTCTGTGTCAGCTGTTTAAACCAAGCTTTAAACTGGTCCCTGGTGCAAGATTGCAAAGATGAGGCTTTCAGTAATTGTAACCAGCAGTAACATGAAAATAACATATACCAGAGGGGGAAATCTGTCTAGTGCATATTCATCCACTTTATTTTAAAGGGTCTTGATGAGTAGTTGTCAACTCCGCTTTCTGCCAACACACAGGCCTTGTTTGCCGGCTGTTATCATGGGCACAGAGTGAATATTTGTGGTCCCTGTTGGTGCCTTTAAAACTTCTGCTGGTTTTCAACTCTTATTAAACACTGGGAAAAAGAGATTAAGTCTTTCTTCAGCTTCAATAAAATAATGCTTCTATTAAAAGTGTAATAGTCTTACCCTCACTAATTCCACCGACCAAATCCACAAATTTTCTTCACCAATTTTTCAGTACCACCCATTCTGATTTCCCATCAGGAAAAAGAGAAAACTGGTGCAACAGCCGCAAAAACTGCAAATGTTACAGACATTTTTTCCCTGGCAACTGAGTGACAAGTCAGTGTTTGTGTGTCAGCCACTGCACACATACACTACATTTTCAAAAATAGTGTTTGCAGCAGCCCAAACATATGCATGCACATCCACACAAACATAGATACAGACACCCGAGGGTAATATTCTCTCATGGTGGTGCTTGTAATTGAATCAAGCCAAAACCAAATGCTGCTTGGTTTCCCTGCCTGCCCGCCTTCGCCTCTGCCTTAAAAAGGTAAGCTTTGTGGCTGATGAGAAGCAGATGTGGACTGAGCCCGGCATGGTAAAGGTGCAGAGTCAGAGCCCCACATCCACCCCCGGCCAGGAATATATCTTCATTAAGGAGAATAACGGTGTCCACTTACATCTGCTACAGCACATCAAATCACACTCATCTGTGTGTGTATAAATGTGTGCAAAGGAGAGCAGAGGGGTGAGCCATAATGTTGTCTGTATGTGTGTGTGTGTGTGTGTGTGTGTGTGTGTGTGCGTGTGTGTGTGTGTGTGTGTGTGTGTGTGCGTGTGTGTGCATGTGGACCCCTGGGAAGTGACTGACACCTATTCCTATCACTAGACCCTGACAGCTCCACACGTCTGGCTCCAATATCCCCCCACTGACTCTCCAGAAACACCATCCCATACAACCATCCGTTGCTAAATGATATACTTGTTAGCACACGCATATGTGTGCATGTGCGAGAAAACTCTTGAGCCTGCGTGTGTCTCTGTGTTTCTTTCTCATTGTGTGTCACTGACTTAAACTCCAGCTAAAACACTGAGTTACAGGGGTGTGTTTGGCAACTTTAACTTAATGTTGGAAAGAGGGAGTCAAGAGTTTTTACCAAAGGTGACGTATCCTCTTAACCGAAATCAAACAATACAATTTAACATGATGTGCTGTATGTTGCTCAACCATAAAATCACCATGTTACTCAGATGTTACTCAGACATGATACTGCCACTCCAGAAGTCCTTTTTTGTAAAATTACCATAGAATTACAGAAAAAAAGGTTAGTTCATTATTAAAAATTGTAATAAAAACTGACTTTGATGGTTTACGAATAATTTCAACCCTATATTTGATTTACAGGGTTCACAGACAACATTAGATGTTGAAATTGAAAAATAGTATCATCTTGCCAAGATATATACTCTTTTCTAAATTCCATGCCTGCAAAACTAGGTTAAAATGTTGGTTTGTGCAGTGGTTGCAGCATCCATGATTTCCAAAAAACCATATCAAATTTTTGTTCATCAGACCACAGGACCATTTTCCTCTTTGCCGTCTATAACAGTCACATTTGTGGTCAGAAGTCCCTGAAATTCTAGGATTATATTAATAAATAGTTTCCTCTTTGGACTGAACAGTCTAAACCTGCATTTGCAGATGCAATGGCAGAATCTTCATCTATCTATCCATCTATCCATCAATCCATCCATCTATCCATCTGTCCATCTCTGTGTACTTACTTTTTTGTTTTGTTTTGCCTTGCTTTGCTTTGCTTTGCTTTGTTTTGTTTTGTTTTGTTTGTTCTGTTTTGTTTGTCTTGTTCTGCTCTGTTTTGTTTTGCAGTGTTGCGCTCAGGAACATTATTCTTAAAGTTTTGATCTGTTTGCGCCCACAGTCTCTCAGAGAGTGGTGAACCCCATCCCATTTGTCTTCTTTTTTCTGAGAAACCAGCCTCTTTCTTTTATTTTCCCATCAAATGTCACTGAGTTGTTAAAAACATTATTAAGTTGAAGATCTGGATTAGCAAGGATTTTATTTATTTATACTTTTATTTTTTTCTAAAATTAGCATTAAACACTTTTTCTGTTTTTTCCCTGTCTATTTATGATTAAACAACTTTTCCCCTTTTTTAATTAGTTCCAATGTCTATTACACTTTCAAATAAAACAAATATGTGAATGATTTGCTGATTATCAAAATCAATTCAATATCAACATTTTACACCTCTCCAACATGTTTTACAATAATGTTGTTTACAATGAATTCATGATGCTTAAAAAAATGACTGGCTCCCTTCCAAGGACATGTGTTCAACGATCACCAACGGAAAAAATCTGTTTCATACTTTGTCACCAGCAGCAGCTCTTCTTCCTAATTATGCTTTTTGCCAGGCATTTTCTATTTTAGACCATTATACGATGAGTGTGTAATTATGGTCTAAAGCACTATATGTTGGACCTAAATATGGCTTCAAAACCTCTGGATCCCTTTCAGAACGTTACATAGCTCTAATTCTGTCCAGCTGTTGCAAAAAAACTAGCAGAGGATGGGAAGCTTTCAGAAAGATGGCATTTAAAGCAGGGATGGAAATATTTACTGTTTCTCTGCCCGTGTAAATACTTCATGAGGCTAATAGTACAAACTAAAATTGTTTTTTAAGTTTGTGACATATTGTTATACAGTTTCATGTTGAATTCAAGACAACCGTTTTTTGATCTGCGTGTGTATGACATAAATACTGCTCTATGTCCAGCTTTAGTTCCAGATCACCTGGAACTCATTATGCAGAGCACTAAGAATCATTCTTGTTTATTTTATGTTCAAAACGCATGGTGTCTTTTTGCTTTCGGAGGACATGGAACATGTCGTGATTTAACCTTTATGAAATATCCCTCTGTCTCCTGTTTCACTGGCTGTCTAGCCGGTCTTTGTCTCTTCCCATCAGCCCTCTTATTGGATCCAGCAGACACAACACAAACTCAGGACTTTCCTTTTCTCCCCTCTCACTACCTCAGTCATCCCCTCCCCTCCCCTCACTTCTACCTCAGAGGATTTGGCAGTCGCCTTAAGCCAAAAGAGAAGAGGGGTGCAAAGCGCACACTGCTGCCTGTCAGTCTCATCAGTTTTTTGAGAGCGAGGGAAAGGGTGATGTAGGGTGGAGAGAGGAAGGAAAAGCGGTTTTTGTTTTCACTGTACTGTTGTAAAGCCCTGGTTAGATCGCAAAGGAATACTGGCTCCTGTCAAAGAAAAGGCTTTTAAAATGTATTCTGCATGTTTTTATGAGAGTTGACAGTTCATGAGTGTCATAGGTGAGCAGTGAATCCTATTCAAGAAGTTCTGAGCTGCCATTTCATCCTCACTTCATTTTTCGGTCTGACACTGAGGTCATGTCAGCCGTTTCTCAGTGAGAGTTGGGATTGTTTAATAGATCAGTGGAAAATCATGTCTTCATTTTATTTTCAGCTGATACAGAAGCTGCAGTTGTAGTTTCTCTGTGTAGCAGCCCTTGTTAAATGATTAAAAATGTCTGACTTTGGTAATTTAACCCACACTTACCAGTGTTACTGATGCATTGGGCTGTTACAAAAAAAGAAAAAAAAAACATGCATCATTTCTCTTCCTTTAGTATGGAAAGAAAGCATAATCATTCTTGAACCAACTTCAGCTCTGATGTCTGCAGCTATTTAACACAAGTCATGCTGAAACTACAGACAAAGGAAAGATTTTGGGGGCTCAGACCAGAAAACATTTAGTTTTCTCGTTCCTCAAACGTTGGCTCATCTGATTGAACTTGTTCATAGATAGAGCACATATTTCTGTGTAGACCAGCACATGCTGCTTTGGTGGAAAAACTAAACAAACCAGCTATGAAGTGAAGGATAAGCAAGGTGTTAGAAGTGGGGTTAAAGTACAAGCACAGAGATAGGGGAGAAAATTTAGGCTTAGCCAAAAAGAGGGACAGTGAGAGCCAAAAACAAGGAAGGAAGGAGACGAGGAGATGCAGAGGCAGCGCAAGAGGAGACGTCCCAGGAGAGAGGCGGGTAGGGTGAGTTAGCGAGTGAGCAGCCCAATGACAGACAGACTGAACCGGAGATGAGTGGGGAAATCCCCTCTGTGCACACTTTCAATAAAATCACCCAGCTGCACTTTGTGTGTTTGTGTGTGTGTGTGTCTGTGTGTGTGTGAGTGCACAGTGTAATTGAGACAGTCAGAGGGGTGGATGCAGTTTATACAGTGGATTCTACCCCGAGGACTCCCTGTCTATATTATGTCATCCAAAAGCACTTATACAGACCTTCTGTTGGAACACACACACACACACACACACACACACACACACACGCACACACACACACACACACACACACACACACACACACACACACACACACAAGCTCTAATATATTCAGAGCCATAGAGGCCTCCCACCCTGTCAGATGGCCGGGAGCACTTCTTTTAGTGTGGACATATTCTGGCTTGAGCTTCCTGTATGATTTTGTCTCTGTGTTGTTCCACGCACTGTATCTGATGGCCTTAACACACATGTGGTTCATGTGTCTCATACATAAATACACACTAGCATCCTCACATTACACCTACCCTCTTAGGATTGTGCTGCAGATGTCCAGATTCATTGGAATACTTATAAGTATATTTTACAAGTTCATTTGTACATGACCTTACGCTGGACACCAAAACACATTTTTCCTTTTTTGACAGTTTTCTGGTTGAACATTGTTGAAGAAACTTTCACATGTCTCTTCTGGGAGGTTGTGTTCAAAAAAAGTGCAGAGCTAACGGGGTTGACATCATTGATAGGTGTCTGAACAGACCGTTGATTATTTTTGTGCAGAATCTCCAAAACCCCCTTATGCAGTCGTGGGATTTGAGATATTCTAGTGTTGAAGTTTAACCACGGACGTAGAATCACACTAAGCAAAGCGGCCAAGAGGCACTTTGTTTCTTTCCGGTCACCTTGAAGTGCCTGTTACTGGTAAAGATGTACTAATTTTGCAAACAAGTGAAAAATAATACTTAAATATTTGTTTGGTGAGTTGAATATATAAGAGCAAGAAGCATATATTATTCTTTTGGAGCAAAATCAGTGTCTTCTAGCTTCAGATATTCTGCTCAGAGGCTTCAAGTGTGCAGTGTTATTTTGTGTTTGTGCCTAGTGCCCAAACTTTTAATTAATGGCTGAGGTGTCGTCTGTTTTCCTAATTAATCACAAGACTTTCTTCAGAAATTTGTCCAGTTGAAATTTGCATTCCTGATCAATTTGAGGAGGAATAAAAGAGTGACTTATTTGAGTTAATCACAACGTATGATAAGCTGAGGTGCTTTTATCAATCAAGCAAGGTGCCCTTGGATTATGTACGTTTAAGACCTTAATATTTTCTTCTGAAATTACTCATTTGTAAAAGAAGTGCCATTGTAGAACAAGCACAATACTTTTTCTTTTTCTTTTTTTTTTACCTTACCTATTAAGGAAAAGGCACTTGCACTCTCATGGTCATGGTTTCAAAACAAGTCAAAGGATCTCAAATAATTTCTGTTTTCAAGGGTCAAAACCAATGTTTCCTTTTGCTTTTCTACCTGCAGCATCCACAACCAAGACCATCTTGTCTCCTATGAATCCCTTTCTTTCTCCGGTAAATTTTACTCACAATGATGAAATTGAATTATTGTTTCATAATGTACCACTAATTGCAATTTAGAATAGGTGTAGGAAATGCCAAGGGTGCCACTTTTATAGGGGAAACATTAAATTTGGAGGAACAGAGGAGTTGAAAACGAAAGGTTCATGGTTTATTATGTCAGCCTCCCACAGAGCAGCAAAAAGACTAAATATGACACCTCTTCACCCTGACCCTGTCTTACAAGAGAAGGGTAAGAGAAAGACAGAGGGGAGAAAGAGAGAGAATGCTTGGTAGTGACCCGCCTCGACCCTGCCAGCTCTTCCTGACCTCCCCTGTAGCCTCATGCCGCTTAATTCTCCCTAATTACATTCCTCACTGACAGAAAGTTGGCCCCCTGACCACCCTGCAAAAGGCCCAGGTAGCAAAACTCGCTGCAGCGTGGCTGGAGCACAGGGAGGATCCATCCACTGCAGAGGTGGAGGCAGGGAGGGGAGGGAGAGAGGGGGGTAACCAGTGATGACATACTAATTAATGCAAGTGGAAGAGAATAATGCTCACATACACATGCAGTCAGGGTCTGGTGTGTACAGCTTCGTTTGCACTGGTGTATCCAGTGAGCTCTGTAGCATGGTGATTGACAGTTAGTGAGGGATGATGTTTAGTATTTGACAGCAGAAAGTGGTCAATTCAGGGCAAACTTTTGCTCCTCATTCACCAAACAAAGACTGTGTGAGTCAGGAAAGATGGCAGTTGTTGTCATCTTAACCATTTTGAAACCTTAAAAAAGTTAACAGAGTGAATAACTCACAAAGACTCTCTCTAAAGATGAGTGCAGGAACAGTTGTTTAATATTGACAAAGGTTGTACGAATCACAAGAAGAAAGCTGCTTGCATAGACTTTTGGTTATGTGATGCATGCGAGCTCTGTGTCTTATTGTTTTATCGGGCAGTGCGGTCTCTGGCCGGTGTTTGGTTCAGCTGCATGGGATAAGGTTACAGGAGTTCGCCTGCATTTGTCTTTACAATGTAATTAAGGGATTTCAGGGGCCTACGGCCTCACAATGACAAACTCCCGTTGCTTTGAGATCTGGATGCCTGATGGGAAATCTATTTGCAAATCAATTGGAGAAAGTTAATACATTTTGAGCACATTATACAGCTTTTTGCTTTCAAGAAGGGCCAGAATTCAGCTTTATTGTATCTCTGTTTTAAGCAGACAAATGTTACTTGCATGCTTTTGATGCATTAATATTTAACATTTCTAAGCCATTTCACTTCACACTCAGAGGAGGGGCACAGAAATAAATCTCAAAACTTCAACCAATATTCAAAAATCAGCTCTGAATGAGTTGATTGTTGCAGAAATGTTCTGCATCCCCCTGATAATTGTGAATGTTCAACTCAATACAACAGTGCTGGCCTGCATTTGATATTCCATAAACATAATGGTCCCATGTGACTGTGTAGAGATAAATATCATGGACTGAGCCTGAGGGAGAGAAAAGAGGGGACGGTTCATTTTTTTATATCACATAATACAGCTCTTGTGTTCCCACAGAATACAAGGGGGCCTTCTCTTGGCCCCCTCAGTTAAATCCCTCAGCTATCTTTCAAACAGTGATAGTTACGGAAATTAGCAGCGCAGAAATCCATAAGCGTCCATCATCGGGGGGCTTATTAGTGTCTTTGTGAGGTTATGAGGGGAGGACAGAAGGGCCTGAGCTCTGCAGAGGCTCAGCTGAGACGCTACCTTTTCAGAACACACACATATGCACAAGGACAAATGCAACCAAATACACACATGCACACACTCACACACTCCCACATGCACATAGTCGTGTACCTACATGAATACACAAACACATTCATCCATGCATATGTTTTGATGTATTTTAAAATCAGAAAAGTTTTCTGGGCTAATGTGGAGAAGAAGAAGAACCACCTCGCTGTTAGAACACTAGTGAGATATTTTGAACTTTACCACAAGACCAAACCAGGTTCACCTGCCTCAGAAAAGGTTTGTGTCCTCAGGTCAATTTATACTATATTTATGTTCACAAAAAAGTACTGTTTTCCTATAATCCTATAATATTACTCCATAATAATATTTTAGCTGCTCTGTAGATGATCTTATATTGAGAGCTATACTTAAACTGAGTTATGGGATAATCATTTAGTGCAAATTAAACTGGGAGAAATTAAGGGGCACCTTGAGACAAAAAAAAACATACTCACTTCTCTGGATGTGCAAACAGTTATCTCGGGGCAAAAGTGTACTGTGAAGAAAACACACTCAGAGATTCACAAGCCCAGCAGAATTTCCAAGCTATAGAACTTCCCTGAATCCCCTCTTCATCTTGTTTCAGCTTATGCTGTGTGCATGTGTGTGAGTTTGTGTGTGTGTTCGGTTGTGTGTGCGTGTTTGTTTGGATGGTGGGGGGATAATAAATGGCGGCAGACATGGACATCGATTTCGGTAATAACACGGAGAGCAGAGCAGAGGCAGTGGCAGACGTCAGCCTGAGGTCCATCCATCTATGAAACAGGACATGCCAGTAATAGGAAAACACCACACACCGTTATGGCCAGGGGCAAAGAACGCAGGCAACTTATCACAGCACTGAACTTTGATGCTTCGCTGCACGCAGGGGAGAAAATATATATAATTCCATTATTTCTTCACAGATGATCAGACACAGGCTGTGTGTGTGTCCATGTGTGTGTGTTTGGGGTGTGTGTGTTGGTGGGGGGGGTGGGGGGGTTTACCTTTGTGAACTAAAGAGAGTCTGCACACACTCACACAAAGAAATTTGCTGTTTCTGCTGACTTGGGAAATGCACTTGTTTATTTATTGAATTATTATAATTCCTTTTTTTTTTTTTCCTAAGAAAGGTGTGCTCTCTGGGGGCACGGCCGGGTGATTGGTTTGAGTGTTTGAGCATCTGTGAGCTGAAGTCTACCTTATACCTCTTTGTAATAGCACCTTAATGCACATGTCATGTAGCTAGATTGTGTATTTATTTTCAGGCTTGTTGAATAAATCAGAACAAACCTGCTCTATTCAAAGATGGAGACAGAAAGCTTTGAACACACCAGGCGTAGCTCAGGATACCAAACAGAGCATTTAGAAACCCAAGTCAGAGCAGGCCTCATACAACACTAAGCAGAACTTCAAACACTTGGCTTGTGCGTGCTTGCTGGTTCCTTGAAGCTCTAGCGTCAGAAACAAAAGTCCTGCTGCTAAACTTAATCAAAGGCCAAAGACGTCACTGCTTTGCAACACACTGCTTGACAAATCTGCAGCTAAACTAATTGCAACACTTCTTGGAGTTATTATTTAATCAGCCTGAGTTTAATCAGGTCTGGGATCTTTTTTGGAAAAACACTGATCACTGTTATCCACTTAAAGTTATTCAAAGCCAGGTGATGAGTTGAGAAAAATATCGGGAAAATCAGGAATGACATTGCATAGGAGTAACTTTGGAGGATACAAATATCGCTGACAAATATTTTAGATAGATTAGACAGTTCCAACTTGTATTTTGTGTTAAGTATTGCTGTACGTGGTGCATTGTGACTCATTTACGGAAGTGCATATTGATCCTGCAACTAGATTGAAGTTTATGTGCCTATGCGAAGAAAGGCAACATCGCTACTTCAAAAACTTCCCTCTCTGAGAGTGGGGTCAAGAGAAGGTAGCCATAGGGAGATGAAGCTGTGGGGTTACAGATTGTTCTGAAAAGAAAACAGGATGCATGGGATCTGAGAGGCTGTGATCTGTTTTTCTGTTAGAGCCAACAGTTGGAACAAATAGGTGTTTTTTTTGTTTTTGTTTCCTTTTTTATGAACAATGCCAGATGTCTGGATGTTACTGAGGTATGCAGATTTTTGAGCCCCTACATATTCACGTTTCAGGATTTTCCTGAATCTGGCTGTAAACTACTCAAAACTGTCTGTCCTAAGAATAGCACAAAGTCTTCAAGGGACGGTCTTTTGTCCTGTTGTAATGAGGAGGTCATAGCAGAAAGATCCCCTAACTTATTCTTAACAAGGCAGGCCCAAAAAACACCAAGGTCTTCCCGTAGCTCTGCCCCTGACAGGCCTCCAGCAGGCTGGCCAATCAAGGGTAAGTGGCTCTGTGGAGCAGGGAGCCTTAAAGAGACAGCAACCAAAATAAAACTTTCTTGACAGGCTGAAATAATCATCTGTGAGAGACACATTGAAAGTGTTTTCATTTCTTGCGTGTAAAACTTCAACAGGGGTACAAGTGGGACAGTATGAAGCCTTAAAAAAAAAAAGGTCCATCTTAAAAGATTAAAGTGCCATCAGGAGTATTGCTTTCAGGACAAATTCAGTCCAGTCCATCAGTAACTTTTACTTTCATGCTGCCTGGACCTAATTCAAATCAAAAATATTTGTCAATAATTACCACACACTTTAAAAGTCAAATGGGTTCAATGAGCAGATGTTGTTTCCACAAACTTGCAACAAATTGTGTCCATGAAGCTGCTTTTCTCTCATGGTGGTGATAAAAACCCAAACGGGCAGAGTCTCTGTTCATTAAAACACAAGGAGCTGGGTTGCATTTAGTTGGCAGCTTTAATCTTTTGTTGTTAAAAAGGACTGTGCATTAAACACCGCTTGGCAGTGTGCTGGCTTCTATTTCACGCCAGGAAAGAAAAATAACATCATTACAATTCTTGACTTTTCACAGCTCTGGGATTTCCCTAATAGCAAAACAACTTCTGAGAACATTTCAGAGGATTGTAAAGAATGAATCATGGTTTCTTTCAGTGATGTTTATGGATGTTTTTGCTTGAATAATACAGATTCCCTCACACCAACTGTTTTTACATCATTCACCCAACCTTACATTGTTAATTTGCACATTTGTAAATCATCAACAAGTTGACCCACATGCTCATATTGCAGTTAAACGGGATGAAGGTTCATCAAATGTTGCTGCTGATAGTCTCTCTTTTAAATTTCCCTGCCATACCACACACACACACACACACAGAGCCATGCACACACACCTCATGCGTAATGAAAAGCAGATCAGCACTGAAACAATCCCTGTTTTGTTACAGCCTGTCACTCACTCTCATCCAAGAGTCTCCACCTCTACACTTTATTCTTTCACCCCTGCTGTCTTACTTTCAGGTCATAAAATCTCCCCTGCTTTTTCAGTGGCGCTATGTGAATAAATGTTAGCTTTTGTGTCTGAACCCCTGTTTTGTTAAAGATAGAAAGAACATGATGTGTCTTCAGTGAATGTGTCTTCATGTACTCAATACTCCATGGAGTGAGCTAATGTTTGATCAGCTCACGAGCCTGAATTCACATCAGGCTGCTATCCAGATGTAATAATGTAAAGAGGGCTAATTAACTTCCTCCTTTACTTTTGTAATCTCCTACTCTATACCTCCTTTCCTTAACCATAGAAAAAGCGCAGAAAATGCAGGCAAGATGTGTGTGTTTCGGTGTGTAAGGGTCATTTAGAGACAAAAAAGAGGGAGAGAGGGAGAGAGTATAGACTGTGTTGGGGTAAGGGGATCTGTGAATGGTGTGAAAGTATTAAGTGCCAGTAATAATTGGAAGCGGGCCTGGAGAATCCAAATATAATCTTACAGTGGGAACACTTGTAATACATTGGTTCTGGAGATGGGCCCAGAAGAAACACACACACACACACATTCACACATACACATACAATTCGCACACACACATTCAGACCTACTGTGGTTTCCTCTGGATCCTAAAACAAGGGAAGATGTCATGCCAGACGCTGACAGTGCTTGCAGATGCACCCGCTGTTGCTCCCCCATTAAACCCCCAGATTCCTTCTGTGGCCTCCATTTGTCCAAAAGAAACAAGGATTATATTTAACCTGGCATGCTCTGCGAGTCTTCCCCTGACTTATTCTTTCTGTCTTTAACTAAATACACAGTCAGTTTCAGGAAGAAGAGTGACAGCTCTAAAACTAATCTCTATCAAATTTCCTGTGGATTAATGTAAAAAATGTTCCACCAAGGTGTAAATTCAAACGACAAATTGCGCCATTTGCACGATATCTACATAGAATATTGTCTGGGTTCCGAACTGCAATAAAGCGTTATTGAATCAGTACTCAACTAATCACTGAATCTTAAAAATGTCTGTTCTAGTTCTTCTTTTGAAAGACTCAAACAGCTGCTGAGTCACCAATCCCTTAGCAGCTGACTTTTAAAAAAATTACCCTTTTTTCAACCAAGATTCTTCAGAAATCTTAATGTGCAAAGGTAGGGTCTGCTGGACTTTTTTTTTACTGTTTGTAAACATAAAATCTAAACTGCAATCCTCAGTTGCTCAGTGGCAGCTGCAGCGCACACTCACTGCCTCTGACTGTATCTATGTGAAAACTTTCACCAGTCCAGTGAGCACCTGCAGCACCACATGACTATGTGAGAGAGACTCAAGAGCCTACTCTCCACCCAAGCGTCCTGAGACAACCAAAACATCAACACACAGGCAGAGGAGAGGGTTGAGGCAGATATTGACACACATGTATAGAGGGCCATAGACAACGAAAGTGCAGCGTTATGTACGTCAAAGTTGACATTTTATTTTTTAGGAAAATCCTGCAGACTCTACCTTTACATTAAGCAGAGCAAGATGTTTTTGTTGAGAAATGCTTCCTTCATACTGTATCTACGAGACAGAATAAGCAAAGAGATACAATAACTGCTTTGTCCATCAAGGGTGCTAAAATTAACAAAGTTCTTGTAGGAAGTTAAACTTAAAAAAAATTGTTTTGGGTTACTTTTGTGATCGACTGTACTTGTGTTCATTTATTTTTATGTGCAAGATGATTTTTAAATTCGAGTACCCTTTGTATTTCTACTGTGATATAAGTAGCAGAGAGGGTTCTTGCTGTCCCATGGGTGTCCCTAGCAGGTGCCAACAGTGACTTGTCAATAACTGTTAAGAGGAAGCCAGTGGTTGGCCCAGGCATTCCAGCGGCTAGCCTGCCCCGGGTCCTTTGGCTCATGCTTCATGGCCCGCCACAGAAATGCCACTCTCTCTATCCCTTCCCTCAATCTCGCTCCCGCTCTCTCTCTTTTTCTCTCACACACAAACACACACATGCACAGCTGCTGGACCTCACACTCTACCAATATTGTATTTTTAGCTGTAGCTGTTTTGAAAACCCCATTTAGTGCCCATTTTTGCCTGGTGGCAAGAGTTACAGGTTTATTTTAGGAGCGTCGTATTTCCAGTCCTGGGAAGCAGGTACTGCCGCCGTTTTGTGGCTTTTGCTGCCCCGGTGGCGAGGAAGAACCTCTTAAGCCTGGCAAGTTTTATTTTATGTCTCTCCATACGTTGGCCTGTTTCTCCCCCTCTGGGAGTTTCTGGGAATTTCTCCCCAACAAAGCAACTGTGTGGTTTGAGAAGTGTTCCTATTTTAATCATGGTTCCTGTTAGGATTGGACTACAAAGTTTTATTGGCTCATGGTGGAGCTGTGGAGTATGCAGTCATTGAATGACACACTTAAAATGAGATTTCTGCAAATTTTAGCTGTTGTGCGCATCTATTTTCATGCTGGAGTTTGTCTGTGTGTGTGTGTGTGTGTGTGTGTGTGTGTGTGTGCACATGTATGGCAGGATGCTGCTGTTCTTGCTTGGCCTGCTCTTTGTCACTATAATTCCCCTAAATGAGGAGGTGGAATGGGTTTCCCTCCTTTACTGCTCCCATTTACAGACCCCATATCAGATGGCTCACTCCTTACACACCAGCCACAAGCACTTCATTTTAATATCAGACCACAGAGCAAAACCCGGCCGGCCACAGTCCAGCTGCCATTTGGGTGCAGAATCCTTCCTGAAGTGCTCCGGCTACACAGGGAATGCGCTCCAGCCTTTTTCATGCGGTAAATGTTTATTGAATTATCTGGTGTTTTTTAGGCAAGGGGAAAGTAGCGTAATAACAGAGACAGGTTTGCGTTTAGTCTCCCCTATGCTTTGCTACTCTAAAGTACCCCGACACCAGTCTTTTCCAAAGTATATGTAATTCCTCCTCCTCCTCTGAGTGAACCCATTTTCAGTTTTTGCAAGTGCTACACTAAATCCTCTCAAACACCTGCCGTTTATTTTCTCCCCGTGTTGTTTTCTGTGCTCTTCTCTCCTTTGCACTTTTCTTCTCGCTACCTCTGAACTCCAACGATTATTTTCCCTGCATCTCCCATGACACCTTGTTCCTCTTTGGAGAATCTTGTTCATGCTTGTATGTTTATCTGTGAGACGGCAGCTTTCAATAAACCTGGTCCCTAGTTGTGCGCGCGCTCACACACATACATACACACACCTCATTCTACAGACACACAAGCCTAGGTAATTAATCTAATGCAAACACACGGCAGCACACATTCACATGTGTGAGGCAGAAGTACCCTGTAGGAAAATAATCACACCAGAGAATGTGAGTTTTAAGGAACGTAAGATCTTGCCGTCGTGTACTTTGGATGGGAACACGTCTTGAAGCGATCAGGAGGACAAACACCAGTGTCTGCTCTGTAGACAGACAAGGCTGTAAGCTGATAGCCGCCACCACATATCCTGTTACCTCCACCTCATGTTCTGCTTTTGCATGAGGTTGGTTCTGAGGCTGGAGGTAGACAGGTCAAAGGTTAGAGGACTAATTGAATGGGCGAAGACTAAATCAGATATTGAAATGGTCTCAAGGATAAAATGAGTCTTGTGTGAACCTAGATATGAAGTGATTGTAGGATGATGCTATCAGACAAGGCAACTGGAGGGATAAAAAAAATCATTTGAAAGGAGAAGATCAGACTTCATATGCACACTCACATACTCTACCTGAACAGAGAACAAGCCGCATCTGTGAACTGTGAACGCAGCATAGCAGGAGGGGAAGAGGGGCAGAGACAGACAGAGGGAGAGAAAGCTGAGCCGCTGGACCACACAGATAAAAGAGTGTGCTCTGTTCTTTTTCCTCCTCAAGCAACCTAAAGGAGGAAACTCCACCTCTGGGATTAAGGCTTGTGTTTCCTAGATCTGCTGCCGTGGCTGCCTTGGACAATGTATTTCTGTTCTGCCTCATCTTGTATCATTGCTTTCTATCTCTTCACTTTATAGGTGAAAACACAAAGAAATCCATAAAGCAGTCTGAAATTAATGTTTTTATTCTTCAGAATTTTCATTGATTCATTCACTCTCTTTTTGTTTGTACACGAATATTAAACTGCTGTAATACTGCAGTTCACTGCTCATTTGCAGGGTTTCAGTTAATGAAAAAAGTTTTTTTCCTATGCCGTTCTGATGATTTGTTTCATTTTTGATTTTTAACTTTATCTAACTTTAGTGTTGATATATAAAACCTTCTAAGATGCTGTTTGAACATTTTATTTTACAAGTGAAGTCCAGAGATGGGGTTCAGTCATGCTTTCTATGTGATTCAAAACAACAACTAATCTTTCTGTCTTACATATCATACAACCTAAAAGAAAAACAGCCAAGACTTTTTATGTTTGTAGATTATTTTACTTTACCTGTTACAGTCTTATTGTTGGTATTTTACTGTGGGTTCAATAGATAAACTGTAATGCTATGTGGGTGAGCTGTGATATGAGGGCATGCTCTGGCCCATTTGGTGGTGGAATTATCAAATTTGCTGTGCACTGCCCCTGAACCAGCCTCCCCAACCACAAGAAAGACCTAAAGGAGGAGACGAAAGGTCTACACAAACATGCACACACACACTGACTGAGCCTCCCCCAGCACAAGGGGATGCTCTGCACATTCCCCCTAATTGCTTGTTTCAAGCAGAGGCTGATTGTGGAAAATTATACCCTTTGCATTTTCCTCCTACCCCCCCCCCCCTCTCTCTCTTTTTTCTTTTTCTTTGTGTCTGCATATATGCATACATGTCAATGGAACAATGTGCCCTATCTTGCACTAACATGTATAACTGATTTTGTGCATGCAGATGCTTGCGCTTTGCAAAGACTACATCCCTGCTCTTCATGAGCTGCACATATCTTTGTGCAAGTGTATACAGCAATTCATAACTGTTCATGCAGCTGTCCATTGAACCCCAGTTATTAAGAGCTCAGTACCTTAATACCAATATCCTGCACAACAGTATGACCATAGATGTGCATGCCCGTGTCTGTGAACTGAGTCTTGTGAGATATGAATGATAAATTATGTGTGACTTTTATTTGACAACATAAGTGTGTGCAATCAAAATTTCAGCTAAAATAACTCTTAAGAAAATAAGTCAATATTTCAGTACACTTGTCAGCAAATGCAGAAACAAATGAATGCACAAGAGACAGTTCACAACAAACTCCACACGTTGAAAGAGACAACAATACAAAATCAGATAGGATAAGACAGTGACTCAGTCTTGTTTAAAAGGCTTTTAACCATAGAGATATAAGAGCAGTGCCTGGTCATTTTTTGCTTCTGTCACATTTGTACTCCCTGTGGTCTCCTTTTTTTCTACAAATTGAAGTACTACTCTCTGTGGGTCCAGGCAACATTCAAAGGATTTTGAAGTGCAAATACATGGTAAATGTGCATAATTCAGGGCTTCATTAATGCAAAAAACCACAGATTTTTTTTAACAGATTTTAGCTAGAGCAAACAATTGAGTTTCTGTAAATTTTCAAAAAGAGCATAAAAATCAACACAATGTTGATAAATTTCTCTCACCTGATGTTGTTGATGTCACTCATGACTCATTCAGGTACTGTGGGAAACCTGCGGATCTGACAATTACGGCAGCCTTTTAAGGTTTTGGATTTCACAAGTGGTTTGTAAATGCCAGCCATTTAAGAGTAAGTTTTTTCCTTTTTTTTTGTTTTTTGATTTTTTCTACCGCCACTGTTTTTTTGTTTGTTTTTTTACCAAGGGTTAAACATGTTCAGATATTTATGTATAAAAAAGTGCCTTCAGATAAGCATCATGTGGCCTTCATATTCACTGGAGAAAGGCTGCTAATGTTTTTGAGATTTAGGAATGATCCCTCAGTTGGAAAAGATTGGGAGCCACTCAAACACTGTGACAAAGAAAGTAAACAGTTAACTGTGACAATTAATTGATTGAGGTCCCTTCCACATGAATGAGGATGTTCTGTAAAACATTGTTTTTCCACATTTCCGCATGTGGACAAGGCATTCTGGGAACGTAGAGAGTCAGAGTCAGACTGCTTCTCTATCTCAGTACAGTACAAATTGTGGTGTTAGGTGCAGTACCTAACAGGTGCTATTAGGTGAACAATCTTGTAGAGCAGGGGACTTCAACAGGGGAGGTACTGCAGGGGCCTGTGACATTTTTGGTTGATTAGACAGTATTTTATTTTTTCAAATGTTTTTTTCCCCCAAATATTTCTATTTTTACTTATGTTGTTGTCTTTAAACACAAATCAATGGATAAAATGAGATCAAAGATGATATTTTTCAATCAGAAATGAACACACTCAGCAGCTCACCCTCTGCCAATCATACAGCCACATGTTTCATACTGGCCCTGTCAGGTTACCCAGAATAGCTTAATACTGAATGAACAATGACCATGTAAGTTCATACAAACATGTGAGGGTGTGAGAAAGGGAGAAAGTAGAGTGTTCGTTTGATTGAAAAGACTCCTTGGTTCAAAACGACAAGTGACTGGCAGAGGGGGATGACAGGAGTTTTGGCAAGTTGGTTGTAGGCACTGGCTCTGTTCTTCCTCACAGCTATCAATGCTACCTTAGCTGTGCTCAAGTATAAGGGTATTTGACATGGTGACGATAACAGATGGTACCAGAAAAAGCTGGGGGAAAAATGTGAAACACAGACTGTGTCTTACATACCAGTGTGACTTATTTGCCAGACTTTAACTTTTTTTCACCTCCCTTTCCAAACTTCCTCGCAGAGATCTGTGCCAGCCTTGCTCATACTGTATACATTTTACCAAGCATTGGCCAAGAGCAACGTATAGGTCTGGGCACCTCACTTAGTGTGTGTGTGTTTATGTGTTTGTGCAAGACTGTGAACTAGGTGCCTCTCGCCACAAGGTGGGCTTAGCAGAAGAGGCTGTGGCAGTCCCTCTACCGTAACTACATAAGTGAGGAAATGAATTAAGTGGACTTGAGAGAAAAGGTGTAAGCAGTGTGTGAATGTGTGTGTGTTTTTGTATGTGAGTCCATGTTGGCTGCTTATATTAAAAGGAAGCACACACCCACAGACAAACAAGATTTAAGGACATAAAACATTATGATGCTCTATGATTCCCCGACAAAACAGCTCAAAGGTGATGATAAAAGAGGTAATACCTATGTTGAAATACATGCACAGATTCACACACATGCACACACCGTCTGGTCTGAGGGGCCTTGTCTTCTTCTAACAAGGCCTCTCTTACAGTATATGCAGCCGGGCCTGTCTGGTGTGTTTAAGGGGCCAAGTAAATCTGTCATTTCAGCCAGTGAACATTCAGTCACTCACACACTCACAGACTCTCACACACAAACTTAGAGCTGTGCAGCTGGAAAGAATTAGACTGTCTCTCTCTCTCTCTCTCTCTCTCTTTTTCTCTCCCTCGCTCGACTACTCAAGGAATGATAACCTCCTCCGCCCGCCGCCCTGATCGGAGTAGCATTTATTTAGGCCATTAACGACATATCTTTTGGGCCCTGGGCTAATAGTTGAGAAGACAGAGAGCCTTTGGTGCTTAGGTGAAAGGCAAGACTTGTATTCTGTGAGTTTTGCTACTGTATCCATCAAATGGATAACCAGTGAGTGTTTCGAAACAGATTTATCCATCAGGTTTATCAATAATTTCCCCTTGTTTCGGATGCAGCTCCTGTGTCTTGACCTTTGTTTTGACATCAATCAATATCTGGATTGTCTGGATTATGATGTCACTGGTGTGTGTGTGTGTTGGGGGCTCTTGCTGCCCCTCTACAAACTTGTCAGCATACTCAGTGCTGGCGTCCCCAATATTTTCACAGAACCCAGATCTGCATACTAAAGTGCCCATTTATATGACTGGTTATCATGCACTAAGCCTCTCATATTAGTCTTTGTTACAGAGTGCATTAACTTTAACAGTGCATACAAAGTTTAAATTGACAGGAGAATAGAAATAATGATGTGCAGTGTGAGAGATGTTATCTGTACTATGAGATAAGCACAGCAACTGGATTAGTTTTGAGTTCAAATCAAAACAAAACATGACAGCAGAAACATTAAAAACCACCATGAAAAGTTTATTGATAAAAGCTTTGAATATGAAAATGAACACAAGGACAGCAACCCGTCTGTCCTCACTAGGTTAGAAATGGAAGATTAGTGTCAAGGGACTGATATAGAAGGAAGATGGTACCAAAAAAGAGCATTATAAGGAAGCTGAGATGTGCCAGGTTGAGTGCTGTTAAGGTTTAAGTGAGTACTGTAGCTGTGCAAAACAAAGACAAATGTGCAGCTGGTCTCACAGACATCAACAAGAATGGCAGCAAACATTGATGAAAACTCTCTTCTTCTCTGAAATCTGTCAACCTATCCATCTTTGACTTTTCATTCATCTTGTTATTCCTTTTCCTCCTCTACACAATCTTATTTTTTTCTCTTATTCTCACATGAAGGCCAATTCTATAGCCCCAAACCTGGACTGTACTCATTTGTAACTTTTTACACTAAATTACATAACATGTCTCAAAAAAATCTATCAAGTCATTGTTTGTGTTACTGGAAAAAAACTCAAAATAAAATCTTTTTGCCAGTACGCTATGATGCTTTGCTCATCAACAGATGAATTTTTGTTAATCAGAGGGTTCAGTTGGTAGAATAGACAGAAATGGGCCTCAAAATTTCTCTGAGTGAAAATAAAAAAAATTCTCATCCTTACATCTTCTCTTTCATCCCAAAGCCTTTTTTCGTCAACAATATAACGGGTGTTTGTCATATGGTTTTGTCAGGTATTGTCATTTACCTCTAATAAACTGCCTGTCCACCTCACCCACATGAGCAGGTAACAAAGAGGAGTGATTGTGGTTGTGTTGGTGTTTTTGTTGTTGTTGTTAATGTTGTTGTTGTTGGTGTTATTGGTGTTAATGGTGTTGTTGTTGGTGGTGTTGGTGTTGTTGATGTGATGTGCCCGGTGGAGTCAGGAAATAGGGCTCATTTTTAAAACAGGTTATAGTCATGTTGTGTTGGATTCATTTCTGACATTATAGAATGAGAGCACAAAAGTTACTTAAAAAGGTTAATAATAGGTCATTAAACACATTTGTTCTTCTTTTTTTTTTATCATTCACTTATTCATTTATCATCTGCTGCGCCTTTTTAAAGATTTCAAGAGATGTGTGTCTCATAATCCCTTGCCCAAGACTGTTGATATCGGAGAATGTCTTGTTGTCAAATCACCACCCTCTCAAGTTGCAGTGCCAGAATATGGGAACCATAGCATGTTTCAATACTCTATCTCAAATCCTGAATAAAATTTTTAGAGAAATCGTATCTCACTGAATTTGCGGCCAGAAAACGGTCTTGGTGATGACAGGCATTTTTGCGTACATAAAAAGCTGCTTATTAGACCATATAGATTTGAAGCAGTATTTGACAGTGTACGAGTATGAGCCTGAAAGAGCGACAATCAGGTGTGGGGTGGGGCAGGGGGGCTTTATTTCATGCTTACTTTTTCAGAATGTATTTTTCTGTTTTTTTGTTGATGCATTCATTTATTCTTTACATTGCATTGAAGTCAAAAGTGTTACTGACACTGATTTGTTGTCTAGTCTGTTAACTTTCTCTAAATAAACTTGTCCGTAAACGCTGACAATAATGAAACAGTGCCAGTGAAAGCTGAAGATAAAGAGAAAGAGGAATAAGGTAAGCTGATAAGCGGATTTTTTTTTTTGGTGAAAGACGTCATTCCTGCTTATTCAGGGGTGCAAGCAGAGACAACAGAAATCCTTCTTGCATCCTTTTTCAGTGTTTCCTTGGCTCTGAATGGATGAAAACAACACAAACTCTCATCAGAAAAGTGAACCCAGGATAGGAAGCTAAAGAGAAACTGGCTTTGTGGATCTCTATTAGTAATCTCATAAATGTTTCTAAAATCCACTTTCCCTTAAAGATGACATCAGAGCTGAAGTAAGAAGTCTCACTCCAAAAAGGGGCAACTGGGGAGACATTTTTTGGAGCATTGGTAATGCCTTGATCATGTGTCCATCTTGTTCTGATGTGATGTCATTCTGGTTGTAACCAAATAGTGTGCCTTCAGTGATGATTGCCAGCATTACAGAGTAGATGATAATACCTATAAATACACTAAGCAGCAGCAGCGGCAGCCAGGCCCTGTCTGTGTATCTCTGCCCATCTCAGCATTTTGGAATGTATGACCTTAAATAGTCATATATGAAGATATTTCAGCAAAACACTTTTTGGTACTTCATAGAAATATTAAAAAATATTACAATAACATAAAAATTTAGAGACTAAAATGAGGTTATGTACTCGTAACATCCCATTCAATGTGTTGTGATCTCAAATCCCATATTTTGTCTTAAAATAATTTCTTTTCAGCATTATTTGGCGACTTTTCCCCTTTTCTTCTCCTGCACAAGGCTCATTGTATTTTCAGTAACCATACATGTCTTTCTAGTTCCTATTTATTCCCCCTGGTGTTGCTTTCTTTCCTGCTCCTCCATGTATTTACTACATTGTTCTTTCCATTAATCAAGTTGTGTGTGTGTGTGTGCGTGTGTGTTAGTGTGTGTGTGTGTGTGTGTGTGTGTGTGCGTGTGTTAGTGTGTGTGTGTGTGTGTGTGTGTGTGTGTGTGTGTGTGTGTGGCAGGTGCTCTCCTTGGGGAGTTGTATAGGCCAGAATAGAAAAAGGATATGAATATAGGATGTGTGCATGTCTGCACCTGCAACTGAGACCAAAACCACAGAAATAAACACGTACTAAACACACACACATATGCATACACACACACACACAAACAAACAAAAGACACAGAGAGGAAATATGAGATCTTTTTTGCACATTCTCCAAGCATTCCTGAGAGTGTAGATGTGAGTTCTCTTAAAACTTTGTCACCCCCTTCCTCCTTCACATATTCTGTTTTAACTGTTTGTAATAAAAAGTCAGTTGAATGTGACCAGTTGCAATAGACACAGGAGTCCATGTTTATGAACTCTGTTGGTTGCAGTATTTCAGATTGTTTTTATGTATAAAGTGATGTTGGAATTTGGAAAAAAGATTGTATATGCTTTGTAACGTTTTCAAAGGGTTTCAGACTGTTGTTGATCACTTGTTTGGGAATGTTAGATCAGAGGCTATGAAAATGTTTTGTAAACAAAAATATATTTGTATTAAAAAAAAAGCGTGTACACCTGCAGCCCCATAGTTTTAAGGTTTATGTATCATTGCACTGTTGTCTCTTTCCCTGGAGTACAGTAGTGTACTTCTGCACAAGTGTATGTTATCACAAGTGTTTGGACAGTTGGGCAGTAAATAGACTGCTTTAACGCCACACACACACACACACACACACACACACACACACACACACCTTGGTCCTGTTGTCCTCCTCCCCAGGGAGCTATGGTCTCTATTCTCTCCCACTGGCTGCTGCAATGACTGCAGGGTCGCGGGGTCTCCCTGATAAGACCGCAGGGGTTTTGTAAAGGAAAGCTTGACTTTCAGAGTGTAGGTAGGAGGGATGAATAACCTAAAGGAGAGAAGGAGAGAAGGAGAGTAGGGAGTGAGGTCGAGTGAAACTCCAAACCTCCTGCGCATCTGATAAGGCAGCACACATTAAGGTGAGCGTAAAAGAGAAGGTTAGCAGGAAAATGTCAATAAGCGCCCAGAGAGAAGAGAGTAAGAAGCTGGAAGGAGAGAGAGAGTGAGGGAGAATATATAGACAGGAAAAAGAGGAAAAATGAATCTATCACTGAAAGATCATGAACACAAAATATGTGAGGCTTAGGGGAACAAAGGGAATGAATTATCAATGAAAGAGAGACTACAGCGGCAGACTTGAATAGATGAACTTTGACACAACACAATGCCCCTTTGAAATGGAGAAGTTCACAATCATCGGAAAACACCAAAAAAGATTTATACCCACCTCGCTTGCCAATAGCCTCCTAACTGAAATGTGTTGTACTTTCTCCTCATTGACATATTGAGCGGTTATGACAAAGGAAGTGTGGGGGACCTCAGGTAGCTCTGTGTGGAACCATTGATTTCCACTGTCCACACAGGGCTGTTGATGGATAGAGCAGAGCTGGAGTTATTAGATACATTTTCAACCTGCATCTGAATAAACACACACACACACACAGAGAAGAGTGTGGCTTGTTTGTAGACAGATAGCTCTTGTATGCCAAGTTAAAATACAGTATCTATAATCTTGTTCCATAAAAGTCTTTTTTTTTTTTTTTTTTTTTTTAGAATAATTGTACAAGTCCTCCAACCCTCCATGTATAAGTTTAATCCGGCTCCATACTTATCTGTTAAAAGGAGATGTAACGTGGTTTGAAGATGTCCACTCACTATTACAACCTTCTTCTCTGACCCTGTGCTCGAATGTTATCATCTCGCTATTTATGGGCTGTGTGAACCCAGGGTCATGGAAGAGAGCTCATTTTACAGATTTTACCATAAAACAGTCAACTGGAAAATATGAGATAGAAGAAAACGGTAGCTTTGCCACTTGTGAGATACTATTGCAAATTGAGGTTTATTAAAACCCAAGTAAAGATAACACACTCACACACACACACACACACACAAATTCAAATTTTTTAATATACACACACTGTACAGGTAAATAAGAATGTTAAGTGTAAAACTTAGATACAACAGTAAGAAATCAATGATGATATTGATGTTTAAAATTTCATTTATATTTCTGATTCACATTTTGATTTACTTTTTGTTATTTTTGGTCTATTTTTTAACTGCAGGATTTGGACTTTAGGTGAGCTCTTTTTTTCAATAATAAATGTCTTCACTGAATCAGCAGCTAGGTTAACTGGCTTGATAGCTTTAAATTGAATTTTCAACTTGCTATTGAACACAGACATCAGCCTACACCAGTATGCCAGGTCGTCTGCCAGTGTGCCACAATCTGTCAAGAGGTCTGATATAGGCAAATATTGTTGTGCAATCATACATGTCTGCGTCTCTGCTCAAGGCCAAACCAATAATACCCCCTGTTTAATCTCACAGGTGTCTAATTTCATCCGTCGTCATGTACACATCTCTTAGTCGAGAGGAAGACATTGCTGTGCCATTGATTCTGATATTTGACATTTAAATAAAGTTTGAGTTAGGTGAAAAATGTTACCTCATAAAAGGGGTGAGTGAAGATTTGAGATTTTCCTGCAAGAGATGGAGTGCACTGGAAGTGAGTAAAATTAGTGGAAAGTGTTGAAAGGAGTTGCAAACTTGGAATGTTTGTTTTGTGAATGAGATGAGATCTCTGACTCCATCATGAAGCCCAAACCTCTCTGGAGCCATAGGGCTTCTGAATGTGTCTTTGTAAGTAGGGACACACACAAATACACATTCACAGACACATGGGCCAGATTTCAATGTAAACTTGCAGGGTTATCTTTGATTTCATACATATTCTTAACATTAGCTGTAACTTTGGCTACACACCACGGGACTTTTCTTTAAACTCTTTCTTTAACACGCATAGAGATTTACAGACCCACAAATATGCTTTCATTTACCTGTTCACAAAGGTAAACATCTCATTTTGTTTAATGTTAGGCTCTTATTTTTTATGCTTTTATACTAAATGTAAATACGTTGGGGGTAAGGCAACAAGCGGAAAAAAACGAACAAACTCTGATTTGAAAAAAGGTCTGAAAGTAAATTTTTCCTGAATCCTCAACATAAATGTCTGTAACCTTTATCAGGGAATCTTACCTTGGAAGAAAATGTAAATAATTTAATGACAGATCACCAGTCTTTTGGGCCCCCTCACAGACACTTAATATCCAAATCTGCAAATACCCATGTTCCAACCTCCGGGAGAACACTTTTAAAATCACCTGTGTATGGCACACCCATGATATCATTTAGTTCAAGCATTATTTAGTTTAGCTTCAACCCACAGTAGAAATAAAGTATGCATGATTTTGGACCTTGGAGAACTTTTTTTTCTTGTTCATCTTTCTAAAATGTCTGACTGGAGTGCAAAAAAATCTTTTACTGCAGGCAGACATCATAAAATATTAAATCTGACAGACTGACTCTGACACCTTGTTCTTGGATTATGACATGCAGGCCCTGTGCGTGTGCATGCGTGTGTATGTGTGTGTGTGTGTGTGTGTGTGTGTGTGCGTGTGTGTGCGTGTGTGTGTGTCTGTAGAACTCAAGTTTAAAAGTCAACAATTACGTTTTGAGGCTAAGCGGCCTCTTTCTCTTTCAGTATCACACACAAACACATTTAAACACACCCGAGGTCACAATCCAAATTCTGTGACTTGTTGGCCTTTCTCCCAAACGAAGCATTCCACGGATCAGTGAGCCCATCAGCCTTTCCTCTCCTCCTCTTTGCTCAAATCTCAGCAATTATATTTGACATGTTACATCAATAATCTCATTTATTTTTTTCAGCCCTTTCTTTTTACACACTCCACAACACACACACACACATACACACAGAGGGGTCTGCACACTCTCATTCTCTTATCTGTGTCTGCAGGAAATGCGAGCCACGCAGCATTCAATAAAACCAATTTTTTGCGCCATTGATCCCAGCATTTGTTTCTTCTCTTTCCTCTTTCTACTTTTTTGTTCTCCTCGTCCTCCTCCTGGTCTTCTTTTGTGAAAATGGCTTTTCTTAGGTTTGTTGTTCAGAAATTGAGGAGAACATGTCTTAGTTTTCTGAAAGGCAGCAGGAAATATGCTGTGACAATTCATCCTGAAATTTAATAAATCCCATCAGGATTTTGATACTAGAATAGCAAGATCACTCAAATAAATTATTTTTTCACACTTATAGTTTGCATGTGTTAGTTTTTGCATGTTTGAGAGTATAAGACATCTGTCAATGACTGGGTTCTCATGTGAACACTGCTGACATTGTCTCCAGTGAGTACAGGAACCATGCAAGACTCAGTGGGTGCCACTTCAGCTCCCTACACCACCATGCCGTGGATCAATATAGCTAAAGTCACCCACCTCCAAACACTTGGCCTCTGTAATCATTGCCTGCACTGTGTTCTGCTTCACTCCCTCCATCAGCCAGGTTGTTGTTTATCCTATTATAGCCCTAATTGCCATGCTTATGGTAACCTTTCTTCAGCCTGCTACCCCCTGCACTAAACTAATGGGTAATGGCACAGAAGGGCTAATGTAACCAAGCTAATTTGGCTGAGCTTATATGCCCATGTGGACACCTTAGTTGAACACAATGCACACGTCCATCATTCTTCATTTTTTCTCCATGTGGCTCTACTTTCTTTCACAGCTAGCTATTGTAGCATTAGCACACGGTGCAGTGTGTGGCTCCGAAGCAGGCTGCACCTAATGAGTTACTTCAGTGCTCTCAGAGCTATGGCCTTTTAATTAGTGTCGCAGTGCTAAGTGTCCCACACGGACCCTTTCTGAGCCCCCTTTTCTTGTCATCTATCACCAATTCCTTTTGTTTGCTTTTCATTTACATATATGCAACGACCTCAAATTAGCTAGTGCCTCGTTAATTGGACGTGTGGGGTGGTAAATGGATGGTGGTATAGTGGGGCAGAGGTACAGTCAACATGTTTACCTCCTAAATACCCCCCTGGACTACTGAGCCCCTGCACACGGGGAGGTCAGAGTGGATACGCCCTTCAGGCGAAAATGATCCATTGTGCTGTTTGGAGTAATTAGTAACTAACAAGCTCAAGCCCACATTAAGAGAGATACTCTACATAAACACAAACACATTCAGAAGTTGTTTACATGAATAGATTACACTGTGTTCATTTTATTGTGGTTGTAAATGCATTCAAATGTATATTCATGGTTCTTTCAAGTACTGAAATACTGCTGAAGCAAATGCAAAGAAGTAGAAATAAATAGTAAATTTAGTTTCCTGGGTGATGGCATGATTTGTTCCTTTTTAGAAGACATGTATCCCATACATTCATTTTATAAACATACCTCTTGACTTTATGTACTCTATCAAATTAAGGCTTTTTTGCATTCATTGACTTCTTTCAGCTAACCTGATCAATAGTCAATAATAGATAATGTCACCTAAGTGCTGAGCTATGATACACTACACCTTAAGTGTCTTCAGTGTTATTGATCATATCCAAACAGCCCCATAGATCAGCTTCATTTGACTGCCGTCAAATTTATTCATTTTACTATTCTTTTCAGGTCTTTGGCGTTGTTTATAAAATTCATATCTCCTGAAATTTGTATTAATTATTAAACTTTTGAATATAGTGTTTTCTCTAACCTTTTATTTAAAAAAAAAAAAAGAGAGAGAAACTACAAAGATAAGACATTGCAGAATTTTTTGGCCGATACTAATAACTGATTATGAATATAACTCCCGGATAAATGTTGCATTTTTTATCTTAAATTGTTTCATTTCTGCTCATCTGACAGTGAGAAAAACATCGATTTAGCCTCTGGGTTGTCAATCTCACAGTACTCACTTCAGAAGTCCATACATTTAAAGTAAAAAACTGTCACTAATGTTGTTCATTGGGTTGTGAATGTGAATGTGAGCAGTAATCATTTCACAGGGCAGGATGGGATAGGCCAAGTAACAGTGGTTGAGGATAATGTTTGAAATACACAATACAAAATACTTTGGCTGGTGAAATCTTTGCTCTGCCTTTGGGGCAGCAGTGTCTTAGTGGTAGAGTCAGTTGCCTCACCATCACAATGCTGAAGTGTCCTTGGGCAAAAGATTGAACGAGTATGAATTAGATTAGCCAACACTGATGATCTCCCACTATGGTCGCCCCTGCCATGAGGGTTTGAATGAGACTAACATTTAAAACAAGCTATTTATTCCATTAACTTTGACAAAAAAGGGTTGTCAACTGCTAATTTTCTGGGGACTTTGTCCTTGATAGTTTTAGACTTACATCCCTGGTGAAATTCCAGCTTAACTGTCAATGCCAGTTACAAAGAAGCATCTGCTTCTCAATACACTGGATCTGCAGAAAATAAATAATTCACTTTGTCAGTCTGATCTGCATTACACATCCATACAAAGATTGTCACGTTTGGTTAAATAATGTGTTTTTACAAAAAAGACAGAATTTCTTTCCCCTGCTCTGTACCTCTGACATTTGAAGTTGATTAAGGAGTACATGAAAACAATCACGAGATAATTCTCCTATGATCCCTATACTGTGCTCAATACATACCTTTTTCACATGTTGAAAAACACAAGTTTTTTGTTTTGTTTTTTGTTTTTTGTTTTTTTGAGGGGGGTGGGGGGTGTAATTTTTTCCAAAGACTGGTTTTTGTAACTGAATTTTTTTATTTTTGTGATTGAGGTCTTGTCCACATGATCATATTCAACAAGCTCACTGTGTGAGGTATATCGTCGTGTTTGTTCCCAATGTTGATTGGCCAATTATGCCTGATTGTGTTCCTTGAGGGGAGCATTCTCCAAGAGTTGTTAGTGAATGGCCAAATTATGCCTTAGCTTTTAATGGGAGCATGGGGAGCACAGGGCCACTACAAAAAGTTTTTTTTCTCTTCTTTGCGAAGCCACAAGTAACTTGTGGTGACAGCATTATTAGTCAAAGGATAGTTTGAAAGTCATTGTTATTTCCTAGTGTGACTTTAATGGTGGCTTTGATGCCAAGGGCCGTTCAAGCTTTAATGAGAAGTTTCCAGGTGGGAGTAAATGTTGGATATGGGCCTTTTCTCTGTCTTTTTCTTACCCCAATGTACCCTGTACAGGTTTGTGTAACCTGCACTGAAAGCAATAATAATAATGTATAACACAAAGAATCTTTTTGATATATATACATATTTGACACCAAGCCACAGCCCCTTTAACACACTGATGTTTAAAAAGTGATTTTTATCAGCAATTAAAACAGGTCACATGCCAGTGGATAGCCAATGCAGCATCAGCACGAGGAATATTCTGGAGTTATTAATTTCCGACCGATCAAAACAGTAATTTAATTTCTGACTGACATCTCTGGAAGCAAGTGTACAACCTAGAAATCTGTCAAAACTGGGCAAAACTTCGTAGAGTGGCTAAACACCAGGTCACAGTCTCTTGGTAAGCAGTGCCAGGTCAATTTTTGTTCTCACCTTCACTGAATTTCTATAAAGACTGCAGTTTTTTCAAGTTTCAATCAATAAATTAAAAGCAAATCAATAACAGGTCTAGAGCTGTTCACGTTAATAACTGGCAGAAACCTCCAGCAGAACCAAGCTCATGTTAGACAGGCATCTGCCTCAACTGGGTGGGGGGTGGGGGTCAAAAAGAGAGGGGAGTTTAGCCAAAGAGGGAGAAAGAGAGCAAGAGAGACACACAGACACAGAGAGACACAGATACAGTTTGTAGTTCAGCATTGTTTTGTGACTATGGGGAAACTGTGAAAAGCCATAGCAGCTGTAGTCTGGCAGGTTCACAGTGGCAGCAGTTCACAGCAACTATCTGAAGGAACCTGCGAGACAAGCTCAGAGACACCCACAGAGATCCATGGATTATGAATTAAATGGTTTAGAAGTTGGACTGACAGGTAGAGGAGAGAGGGAAACAGTGTCCAATGGTTATTGGCTTAACTAAATTAAATGCAGCTACAAGTTAAGTCTTTATTGTGTGAGATGAGCTGTGAAAAAAGGATGTGCCGAGCCATGGCCAAAGCTGTAAAAGAGCAATATGTTGTCTCACCACTCAGTAATCGCCCCTCATCCCACTGTGTGTGTGTGTGTGTGTGTGTGTGTGTGTGTGTGTGTGTGTGTGTGTGTGTGTGTGTGTGGCTACATGTGTGTGATTGATGACACCAGTAATTGTGCGTCTAAACACTGGCAGCCCTGTTATCTCTTATCTGACAGAGAGGAGAAGGCTTGTGTCAACAGCTGCTCCTCCTCCTCATTTGTCTCTGTTTCCTGGGCTCCACATTTCCTACCAGCTTTATTATCTATCCTACAAATGGAGGGTGCACCAAGGCTTTGAATTTTGCCATTTGGGATGGCAAATTCTTTTTTTACTTGCCCTTTGAGCAGTGAGAAAATTATATTTGTTGATTTTTTTATCATGGTGTTGTCCATAAAAATACTGAAAAGTTACTTTGAAAAGTAGCACTTAAAACGAAGTCTGGAATCAGTTCAAAAGAGGGCCCTAAACAAATACAGCAGCAGACGTTTCACATCTTATTTTTCTTTCTGGACTTCACTTCAATTTTCATTGTCAGACTGAAACTTTTTTTCACTACTCTTTTCTCCCTCTTTCCACTCATCTTTTCCCATAAACAAATGTCATGTACTTTCTCCTCTCTAGGCCACAGGACATAAAAAGGTCCTCTGGCCTCCTTGTGCAGCTCCACAATGGGCCCCATCTTCTCTATGGGTTTCAATCACCTTAATGCGGCTGTTTAGCCATTAGCTTCTCTGAGGGGGGCCTATATCCATCCATCCCTCCATATATCCTGTCATACATTAAAGGGCAGATTGATAGCCATCAGCCAGACCTTGGCCACTGACACTCTCTTAATATTGTGTCTAACACAAACCAGATGGTTGTGGGGCTCTTCTGAAACATATACATTCAAGGGAGGGCACACACACACACACACACGCACACAAAGACCTAGCAGTTGCTTCTCTCAGGAGGAAGATGAGCATCCTTAATTAAAAGTATGATATTAGGGCCTCTGGGTGGAGTTGGTCAACCAGGACTACCAGCACCCTGGAGTCCATCAGTGCCAGAGTTCAGAAAGAACTTTCAATGACGGGATGGAGGGCTGTGACAGTAGTGTGATTACTTTGTCTGTGATGCCTCTCAAGACAAAACAAAAACCATGAGGGTCAGAATGGAGAAGAAGAAGGAGCTACAGCGGTTAAAGTACAAGGTGGAAGCTGAGACAGCTAAAGCTCAGCTCAGCTCAGACCAGGAGGTACAAGCCATGAGCTCAATAGCTGTATTGTATTCACATTTGAACGGGGGCCAAAAACCCTGTGAAATATCACAGCAGAGAGAGGGAGAGAGAAGTGTGGAAATGAAACAATGGTTTACACAACAATGAAATCGGTCTTTTCCTCTGCTTCTCGCCAGCAGGCCCAACACTCAAAGAGTCAGCTTTATTGGCCCTCGTGGCCTGGCTAGTCTCAGCCCCTGTTGTACCCCGTGTGTGCGTAGTGGAGACTGTCTCTAAGGTTAGTGTTGGACTGTGACACACTGCTAAAGGCAGAGCAATGTGAAGCAGCCACACACAGAGCACTGGTGAGAACACACACGTGAAATGATCCTTTGGTTTGGATGAGAATAGCCAGATAGTCTACTAATCCTCCTCGAGGAGAGCAACACGTCTCATAGCATCACGTATGCCTCTGTGGCAGCAGATAATCCTGGTGGGCAGATCCTTTTACAGCATACAAGCAGTACAAAGAGTAGGGTTGTAGTTGAATCGTTGAATTCTGGTGCACCTTTGTCATTTTCTTTTTGTGATTTTCATTTTTTCCAAGTCTATTCAAGTGTATTTCAGGCCCCTAAACCAAGAAGTAACATTTGGGCCTCTCGCTTCAGTTGAGATGCAGGAGAGTGGAGGTGATATATAAGAAAACCAATATATCTTCTCAAATGGTACCAACATGTCCACAACCTGCAGCTACAGAAGTTCTTCCCCATGAAGTCCTGGACAGCTGCTGATGAAAAAAGGACCTGGACAACAATTTCAAAAGCAAACAAAAAAAAAATTCTATGATTTGAACTGCTAAATCTTAACCTGCTGCAGGTGGAATAATGTGATGTTAACTTTAGAAAACAGTATACAAGAGGGAAAGGAAGAGAAAGGTGTGAGTTTTTGTCATTTTCAAAGGATATAATCTGTTGTAGGTCTCACATTCCACGTATCATATTGTTTAAGCTCTCTGCTGTCCTGCCAAATCATTGATCTTGGAGAGAGCCACGACTTTCTACAAAGCAGACACCAAATGACTTTTTACCAAAAACGTACCTGTAGGCTGGATTGATTGTGGAGAGTTCTGTTCAGCATCAGCTTCTTTTCATCAGATTAAAAGAATGAGGTAGTAGATGAGTTAAGTGTTTGGACTAACTTTGATTTGATGTTGAGCAGAAGCTGACATGCAGAAGGAAAAAATTCTCTTTCAGTTCTCATTTGGAAACTCCTGCTGTCTGGTTTGGATCATTTAAAATGGTACAATAAATGAATACTTTTTGTCACACGTCTTCTTTCTTCTCCTTCACTCTCCCTCCATCACTCATTGTTGTATCAAAAAGAAAATGTTGTCAGGGGGAAGTATTCCTTTATTCGGATGTTAATAAATAATTAATGGCGTTACATGTTCTACAAATTTGGACTGAGCACCACTTCCTTGTTTGTGTTTGCACAGTTCCAGCAATTGTTTCATTCTGTGTTTCACTTCCGATGTCAGTCGATAGAGTGGAGGTCAAGTTGTGTTGGTGTTGAATACACACTTCCTCGTCTTATTATTTACCATTTTTCCTGGCATGGATGCATCAGGCTTGATTGATTTAGTTGCTTTGCTTGAGCTCAGGATATTTAACTACGTGCTCCAGATATCAGAGCTTACAAAAGAGGACCTATTACTGCTGGAATGCAGATTCATAGATCCATAATTTACCTCTTTTTCATCATGTTTCTTTTTTCATTTTACAACCAGAGCTCTAATTTTAATGCTTCCTTGTGAGTTTAGGAAGCAGAGATCACAGACTGTCAACTGAAAGACAGTCTCATTCATGTTTTAGCACACATACATGTAATCTCTCTCAGAGTACTCACGGTGTAAGGTTTTTTATCATAATGTTTTGCATTAACACATTATGAAATCAAATATTTGATTATAAATTGCATTAGTTTGTGGAGCCTTTTCAATACAAGCCATACAGAGGTTTTTGTAGCCAATAAACTACCACTTTACTCACCGAGCATTCCTTCCAGCCTGTAAACACATTCCCTACAAATTCTCCCTTTTTCTCAGTCAATATTGAACCACCAAGCTATCTTTTTTCTCTTCTGGACCTTAAATTTAATTCTTTCAGCTTGTTTTAAGCAAAGGAAGTGCTCTTTATTGATCTTTTGATTTCTATGGGAAAGGCCAAAACATGAAATGTTCCATCAGTCTGGCTCTGAGTTCAGTATGTGTGACTCCTGTTTGTCACACAATCACTCTTGTTATTGACTTTCAAACACACCAGACAGAGTGTGTGATCCTGATCCTCTGTTCATATATTTCCCCATTTACACACGACACCTGCTTTGGTATAATGAGCCAATATATCTGCTCACTAATTGCCCTAAATACATATCATAAAGGCTAGCCTATAAAAAGGTTGTTTAAAAGTAAAACAGACATGGCATGGTGGTAGCCTCAGTGCGCACACATGCACTTGAACACATCACTAAATAAAAACACACATGTACAGGGGTAAAAAAGAGTAGTGCATGTGAGCACAATCACCTGTGCAGCACAGCACATTTAAGATGACAGAAACACTGAGAGCACACACACACATGCACACACTAACCCTGGCCCTTTAAAAAGTGGCTGTAAATAACCCAGCACCATTTCATTAATGGGGTCCAGTCTGAAAACTCACTGCTTCTTTCCTTTCTACTTCCTGTTCTATGTGACCCTTAGCTGGCAACGTGCTCTGTGTGATGAGCTGCAGCACCGCAAAGATGGACCTGGTGGTGTGAGGCTAGAAATAAAATAATATGGCTGTGCATATGTGGTTGTCTGACTTACAAATGTGACGCTCCTGTCCTGTTTCAATTAGATGTAAATGCTACCCAGATCTGTTTGTGGTTGTTGTTAGATTAAGATAATAAACTTGATGTGGAGAAAACTGCCCAAAAAGCTCTGCAGCTTCTGATAATCTGACTTGGCAAAAACTGAAGTAAAACAATTAACTAGGACCTTTAGGTCTAATTATCCATGTGGACTAAATTATTAAACTCATCTGTGGTGCACATTATGAAGTACTATTTGCCTCTCTTTGTTGTGCAATTACAATACAACGGAGTTCATCCAAACTATTATATCCTCTGGGACATATTTTACATTTATGTAAAGCAGAACTATAATCAAACATCCATTTTTTTATGTATCTGGCCATTCTGCTTCATTGTGTTGTAATCTTCAATATTTATCAGTCCCTAACCTAAATCAGTTTTGAAAAACAACCTTTAACCTTTATGGGGATTATTGTTCAGGTCTCTGTGAAGAGGAAAGAGCTTATAATTCAAATGAGATTTGATGTTGCAATGATTTTGAGAGTGTGAGAGATTGACAGGGAAACTGTCGTGCGCTTACCACAAATGATAGCTGTGTGATGGTGACTATAGAGACGCTGATTTAAGGGAACCAAGTTGGTTCGTTAATGAGGTGGGCCACATTCTGACACAATGCATAAAGACACTAACACACACACACACACACACAATACACACACACACACTACACACACACACACACACTACACACACACACACACACACACACACACACACACACACACACACACACACACACACACACACACACACACACACACACACACACACACACACACACACACACTCACACACACTACAACCCAGATGGCTTTTACAAGGCCCCAGGCCCTCCCTGGCCTGCCTGCCTGGTTTTTAATTATGTCGATGGCTGCCCAGCCCAGATAAAATGGGTCACATTTAACATGCCTTCACTCACCTTCACACTCTCTATGCTTACACACAAACACACAGCTAACACACACCTTAATATCTCATAGCTAGACACTCAAACTTTAAACACCTTAAATCTACTGAAATATATGAAAATATAACAATTGCTCACACTATGAATAGTCACACTGTTGAACAGCAGCATCTCTTGTGATAGACAAAAAGTAAATGAGTAATTGTGTGTGTGTTAGTGGCTGTGTGTGTTTGCCTGTGCATGTGTGTGTGTGTGTGCATATGCATGTATATGGATTTACAGCCTGTTTCCTCTTTAGCTGTCATTAGGCTGCCAGACATAGCTTCACAGGTGTACTATTACCAGCATCAGTAATTGGCCTTGTACACACACACACACACACACGCACACACACACACTTTTTTTTTTTAAGGCCCGACTTACATCCTCAGCAGGAGCTTCTCCTGATGGGGAATTTTTGCTCTTCCTCGTCCTTTATTTTGACATTAAGTTTTTACTCAATAATTAATCCTCAATGGAAGGGCTAAGTATGTGGAAACCTGCTTGACGGAATGTATGTTTAACAGTGTGGCCTTGCTGAGAAATGTTGAGAAATAACACAAATCTTTTTAATGCTTTGAAAGCTGATCCATTTTAATTGAGAAATACATTGCACTTGAACTCAAGTGAATTTTGAATCGATAGCAAATGCAAAGGCCTTCATATAATCCATCAACTCTCCTGTCTCTGTTTTAATGTGTTTGATTCGCCAACCTAACTTGCACTTTAAGTTATAGTAACATTTTTTGTGTGCAGTGTACATTTTTGAATTTTACATCAGTGAACTGCAGATTGAGGCTGGTGTAATTTTGAATGTGTTAAGCATCCATTTAAATACATCTTACTAAAAATTGTTTACTCTGACTTCTGAATCTGTTTACTGTTTTCTTAAACAAAGGTTACGAATATATGGCAAAAAAAAAAATCTTCAAAAAAAGTAGAAAAGTCCAAGAAATTAGATCTTTTCATGACTGAGCCTAATTTAAAGGATGAAACCTGCCAATAGAGATGTAATCTCATCATAAAAGTAATTTTTGTGAGATTTTGTAGCTTTTTGTACACAAAATCGTTTCTTCACCAGAAAAAATCTTGACAGTCAATATTTTAAAGATTTGTTTGAGTAATTCTTTAACTTTAGGCTTTTAAATGTCGTGAGCGCTGTCTCAGTAACTGAAAAATGTGTTGACGGGTTTTTTCCCCCTTTGTTTTTATTCGAACTGTTCCTGCAGTGACTTTCATAAATATAATGATAAATGAATGAAAGGAATCTCTTCTCTCTTTCTCTGGATGTCCTCCTGTCTTTAATTCTCAGTATTTTTCTTTCTACTCCAAAAGAAGGCTCATTGACAGGACCCCTTGTGTGCCTGTCCACCTCTCACCTCCACACACACACACACACACACACACACACACACAATAATTTAGACTGTTGAGTGATGTGGCAGGGTAGGGTCATCTCTGCAGGCCCCCATCCATCACACACTCACATACACACAAATGTGAATGTGCATGTGCACAAACACATTAGAGGCTGCGGGATCTGTACTCTGTCAGACTCTTTATTGGTCCGTCTGTGTGGTGTGTATATGTGTGTGTGTGTGTGTGTGTGTGTGTGTGTGTGTGTGTGTGTGTGCATATGTTCAGGGGCCTCCCAACTGGAAACAGATCCTTCTGCAGAAAGGATACACACTCTCACACACACTCCTTTATTTCTTGTTGGTCGTCTTGCAGCTTAATTTGCAACACCTCTAACAACCAGCTCTGCAGCCCACTTCACAGCCACTCAATCTGTCACTGTCACTGCGCTGTTTCCATCACTGGCGCTCTCGCTCTTCAGGGTAAAACAGAGGGGGTATGTGTGTATGTAATACTTACTTTGTCTACCATTTTTAAATTGTATTTTGTTTGTGTGTACAGCTGGTAAGAGAGGATGGAAGTACTATTTCCATTCCTTGCTCTCTGTGTGAAGAGATTTCATACCAGGCTGCCCCCTAGCTGCTTTAAGAAGAGGTGCATGTAATCCTGCATCCTAGTGTTTTATTCATCCTCTTCCTCTTTTCATGTAAATCTTTCCAATCAAAAGACATTGAAAAAAGATCCAGCATTATTCCCCATCTCACTCTTGGATAACTTAATTTTTTTCAAGCTGAAAATTTTTGATGTTTCTTCAGGATTTGTGAACCAGCGAAGAGTCTGCAATCTCTTTAAACTTTCACTCATCTGTCTGTCACAGCCTCAAGTACACAAATTCATGCAAACAAGGGTGTGTTCACACACTAAAACCCATGGCAGAGCAACAAAACACTAAAGTCACACTTTATAAAAATGTTCCCTCACAGACATACTATCACCGAGCAGTTACTTCTCACATGCAGTAAGTCCACCTTTATCGCCATCTCAGATCAAAATCACAATCGCCACTGTGCTCTGAGCTGCCGTTTCTATTTTCTGCCCTCCGTCATACAGAAAATAATATGTACCTTGTCACCAATGTCTATCCGTACAAGCAACTTTCCTCCACTAATTCAGCCCTGCACGCCACACACATCTGTCAGATATCACTAGCTGAGGAGAGGGCATGCCGAGACATCCATTAATGGTTCCTAGCTGTCAAAGGTTCCCCTTTGTGTTATAAGGAGCGATATAAGTGTCGAGCTCTTATCAGAGCTTCCTGTGGAGTTTGCCCTGCATCCTGTCCACTCAGAGCTGCTTCTCTTTCACTCCAGTCTCATTGTGTCTTTGTGCACATGCATGTGCCAGAGCATTAATGTGTTGTGTGTCCATGAAATCCTTTTTTTCTATTACTGTTAAACCATAGGTCTAGATAATGATGAAGTTGAAGTGAATGAAAGAATAAATAGACACAATTAGGGCAACAAGTTTTTTCTCACTTTTGTGATTATATATTTCAGTTGTGATACAAGGCTCTCTGAAACCTATTCAGTGTACAAAATAATTGCAACAAAAAGTGATGCCAAGAGTAATACAGGCAGCTGACCACTTTGAGAGAGGTTTTTCTTTTTTAAGTCAAAATTTTGGAGAGAACATTTCAGCATGATCAAAATCTACAAGAACCCTGAATTGTTGACAGATGTACTGGTGTTCACATTGATAAAGTGTGAGCTTCTATTACAACTTCTTTCATTCACCGCTGAACCAGAAAATCTAGAAAACTGTGAACTATGATGTGGATTTCTAAGAAGTTTCAGTAATAACTCCACTCTCTGCTTTAATTTCGAAGCCCAAGTCCACTTTGTTGACTTGGAATTTCAAGTGATACCTATTCAATCATGAAACTGCTAATGCATCCATCCATCTGACCACAGAGATCTAATGTGTTATAGACCAGTATTACCCTTTAAATGTGTCGATTGGGAAATTATTTAGTTTGAAATAGAAAACATCACTGATCTACTCAATTAAACAGAATGAGGAAAAGTGTATATCTGAGCTATACACAGGTAAAAAAACAACAACTTTGAAATCATCCGAGCAGCTGTTTTTATTTCTTTGGACTGACTTTCTTAGGGTGGAAGAACTTTTGCTTTGTTTTGTGAAAAAGGTCTTTGCACGTGAAGCTGATGATCACTGCCCCCCCATCCTGTGGTTGTGGGGGGTGGGGGGGGGGGGGTTAGAAAAAGAGGTAAATAAACAAACAATCAGCTGTGGGCTTGTTCTGGCTCTCCCTCTCTGTTGCACCTCATTTGAAGCCTTATAAATCAGGCTTCCACCCGGAGACAGGGTGTTAGTAGGCCTCCCGGTCCACACACATACACACACACCCATGCACAGACAAAAACACAACACACGCAGGTCTGCTGCTCATTAAGCCCATGATCAGACCTGTGTGTGTGTGTGTGTGTGTGTGTGTGTGTGTGTGTGTGTGTGTATGTGTATGTGTGTATATAGGAGAGGGAGGGGGCAAACGTGCAGTTGAATGCTACCATGCCTCATATGTTGGCATGGCAGCACTAATGCATGTGAGTCTGTACCTCACTTTTCTCCCGACACCTATTCCGCCTGAAAAAAGAAATAATCCCACCTTGAGTCCATCTGGATCTCAATGTGTTCATAAAACATGTAGCGAACCTGCTGCAGGTCCCAGGCAACGCCATGACAAGTGCACTCTGACTCCACTGCCTGCAGAAAAGATATTGGGTGGAGTAGTAGGTGTGTAGGCGGGGGTATGCCTGGTTAGCTTTCAGTGACTGTTTTCACACATAAAATAAAGGCCTGGACTCGATCAAGCCAAGTGTTTAAGTTGTAAAGTGGAAGCAGAAAGAGGTAGTAGCAATAGATGTAGAGTGTGAGCAATGGATTGAATTCAGGTTTTATATATAACCCCCTCCAGTGGACATTATCACATTATTTCCATCTCAGTATCTCAGTGTGAATCAATGAACATAAAAAACAGGGACTGATTTGAACTTACTGCTCTCACAATGAGAAAATACATTTACATAAGAAGTAGCCACAGTTTTTATTTTAAGCTGGTGGAACAGCCTGTTCACATACAGGTCACAGGTTTTTTATTATTTTCAGCCATCACACTGAATCTCATTGTTGTAATAAAACAAGAGCATTAAATGATAAAGGCTTCTCTCACCTTGGCTCAGAAGTAGCAGAGTGACATAATGATATGTAATGTAAAACTGTTAACTTGACCATGCACAATGCATTCGTCTGAAACTGTTACCCCTTTGTTGAACAAAGCACATGGCAGTTTTTCCACACCTTCAAACCAGACCTGTTACATATTTACTCCCCAAACTTGACACCTGCACCCCCACCCACCAAAATACACCTTCTGCACACGCTCACCCAGACAAAACAGAACATTACTATTCACACTTTACAAGCTGGGGAAAAAAACATGAACATGCCCTTCAGAAAAGCAGCAAGTCATAGAGGTTCGCGAACTTTGCACATCTAAAAACAACAGAGGGCTTCTTGGTTCTTCTCCATCACACCTCGGTTTCCTTCAGCAGGCATTTGACTGTGATTAGGAGCACAGAGACTCAAGCTAAAGGTCAGAGCTGGACTCAGGGCCAGGCTGATTGGGAGTTGTAATGAGAGGAGTTGTTCTGTCTCAGGCCAATTCTCCCAAGAGGATTCACACAGGCTTAGTATCGCATGCAGTGCTGGGGTGAAATCGGAGCTTCAACCCCAACTTTGTGGACGGGTTGAGCTTGTGGGTTTGAGCGGAGCCACCCACAAATCCAAAGATCTCACAGTACCATTACCACTAAACATGCATGTATAGGGATGCATGCAAACATTGGACACAAAAAGGATTCCCGGCTCTGTGAAGTTGATGCGCTCACTACAATTTCTGGAAAAAAAAAAAAAAACAGCATTTTAACAGAACTTGAACTGAAACAAAACTGTCAATAGTTTCTAACTGGTTAAATTGTGTAATCACTTACATCTCTGTGAAGAATGAGGTTTTCTTTTGTGCAAACATTAAGCATTGTTGCCCCTTCCTGGTTTTCCCCTGACTTTTTTTTCTCAACAATAAGCCCCTCTTCTCCCCTCATCTCCTCCTCCGCTTCCTCCTTCACCTCCACCTCCATCCTCCTCCATTCCCTGGGAAAGCGGGTAACATGAAACCTGCTGTTGCACTCTCATGGGGGGGCGCAGGGGTTACAAAGGGTGATCAATATGTGCCAGAGAAAGTCTTCAGACAAGTGAAAGAAGCCACAGTTTGTCCACTCCCTCCTCCTTTCTCCTCCTTTCCTCTCCCTGCGTCTTGTTGTCAGGATTGACAAGGTTAGGTGGTCTTAACACCCACTGACATGTTGCTTCTGTTTGTCTTAAAGTTGATTGACATTAAACTCCTGGCACAGTCTCTTTATACCCTGTTGTTCTTCATAAAATGCCTTGTTCCCCTTTGGAAAATGCTGTTTTCAAAATTGTGCCAAATCTTTACTTATTTATGTTTTTACTAGGGCTGTCAAACGATTAAAAATTTTAATCGAGTTAATTACAGCTAAACAATTAATTAATCGTAATTAATCACAGTCCAAATTATCCCCAAAATAAGACATATTGTTCTGTAAATTATTGTTAGAATGGAAAGAAATGACACAAGGCGGATATATACTGTACTGCAACATACTGTATTTGTTCATTACAACCATAAATTCACACTGGATGGCATTAATATTGATCAAGAACATTATTTATTTTAGGCAGTATTCTTTTTTCTCTTCAAAATCAACAAGATGTTTTCTTTCTTTCTGTCTGTCAGTAACAGTAGAGTATTTTCCCCCTCTTCAAACTAGCACAACAGGGTCACTTTTTTTTCTTATCAAAAATTCAAACCCAGAACATCAGGCTAAAACTACCTGCTTTGAGCTTCACCATTTAAATCACATGTTTCTTCTGCTGTGTCTGTGTGTACATTTAAATGTGGCCCTCTTCTCTACTACCCATCCTCTAGCCAGTCGCTGAGGCAAACCAACTTATTCACGTTCTCTGACAGTGTTTACATTCACCGCACGCATGCATCCGCTCTGCTTACTGCACGTCACTGCTAAGTGGTATTATGGGATATGGAGGCGGGTCATTCTGCGCATGCGTCAAATGCGTTAACATTTTTAACGGCACTAATTCTAAATATTAATTATCGCCCGCTAACGCGATAATTTTGACAGCAGTAGTTTTTACGTTTGTTAACTTTGGTGATTTTTTTTAAAATGGTAATAATTCTGTTTCTCTCCAACAGGTGGTCAACGACATGGGCAACATTAAGTTTGCACTGGACACAAGCCTGGACGTCAACAGCAACAGCTGGCTTAAGTACGTCCGCTCTGCCCCGACATTCGAGGAGCAGAACCTCGCCGCCTGTCACCTCACAGGGGACCAGGTGAGTGACATGACCAAGATGTCTTGGATGGGTGTGTGGATGTGTGTAACAGAAACAGCATTATTTTGTCCACAAGAGCCAAAGACAGGAGGGAGGGATTGCAAAGTTTTTGTGTTGTTAAACGTCATGNGGGAGTTGTAATGAGAGGAGTTGTTCTGTCTCAGGCCAATTCTCCCAAGAGGATTCACACAGGCTTAGTATCGCATGCAGTGCTGGGGTGAAATCGGAGCTTCAACCCCAACTTTGTGGACGGGTTGAGCTTGTGGGTTTGAGCGGAGCCACCCACAAATCCAAAGATCTCACAGTACCATTACCACTAAACATGCATGTATAGGGATGCATGCAAACATTGGACACAAAAAGGATTCCCGGCTCTGTGAAGTTGATGCGCTCACTACAATTTCTGGAAAAAAAAAAAAAAACAGCATTTTAACAGAACTTGAACTGAAACAAAACTGTCAATAGTTTCTAACTGGTTAAATTGTGTAATCACTTACATCTCTGTGAAGAATGAGGTTTTCTTTTGTGCAAACATTAAGCATTGTTGCCCCTTCCTGGTTTTCCCCTGACTTTTTTTNGCTTAGTATCGCATGCAGTGCTGGGGTGAAATCGGAGCTTCAACCCCAACTTTGTGGACGGGTTGAGCTTGTGGGTTTGAGCGGAGCCACCCACAAATCCAAAGATCTCACAGTACCATTACCACTAAACATGCATGTATAGGGATGCATGCAAACATTGGACACAAAAAGGATTCCCGGCTCTGTGAAGTTGATGCGCTCACTACAATTTCTGGAAAAAAAAAAAAAAACAGCATTTTAACAGAACTTGAACTGAAACAAAACTGTCAATAGTTTCTAACTGGTTAAATTGTGTAATCACTTACATCTCTGTGAAGAATGAGGTTTTCTTTTGTGCAAACATTAAGCATTGTTGCCCCTTCCTGGTTTTCCCCTGACTTTTTTTCTCAACAATAAGCCCCTCTTCTCCCCTCATCTCCTCCTCCGCTTCCTCCTTCACCTCCACCTCCATCCTCCTCCATTCCCTGGGAAAGCGGGTAACATGAAACCTGCTGTTGCACTCTCATGGGGGGGCGCAGGGGTTACAAAGGGTGATCAATATGTGCCAGAGAAAGTCTTCAGACAAGTGAAAGAAGCCACAGTTTGTCCACTCCCTCCTCCTTTCTCCTCCTTTCCTCTCCCTGCGTCTTGTTGTCGGGATTGACAAGGTTAGGTGGTCTTAACACCCACTGACATGTTGCTTCTGTTTGTCTTAAAGTTGATTGACATTAAACTCCTGGCACAGTCTCTTTATACCCTGTTGTTCTTCATAAAATGCCTGGGTCCCCTTTGGAAAATGCTGTTTTCAAAATTGTGCCAAATCTTTACTTATTTATGTTTTTACGTTTGTTAACTTTGGTGATTTTTTTTAAAATGGTTATAATTCTGTTTCTCTCCAACAGGTGGTCAACGACATGGGCAACATTAAGTTTGCACTGGACACAAGCCTGGACGTCAACAGCAACAGCTGGCTTAAGTACGTCCGCTCTGCCCCGACATTCGAGGAGCAGAACCTCGCCGCCTGTCACCTCACAGGGGACCAGGTGAGTGACATGACCAAGATGTCTTGGATGGGTGTGTGGATGTGTGTAACAGAAACAGCATTATTTTGTCCACAAGAGCCAAAGACAGGAGGGAGGGATTGCAAAGTTTTTGTGTTGTTAAACGTCATGGTGGCAAAATGTGTGTCCTGATAAAATGACCAAGAATTGTGTGTGTATGTGTGTGTGTGTGTGTGTGTGTGTGTGTGTGTGTGTGTGTGTGGGCCAGTTGCCAGCGCTGATAGGAAATGACCCATGGAAAGAGGCTATTGCCTAGCCTTTTTGTAGTTCAGCGACAACTTTTGTCCAAAGAGTCTGTCCTGTCTGCGTCTGTTGAGGCAGCAGTTTCCTCCTTTTTTGCATCCTCACTCTCTCCTCTACTCTCCCTCCCCTGTGTAAAGCATTAGATATTTTTGGAGAGATTCCCAGCCAGTGCCCATAAAACCCCAACTGCTTAACCAGCTTTAACCCAGCCCCATACAATGTGTGTGCTACATCTTACTGCAGCAATAAAGTACATGTCTCTGTTTCTGTAGATCCTGCAGATGCAACATTTTGCTTTGCTGACTCTTGTCCCAGTGAAAAGCAGTAGGGTTGCCATAAACTGACACATATTTCCCCTCACTTCAGATGGGATTTTTCTTCCCTCACTGTCATTTTGCCATCCTGTGCATACAGAAGAAATGAGTCCATAAAAAGCACAGACATTAACCATGATAGCAGTATGTCATGGCCAAATGCATCCATATGACTTGCTTGTGTGTTTCCACATTCCTGTCACTCTGCTCTTATTTGTCTCCTAATCCCTGCCTACACAACTCTTTCCCATTCCTGTCTCACTCTCAGGCCGCCTGTTCCTCGCAGTCTTTGTCTCCTCTCTCTGTCCTTCTGTCTTGATCTGCCACCTGTCACTCTGTCACACGGAGGGGACAGGCTAGTGTGTCCATTTAAGCTTCAGACATTAAGCCTGTTCGATAGAGAGAAAAGGGGGCTTGGACCAAGTAAGAAGGGGAACACACAGGGGCCTCTGAGATTGACAAGCACCAATTGGCTGGCAACACCAACCCGTCTAATCCTTTTAAGATTTTCACATCAGTGCCCCCTGCCACCGCCACACAATGTCAAAGAAAGAATCAGGGCACTAGTGAAAATGGTGGAGAATTATCAGGCCCAGAAAAAGCCACGTGCATGATTGTTTTTTGATGGCCTTTGCGGATGTTTGTACTTAGCAAACAGCTTTGCTGTTGTTGGCCTGGAATAGTGGCTCACAAGTATGACCCTATCATTTATTTACAAAAACCACCATAAACATACGCAGCCACTCAGTGCTAGGATCCATAATTTAACAGACTATTCAGTGATTTTTTCTTCTGCTTTTGTATCAGCATGCACAATGCATGAGTTTATGGAAATATGTGCACACAGGGCAAATTCAAATGCAAGCAGTAACCTTTTAAAGTGGATAATTTATTTGTTTATTTGTTATTCATTAATGATGTAGAATGACCAAACATGTGCATGATCATGCATAATTTATTTATTTGTGCCCAAGAAATAATTTAAAACTATTTCTTACATTTTTCCCTGTCACATATGTCAGCTCCATACGCTGAATTTGTATTGTGGATGCATCTCCTGAGAGGTGCTAACAGGGTTTTTTGGTTTTGACACAACATGAATGCTTGTGTCTGTGCCAGAACAATACTCAAGTGCTTTGTGTAGAATCATTTAGAAAAATAATTTTGTAGTATTTTCCTCTAAATCAGTGCAAACACAAATTAGAACAGCTCTCATACGTCTTTGCAATTTTATACAAAAACAGGATTTCTTGTTACTAAAATGCTGTGTACAAAAGTTTTTCAATAGTTTGTGGCTTTGTTTGTATGTGTGTATACTTGTCTCTATGTCTGTTTGTTGGCAGTGTGCACTTGTGTGTGTCTTCACATCCGTGCTAAATCATTCCATTTGTCTCCGAATGCCATCACTGGTGTCTTATTGAACCCATTTTTTGTCATGGGACGATGTGTGTGTGTGTGTGTTGTGTTTGTGTGTGTGTGTGTGTGTGTGTGTGTGTGTGTGTGTGTGTGTGTGTGTGTGTGTTTGATAAGGAGTTAAAGAGAATATGAACCTCTTTCACCTTCTTGTCAGTGCGTCATCTTTTGTGTTCCGAGTTCTTTCCAAAGCTGTTTGATCTGCCCTTCTACCCCTGGATGGATCCATCAATACGTAGACACTTGTGTATTTGTGTGTGCATGTGTGTGTGACAGTGTGTGTGTGAGAGAGCAAGGGAGATAGAGAAAGAGAGAGGGTGTGTGTATGTAAGAGGCCACAGTGGGAGATTATTACGGGCCTTGCGGCTGTCATTGATCGATGATGCATCTGTTCCCTGAGCACTGGACAGAGATGAGAAAAGGTCATGACAGGCCTAAGTGTCTGAGCAAGCAGGCCTAGAGTACGCATGCATACATACACACACACACACACAAACTATACAAAGCATTTGACCATCTTAACTCATTCATTAATTTTATTGATGGGAAATCAAGATAGTGATGCCCTTAGCAGGCTATGACATTACCACACAAGTACACATAAGTAACTGTAGTAAATGTTAATCATAAAAAGAAGCCATTTTCAGGAACAGTTAGTTTGGCATTATTGTAATTAGAAATGATTATTTTAAAGAAAAGCACCGAAGTGCTACATTAAGTAGAACATCCTGAATAATTATGACATACAACACCATGTGTGCATGCTGAGGCTTAAAGCTACCATCTCTCTCATTTAAAATATAAATAACTGATGTGAACTAAAAACCTAGGTTAATTTTTTTTTTTTTTTTACTCCTCTAATTTATTATTTTAAAGGTTGTCGGGAAATTATAAGCAGGATGTTTTAATTTTTGCCCATTGAATTTAAAACGTGACCGTTGTTTTAAACTAGAGGGTGAAACAATAAGTTGGGGGTCTTATCAATAGTGTTGTTAAATTTAGGCCACAACGGAAACGAAACAATAGAATACAGAAATAATCATAATCCTCAATAGGCCCTTTAATGGATGTTCAGTTCTTTGGTCCATGTTCGTATGCGCGCGCCTGTGTTTATCCGCGTGTTCAAGAAAGATGAATGACAGAAAGAGTGCAGGTCTTTCCGGCTGCTTCAGACACTTCTCACATCAATAATAGATTTATCAAGCGGCGGCTGCGATCGGAGATGCGGGGAGGGGTCTGCGCCACAGATCCCTCAATCCTTTGGCTGAAGATAAGACGAGGAGGAGTGGCCGACGGGTAACCGACGGAGCACCAAGGGGCAATAGGGAATCACTAATGAGAGAGAGTCAGAGAGAGAGAGAGAGAGACTCATCATCATCATCAAAGACGCGCTCACTGACTAGATTACAGCCCAGCAGAGGAAAGGAGCAGAGGGTTTCATCCAGCCACAGGGAATCAGCACCGACCCTTCGCAGCGCGACTTGCCGTCCCGCGGCCCCCTCTCCCCTGTCCCGTCTGCTCCAGCGCCCCGCTCCTTCGCCGGTTCTCCTACTATGGGTTGCGTTGCCAACTCCACCGGGACTGAAGTGCTTCTGCAGCTGGAGGCTCTCCGCAGCGCCGCGCAACTTTCCCAACTGCTCCGTCTGACGGAGAAAAGAAAGGTCAGGTTGAAATAGCGTAAAAAAAGATTTCCACAGCTTTTTAAAAAAAATCCAACTTCTTTGCTGTCATAATATGGCGACAAATACTCCGGAAAAGTAATACATTAATTCGCGCTGTAAAATGATTTTAGGCCTCCGCTCCATGTCCTTAGTCTATCCAAAGCGCACCAAGTCTTGAGGTTAATTTCACCGGCCTCTGTTCGTGTGTTTGACTCCGTGTGTGTGTGAATGTGTGTGTGCTCATCCTCCAGAATCGTGTTGACATTGTTTTATTGGTGCACAGCGCCCCCATGTGTTCGCAGTTCGAAACTGCTCTCAGGTTGTAACTGAAGCTGTGCGCTGTGCTCAGGGATGCACGACGCTGTAATAACCTACTTTGTCATTGGGGAGTAATTATGAGCATGTTCAATAAACTTTCTTTAGATTCAGTTTGTTTTAGTCGGCAGACTTTTATTAGTTTGTTTGTTTTATTAGTTGAATATAGACTTGTCTCTTCAACAATTACTGCAAAGGCCTGGGTTCATGGCCTTGAATGGACTTTCTCCCGTCTCTTAATTTTTTAACTTAAATTCTAAACATATTTGTGTTCGATTTATGGTTGATAGCCACATATTAAATGATGCCTTTTTACATGAAGACTGCTTTCCCACCTTTTGATTTTTGAAACAATTTCGTTACGCGCAATACACATAAAAGCAGCTGTTGACATTTGCCTCGATTTTGGTGTCACCAATTGTTTGGCTTCTTTGGTTTACAAAATTTGTGCAGTTTTCATTTCTTCAGATTATTTTAATTTGAGAAATTCGATATAAAATGCCACTTTTTATTTTTTGTCGCGAGTTGTTAAGATGAAATATATACATGAATGAAATGTATTTTTTTGTGCCCATTTTGACAGGACAGTTTTTAAAAAGATCTGTGTTGATTACCAAAACATTCAGCCCCTGTTCATTTAGTTCAACAGTGTCTAATTTAGCGGATCGTCTCATAATTTCGCTGTACCGGTATCCTTTTATTGATATCATTTTATTCATTTTAAGGCCCTCTCTTTGTTCCTCTCGATATTAAACATGTGGCGCACTGACCTAAAGTTTGAGTGTCTCTTTCTTTCTTTGCAGATTTATTACAAAGCAGTCCGGGACATTGAAGCAGGGGAGGAGCTTTTAGTGTATATGAAGGACGGTATTTTCCCCGAGGGATCCATGGCACCTAACCTACAAGGTAAGATTAATGCGCGTCATTAGCGCACATTTTAAACAAACTCCAACCTGCATCCTGTGCTGCCTCCACGGCAAACTCCCCCTATAATACAGCTAATGTGACGGAAAAAAGACACCATCCCGTCCAACTTTTTTTCCCCTCCCTTTCTCTCTCTAAGAAATGTGAATAATTCGAATCATAAATTTCCAATGTGGAGTTAAATCCCACTTTAAAGTATCTGGTTAGAGGCCGCCCTGGAGCTGTCATCCAAAAAAAGTCTGCCAATAATGCTCTTACAATGCTGCTTTGGGCCTCTGCCTGAAATACTGTGTTAAGGCGTCAAATGGCACTTGTCAAATTCCACTCTTCACGAGCAGAAATTTTCTGTTAGCGCAAAGCCGAAATCAACCTGAAATTATGATGAGGCCCTTTCCAGAGTAATGAACACATCTTATGGGAGCTCTGGGGGCTTTTGGAGTTTGATATTCTGTTTATTCGATCTTTCTGCTAATGCAAGCTTGTTGACATTTACTCTTTTGTCAGAAATGAGACGGTCGAGAAGGTTCTTTGTGGTCATCAGGTTAATTAAGTATCATCTTCTCACGGAGTTTATAATGTGACCAATGTTTCCAACAAGAAACATTTTTTCAAAAACAGGAAGTGTAGCCTGCGCGGTTAGAATTAAATCCACATCTTTGATAAACAGAGACGTGTGAGCAGGTACTCAAAAGCTAATGAAAAAAAAAAGGATCCTACCTACTCAGTCTGGCTGTGGGAAACCACGGAGACCCATTTCCGCCACTTAAACAAAAATTAAAAAAAATAAACGAAAACTTGCCTTGGTTGAAATTTTGAGATAAAAAGTCAAAATTACGAGTAAGATGGTCGAAAACATGAGATAAAAGTCAAAACTATTAGATAAGACGAAATTTTGAGATAAATCAAAATTATGAAATAAAGTCGAAATATTAAGTTAAAAGGTCAAAATTTTGAATTAAATGAAATTTTGGGGTTATTAAGTCAATATTTGCCATCTCACTCGTTTTTTCTTTTTTTTTTAAATTTCAAAATTTTTGACTTAACATGACGAAAAAAGTCTTAACTAATCCAGTTTTTCATTTTTATAATTGTACCTGGCAGAAATTGTCTTTCTATAGGACACAGCCAGTCAATGTCAGGAAACAAACAATGCAAAAAGGATCTACTGTCTTTCAAAAAAAAAAAAGCTAAATACACACATATTTGAGTAGTTGTAATTGCGCTTAATTTTCTGGTGTTTTGTTGTTTTTGTTTTTGTTTGTCCCTTTGTTTTGAAAAATGAAGAAAAATCTTTTTCAACCCCCCCTTCACTCAGTCACTCACTCTCTCACACACACACACACATGCCCTGAGTGGGTAACCTGAGTCACTGTACTCACTACCTTTAAACCAAGCCCCTGTATGTCAGACTGAATATGTCTAATATTTTATCTCATAATCTAACTTGGACAGCTGTTCACTGTCAGCCCCAGCTTTTCATTCAAAGTTCACTTAAGCAGAAAAGGGGCCGTAGTTCCGCTGCATTTCTTGAGACATCTTGGACTTATTTTGGCAAGCTGCTGTTGTCAGGTAACATTGTTTTGTTGTGTTTCCAGTCTTTCTGGAACCATAGTTTAAAAAAAAGAAATCAGATTACTCTTACTTGTCATTGATTATAAACTTGTGGAGGGGAGAACAAGATGTTCGTGAGATGTTCTGTGGTAAATCAGTTTTTCCTTCCTGCCTGCTCCATATTGTGTGCACTGATCTCCATGCCAAAGAAACAGAGAAAAACGGGAGCTCCAAGGAAGCCTGATTATTGAAAAGAAGCAGATTGGTATGTTGTATAAAGGACATCAAAGACAGAGCACACTTGTAAATGATTTGTTCAATTCCTTGTGTACAGCTGATATGTGAGATGGAGAGCAGATGGAGACAAGAGTCGCTCTACCTGACAGATTGTGTCAGAGCTAAAGTATTTGTGTTGTTTGTTGGTATGAGAGAGCACTACGACAGAATTACTGTGCGTTATTGTTTTTCAAGCTTTGTTTTGTTTTGAAGGACACAGAAAAACCGAAAGAGAGTAGGGCAAAGACAGAACAAGGTTACCTACGGAAAGATTGTTGTGTGGTTGTATTCAGGTATTCTTGTGTTTGTATGTGTGTATGTGTGTTTGAGGGAGAGGTAGCAGAGCTGAGTGGGAGCTTGGCAGTGCAACCCGCTTCTCTATGTCTGGCTTATCAGAGAAGGAATTTGAAGTAGAGGACTTGAGGAGTCCCCAGAGACCTCACCCATGCCCCCAGATTAGCTGCTAAACTGCACATAATTGTGCTTCCCTTCGTCTCCCAGAGAGCTATTAGTCTCTCCTTATACCCCCACCCGTCATAACCAAAAAAAGAAAAAACAAAGGCACACTAATGCATACAAACAAGCCAGTTTATTCATGTGCATCCTCATAAACACGTGTATTTTCATACAAACACACATTCACTTACTCCGTTACTCCAGCACACACTCTCCCAGTGTTTTTGAATTTAACACTGGTCTGCTAATAGTTCTGTATGAGTCACCACAAAAGAAACACTTTGAGCACTTGAAGAAGACAGAAAAAAGTTCCTGATGTCGAGGTGCTTGAGCGTCAGAGAAACAATAGCTGACTCTCTCACAGTTAAACTCACACCTTTTCCAAAGTATGTGCTCACTGCTGTCAAAGTGAGCGAGTTAGTTTAGCATTTGAGCCCAGTGTAATGGCCCATTGACCAGAGGGTCATTTATCCTTCTCCCCAAGGTTACACACATTGATGTTGCTACACTAATGCCCTTTTAATGTGTCCAAGAAGTTCCAGCTGGATAAACGGTCACATGCAGTAGAAACAGGTGAGCCATGCACTCTAAGTCATTTTGGATAAACTCATTTAATGTGGCTTGAAATGATGGATGGGTGTGCGTGGCATGTTGGGACACCTGGGGGGCTGACTCAGGCATTGGCTGCTCAGGTCATGGCAGAGAGGGGATGGCAGGTTGGCGCTGATATCACCACAGGGTTGGCGCCACTGTGCCCCCGCTTACTTCTGTTCCTCATGGCTCGTTCTTTTTGGGAAATGTTCACATAAACACACACGCGCACATCCATGCCCGTGCACAAAGACACTCCCCTGGGCTTTCCCCTGATCTGTTGAACTTGGCGTCTGACTCAGGAACTTGCTATTGAAAAAGCTGGCCCGAGTTTTATTCATTTGACCTTGGTGGTGAGAAGTATTGTAAAGGTTATCAACATGGAAGGAGAGGACCAACCCTTATTGTTTCCCCTGTGTGCCATTACACCTAGAGTCCGAAAGAAACACTTGTGAAAACAAGCAATTAACAGTGTTAATGAAGGCTACATTTCACTGCTAATTGATTTCCGTTTTATGTAAATGTCAATTGCAGGATCGTTGCTTTAACCACAAATGAGAGTCTATTTAGCTGTAACTAGAAAAGAAGAGATAGACAATAGATTTCTGTTCTTGTTCATTTGTATAAATAGATTTTATGTAACAGACTATACAGTTTTCAAGCACTTGGGTATTTCCTCAAAATTCATCTTGTCTTGACTGCCAGGAAATTAACTTGTTTGCATACATAAAAACCAGCAGATGCAATGAAATGTCCTCCTGTGATCCTAATGTTGAATAACATACTTTAAGAAGTTGACTCATTGCTCTTCAAAAGAGTGTGAAGGTGTTCTTCATAGATTCTGGTGGATTTTATGGCTCATAATCATCGGTGTATTGATAGCTGAATTGTGTGATAGATATTGAATCAAATTGTGTGTGTGTTTTCTGTGTGCAGACGAGCAGATGTACCGCTGTGAAGACTGTGATGAGCTGTTCTCCTCCACTCTTGAGCTGCGGCGGCACCAGAAGTATTCCTGCTCCAGTAGTGGCTCAATCTTTGACACCCTGAGAGACGACTTCAAACAGGAACGTGAGGACAGCGACGAGCCCGTCCATGAGTGTAAAGACTGTGAGAAGATTTTTCCAAATGAGTACAGGTACATAGACATTTCCGCGAATATTTCAAGCCTATGCATCTTCAAAAATACATAGCCTACAAATGATACATTAATGATTTCCTGAATTAACCAAAAAGTATGCACTCTTCTTTTCAAGTCTGGGCCAACACATGATAGTCCACACAGAGGAGAGAGAGTACAAGTGTGACCAGTGTCCCAAAGCCTTCAACTGGAAGTCCAACCTCATTCGTCACCAGATGTCACATGACAGTGGCAAGCGCTTTGAGTGTGAAAACTGTGATAAGGTACAGCATGCCGGGCACGTAAGTTGTGCACAGGACACCCAGGCTTTATCTGTTGAGAAATTACGCTGGTCTAGTGTTATAGACTCCACTCATAATGATATTTACAATCAATTTATAGAGTCTGAAGAACAATAGCTCTTCTAAAGACACCAGTGCAAGAAAACAGAATACTTAGGCAATGACGAGAGTTTAAATAAATCATAAAAAAATATATATTTGTTAAGGATATGGCAAACAATTGTGTTTTTACACTCTCATTTCAAATTTTAGGTGTTCACAGATCCCAGTAACCTTCAACGTCACATCCGCTCTCAGCATGTGGGGGCCCGTGCTCACACATGTCCTGAATGTGGCAAGACCTTTGCCACCTCATCAGGCCTCAAGCAGCATAAGCACATCCACAGCAGCGTCAAACCCTTTATCTGTAAGTAGGAGTTTTAGAAATCAACACCCTGTTCTGAACAGTACATCTTTTTCTGTTGCTTTTCTTTTCACCTCATCCTCTCCATTCTTCTCCCTGAAATATCTTTTGTTCTCCTTGTAAAACATTCTTTTTATCCTGTTCATACCATGTGAACAGAGCACACGGATCCAGGGGGGATGTTTTCAGCTTTAAGTTTGGTTAATTATTGTAACCAATAGATTAAACCTTTTCATTTATTCACTTAGCTTTCTGTTTAAAACTCTTACATATATCATAAAGTTGTTTCAATTTTTAAACAGTTTAATAATGACACCACAATTGTATATAAGTTTTAGTTTCTTTCAATTTTCATTTCTTCTTATTAAAAGAATAATCATTTTTTAATAAAAACATATTGTTTATGTACAATAAATCAGTACCATTTTTGCTGTTAAAGTTTGCTGAGTGAGTAGTTGGTATCATAAGAACAAACAAAGAGTTACATCCTTATTTAAAACTGTACATCACCAGTTTTCATGTATATGTCCATGATGGTGTTGATGTGGTATTCAAAGTTAGAGACAGTGTTAAAATGGGTTTAACCAGGCCCTGATGGGCTGCGTCTTTTTGCTCCCCCAGGCGAGGTGTGCCACAAATCCTATACCCAGTTCTCCAACCTCTGCCGCCACAAGCGTATGCACGCTGACTGCCGCACTCAGATCAAGTGCAAGGACTGTGGGCAGTTGTTCAGCACTACCTCCTCCCTCAACAAGCATCGTCGCTTCTGTGAGGGCAAGAACCATTATGGCTCTCCAGCAGGAATGTTTAACCCTGGCATCCCCATGAGTTCCAGCCCAATCATGGCCAAGGCCAAGTCCCATCATCCCCACCTTACAGGTCTAAACCAGTCAGGTTTGGGCTTCACTGAATACTTTCCCTCTCGACCTCACCCTCACGCTGGCTTGCCCTTCTCCCCAGGACCCCATGGCTTTCCCTCCCTTCCACATGGTTTTCCAGGTATCTTTCCCCCATCACTGTATCCACGACCACCTTTATTGCCAGCCAGTCCCTTGATAAAAAGCCCGCTAGGCGGCAGCAGTCAGGAGGTAAAGCTGCCGAGGAGTCCCTTAGATGCTCCTCCTTTGTCCCTGGTTAGCTCTACAAACAGCAATGGAGGAAACAGTCTGAGCCAGCTGGATGAGAAGGACAACAAACTAGATTTATCTTCTAGTGGAGAGGCCAAGTCAAAATCTAAGATGGTTGACATGTCTGATGGCAGTGACCTTGAAGACGTTAATACCACAAGTGGGACAGATTTAGATACCACCACTGGTACCGCTTCAGGTGATGGGTCTGACCTAGAGAGCGACGGAGAGAGTGAACGTGAAAGAAGTGGCAAAAGGAGGAAGTCATCTGGGACAGTATCAGGTCATGACAGCCAACAGTTGGATGACTCCCATAGTGCTTTGATATCAGCCGTGTCTAGCTCTGGGAACCCCACCATCGATCGTCCCTTTCTTTCCTCTGCCTCGTCCCAGCACTCCTTTTTTCCACCACCTGATGAACAAGCCCTCCCACCTACCACTACAAATGCCAGTGCAGCTACCACAGATTCTATTAAAGCCATTGCGTCCATTGCTGAGAAATATTTTGGTCCAGGTTTGATTGGTCTCCATCAGGAGAAGAAGATGGGACCATTGCCCTACCATTCCATGTTTCCCTTTCAGTTCCTGCCCAACTTCCACAACTCTCTTTATCCCTTCAATACTGATCGGGCCGCCCTTAATCCCAGTATGTTCTTCAAAGCAGAGCCCAAGTCACCTCGTGAGCAGCTGCATAAAATGGTTGTTCCAGGAGCTCCCTCTTCGACAGCAGAATCCCCGTTTGATCTCACCACGAAGCAAAAGGACACCAAGTTAGCTCTCCCAACCCCATCAAATCCTACAAACCCCAACACTAGCACTGGGAGCAGTAGTGGACCCCTAGCAATATCTAGCAGTGAAGAACAGCCGTTAGACCTCAGCATTGGCAGCCGGAGCAGAGGTGGTCATAATGGTGTGGCGGCAGAGCCACAAAACAGAAAGAACCACATCTTTGGAGTTGGAAAAGGGGTTTCCATCAAGGATGAAACTCCAGCTGGGTTTTCGCATCCCCATTCCCAGTTATTGCACCAATCGTCCCTCACTCAGCACCAGCAGCCACAGGCACAATCACACCAGCCACCACCACTGCACTATGCCAAGCCCTCAGCATTCTTCATGGACCCCATATACAGGTATTTCAGCCCCGATTAGAACAGAGAATACTCATGAAAATGTTCCTGTTATCTAATGTGAGGTTTCAAATAATAGATTTTTGACCTTGGTACGTAACCCTTTACCTTGTTGTTGGTCCAGCAGGGTGGAGAAGAGGAAGCTACTTGACCCTGTAGGAGCACTGAAGGAAAAGTTCTTAAGGCCCTCACCGCCCCTCTTTCATCCACAGGTAGGCTTACAGCATGAACACGTGTTCGCAAACGTAAGGAGGCACTTGAAATATATGGACAGAAAACTGTATGTCCTTTGACAAAAATGGGAACTGAACTCCAGGTATTTCAGACGGGCTAATTATTCCCAGATGCTATCAACTATTATTTTCAAACCACGTATTATGAGAAAATACCTCACTCCTGCCTCCCACGCTGCTTCAACCTGAATTGATAGGGCCCTATGCACCATCATTCCACAGTGTTGATGTTATTTTCTCAAGGGTTCTGTATGATTTCTTCCTTTGTTTACTGAATGGCGCCTCTGTACCTCGTCACTTCTACCTTTTTTCAGAAGACACAGTCTGTTATCGCAGCCCCTTTGATAATCAGTCGCATTGTTTGACTGTCCCCAGACTCTCCCTACCTCTACAAATCTTGATTACAGGGAAAGATAGTATTAATAAAAGAGAGAATAATAACCGATTGAATTGTAACAAACTGCCTCTCTTGGCCATGCTAATCTTAGTTGTGGCATTGTTTCATGTACTGGGAGCTCACCAGCCAGCTAATAATTCAACCCCCTTCACATTTTTTCTCTGTGGCTGGCTGGCTGGCTAGATAATAGCATCGTGTCCATCAAGGACATCCTGTGTTTGTCTCCAGGAGAATGGGGGGCTCTCGTTGGGGAAACAGTCTAATCTGACCTGGAAATCTGTGTCCTCTATCAACTGTGACTGTGCACTCTACTCATGTGGAGCATATGCAGACAGATAAAAGTACATAACACATTAGTTTGTAGATAAAGCCTTGACTAGATGGTGATAAGAAAAAAAGCTATATGGATTTCTTTACATGCATATTTGCAAAAAGTTTAAAAAAAAAGTCATATTCCAACACATTACACTGTAGCAAGTTCTATTCTTCTGGAAGATCTCAATTTTGCTACATTTTTTTTGCTGCATTTTCAAAGCTATAATCCCATTTTCCCTTTATTGATCTGTATAATCAAAGTGTTCTCAGGCTCCATCATAAAAGCTTGTCATATCAGAGTGTTTCAGCTGTGATACTCCCAGCGATCCAAACACAATGCCACCTCTAATTCAGTCTCATGACGGAATCTGCCCCCTCCTTCTCAGACTGGGAATAAACACACTGAGACGGAGTGTCTGTCCCTGTCTCTCCTGTCTTGTATTCAGTAAAAAAGGAAGGATGTAAGCTCTTTTTGGCAAATAAACTCCCACATAACCAGCCTCCTTTGTTCTCAAGCTTCTAGGGGAGGGGAAGCTACAAGCAGTTGAAGGTTTCTGAAACGATACTCTATTACTTCAATTAGGGCAATAAAATGTCTCAATATGCTTGTTAAGGTAAGCAACATGCAGCATTTGCAGAAATAGGAAAGGTGGAAAAGCACTGGCTCAAGCTGAAGGTAAAGAGGGGGCACGAGAGTGTTTGTGTGAATGTGTTTGAGGTCACAGGGGTGACCCACTGTTAGCACAAACAAGGCTATCCTCTGATGTGCTGCTTCCTCCTCTGTTTCTTTCCCTTGTTCCTTGTATTTCTGTGACATTGTGTCTTTGTTCACAATGCTTCCTCAACTCTTTTGAAACCCTGACACATGTGCATGAACACAAATTTATTGTGTGCAAACAAACCAGATGTAGAGGCTTCTCTCAAGGTGTGTTCACAGATTTATGGATGTGTGAAACAAACCGATGCATGATCCAGCTTCTCTGTAGAAGTTCCAAATTTCACTACAAACAGAACAAATTATTCTAACATGGGGTGAAATAAATATAAATGAAAACAATGTGATGCTGTGAACCTCGTTGAATATTGATCATGGTTGTGTTGACATTGTGTTGTTCTCTACGCATTTCTCCCCTTCAGATGTCAGCCATGGAGAACATGACAGAGAAACTTGAGAGCTTTGGTGCTCTAAAACTAGATGCACCGCCCAATTCACTGCAACACTCTGCTCATCCACTGTTCAACTTCCGATCCCCCCCACCATCCCTCTCCGATGCCATCCTTCGCAAGGGCAAGGAGCGTTATGCCTGCAGGTAAGTACTCTGAGCTGCAGACGGTCATTTCCATTGAATTCAATCAATGTTAAAAGTTTTCACTGATGATTCAATTTATGTTTTTTAAAGTTTCTTATTATTACCTTCTCCCACTGCTTTTCAGCCCTTTCCTCTTTGTGTATTCTGTCTTCCAGGTACTGTGGGAAAATATTCCCTCGCTCGGCAAACCTCACCAGACACTTGCGAACACACACAGGGGAACAACCCTACAGGTATTCTTTTCTACTGGAAACAAGAGCAATTAATGTGACTTCTAACATTTTTAAATCATCAATTTCAAATTAAAATTTAGCATCTCTTCCTTCTGACATTTATTAAGTCCAAAGAACAGTATCCACAATGCAGACTGTGTGTGTTACACTTTTTCACAATTTTCTTGTGTATTTAATTGACAAAACTTGTGCGTGTTTGTTCATAAAGCTTCAATAAGTTAAGATGAATATTATTGCAGCTGTCTAATAAAATCATCACCAAACCTGCTTCTATCAGTGGTTAACATGCACTCCCTGCTCATTTTGCCATTCTGCTGCTCTTAAACCTAAATCCACATCTCTCTATTTCCCTTGGCAGGTGTAAATACTGTGACCGCTCATTCAGCATCTCATCCAATCTTCAACGCCACGTCCGCAACATCCACAACAAGGAGAAACCCTTCAAGTGTCACCTCTGCAACCGCTGCTTCGGTCAACAGACCAACCTCGATCGCCATCTCAAAAAGCACGAGCATGAGAACATTCCTGGTCAGTCAGCAACGTTTTTCACTCAGTGTTCTCAGAGAAAAGTGAAACTGTGAGAATTCAAATGTAGTTCTGCAGTGAGTCTGTGTTGTGCACGCTATTTATAGACTAAATACTTCAGGGTGCACATTTTTCTTCACTTGAGGAAAAAAATGCCCTTAGAGGAGAAAACCACTTTTATGAAAAAGCGTCACACTTTCTTTTCTCATTGTGTTACTAACAGAATTTTAATCATCGTTTGTGTGTGTGTGTGTGTGTGTGTGTATGTATGTTTCCCAACAGTGAGCCAGCAGTCCGGGATGCTTTCCAATCTGGGAACAACCATCTCCTCCCCAAACTCCGAGCCAGACAATCATGCACTTTTAGATGAGAAGGAGGACTCATACTTCTCAGAAATTCGTAACTTCATTTCTAACAGTGAGATAAACCAGGCCTCCAGCTCGACAGATAAAAGGTAACAAGAAAACTCCGTTGCCAGGACCACATTTTATCCACATATTTCTGATGACCTTGACTGATTATATTTGATCCCTGAAGCCTAACTCAACCCCTTATTCCCAGCTCACACCAACCTTTTGTTCCTTGGCTGATATTTATTTGCTCTTCCTTTTACTATTAAATAACATGCATTCATGCAGCTACTTGGTGAATGGGGCTCTCTGGTGGTAGGAGATAGTATAGCAGTTGTTACCAAAATAAGAGCTGTGTCTGAATGACCACATTCAAAACAACAGTAGCTGTAGACACTTAAAATCCTGAAAAAAATCTTACGACCAGTTGATAAACTGCACATACCTATTTACATTTTGCACTGTTGGATCTTAAAAAGGTTCTAAGAAGAGCTTTAAAATGCAAAAAGAAGAAGAAATGGGAGTTAGAAATTTGAGTCGGCAATCCATTTTAAAACAATAATTAATCTGAAATAGGTTGACCATCAGCCAATCGAAAATTAAAGACCACAGTTCAGCTAAAAAAAAACCTTAAATACTTTTCAAAAAATGCAGAATGAGTGCCAGCATGCTTGAAGCAAATGTTTCCAGGGGCTAGTGGGGGTGTTGCTCCAAGTGGTGAAGATAGCTTCATGTTTGGCATCGACTCTCAGAAACTGATGTTTAAGTTTTGTAAACTTCCCTCTCCATCCATCTCCAAATGTTCTTAGGGTAATTTAGATCAGGGGAACATGCAGGATGCTCCAATAGAGTGAGACTATACTTCTGGAAGAAGTTCTCTGTCAGGCAGCCATTGTGAACTGCAGCATTGTCCCATTGAAAAACCTAGTGATCAGCACACAGAACAGGGCCCTCAGTCATGAAGGATACCCCCTGGAGCTTCTCCACATGGCCAGCCACAGTTTGATTCCCCTGCACAACCAAAAACTCTGTTGCTCCATCCTCCAGTCCCAGTTTTTTTTTTTTTTTCTGTAAATCTCTTTCCTGTTTCTTATTTCTGCATTTTGAAACTCTACTTAGAACCTTCTTAAGATCCAACAGTGTGAAATGAAAATTTGTGCAATTTTTCAACTGGTCTTGAGATTTTGATTTGGGGTGTAAATGTTTATAGTATATTTTACTTTTTACAACTTTTAAAAGTGGTAGTTAGTATACTTAATCATCACAAAGTCACTATAATATCAAATCTATAATAATAATAATAATAATAATAATAATAATAGACTGTATTTGTCATCATTCATGTACTCTGAGAAAAGGTCAAGAAATCATAAATTCTGCCTTGAGTACAACAAAAGTTGCTCTTGACCACCCTTACAACCTCGGCTCTTCTCTTTTCATACTCATTTGCTCGCATCATATCCAATCAAAATCAATGTCCCTTGGTGGCTGTTATTTTCACAAAAATAGTTTTGTTTTGCCACGTTCCAGCTTGAGGCAGTACTGCTGCTCTAAAAGTAGTACATCTCAAATAAAAAAGTTAAAGGGTTTGATGTATGCACACATATCCAGGACTGCTATGTTGAAGGACCAAGAGGAAACTGTCTCCTCAAGACCATGATCCAGTTCATAATTAGAGCTTGAGTAAGGGCCCATCTAAGGTTAAATTCATTGGTCTGGCTAAAACTGCAATTGGAGCTGGTTCTTTGTGTTGAGCTGGGCTGCAATGGCTGGCAGTTTGGACCCTGAGGGGAACTAATGTTGATCCATCAATCTGGGAGATCCACTGATGATGGAGCTCTTCCCCCATCAACACGATACATCCATACCCCCAGCCAGCTAACACAAACACCCAACTGAAGTGTTTAGACTGAATGACAAAACCCAGGGCCCCCTTATGTCAGAGCTACGCTTCTTTCCCCCCTACACAAGCATGGACCTTTCCCCGCCAACCAGCTCTGCAATTTGATTATGGTGATATTTAATCTAGATTGAAAGAGGAGACCCCCTCCTGAAAAGTCCCCCTTCCCGCATTTACCCACCCACTGTGTGTGACCCAATCCTGTCCCTGTGCACCCCCTCCCAGAGGTAATCCTGTCTGATTTGATAAATGTTCACAGTGAAGCAAAAAATGGAAAGGGTAAATTTGCCATCCCAAAGGAAATGATATCATGAGCCATGACATCGTGGTCTGAGGTTGGTGGAGAGGGGGGAGTCATGGTGTTGGCTGGAAAATGTACAGATGGCAGGTCATAATGGTGGTGTGCTGATAGTCTTTCTGCAGATCAGCCATGGTCTTCCCTCAGTCACAGAGAGTACACTCCACTGTTACAGATGTCTAAAGCAGACCACGTCCTGCTCTGTTTCTCATGAGCTGGCAGATGATTTGTTTGTGGAAAGAGATCCTTACACAGTCAACAGCCTATGCTGTTTTCATGGATGCCCAACAGACTGTTAAAGTATTTATACTTCTCTCTTTGTTTTGAGACATATCTTCAGACGGGAGGAAAATAGCAGCAGCCGCTCCATTGTTGACTCTGAATCCTCCAAGCATTGCTGCACCTTTGTCTAAAAAATGCCTACAAACTCCATTATCCATGTATCTTAAGTGTTTTTGTTGCTACAGCTCCTCTGTTTGACTATGGAGACTACTAATCATTATACCCTTTTTTCTTGTAGCTGAGTCAGAGATTTTGCTTTTGTGATGTGTTTATTCATGCTCTTGAAACACACATTTCCTGATCCAAAGTATCACCAGAACAGGAAGAGAGAGTCTCAGACAGTCATCATGAGTAACCTCCAATCCCTCCACAGATCAGACCAAGGTGAAGAGGAGCGACCCCCCAGTCACAGTTTGTCCAACTCCAAGCTAGGACTTCACGGCCTGGACGAGGAGGAAGAGGAAGTGGAGGGAGATGATGAAGAGGAGGAGGAAGGCAGCCTGACAGAAAAGTCTCACGATGAGGCGCCCGAGTCCCCATCTCCTGTCACAACAGGAGTGTATGAGGAGGATGAGGAGGAGGAAGAGACGGCTCCATTGGCAATGAATTATGAACACACTCGCAGGTATTCATTTTGTAAGCTGTAGAGAATACTTGATAATGTGGGCACCTAGAGCCACAGAAAATGTACAGCATACAGCCCAAGTTTTGTCAGACACTCCCTACTCTACCTCCTTTCCCCATAACCAACACCAGCACTAATTCATACTGCATGCTGACAGGAGAGACAAAGGTATTTCCCTTTGAAAACATCCAGGACTAGACAAAAAAAAGAGCAGTTCTCAGGTTAGATCAGTTCTACCTTAAATGTCTTTACTTTTTCTCTCTTTATCTATTTTCTCCTTACCTTTCTTTCTATTAAAATACTTCTCTTTCTCTCTTGTTCTGATGCCCTTTTAATTTAAACATGCTCCATCCATTTCTCTTTCCCACTGTGTCTGCATTATCTATTCTTGCATATAATTTCCATCCATTTAACCATCATCCAATCCATCAACACATCAATGCTGCCCTGTTTTTGCTATCTATCCATCCATCCATCTATCCATCCATCCATCCATCCTCAATATGCAGGTGTATAGATGAAGAAGGCTCTCTCTTGGACCTGGAGGGTCTGCCCAGCTTTCCAAAGAGCCTGGAAGGGTTACGTAAAGCAGCCAGTGATGAGCAACCCTTTGATGTTAAAGACATATTTAACACTTCACTAGAGTCGGAGGCATTGAAAGAGACACTGTACAGGCAGGCTAAAACCCAGGTATGTGACTGGCCTTTGGATGTCCTTTAGAAAAATGAAGGACAGGAAAGACAGTTTGTTCTGATGAGACAGGCGAAGGGTAAAATATCACTTTAAAAGATGAGTTGGATTACCTAATGTGTATTGGATGGAAGACATGATAGTCCTGCAATCTATACTCAGGTGATGAAGGCTGAAACCTCAGCTTAAGAGTGCCTCTGGTCCACTCCTCACATTTTTCTCTTTTCTGTTAATCTACTAACAAGTGACCTATAAGCTGTTTTACCCGTCCTCTGATCTTCACCCCTGTCTCAACTATAAATATAACGAAAAGGTGCTAAAACATTTGGTCATAAAATAATGGATTACAAATGTACAGAATTGTAGATGTTGGAGGAGTTCAAAGAGGCATGTAAGGTGAAATAAACCAACAGAGTTGTTTTTTTTATCAAGTCAGTAAAAAAAAATGTGTTTGAAAACAGTTTTCCTCCTCTGTCTTCTACAGGCTTATGCAATGATGCTGTCTCTGTCAGAGAACAACCCTTTGCACGCGCCCTCCCAGAACTCTCTGGACGCTTGGCTGAGCATGGGAGGTGGATCGTCCGAGACGAGCAGCTTTCACCCTCTCAACCACATCTAGATGAGAAACAGAGAGAGGAAGTGGGAGGAAGAGTAGGAGGAACATTAGTTTTGTGAATGGATAGAAACAAGAGACTACATGGACATGAATAGTGCGATAATGCGGAGTTGAGAGAAGGATCCACTGTCAATTACTTTCAAGATAGAAGAATATGATTGTGAGAGTGTGTGTGTGTGTGTGTGTGTGTGTGTGTGTGTGTGTGTGTAAGTGTGTAAGTGTGTGTTTTAGAGGAAAAAGGGTAGGAGGGAGAGGTTTCCCACAGACAAGGCCTCTCAAAAGACTCAAAGAGAAAGCACTGCAAAGCTCCTGTTGATGTGAAGAACATGAGGAATGCTTATCAGCAGCATTAAAATTCTGCATTACTCTGATCCTCCCCAAGTCCACGAGGCTCACTCCAGCCCCACAGAGACCTGACGTAAGGCTCTCATAAAGACACTTAATGACTAGTATGTCTCTAAAGTCCTTGTACACCGCCTACGTAAAGCACTGCAGCGAAAGCACTGCATAAGCACTGCATGTCCACATGGTGGTGCTGTTCCACCAGGAACATGGTGAGCGAGTGCACGACTGTCTCCAGGTTTTCCCCGTCAATCATGGGCAACTCATTTACTGATCTTGTTTAAGCTGTAACTGCAGAATCAACAACAGCACCATGCTATATGTTACTTGAAAGAGTAGCAGTTGGTGATTGAAATGAGTAATGTGTGTAAATTAGCCATTGTAATGGGTTTTTCCCATTTGATCATCCTGAAATGAATTTAAATCATGCTCAAAAAGTGAGAAAGACTTACTTTGCTTGTTTTTTATCATCACCTTTTAATTTTATTTACCTTTTTCCTCTTAGATACCACAGTATTGTTTCTTTTTAGGCACCACAGTGCTAAATTGTTAATATAATTATTTTAGAAGGACCAAAACTGTATGATATTGTCATATGATGTACAAAATAACCTAGATGTTCACAGCAAGAGTGGTATGTGCCAAATAACCCATAGATTTTTTTTGTTGTTGTTCTCTGACAATCATTTCATTTCTAAGGGGCTTGCCTTTGCTGTCATTTTTATTTCATTTTACACTCTTATTAATTTGATTTCAGAAGTGTGTGTATGTATTTATTTTTGGTTGTTTTGTCATGACTGGAGGAGTAAAAATGAAGAGAAGAAGTCATATTATCCCTCCGTTCTTGTTGCTGAAGGAAAAAAACACCTATCAGAGTGTGAGGGAGATTCTGTGTCTCCAGTTTTGACGTGTAAGTGTGCCAAAATGGAAAGAACCCATGAAATTATTTGTTTTTATTTATAGTGAAAAATAGCCGTAGCTAGTCTTAGATCAAATTTGGCAAAGTAACGTCCTGCAGTGTTGAGTTGTTTGTCCTTTTTTCCACTTAAACCAGTTTACTCAGTATGCTGGATGTGTCTTGTACAAATTGGTTCAAGTGTTTGGGGGAGGGCAGGGGTCTTGAACAGTACGAATGTCAGAAAAAGGGCATTACATTTTCACACCATTGAAACTTACTGGTTCCTCTCTCATCTAGCACTCTGTCCCTCTGTTCTAATGGATACTGTCATGAATACATATCCTTTTAAGTTGCCCAGTAGTACAAAGTACTGTTATGTCTTCATTAATTTAAGTAAAATAATCTTGCAGGACAGAAGAATCTTTGAAACAACACACAGAGATAAGAAATAATTAACTAGCCACAGCTAATGTTATCTGGACATCCTAACTGCTGGTCGGTCCCTCCAACACATGCTTCAAAGAAATGTCTGCTTGATACCGGACAGGGCGAAGAAGAATCATTTCATCACAACTTTGACTTTATATTTCCTGCTTGTCTTGTGAGTTTATATTGAAATGTTCTCACTCATTCCATGTGGACTACAAGGTAGCTGTGCCATGGAGGGCATGAGTCATTTACTGTAGATAACTGTAGATAGCTGCAGGAGGCAGGGGAGAGGGGGGGAGCATTGTTGATCATTGTTGCCTTGATCCTCCCTGCGTACTGGGACTTTTCAGAACTAGGCCTGATGCTGTATTCTTAAACCAGAACTTAAATCATATGGGTCCAAGCCATAAAGTGATCAGGCTTAGGTCTCTTGAACTTTAAACACAAGTACATTTTCAGATGAGTTTTACCTGAGGAAGGTGAGCAAATCGTGCTTAACCTGGAAATGGAAGCAAAATCTGAAACAGAAGCACTGTAGTTTTTTCTTCACCACGGCAGGTGGTAGTGTGATGCTAAGAGTGATGCATCATCTCATTTTTCTAAAGAATGAAATCTTTCTTTATAATTTCTCTGATTGAGCTTTCATTCAAGGTAAATACATTTTACAACTTGTGGTTACAAGGTGTAAAGACTCTGCTAAGTTTTTGGGTTGACTATATGTCGTAACTCATGTCATGGACTACTGTTATAAGTATGCGCTGTGTAAAGCAAAGGAATTAAGGCATTGAAGTTTTCCATTTTGCCAAGTTCAGAGAGTATTCTTGCAGATGGTTGCTGAAAACTTTTCAGCATGATAGAACATGGTTGCTGTTTCGCTCCCCCCACTGTTACAGGAGAAAGTAAAATTATACATATTGTTTCTTTTTAACTGTATAGTATTTTAAAGAATGAAAAACAATGATGCATTTGTCTGAAAAAAAAAATCATTGAAAAATATGGGTTTAAATGGATGGTGCTTGTTTTGTTTGAATCTGAGTTGTATATCTCCTCTGTTATGTTTATTGAAAACAAAAAAAGTTATTGTGCATGACGTGTTTAGCAGTCATAATGATGTCCATTTGTGAAATGCGTATCAAATCAAAAAACTTGAAAAAAAAAGAAAAAAAAAGAAAAGAAATCCGTAGATGCACTTATTGTACATGTGGTTAGGTTAGTAGGTTTGACTTCAAGTTCTTGACTGCCTTACAGGTGGCTCTGAAAGACATAGAAAAGACTTGTGGGACGAGACATAATGAAAAAACAATAAAGGATTGTAGAATAATATTGAACAATTCTGAAATTGCAGTTCTTTTGATGCTTGTGATTATTGAAGATGTACTTTAGAGAAAATTCATTGAAAAGATATGACTGATGTTAATTCTGTAGAATAGCAATGTATACCAAATGTAATCTTTCCAATGCTATGAAGAATTTATACATGAAATTGATATGCAATAAAACCTGTGTGCTTTTTAAATGAGACTTTTTCTTTTTTTTTGTTTCCCACACAGGTACACTTCAACAATGAAAAAATGTTTTATACAAAGTTCATCACAAACACATTGAATGTGCTCCATACCTTAATGTGTATCAGCATGAATGTTCGAGCTTTTGATCTGATGTCTCAAAAAACTCAACTTGATTGTTTCTTTAAATATTATTTAGTTAGTTTTTGGCCTTTTCATGCCCATAATACAGGTCAGTGAATGTAGGAGGAAAAGGGGTGACATTACTACGTTTACATGCACACCATATTAAAAAACACGCCTCTTGATGATGTCTTGTCATGCTACTACTACTACTTCTACGGTTTATTCAGAATATGCTGATAAACATGTAAACAGGAATATTCTGTTGGCTCAGCACTCTGTGGAGCATGTAAACACCTTTTTTGGAATATTGTCATAATCAGAATATGGACCCTAATCCGAATATGGCAGGCATGTAAACGTAGTCAATGTGGAAAGACATGTGGGAAACAGGCCACCAGCGTGAAGGCAAACCTCATGAGGCACAAACTAGACTGCACACCCCTGTAACAGTTTACCGTAATAGAAACATGCAAGTGAAACAAGTTTAAAATAAATGCTTTTATTAAATGAAAATAACACTTCAGTGTAAGTGCTAGTTTACAAGGCTATGGTTCAATCCCATCAGTTCTTTTAAGTTTGTAAATGATTTGTTAATGATTCATCTAAATATAAGAGAATCAGTACTAATATCTCACAATGTATCAATCAAATTAATACTGCAAGTAAGGCTTCCACTTAAGAGGTAGCAAATCAATTTTCCCATTTTATTTCATAAATTGATACTCCCCCTCAGTCACAAGTGTTGGAAAATCCTTTCCCTAATCACCAGTTTGGATGCAGAACAATACAAGAGATAGAGACAAAAAAATATTCAAAAAAGTAATTCCCAATTAGTGAATAAGTGTATTATTTTTTTATTGGGCTGCTTTGTCAAACAGCTCTACGGAAAGAAAAGGAAACTGATTTTCTATTAACAAGAACTAACACACTTTTGACCAGTGTGAATGTTTTACAGCAGATGGAAAATATGAACAAATATTTCAGTCCGACACGGTGAAAAGCAGGTGACCACTAAATGTGCTGTGGCGGTTACCATTGTCATGAATCCTTGCGTTTTGCCAAAGACGCACAAGCACAACATCTCCAACCTCTAGAAGCAGCGTTGCACCATTAGCAGTGCTTGGATGGTAGGAAGGCTGATGCTCATATACAATGAAAACATGCGCTCCATTCTTCACCAGTGCAGCAGCTGTTGGGTGTGAAGCATGTCCACCTCCCCCAATGTAAACCTCAAAGTGATAGGCTCCTCTCACTGGTGCAATGAAGAAACCTGTGACATAGTTTTACAGCAAATGTCACTGAACATCAATGAACTCCAGCTGAACTTCACACAAACAAAAAGTCTGAATGGTTATTCTGTTAGTCATTTAAAATACCTGTGTTAGGGTTGTAAGCATTTCCAATGTTTGTGAAGACATTTCTGAACACCAAAGGAGTTTGTGTGTTAAAAGGTCCAGTGTGCCCATCACCTGAAGCCAACAGAGAGGCTGAGAAAGCCACCTGTCTGACTGAGAGAAAGAACAAGTATGATTCATTTAAACTTGTGCAACAATGTAGCCAGCATAGATTTTGGTGAATTAATGATGAATAATGCATATCCATTGATCAAACCAAAAGTTCAGTTTTGTGTCTTACTTTCACCATCTCTCCTCAGAGTATCCACCTGTTTCTCTGTGACATTTGACCTGGTTTTTATGGTGATCAGCTCTGCTGCTTGTGCTGAAAGAGAGGTGTTATCATCAGATATTGAATATTTAAACTAGCAAGCACACTCACAAACACTAAGCACATTTGTTTTTTGGATGCAAATACATTCTTGGAGTTAAAATTACCTGAAGTTATGTACCTTTGTACACATTACCTGATATTAAGGGTCATTGAATTTACACATTATCAATGGCTTAAAAGTCTTCATAAATATACCTTGAAGTTTTTGTTGTAATTTTTCCAACTCTGTCTTTTGTAGCTCCAGTTCCCTCAGTTTAGCTGCCTGTGCTGAAGAAGAAGAAAAGTAAATACTTTTTATTGCTTGATATTCTATTTCATAATGTCCCTCTACAACTGATAAAACAGAAAACCCTCCTAAAGTTAGAAAAAAAAAAAGTTATAAATTGTATGACCGAACATCTGTGTTGTAGCATGACTCCACTGTACCTTCATTCTCTGTCTGTAAGTGCCTCATCTCCACCCTCAGTTCAGCCAGTGAGGCGCTCATCTCTCTCAGCACAGCATGGAGGTCTGGTGTACAGGTCTGTTGTTGGTCCAAAGGAGTTTTCTGATCTCTTCTCTGGGGCTCAGTCTGTTTTCCAAAAGCAAAAACTTCATTTTCAGAGTCTGTTTGAAGCTGAGCTGTGGACAGAGAGCAGATCAGCAGGAAACACATCATCATCTTCATCTTCATCTTCATCCCCAAAGTGTCAGTCTATGCAGTTCTTCTGTTCCTCTGTCAATCCCAGCCTTAAATAGTGTCTCATTCTGATCAATCATTACCAGAAGTTATCAACAGAGACATAAATAGTTTTGACGACTTTTTTCATGTCATTGAACAAGATGAAAAAACAAAAACACTAAAGACGTAATCATTGTATTCTTTGTCGTTCACACAGACGAATAATTATCCTTCTCTGAAATATACTGATTCTAAACTTGAACCAAATTTTAAGGCATGCACTTCAAAAGATATTCTGAGTCATATGTAGATATATTTTTGATAACTTAAAAGAGGGTTGACTCATTTCAAATTTACATTCAAACTGCCACATGACTGACAACACTGGCAGATTCCGTTAAGATGAATTCACCATCAATGAATTTTAAGAAATGAAATTTGATTTTGAGTCAGAAATTAAAAGAGAATATTTGAGAATGGGTCTCACATAGATATCATCCTTGTTTATGCATACATCAATGAAAACATCTGATAAAGTGACCTCTTTTAGTCTGTCAACAGCCTGAGATGACAGACCAAACACATGAACCCAAGAGTCCTCAGTAAATTCAGAGCAGTAATCACAGTAAAGATAAAGAAAGAGCAGTGAAGTGCAGTGTGACACTCACCCAACGTACCCAACCAACAAACAAACTAGTTTCAGTTTCATAGAGATGACCGACTTTGTTGTTCTACCACAACAGAAATTTATGACACAGGGCTGTGATTAAATCTGGAGGCAGCATGTAGGAGCCCACAACTGAAAAAGAAAGTCCTGTGATATTTTATGAGGGATGGTGTTAATAGGTTTTTATTGATATAAAATTATCAATAACACTTATTATTATCCACTTCTTTATCAATTCCCTTGTCATCTTCATTCTCAAAGTGTCAGTCTATGCAGTTTTTCTGTTCTCTGTCAATCCCAGCCTTAAATAGTGTCTGATACTGATCAGTCATTACCGAAAGTTTACGCATTAATAGGTCTTTTCTATTTTTGTAGATGTCATTGAACAAAATAAAAGGAAAAGAAAAAAAAACAGTCGCTCATCTTATCTTCTATATTTGGACAAAAGCATACTTTTTCTGATCATCAGTTGGCCAAAGTTTTCTCATCTCTTTGTTTGTAAGTTGTGTATGGGGATATTGAAGTTGAAGAAATACATTTGTGCCGGAAAGTTTACACCCCCCAGCAGAATTTCTGATTTTTTGGCTTTTTCTCAGAAAATATGAATGATAAAACAAAAACCTTTTTGTCACTCATGGTTGGTGGTTAGTTGAAGTCATTTACTGAAAAAAAAAATTGTTTACTCTTTTTTACCATAATGACAACGGAAACTTCAAAAATGACCCTGTTAAAAAGTTTACACCCCCCAGTTTTGATACCTTGTGTTTCCCCCTTTTGCTTCAATAACAGCTTGAAATTCTTTGTGGTCGTTGTGGATGAGGAACTTTATTTTCTCAGATGGTAAAACTGCCCATTCATCTTGGCAAAAAGCCTCCAGGTCCCGTAAATTCTTGAGCTGTCTTGCATGAACTGCAGTTTTGAAGTCTGCCCCCACTGGATCAATGAAATCAAGGTCAGGAGACTGAGATGGCCACTTTAAAACCTTCACTTTCTTCTGCTGTAGCCAATGGCAGGTTCGGCCTTGTATTTTGGATCATTGTCATGTGTGAACGTCCTTCTGGGCTGATGAGTGTAAATTTTCCTCCATTATTTTCTGATATCATGCTGCATTCATCCTTCCATCAGTTTGGACCAAGTTTCCTGAGCCTTTGTAGCTCACACATCCCCAAAACATCAGTGATCCACCTCCGTGTTTCACAGTAGAAATAGTGTCACTTTCATCATAGGCCTTGTTGACTCCTCTCCAAATGTAACAGTTATGGTTGTGGCCAAAAAAGTTCAATTTTGGTCTCATCACTCCAAATGACTTTGTTCCAGAAGTTTTGAGGCTTGTCTCTGTGCTGTAAGCTGGATATTTTGAGGCATTTGTGTAGAAATGGCTTTTTTCTGGTGACCCGGCCATGCAGCCCATGTTTCTCCGAGTGTCTCCTTATTGTGGATCTTTAAACATCCACCCCAATTCATTTCAGAGAGTCCTGTATTTCAGCTGAAATTATTAGAGGGTTTTCTTTGCATCTCAAACAATTTTCCTTGCAGTTGGAGCTGAAATTTTTGTTGGTCTGCCCGACCGTGGTTTGGTTTCAGCAGAATCCCTCTCTCTCCACTTCTTAATTGGAGTTTTAAAAGTGCTTCTTGGCATCCTCAATTCCTCGGATATCTTTTTAAATCCTTTTCCTGTTTTATGTATTTGGATTACCTTTTGTCACAGATCCTTTGACAATTCTTTTGCTTTGCCCATGACGCAGAAACCAGAAACTTCAATGCAGCACTGAGTGAAAGATGCACATGTCTGTCAGGAGCTCAGAAACTCACTGAGCTTTTATACACACACACTGATTACAGGCTAGTAGATCACAGGTAAGGATGGTTACCTTTAGTAGACAGTCAAACACATTTGTGTCATATTTTGTGCATTTATCAGGCCAAAATCACCATGGGGTGTAAACTTTTAGACAGGGTCATTTTTGAAGTTTCTGTTGTCATTATGATTTTAAAATAGTAAGCTATTTTTTTTTCAATAAATGTCTTCACCCAACCACTAACCATGAGTGATAGAAAGGATTTTGTGTTATCATTCATATTTTCTGAGAAAAGGCCAAAAAATCAGAAATTCTGCTGGGGGGTCTAAACTTATAGGCACGACTGTATTTAATGACTCAAATGTGCACGAATATCTGTTGAATCAAAATTTAAATCTTTACATGGCTGATTATGCTGTCAAATTCCATGGAGAGGTACAAGAAGGATTTACCTGCCACACTTAGTGATATTTCTTGATTAGGATTAATATGACTGTAAAAATCAAAGAAGATACTATTTAGAACTGTTTCACAAAAATCATCCTTGGTTGTTCATATATTAATGAGAACATCAGATAAAGTGACCTCCAACAGCCTGAGATAAGCCAGCATTTGACACAAAACCCGAGAGGAATAAGTGATAAAGCAGATGTTTTTCTTTTTGCTTCCTCAATAAAAATTAAAGATAAGGGAGGAGCAGTCATGTGTACAGTGTGACATTCCCTGTCTGACCGACACAAATGTGAGTGCTCAACCAATAAAACCATAAACTAATACTTGTCTCTGTTTGACAGTGATGACTAAGCTGAGTTGAGTTTTTACCTCCGACATCCTCATTGATTTTGTCTTCTACATGTGTCAGTAGCTTTGTCTGGCAAAACATCTCATCTTACTTTCTTGAGCAGTGACAGGTATTCCCTGACTAAGTGGTGAGAGTAGCAAAACCAGATCACCTTCACTCCCTTCATGATTGCATATAACAACTTCTTTTATGATTGATCGACAAACTGTGTCACTGTGAATGATTGTCGTAGCTGAGCACGTTTTATTGTGTCCAGGGGGAACAGTGCATGTGCTCATTCCTTATCTTAAATTGGATGAATGATTACCAGAATTAAATAGGTGGCTTTATCAGGCATTGGCCTCAATCTATGAAAAAACACAGGTAAGATTTTTTTTTTTCACAAATCACAAGGATAAGATGAGTGTGTCTGAATTTTAATTTTTATTTCATGACCTAAAGTTGTAAAGATGTATAATGATCTAGTAATGATTAATCATAACAAGACCTTTTTTAAAGCTGGGATTGTCAAAGGGACAGAAGAACTGCATAAACTGACACTTTGAGAATGAAGATGAAGATGATGATGTGTGTCCTGCGGTTGCTGCTGATCTGCTCTCCGTCCACAGCTCAGCTTCTAACAGACTCTGATGGGGAAGTTTTTGCTCTTGGGAAAACAATCTGAGGCCCAGAATAGTGATCAAAAAATACTTTGGACTGCCAGCAGAGCAGATAAACAGCAGACATTCAGTCATACAGCTTATACATATATTTTTTTGTACCTTAAATAGAGTTCCCTGAATCTTACGGAAGACGATTAGGGCCACTGAGAAAAAAAAAAAATTCCAAAAAAAAAAAAAAGTCAGAATTCTGACTTTAATCTCAGAATTCTGACTTTAAACTCAGAATTCTGACTTTAAACTCAGAATTCTGACTTTAAACTCAGAATTCTGACTTTTTTTTTTTTTCGATTTTTTTTTTCTCAGTGGCCCTAATCCTCTTCCGTAGAATTCTGACTTTTTTTCTCAGAACTCTGAGAAAAAAGTCAGAATTCTGAGTTTAAAGTCAGAATTCTGAGATTAAAGTCAGAATTCTGAGAAAAAAGTCAGATTTTTGAGAATTCTGACTTTTTTCTCAGAATTCTGACTTTTTTTTTTTTNTATTTAGAACTGTTTCACAAAAATCATCCTTGGTTGTTCATATATTAATGAGAACATCAGATAAAGTGACCTCCAACAGCCTGAGATAAGCCAGCATTTGACACAAAACCCGAGAGGAATAAGTGATAAAGCAGATGTTTTTCTTTTTGCTTCCTCAATAAAAATTAAAGATAAGGGAGGAGCAGTCATGTGTACAGTGTGACATTCCCTGTCTGACCGACACAAATGTGAGTGCTCAACCAATAAAACCATAAACTAATACTTGTCTCTGTTTGACAGTGATGACTAAGCTGAGTTGAGTTTTTACCTCCGACATCCTCATTGATTTTGTCTTCTACATGTGTCAGTAGCTTTGTCTGGCAAAACATCTCATCTTACTTTCTTGAACAGTGACAGGTATTCCCTGACTAAGTGGTGAGAGTAGCAAAACCAGATCACCTTCACTCCCTCCATGATTGCATATAACAACTTCTTTTATGATTGATCGACAAACTGTGTCACTGTGAATGATTGTCATAGCTGAGCACGTTTTATTGTGTCCAGGGGGAACAGTGCATGTGCTCATTCCTTATCTTAAATTGGATGAATGATTACCAGAATTAAATAGGTGGCTTTATCAGGTATTGACCTCAATCTATGAAAAAACACAGGTAAGATTTTTTTTTTCACAAATCACAAGGATAGGATAAGTGTGTCTGAATTTTAATTTTTATTTCATGACCTAAAGTTGTAAAGATGTACAATGATCTAGTAATGATTAATCATAACAAGACCTTTTTTAAGGCTGGGATTGTCAAAGGGACAGAAGAACTGCATAAACTGACACTTTGAGAATGAAGATGATGATGATGATGTGTGTCCTGCGGTTGCTGCTGATCTGCTCTCCGTCCACAGCTCAGCTTCTAACAGACTCTGATGGTGAAGTTTTTGCTCTTGGGAAAACAATCTGAGGCCCAGAAAGGTGATCAAAAAATACTTTGGACTGCCAGCAGAGCAGATACACAGCAGACATTCAGTCATACAGCTTATACATATATTTTTTTGTACCTTGAAAAGAGTTCCCTGAATCTCAGTTGGAGTGGAACAATTCAAACAAAGTTAATTGTGTGGCAAAAATGAAGTTATGATCAAAAAATGTATTTCTCTATTACAGCACACTAACAAGTTTTGAAATAGGAATCATTACAGTATCTTTTCTTGCTGAATCTGCTGACTGCCTCTCAGCAAAATATGCATCTATTGCACCATTTCTACAATCAGTGAAAAACTTTTCAATATAATTGCCAGATGATCAGCTCACATCCTCTTTGGCTTCCAAACTGTTGTCATGTACACAGCTCCTACAGAGGCCTGGCATACATACTAAAGTGCTTTGAGTCCCTCAGTATTTCTGTGTAAACACAAACCTTTTTCAGTGTGTTCTTCCGCATTTTTAGGTGAAATGCCGAGAAACGTAGTGTAAATGGGGCCTAAAACACAAGCTAGCGGCTAAAGCACAAACGAGAGGCTAAAACACAAACTAGAGGCTGAAACAGTCTCAAGGCTTAAAAACAGGCTTAGCAGTTTGTAAAAAAACGTTCATTCTGACCCACATGCAGCAGCTAAATTGCAATGATCTGCTCAAATCTGAGCATCTTTCAATAAAATGGATAATGAGAAAACATTAGCTCTGTTTGGTAGATGAGCACGGGTAGGACATAACCAGGATTCAATAACACCACACAGTACCAATACATCTCAATTCACCAGGCTGTAACCAGTGCTAAATTTGGCTAGCTACTAAACTATGGTACAAACTCACAAAATTTTCTTGTATCTCTTAACATATATATATATGTGTGTGTGGGTGTGTGTGTGTGTGTGTGTGTGTGTATGTATGTATATATTACCTAGTACTGTTGTGTCTGTTAGCAAGTTGTCTGAAAAAAGAAAAGTGGCGTTAAAAGGAAGATTCAATCTACTTTCAATTTCACTTTCAAAACAATTAAGTCACTGCAATCAACTTCATATGGACTCTCAGCAGTCACTTTGATGTGCCATCTAGTTAGTTTTGCATGTTCAGCAAAAATATGGAATCACATGATTATTTGCCCATGGTCTTTAGAGGTGTGACAACTTCCAATGAGTCATTCGAGGTTGTATGATCACTGGAAGTGTGCCCTTTTTCCTCTGATCTTCCACAGTTCATTTGCAGGCTGGAAACAGAGGTCCCTTGTCCCTTTAAGAGGAAGGAAACAGTCGGGGGAAGTGAAGCAAGAGAGCATTGCCTTACTTCCTTGTAGCTCTCAAAATCCAAACACTGTACGTGCGCGATGGGTAAGTCTGTATCATCAATAGGACATTCCCTGATTTAAGCCCGTTTACATTGACGAGGAGCTCCGTGAACTGCCTCCGTTGCAGCATGCTTCAGCTGAACGACACGGTGGAGCCGGAGAGTCCGGGCGCCGCAATCCTCCACCCCGCAGAAACCGAGGAGGGGGTTGAGGTTGCCTTCACGCCGCCAGAGGCCGGAAGAAGCCTCGGACACGGAGCCTCCGTGGCCTGCTGCCCCCCGTTACAAACCCTGACGCCCTTTCACGTACACAATCCCACGATGCAAGCGAAAGTAAAGGACTATTTCGTCTTCAGAGTAAGTCTGAATCATTACTTTCATTTAAATCACTGGAGGATGTGTGTTGGATGAGACCGTATATGTGCGCACTTCTCTTCAAAACAAGCTCCTTCATATTTTCACACGATCTTTAACTCCACCACTTTGATGTAGTAATTAGAAGTGCATCACTACGTTTTTAAAGCTTCCGCAGTACATCACAGGATAAAGGAAAAGGATGCTGGTCTCTGGTGATGATGCTGATGGTTGACGGTTGTGTGATGCTGATCTCAGCCAGGTACCATTGAACAGGCTGTGAGCGACATCCGGACAGTGGCACTCCCCTCTGAGGATGGAGAGGTGCTCAGCGTCTGGCTGCTTGCAGAGTGAGTATCCCAGCAGAGCAGACACATCGACCTCACATCAGAAACTCTAGTAGGGGAGAGTGGGGTAAGATGATCCAGTGGGTAAGATGCCCACCCCGTGTACCTAGGCATTGGTACATATTTTGTCATATGACCATAAATTCAGCAAGCACCCTCCATTTTGCTGTCCCTGTGCTTGAGAGAAGCATAAAGCAATATTTTGAGTGTGTTTTATTGAAGAAAAAACAAAACGAGTGATTTGCTTTTTAACATATTTTTTTTACATTTCAGCCATAATGACATGAAAGCAAATTTATCCAGGTCTAAAACTGTGTATCATACTTGGTGACGAGCCAGCATATTGACCTGTGTGAACCATGTAGCTGGAGATTTCATTCTGAAATAAGGGTGGATGTTTGTTTTTTTTTACTGCTGAATCACTTTCCTTGCCTAGAGGACAGCAGAAGTGAATGTGACTCAATTTACCCCACTCTCCCCTACAGGGAGGATGTTTTTCACACCCTTTGTAATGAGGGGAGAAAAAGTCAAATTTAGTACATTCAAATCCTCAACCCTTACTTTTATGCATTAGCCATGAAACTAGATGGGTAAACAACTACATTGTTAATTCAAGCACAAATGTAAAATTATTCTTATGAGGTATGTTGTCCCCTCCTACAGAGTAGACCACTGGAACAATGAGAGGGAGAGACTTGTTCTCATAACTGATAGGTAAGCAAGACTTTGTTATTATGAATAGTCTTAAGAAAATAAATTACAACAAATTTAAAGCATTCTGCTGACACACTATGAGACTTCTTTGGTTATGTTTGCAGGTCTCTGCTGGTGTGCAAGTATGACTTCATCAACCTGTTGTGTCAGCAGGTTGTTAGGATCTCTCTCAACGCTGTAGACACAATTTCAGTGGGCGAGTTTGAGTTCCCGCCCAAATCCCTGAACAAGTAAGCTAATACAGTTCAATCTTGACAGCCTTTATGTATTTGTTTGCTCTGTTTGGTCAGTATTTCAGTACAAAAATCTGGCCTTGCATGTGGCTTTTGAGTATTGTATCCAAATGTTATTGCTGCTAGGTTGGTTGTATTTGCACCTTCTGACAGTTTAAAGCTCTGTTAAGTAGGTATCTTGGGTTTTTTTTCTTTTAGAATAGGAGGATAAAACTAATGTGCTGTTTTATCTCTTGCTTAAATCTCCCCTTTCTCATATTATCTGTAGCTGGGCTTACTGTCAGTGCCTTTGTGTAGCAATCAATCTTTTGAGGTCACATTGCTCTTACACTGTTGTTTTGTTACAGGAGAGAAGGCTGTGGGATTCGTGTCCAATGGGACAAACGTCCTCGGGCCTCGTTCTTAAACCGCTGGAACCCCTGGTCCACAGACATGCCCTACGCCACATTCACGGATCACCCTATGGCACACGCTGATGAGAAGGTTGCATCTCTCTGTCAGGTATGATACCTTTGGCTTTCATTAAATACTAGGAATAAAAGTCTTTAATGGTAGGGACATAAGCTCTTTTGTGCTGGTCTGTGATTATTTCAGAAAAACAATAGTGACCACTGGTGCTACAATTCTTCCATGCACAATAGCCAACTAAAAACAACTCTAATAGTCACAGTTCGACTGAAAACAATAGTCTTATTTCTGCCTTCAACTGTTACTTTATTTTTCTGAGGATATAAGCTGTGAATCTACACTTGTGAAATCCCAACAAACTTTTTACTTAACTCGACTCTGAGAAATATGTTTACAATTGAGGTAAAAATTATTTGGCCCCACTATGAAATTATGAGATTCTTTGCAAAAAAATTCCCAAGTGCTGTTCAACAGTTAATGAATTTTAACACAGCTTTTCCAATACTGTAGTTTTATTTTGGATGCTTACATCATTTTACTTTGCTCACAGGGAAAAAAATATTTCACAAGAACCAAAACTATAAGCCCCCCCTAATGCTAGTAGTTAACTCTGTCTCCTTTTTGTTGGATAACAGCATGTAGTCATTTATCATGGTTTGTAACAAGTCTCTTACACATCTCCTGAGGTTTTGGTAGTTGTTCTAGTTTTCAGGCATAGCCACCACTAGTTTTATTTCCAGTCTTTTAAATCTATTGTTTCTACCCCTGTCAGACTTGTTCTGTACTCTGTGGCTCTATTTGGATTCCTTGATACTTTTTACTCCACATCTTCACACATGTAAACACTGTGATATTGTACAGAGTGAGCCATAAGTTTCCATACGTAGGAAAAATAAACTTTTTATGTTGTATAACCTTTTTTATTTATATAATGTGCTCTACATCTATCAATATGTTTTCCACTGTTGATGAACTTGCATTAGCACAGTTGAAGTTATGCTTGTACTGGCGTTGGTGATATGCTCCTTGAGATGATTTATGTCTCGTATCTTCACCGGATACACCATGGCCTTCAAAGGTAGAGATCAAAAAGGGAGAGATCTGGATATCTGAAACATAAAAAAATGTACATAATACATTTTCCTATGTATAGAAACTTATGGCTCACCCTGTATATATCCTTTTCCTGCTTTGTATGCATCAACAATTCATTTTCTCAAGGCCAAACTAATTTCTTTTGTTTTTGTGTAGGACAACCCTTAGTTTTAACCCAATTGATTTATTGAAAGAAGCTATGAGCATAGCAAATTTAAAGCCCATGAGTACACAACAGTGGTTTCTGCTTCAACTCTATAAAAAGTTCTTTCAGGGCCCATTTATTTATTTGTGAAACAGTTTTGTTTTTGCTTGCAAAATAAGACAAGGTAAGCATCAGAAATAAAACTAGGATTTTCGTAAATGCTGTGTCGAAAACTCATTGATCTGCGTAACATCACTTGAGAAATGTTTGAAGAAAACTTGAAATTTCATTATTTTGATCTCAACTGTAAACATGGATATACAGGGAGATGTTATCTAGTGTCATTTTCTTTCTTTTGAATACAAAGTTGGACAACTTCAGGACCCAGCTGGTTCAGGCAGTGAAGAAAGCCCATAAGGAGCACCCTATCCCAGGTAGAGCTAACGGTGTCCTGATCCTGGAGAGACCCCTGCTCATCGAGACCTATCTGGGCATCATGTCCTTCATCAACAATGAGGCCAAGCTGGGCTACTCTATGACACGTGGCAAGATCGGCTTCTAAAATCCAGTTTCTGTTAATCACAACTGAGTTCAACCCATGTGTATGTGTTACACTGTGCTGACTGAGGGAAGCTGTTCCTCCACAACAGGGTAATACATAAGTAATATGTGACTGTGTGTGAGCTGAGTCCATAAAATGTCCACAAACCCTCAAGGTGGTGTGATAGACAAGTGGTTAGCATGTTGTAGGTAGACATGCCCAGCATCGAATGGACTGTCTACTTAATGCACTTTTGCCCCCTACTTCCTTTTTGTCAGAGTTTTTTGCTGTTCTGCAATTACTAGTGGGCTTTCAGGAAAGTAAGTTAATGAGACAAAAGGTGGAAAGAGAGGACACTTGCATTAATATATGAGCTTTCTGTAATTAAGAACGAGCTTGTTGAAATCTCATGCTCTTTCTTTAACCATTAACTGACTAAAAATATAATTTATAGATACCAACAAAGAAATGCTAACACGAGGGTTGTTTTTCCAGGTGACAATGTCCCTTACTTTAAAAGAAGGGCAATTAGAGAAAAGCAGCAAAACGTGGTTTACCTGTGACATTCACTGAAATATGGCCCTTGGTTGATACATTAAGGGTCCCAATGATGGTTTCTGTTACTCTGCTCTTTGGGCCAAAGGGGAACTTCATGTGAGAGCAGTTTAACAGTTGGGTCACATAACCATTGTAAAGTTACCTATAGGGACAGTGTTATCAACCTGTCTGCTATACTGACAGGCTTCTGCCCTGTTTTCACAATTGTACGTGTGGAAAATCAAAGGAAAGGATAAATCCATGTCTTGACCTTTTGCCAGTGCTGTGCTCTATGTGCTCATATTCATGTCATAGCTGTTGTCGCTCATTGTCAATGTTTGAACGTTTTCTTAAATTTCTGCAACTTGGATTGAGGCTAACATGAGAGATTCAGACACTGCGTTGCCTCAATATACCAATAACAGACTGTATCAATTTTTTTTCTTTCACAATTGTACTACCAAAGGTCACAGGCCATACTTCCATGCTTAGCAATGCCAATGAATAATTGTTACCCAAAATGCCTTCTTTTGGTCTTAGCATGTTCCCTGCATGTTGAGTTTGCATGTCAGATGACTGATCTTAAGTGATTTGTAAGTGCTAGCCAGGTTTTATTTAACTGCTGTTGTTTTGAAAACATCAAGTCATGAGTACTTCTTCAAATGTATATTTCATTTTGCCAATTCTAAAGTGCTTTATTTTAGGTTTTACAAAGATATTAACTTATGATTGTAAGCACACAATGGTAAGCTTTTAGTTGAAGGTATTTGCAGCACAGTAGCTATTATGGAGATAATAAATGCTTTCATGTTCTTGTGAAGACCTTGTCTCTGGCATTTGTTCAAAGGTGTATGTATATTATATTCATGTTATCAGTAACTGCAACATTGTGAAAAATGATTCTCCAGATGTTCTCCAGAGAACTACACACTACGAAACTTCTTCATTCATCTCCTTCCACTCTTCATGTACAGGGTCTGGGTAGCTAGAGCCTATCCTAGCTGTCTTTGTGGGAGGGGCGGGGCACAAGCTGGACTGGTGTCCTGTCAATCACAGGGCTGACCATACAACAAAACACTTCAAAAGATCACAATGAAACCTGTTTTATGGTGTGGTTTCATCAAACAGACTTATCACAACATAACAAAATATTTTTAAAGCTAATAACATTTGGTCAGGAGTTAGAACTACTTGTTCCATGAGGGAGAGAAAGCTGCAGTGCAAAATTCAAAACAAAAACTCTGTCACTGCAATACTCCTGTTTTCTCAACCAAAAAGATGCCTTGTAATGCCTGTAACCTTATATGAAACAGTATCTTTTAGGTGAAGCATTATTATTTTTTGAGTCCATTGACTGAAATCAAAGACTCAAAAGTCTCAGATTTTACAGACTTCAATGCATACATTTTTATGAACTCACAATGAGCTGCTTTCTTATATCAAAAAATTTATTTGAAGTGAACACACAATTTAAACAGACAAAATCATTCAATATTAAAAAAACACAAAGTAAACTATGTAAACCTCTATTCACAGTGTAAGAAACTAGACCCTAAATGTGAATCAGATTATTTAAAAAAGGGACATGTATGCATCATTTGTTCTTCAGTAGGAAATGTGCAGGGTTTTTGTTCTTACATAAAATTGAACATCCCAGTAGCCAGCACTGAGCGCCTTACACACCATGGAATGGAATTGCTGTTCAACATGTAAAGGTATATTTTTTCGAAGCAGCACAAAGATAAGGTTTTTCCACACATTTCACCATGTGAGGGATAAAAAATGCCCCAACTCTAATCCAGACTTTCTTATGGTCTGTGTTGTCAAGGGTTTTACTTCTCTTTCTGGTCAGTATCCATGTAGCACAAGCATAGCTGCTCCTTTGAGAGCAGGATCAGAGAGTCTCCACTGCAGTGCCAGGTAAGTGACTGGACCTGGAAACCACCTGGAATGATAGAGAAACAATCAAAGGCAATGATGAACAATGAATTCACATAACTCCAGAGTCATCATTTGCAGTTTCGTCATGCAGCTTCAATACACTTCTTGTTAAATAAAGTGCTTTGCTCCTCTTCTGATCAGATAACATCTTCCAGGCCAGTGAGAGCACTGCTGACAATGACAACTCCCCGCTGTGGGGTACATGTGTTAAAGGCGAGTCTTCAATATAAATCAGGCCCTGAGCTTCACCATGTTATCAAAAAAGATGTCAGAAGTTTATGTGTAAAAGGGACTTAAGTCTATTACCTTCAGTGGGTACTTGGACAGAAACACAGCCTGCTGGAGACCAGAGATAGAGTTTGGTGTTGCCAGTACACAATGCCAGCCTGGGGCGTCGAGGGTCCCATTGAAAGCAACGCACAGCTGATGTCTGTTCAAGCACAGCCTGCAGAGTCATCTTCTGCATATCCCACACCCAGACAGCACTAGCCATGTTATCTACAGTCAGAGAAACACAAATAAACCACTGAGGCACTTTCAGCTCCTGAGCCATGGATCACTGGCATTAAAAGAAAAACAAGTTATAAAGAAAAGTATAGTGCATTATCTTATCTAGGAAATACAACTTGCATGCATCAAAAATACAAGTTCAGGTAAAAAAGATTTTGAGAATGCTCACCATTTTTGGTTGCTAAATAGCGGCTGTCTGAGCTAAATGCCAAAGCAGAGACACCAATCTTAGGGTTGGCTCGATCCGGGTCTGGTTTGCTCACAGGAATTTGGACTGGAGGTGGACAGATCTCATCTAGTGGAGACAACATCAACAATTTAGGGTTTGTGAGTGGAAAATATTTGTTACTTGACCTCAAAAGTTAACTGATATACTGCTCTCAAGATATTTTTAAATTAAAAAAAAGAACTTGTACATTGGCTCTGGGTGTTGAAGAGGGTGGTACCAATTGTAATGTTGTGTAGTGACAGGTCATCACTTCCAACGGCAGGCCTTCTTTCAACTTCCTTGAATACAACCTGGAAGCACAACAGAAATGGTCAGTAACTGAACTGAAAGAATTTCAATGCTCATGATGAAGGCTGGGAACACTCACAGCTTTTGGATTGTTGATGGTTGCTGGATGCTCAAACTGTGTTATTTTTTTCCAAGTGATATGATTGAGGATGTGGACCTGAATAAAAAGTGTACGTCATTTTTTCCAATTGATACCAGGACATGAACACATCAAAGAATGACCCAACCTAGACATGTTTGACATCATAATAAAGCATTGTATTGTATATATGCAGGAGTACTTAAAGCGATGAAAGAAAAAGCTGGGTAGAGGACTAACTTTTACATACTGCACTTCTATGGCGACTTTGTCTTTAAATCACTCAAAAAGTTGGGGTCTTTTTTGAAGAACTTATTTCAGTAGGCTTACTTTTACTTTCTGTTTGCTGTGTTGTGTAACACCATCATGGTACTTCTTTCATTGTCACCAGTCATAAACACATGGCTTTTTATGGACTACTGATGCATTGTTATGTTGTGACAAGCTTCTCACTGTCATCACCAATAAACATTTATCTGACAACCTTACTTTTTCATCAAAGCTGCCAATGGCCAGGAACTGGCTGCTTGGGCTCCACGTTACAGACTTCACGCCGAGCGACCACTCATAGGCACTGTAGATGGACAACAACCGGCCATCCAAAGAATACATCAACACCTTGTACTGTGTAGATAATAAACATACGTGACATAAAATTAACCACAGTCAACACTGCTCACTTGTCTCTGACAGGATTCAGTTCTGGACTGATCACTGTTGACTGTTACAGTCTCTAGGGAAAGGACTAGGGAGGTGACCTAGGTTTTTTTATCTTCATCTTACCTTACTTGAGAGTAAATGACTCACCTCCAGACAGCTATCCCACACTGCCAGCACACAACCATTGGGCGACCACTCCAGCCCTGCAAGGTCCTGGGTCTCAGTCTCGAAATGCTGCAGCAGAAATTAGTCATGTCAAGTTGTATGAGTTATACCTCCAACTTCATAAATGACCATTCATATTAACAGCAACTGCAGTTTGGGTTTAACCTTGCAGAGCAGATGGAGCTGCCTGATTCATTTCTGAAATCCTGCAGATCCATCTTGCTATGATCCAACCACAACCGATTTCACCTGGTCCAATATTGACCGGACCAATCAGAGAAGAGAGGCGGGAGCTGTAGGCGCTGCAGACGTGACATCAGCGGGAAGCGTCTGAATGTTTGAAAACAATGGTGGAGTGTGAAGCGGTCTTCTCGGTCTTCAGAAATAGACTAAAAATCTTCTCTAAATGAAGAATAGAGAACGTCACTCAAGCCTTTTTGATGGGAAACAATGTTTTTGCTCTTCATTGGTCTGGAGAAGAGCAAAATCGGACTGGTGAAATATCTTCGTAGAGGATAAACAAACTTTCTATCTGGTGTCAGGTTACAAATCTGCTACGTCACCGTGGCTTGATGTGGATTGGTCTGTGATGAGCACGTTGTCCAATCACCAGCTGCTAAATTTTTTTAAGTCCCGCCACTGAAAGCACTCTCTAGCGCCCCTTACCCAGTGACTAGTGAAATATTTCCGTGACGGATATATGAAATTGTCTGTCTGGCTTGTCAGGTTAGTTTGGGTTCGGGATCTTATCAATTTGTGTCATTTCATACTATTACCCTAATCCTAAAAAGAATTGATTTAACAATCATTTTAAGCACAGTCATGACATTATACTTAATAAAAAAAATAGTGCAAAGACAAAATGTCATATTTCCAGACCAAAAGTGTTTTCTCTGGTTTGCTGTCAGTGCACAGTTCTACAGCCAGCATCACTAGCATGATCAGTTCAGACATCACTGAACTGGAGAAATATACAAAGGTTTTGGAGAAACCTTTCAGATGAGTAGTTTTTGGGGGATTTATAACAAAGGAGGAAGATGATAAACAATATTTGCACCCATTACAGCCCGATGGCTTCATGGCAGAAGCGTCGAACTGTCCTGCCTTCAATTCCAACTATTTATCATTGGAAAACATTTGGAGCATAATGAGGGCAAAAAAATGAGAATGTACAGTCAAGTAGCTGAAATCCTATTACATGATAAAATATATCATCCTTTCTCTTTCACAACCCAGAAACTGGTCTCCTGGGTTCCCAAACACCCACAGGGTGCAGTTAACAAAGGAGAATAAAAAAAATATTCCCCTATCCCTACACTTTTGAAAGTGTAGGGATAGGGGAATATTCAGTCTAAAAATCTGATGCACCAGGGCACTGATATTGTGCAGTGGTTCGGTCACACTGAGTGAGGTTGGCCCAGGTTTGAATCAAACATGCAGCCTCTTTCCTGCATGTCACTCCTCATTCTCACCTTGTTTTCTGCGCTGTACATTGTCCTGTCCACTGGTTAAAGGCATTCCAGGCCAGATTTATTATATATCAAATATAGGACTTTAATGAGTTTCAAGCATCCAAATGTATAAAAGGGAATTTTACACTACATCCAAATTCTGGCTGTATTGCAGCTGTATCACAAAAACCATGTCTCTGATATGTATAAACTGAGTAATTTACCAACAATTACCTTTCAATCAAACTGTCAGAGACTGAGGAGACTTCTTTCTTTGGGTTACATCATCTTTTTTCCTCTTATAAACTTTTGTTAGTCTTTTCGAATGTGAGATGTACATAGTCTCTTGTTCATAAAATTTGAAAAACAATTAAGTTCTACTTACCCTGAGCAAATGCCAGTCATCACATACAAATATGCTGACATAGTCTTTACAGTCGCGGCGTTCAGCTAGTGCCATATAGCTGCCATCTCTGCTGAAATCTATACCTGTGTTTGAAAGACGTTTGGAGGAATCAATCATTTAAAGGTAACTATGGGTTATAGAATATTTTCACCAAACACCAATAAAATACCTACAATGATACTGTACAGCTAAATTAAGAAGCAATAAATACTAATTGCTCTTTAATGGAAATTTCTAATCAGTCAATTGTGAGGCAGCAACTCCATGCATTTAGGCAAAGCATGTAGACATGGTCAGCCCTATTGAAGTGGTAATGGGCTGGTCTGAGTATTTAAGAGTATTTCAGTATTTCAGGCTGAAGTGACAGAGGACCACACCAGGTACCAATCCTGTCAGCTAAGAACAGGAAACTGAGGCTACAGTTCACACGGCCTTACTAAAATATGGCAATAGAAGACAAGAAAAATGTTGCCTGGTCTCTTGGGTCTTGATTTCTGCTGAAACATTCATATGGTCAGAATGTTGTGTAAACAAGATGAAAGTATGGATACATCCTGCTTTGAATCAACTGTTCAGGCTGCTGTTTCGGGTGGTGAAATGGTGTGTAGGATACTTTATGTGAACACTTTGGGCGCTTTAGTACCAGCTGAGCATGGTTTAAACTCCACAGCCCACCTGAGTATTGTTGCTGACACTGTCTATCTCTTTAATGACACGGTGTGCCCATCTTCTGATGGATACTTCCAGAAGGATAACAACTATATGACCCCAATTGGTCAATGATGACCAAAATCTCTGAGGGAATGTTTCCAGCACCCTATTGAATCTGTGCCATTAAAAACAAAGGCAGTTCTAAAGGCAAAAGGGTCCAACCTGGTACTCGCAAAGTTTATCTAATGAAGTGGGTAGGGAGTGTAACATGCTGTAAGTAAAAAGCAATAAACGTGTTACTAAAGACCGCTTGTGTATTTCATCCAATATTATAATGTGATACTTTGGCACCAACAGGTCGCTGGTATGTAGCTATTGCAGACATATTATTTATATGACTGCTGTGAGGATTCACAGGTTTCAGAGGAGCATAGTATTGCATGTGGAAAATGGGGAGAGTCATAGACCATCATTTTTCCCCATGCTGATGACAGGCCTGTTATGAGGAGCATGCCCCATTTACTGAAGAGGGGCACAGCTGTCAGCAAAGAGGACTATACTTTGGCCACATATCCAGGGTTGTGCCCCAAGGTAAAGAACGGAATGTGATCCATGGGGCACGCTAAGGCATTGAGATGACTGGCCCTGTCCTCAGGTACTCTGTGTAATACATATGGGATCATAAGCCAGGCAATAATAAATAAAACAATATTATTCTCATACAGACCTTTCTGACATGCTTTGGGATACTTGATGTAAGACACTGCTTTCGTGCACAGGGACCAGACGGTGATTCTCAGCTGTTAGGGCACAAGAGAAAAGACAGAAAAACAAACAAACTGAGGATTACTTAACTATCAGGCGGCATGAAATACAAAAGCACATGTGAATAAATGCTTGAGAAATCACAAGTTTCAAGGCCAGTTCAAATACTCATGATTAAGAGACTCTGTTAACAATATCTTTATGTATTAAAAAAGAAAACTATTAAATGAAGAAAACACATTTTCTTTTGAAACATAATAAAGTAAGCAAAGAATTTTGTTTGATATACAATGTATCAGGATGTAAAGGATATACATATATAAATATTGAACTAGAGGCTGGGTTTTGATGTAAAATGAGGTTTAATCGCTCTAGACAAACTGAAAGATGATATTCATTGACATCCATCTTCGACTTCAGTTTTTCATGAAATCATATTCAACATTCTTCTTCAATGAGCAGATCCTGACTTGTGATTTATTGAGTGATTTTTACAACAACACGTGGGGTTATTATTTGATTTTATCCTCTTGTCCACTAGCTAGGCCATAGCACTGGGTAGCACGGTTCATCATGCTGTTTAACAGCAGTGGACAGAGTGCCTTAAGTCTTTGAGGAGGTCAATGACAAATCTCTGTGAGGGATGTGGATAGACAGAGTCCATCCATCACTATAAGGATGGCCATGTAAGGTGCTTGTTGTGTTGTGAGATGTCTATTAAGTTATCTCCACAGCATAAGTTAAAACACTGAAGCCACTTAAAGAAGCACAAGAGATCAAATTAGGATGAAAAAGCATCATGTGAAGTCAGGAGATCCAACAAAAAATCCAAAAGACAGGGACACTGAACAAGGAATGTGCGGTCCAAAACACTCTTCATCTAACTCGGAGTTAAAAATGACCATTTACAAGAAGTTTTGCTGAGGTCTCAAAAGGCTAGTGGTGGCAACAAACCAGCGCATGCATTTTATGAAACTCTATGGATATAGCTCCTTTAAAATGTCAACTTTTCCATGTTGTAGCGCTGCAGTCATACACATACACACACAAACACACACACACACACACACACACAATTATTAATGCTGGAAATATTAATAGTGCGTTCTACTTGACTATTTATTTTTTGGATCAAGTATCAAAATACATATCGATAACATCGAAAAGATCAATTTACATAACATGGGATCAAGGGACTGCCACATTAAGGGTGTCATGTGTATGCCTCTCATACCTTCTTTCTCTATCTTTACAGCTAATGGTCTGTTGTCGGTCTTTAAATAATTGGAATTTGAAAAATGAAGTTACCTTATTATGCACACATTAAAAATACATTTTCTTACACAGCAAATTTGAAGTTAAAGAAGAAAAAGAGGAAATCACGACAAAGTCCAGCTCACTTGAGCATCCGCAGGGATAAAACTACTAAAGTGTCGAGGCTGTCAACATGGAGTCTGGGCAGATATTTGAACTGAGCTAAGTCTGTCACCTAACTGAGCTGAAGTGTTGACCCTCCTGTTTGGTTCAAGACATCCAGCTGTGTAGACCCTGTAATAACATCTCACTGCACGCTTCCTGGACATCCCCTCAGACACGGTGCCATGGAAACTAACATCAACACTACTCAAACACAAACACTTACACTTCTTAGATGCCATGAACCTGCTACATAGGGGGGAGACCACGCCATGAAAGGCAGTGTAACCTTAAACCAGTTGGAGGAAGGGTAACATGAGGAAAAAGGCTGAGAAATGCTTCTCCATATTGGGTTGTATGCAATAAGATCCTTGGTTAGTAAACCCACATTTAAGATGAATTATCACCAAAGGTGAGCAGATGCTTTAAGGTAGGAACTTGGGATCTATGGTAGGTGTAAATAAAATTAAAAAAAAATTTAAATAAAAAAAAAAACGCTGCAGCTTCCTTTAGGTTACTAGAGATGAAAAAATCACATCAGTGTCTCAGTCAGCAGTCAGCCCTTCACAAATATGGAGACTATAAATTTATCTAATCATGAGCTGTATAACGAAATTGTAATTGAGGTGTTGTGACAGGGCAGTGTTGTTAAGACACTTCCAACTGTGACAACAGGGCTGATTTTGACCATCACTTCAATTAATCATGGACAGAAAACTAAAGAATTAGGGAACATTCCCAACAAGACAGGCAACATGATAACTACGATCAAGTGTGGACAACAGTTACTGACAGCAACTTGGAATAAAATATATCTATCAGCCATTCTTTATGCGCGCCTCAGCAAGTGCCAGAAAATGGGTGAGTGTATTTGATGCCATATAGGCCTATCTGTCAACAGAGGATTAGACTGTAAGCATTCCACACAGGAAGCAATTTCATACCAATATAGCCTATTTCTCCGATTACAGCCTCATGATTCTACCAAGGAATCGGAGCCCCTCGCAGCCTACACGTAGGTATGGGTGAGCTATTGTCCCGAGCTGCAAAGCAGCAGCTGCCTACATTTGCAGTTTAGTTCAGTAGCACTGTTGCCAACAATGCTACACGTTAGCAAGGCTCCAGCAGTACTGGCCAAGAATGCTATCGCTAATCTGATCCCAACAATGTAAAAACCATTAGAGAAGTCAAGCTCAGTGATGTCCTTGGCTGGAGTTTTTCCACCCTCAGTTTATCACCCCTCAGCTGGTAAAGGTGGATTAACATAGATGCGTGAGCTGCATTTTGCGAGGTCCTAAGATAAACAATTGGAATTCAAATAGGTGATGACTTGCATGAAGTCTCACAAGGTTTCAGCAATGCAACTTTCTATTAAACCCAGTGAAATGGCGCCATCCAGAATTTGAAAGCAGTTGTAAACATGTCCACTCCTGATTTAAAGCGTTTTACCATGAAGCATTTGAGGACAGCACAAAAGCATACTGGCTGGTTAGAAATGCGTGGCTTCCCTGGGTTCTCATTAGAGATGTCACTGAATCACACTTGAGCACTGAAGACGATAGTTTTTATCAATTTGTGACTGTGGAAGTTAGGTTTTAAATGTAAACTTTTAAATTGTGTACCTGCAAACATCTAAAAGTAATCAGTATGCTGTAAAATAGCAAATACACTGCAGAGGCTTAAAAAAAGCCCTGCTCAAATGTACACACACAAAGACACAATCTGCCCCACAGGCAGCTGTCCCTAAACAAGTTAATATAGCAGGCTGTTTATGAGTGGAGCTGAAATTCAAGCCTGACACGAACACCCGTCTGGCACAGTCTTAATGAAATCTTGGGCAGGGGTGAAGGTAAGTTCAGTGGGGCCCTTGGCAACGTGGTGCCTGCTTCGCCTTCGTCAAGCTACTTTTGTATCCTCAATGAAATAAAAAGATGCCATTTTTAACTTCTTACTGAAATCTATTTGGGTTATAAGGGCAGCAATCTAAAGGTTTTTTCATACATTACATCATAAAAGGACTGCTACTAAAAGTGTTTATACCACAGAGAGCACCCATTGATGATTTCTAAATTTGTACACCAAACAATAAAAGGAGAATCAAAGCAATGTGTTTATATTACAAATGCACAGCATTGGGTGTTCAGCAGAGTGCTTTTCAGAGTTTTTATGCTATAGCATCTGTCTAAAGTTAAGTGTGGTCACTTAATTACAGATAATTCAGGTTTCTTGAACGTTGGTTAAATGAAGAAGAAACATACACAAAATAAGATTGTAGTTTTTGGTTATTTCATCAGGGCACTTCGAACGGGAAACTAATCAGTGGTTTAAGGCAGGAAAAACAAGCTCCACAAAAAGTTGGCCCTACACTGCATGTTGTTAGATGCATTCCTGGCAGATTTTAAAGATCAGCGCTAGCACCAATCAAAGCAGGCATTACAATCAGTTATTCAGTAGAAGCCAGGATGAGCCACATCAGATTTGCACTCAGTTACTCTCCTGTTTATGAGCAAGAAGTTTGGGACAAATGGCAGCCTGTTTGTTTGATGAAATAAAATCCTTACCTCTTCTCTCCCATGTGCTACAAGCGTGTGTTATACTTTTCGGTCGTTGATGCTTTTTATAGAAGAAACAATTTTGAATATAGAGAGTGGAAATGAGATCTGAACTCGGGCGGTCCCCTGACACGCTGATGGAAACATACTCTAACATGATGTGTAAACTGCTGTTCATAATGCTGTCTACTTGTGACATGATCACCCAGGAGATGTGTTAATACCAGGTGTGAACTGGCTACTCATCCACTGTGTAATGAATATAGAAATTCATCCAAAGTAGCCCAATACTTTGCAAATGGCACTGCAAATATAAGATTGATTTGAATAATAACAATTTCTTTTACATTTTCTTTACCAAAGGAAATACCCCCAAATAATTTTCAAATGAATCATAAACTCCTTGTTTTGTCTAATAAGTACTAACATGAAGGTCTTTCAGCCTGATACTACTTTCTCAGAAAAGTTCAGGGCAAAATATGGATAAACTGGAACTACAGTGAGCAGCAGCAGCAGCAGAGGTGGTGTCTGATGATAAGTTATTTGAAACTGATACAAGAAAAAATACAAGATGATTGTAAGACAAGTCACACACAGACTTTCTAAGAACTAACATACGTCAACGCCATGCCTCCTAAACGGCCTGAGTCATGTCCGTACTATTCCAATACCTTTTTTCTTTTGGGAGAAGGATGCAGTCAGACACAAAGCAGAAATGCCACAGACACTTGTACTCCTTGCACCCTTCCCCAGGCCAGACACAGTTGTGTGTTGGGGCACAACACCTGTCAAATGATTCCTGGAGTCAGGTTCAGCACGACAGACACAACCCAGCACAGTGGCCCCCGTCATATTCCACATGGCTCAAGAGGAGCTGCTTTAGCTTCTCACCCCTTTACAGCATGTGCTTACAATGACGTGAATTTAAACTAGGAGTCAAGAGGCATACAGAGGAACTAAATGCATCTTTATTAGTCTGGGTTTCATTCTACAGACCTAAATAAACACCATTCAAAATCCCCTGCCTATGAAACTTTCTTTGTGTGACGTCAAAATCAAGTAAAAGTATTGTTTTTCCATCACATCCCATCTTAAGACCAGATGAAATTACACTGATTTATCTTTTACACATCTTTCAAACAAAAAATGAGTAAGTAATTTATTGCAAATAACAATTAAACAAAAAACTGTCTCAAGTGGGATCTCCTTGTCATGCCAGTAACGTTGGAAGTCATCAGGACCATCAAGGTTAATTTTTTTCACATAAGAGACTGAAACTTTATTCCAGCTTTCAGTGGTCCATGTTTGGTACTCTCTTGCAAAGCCAAAATGGCAATTTTGTGGCATTGAAGGAGACAAGGTCTTTGAAGACATTTTAGTTCTTAAAACCTTCATTAACAGATGTCGTCTGCTGGTTATCGAGCTGAAGCCAGTACCTGTAACAGCCTTAAATTGGGTCAAGGGTTTTCAAGTATCATATCAGCACTGGTGAAATGTTTTTGGATCTACAAAGTAACTTTTTTTTCCATGACCCTCAGGATCTTTGAAGAAATTCAAAATTCCTGTCTTACTGTGTCTAACCTCAGCAGCAATGGTGGCATTGCAAGAAGAGAAAGCTTTTTTGCCTTTGCCATTAGGAGGACAGCAGTAGAAAGACCTGACAAAAAATGACACTAAAGTCACATTTTTACTTTGATTTAACTTTAACTTTTGATCAGCTGATCAACAAACTATTTCAGTTTAATTGTAGTTTTCAATAAATTGCTTACTCATTTATTTGTCTCACTACCATTTCATCTTTTTGCATTATGAAGCTTGACTTAGAAGAACCTTTTTAAAGTCCAACAGAGCAAAATGTAAATTTGTGCAAATATGCAACAGGTGTTAAGATTTTGATCAGATGTGCATAAATGTAAGTACTTTTACCAATGAAAGTCTTTATAATACGATGCCAAAGATTTTCCACCAGTCTGTATGTGCCTACATGGACTCATCTGAAAATTTAAACTCGAGCAAGAAATATTGCTGAATAAAGTCATGCTAAACTGGGTATGGTAAATAATCCAAGTTTTCTTTACACTTTTTTACATCATCACATCATTACATGATGATCAATGAATGTTTTCATGTACACCTGTCTTGAATTATTATAATATACATGACAGTTTTAGAACTAAATGAAAAATAACACATTCAATGCCAGTCTTAGTACCACAATTCATTGATGTACATTGACTGCATAACAGTTCTATTTCTTTGTATAAAACCTCTTTTTGCTCAAATGTCTCATCTTCATCCTTTACTAGCCTCCAAATGGTGTTTTTTTTTTAACAAATTATCACCGAACAAAAATAGCCTTTTCCTTTTCACAGTAGATTTGAGTGACATTTTGCCTGAAGTACCCAGAAATAAATGTAAAAATGACGGAAACTTTTACCCTTCTCTACCTACGTTTTCAATAAATTAATACCTTCATCATTTTTTAAATTGTTTTGTCTTTTTTAGTAACTTATGGAGATACATTTTCTAACCACTATATAAACAACAGCACATCTCTTATAGCACTTGCAGCCAAATAAAATAGTGGAACAACATTGGTGGGGTACATGCACATTGCAGCCATGCTCCGGCGGTATTTGAGACCCATGTATGACAGGATGCTAACAGGAGGGGAGCTATGAAATCAGGCTGAATACATGCATCAGGTGGGGGGGCATTGGGGTGTTCAAGAAAGGCTCTGGTGTCTGGCTATTTTCAGGTCCCCCTTCCTTGTGGGCCAGCAACAGTTGAAACCAGACAAGCATATTCATAAGCGCACACTCACACACCAACTTCACACTTACATGGAACTCAGTGGTGTTGAGAATGTGACGTCCATCTGGACTCCAGCGGGAGGAGAGTAGTCCTATTGAGCCCTCATCAATCTTACAGTGCCAGTCCGGCTGTTCTAGAGACCACACCTATTTAGATAGACAGAGAGTGACAACAGACAGAAGCTATTACTAATCACAATCCTCTACACATTTTCTGTCCCTCTCCAAAAGTGTGCTTTAACTGTAAGATACTCCTGAGCATAAGACATCATGAAAGACTGGTGCTGGATACCCTTTCAAAGGTAAGACACTTATGTTTTGATGTGCATGTAACTGATGTGACAGGTGTGCAGAACTTTTTTTTTCTGTTCTAGTCGAAACATCTGCTATTTGTGATGTACAATTAATAGAATAAGTGCTGCAACCTACAATTATTGTGATTACCAACTGGTCTGCTGGTTATATTTTTTTCAATTAATCAATGGATTGGACTTAAAATATCCAGCTTTTGCCTTCAATTCCCTTTATTCAGAAAGTAATATTTTCACAATTATAGTGACAACAATTTTTTTTAAAAAGTGCTAATAACCGGATATTTTTTAGCTGGCTCTTATAGTAAGAATGCAGTCCATAAAGACTGCTGCTTGCTTATGTGGAAAACCTATTTCCTGTCAAGTAGTCACTCAGGGCCTGTTTTTTTCTCTGGGATGAGGAAGACAATGAGAAAAACAATATGAGTATGCATAATAGCAGAATAAACAATATGCCTTTTTGTTTATTTCTTAAGTAGTATTTGCATAAAGGTCGGTAAGACTGAGACCATCTTCAGATAAGACATGTTCATTAAATAAAACAGATAAACTCTATGTGCAGAGGTGATACAAGTCCTGAGCCTGAGAACCTGACTCAGTATAACTATATCACTGAAATGCCATTCCATTAGACTTAAAAATTATCTTTTTTAAAATAATATTTAACTACTTTGATAAAGTCAAATTACCATGAATGATTCTTGATGTCTAAATGCATTGTTTTGTCTCATTACTTGGATAGGGCTATGTGTTTGCCTCTGTTATGTGAAGTCAAAGAAAGTTAAAATGAAATTAAAAAATATAATGCTACAGCAGTAACTGAGTTTTCTGTAACGTCAGAACATAGATTATACTGATGACAGTGTTACGTGAGAGGCTGTTAGCCTGACAATCATCCCTGTTATACAGTATATGTCAAGGATTTGTACGAGACAGCACACATGTGATTGGCTGATGGGCAGAGGAGGCGGGTGTATGTGTGTGTCTGTGTCCATTGAGCTAGTGGGAGAGACAGCGTGTGTCCAGGACTCTCTACCACAGCTAACACTAAAGTCAGTTTCATGAACTTCTCATACATGTCAAACAGGGTGGCCAGTTAACAGCAGGACAAGAGCGGTTTCTGAGAAACATTTCCTGACATTAAAATGGGACATATGTGGAGTTTTGTCGTGACTTACCTCTCCTCCATTTCCTCAAATGTAGTTTCATCTCTGCGGTGCTCTTTTGCTGTGTCACATAGTTAATATGCAGTTTGCTTTTAACACAATTTTGAGAGTCACCTGACATAAAATGCATTCACACTGTAGTGAGTTGTTTGAAGCCTGACTACTTTCTCAAACCTTCACTTGATTTCAGGTGTATCATGATTTATCTTATATACCAGCTTCACTTCACTCCCACCATGCCACGCTCATCTTCATTTGCGATGCAAACTGCTCTGCAACTCAGTGAGAGACGCAATAACTGCACAATGAGAAGCATTGATAATGGAGATTTTGTTCTTGACACTATTATCAACTGATTTTTATCTGCTTTATTGATTCATCATTGCAGCCCTTATTTAAACTGCCAAGTATGAGACTAAAAGTTGAGAATATTAAGGAGAGTCAGCAGTATCTACATTTTTTTTATAATGTAAATCATTGGTTTGTAATATCAGGAATCTAAAATGACGCCCAGCTATACATTTTAAATCCATCCCTGTCCGGCTAACACAAAAGAACATTTTGTAAGCAGGAACTTTCAAAGGTACTATGATGAGATTTTTGCTGGTTGTTAGGAAACTGACTGGCATTAAAATATCACTCAAAGAACAGGACTGACTCTGATCTTGGAAGCATGTGACAGCTCAACCTTCACAATACATCCCCACGAGGGCTGGTAGATTCACAGTAGATCAGATAAAATCTTCAGAGAGGAAACAAACCAAGTTGTGACAAGTGTTGAGAAACCGACGAGAAGTATGTGCAAAAATAAGTTAAAAGCATCAAAAATGGTCAAAAACAGTAAAAATAGGTGAAAAGGGGCAAAAATTGTGGAAAAAACTTGGAAAATGGTCAGGAAGTAACAAAACTTTTCAGAGGCCTGACACTTCTGTTTAACAGTATCCTATTTTATTGATCTTAAATCATATTTAACTTTTTACATTTTTAAATTTTATTAATTTCGTGGGGAGCTGAATTTTAGGTTTGTATTATCTGTAAGCCATAAATCAAAATTTCAAGAAATAAGACTTGAAATAACTCACTCTGTGTAAAATGAGACTAAACAATATCTAGGTTTCACTTTCTGAAATGAAAGACAAAATATTTAACTTTTTTACGATATTCTAAGAGTTTCATTTGAAGGTTTTTTTCTTCTTTTAAAAACCCTCCTTGTCATCATGCTTTTCTTATTCAAAATGAAAATGATAATAAAAATACTTCATCCCCTTTAATATAGCAATTGATAACAACATGTGATGAGGAATCTTGAAATAATTGCAAAATAAATCGTCATTGCAATGTAGGGAAAAATAGTTGCAATTAGATTATTTTTGCAAATCACTGACTCTTCACTCTTCTTGTTGCCTACCTGTACAAGTCCCCTCTTGTACATGGCACAGAGGATAAAAAGGGAATCAGAAGACCACTCCATGTGGGATATTTGGTCCAAACAAGTGTAGAGCTGTAGAATCTGCAAGGTGCTCACATCTCGCACCACAAGCCTGTACTGCACACAGGTAGCCTGAGGGGATCAGCGAAAATGACACACACATCACAAACAATGTTTAACCAGCAACCAGACAAAGTGGAGAAAATAAAACATTTAAGTACCACTTGTATGAAGCAATTACACAGAAGGAAAGTGAAATGTTGTAACCTCTTACCAAGAATTTCCCATTTGGAGAAACTTTGCAAAGTTGGTTGGATTGCTTGAAGACCTCAGAGAAATTCATTATAAAATGCAGCAGCTCCTGCGCAAAAAAAATAATCCGTTAATGTGGCATCTCTAAAAAAAAAAAAATCAGATTTAAACTTGTTGCAGATATTATTGCTGTCTGGCGGATTACTCCAGACAACTGTCGTTTCCAAATGTAGACACTTGGTGGTGCCCTAAGCCCATTTAACAAACTGGCTCCTCTGAATACACAACTCAAAACATTTTACGCCGAAACAATAATTTCTAGATATGGATAATTGCATAAGAATAGTAACAAACTGTGTAAACTGACAAAACTAGTGACCTAGTCGAAACTTAGCCTGGGTCCTCTGTCGAGTTACAGGTGGCTAACTTGACCTAGCTGGCGTGCTATAATCTAAGGAGAAGGCAGGGAAAAATAAAGCTAAACATAAACAAGGACGGTACTGTCACTTTAGTCAATTGTTCCCTGCTGTGAGTTTCATTAGAAGGCAGAGTTGGTGCTCTTCACACAAACAACAAAGTTATCTGTTACCTTTCAACAGTAGTGGTAGCATATTAGCAACTTAGGAAGAAGCTTACCTTCACAATCTCCACACTCTTTGGTTAAACCTTCCACAAAAATGACAAATTTTGTTCACGACGACCAGACGTGCCCTGAAAGTCTAACAAGCAGTTTTAACAGATTTTTTTTTTCGCATGACGCTCATGCAGGGGCTGAAGCTGTTAACTTAACTGTTGCTAGTATGTATGTAGGTGTACATGACGTCATACTCACATTATCCAATCGGGATCGCTGTGCTCGTCTTTTGCTTCTTGGGAAATGTAGTTTTTCTGTTATTCCTCTTTTGACACGGACGACGTGCGTGTTTGCGCGCGTGTGTTGACAACTCGTGAAAATGACGTTATTTCTGTATTTTTTGTGACCAGTTTTTGGAAAAGGAAAAGCTGATAGGTTTGTGAGAACTGTACTGTGAAATATTTGATTATAATTTTATTTTGGGTAAACATCCATCACCTTTTTTAATGACTGCGGATAATGCATTATTTGTACATTTTTTTTATATCCTACACAATGAGCCACGTTTGATAGGCTATCCTCCAACATTATCCTTTCTTGAGAAGATTTCCCGCTTATGGACACCCAAACCGCGCTACCGCCTCCCCTGCTTCTCCCAGCGCAGAGAAGCGCTTCACCTCCCCCTTGGTCCAATTCAGCAAAGATCACACTTGTCTGAAGTGCATGCAAATCAGTTTCCTCCTGTTTCCCCGCAGTTACTTTTGATTATTTGAAAAGTCAGTCCCGTCAAACCTTTTGTTAGCAACTGATTTCTGCTCTTTTTTTTTCATTGTCGCTGTGCTTTTATGGAGGGTTACTCTCTTGGCATGCCCAATAACAAACAGACAGGTGCTCGGAGCGACACAAATCTTTGGCGTTTGGATTGGAATAATATAAACCTTAAGGTATGTTGATTTTTTTTGTGTAGACTTTTTTAGGAATAGAAATGCTTCATTAGATGCTCACCTTTGTAGGCCGCTTTTCTTTTCTTCAATCGACTGGATTGTGTTTCTGAAATAAGATTGGAAATTTAAAAAAAAAAATGGCTACAAAATTATCAGTCTTCAGACGATCGAGTTTCTCGGGAAAAAAAACTATAAGACGGTTTTGATGGGTAGGTTTTTTGTATCAAGTCTCGACATAAACCTAGTCGGTTCGAAGAAAAGTCTAATGTTTGTGAGCCATATTTTTATTATGAGCTACGCATTTTCCGTCAATAACAATGCAACAGGCTATACGCCTATGCAAAAGAAAGAAAAACGTGCTTATTGATACAAACGAACTGCCAGGAAATATTGCAGCGTAATCAAGCCAGCTGATATTTTTTTCCTCTATTTCCCAAACAAGTCTTTTGCTGCAAATTACATCTGACAGAGATGTAAGTTAGTTCAATTAGTGGCAAACTAAAGCAATTTGGCTTTTTAAAATTGTAGGCCATACCTTTAGATCTTTAAGTTGGTGACCTCGATAAATGAATTTTTAAACTTATTTATGCCTCTGAGATCTTAAATGTATAGGGCTGATGTCTTTTTTGTTTTTTGTTTTTTAACTCCGAATGCTTTCTTCTTGAAAACACTTCAGGGATGTCTGGGGGAATCCTCGTTCAAATTTGCATTTGACATGTTTTCCTTCGACTGTAAAGGATTGAATAAAGCATACTTTTTTTTTTTTTAATTAATTTCCTCTCTATTGGGACTGTGCAGGATATGGCCCTTGGGAAAGCAAAGTGTGTCTGCATGTGTGTCTGTGTTGTCATGGGTGCAGTAACCCAGAAGTGGAGACAGAGTGGAGACAGGTGAATAATACAAGAGAGGTAATGTCACATCCAACCAAGGGTGGCTTATGGGCGACGTTTCCAGAAATTGATCATGCATTTAGGATAAATGGGACATAACAAGAGTGAATTACTTCAAATCAAAACAAAGGCAGCCAAACTGATCAAGTCCTATCTATCTATCTATCTATCTATCTGTCTGTCTGTCTGTCTGTCTGTCTGTCTGTCTGTCTGTCTATCTATCTAACTTTTTTTAAATTTAGAATTTATTTAAGGTCCATAGCCTAACTCAGCATATTTTCTGTGTGGGAAAATGTTTAAACAATAGAGGGCTTTTCAACAAAAATTTGAAAAAGAAAAAAATAAAGACTTCTTCATTTGGAATCAAAACAGAGCAAAACTCTGAGGCCCATGAACCCTAATTGACGCTCTCTCATATCACTCCGCAGCCTGAAGGGCGGAGCAGGGATTGGAGCTGGCTCTGAGGCGGCAGCAGCCCCCGGATCAGCGGGAACCTGCAGGCGCAATCCGAAACTCATAGTTTATAACATGCAAACTGCAGGACTCCATCACGTAGACTGATTCTGGGTTTTATTTTAAATTATTGTCTATTATTATTGATCATATGTATGGATGTATTAATTCACAGGTTAGGAAAAAGGACACCCACAAAATAGGTCCCAGACAAACAAAAACAGCCCTTGTACAGTCAGTATAGCGCATGACATCACTCCAAATGTTTACTTAGCTGTAAGTCTTAAATCGATTTTGTACTGACCGGAGTGGAAAAAAAACACGTAGCCTACGACATGTAGAGACGAAAATGCGGTGATTGCAACTGACAACATCGTTTGGTGACAGCCAATTGAAATAGATCGTAAAAGCTTGTTGGTAAATTATATAAATTGGTTTCGGGAGAAGTGTTTAAATCGGCTCTGATTGCAGTGACTTCTGAAGTCATGCACCTTTGCCACAGTTTTCCCTCGCTCTCCTTGTGAGGGGTTACTAAGGAGATCTGACGCTGCTGCGGTGCGACACTGTGAATGTAGTAAACTTTGGTGCGATCAACAACGTCCGGTGAGGTTTTACTGGACGTTGAGTGGCATATTATAAAGAACAAATGAAGATTTCTCTGACACAGCTCAAGCCCTGCACTCCAACAGTTTTTGTTTCGGGTTGGTTTATCAAAACGTTTTGACGCTTGAAAACTCGCAAAGAGCTGCGGATGTCCTCCTTGCAGGTAGCCCATTTCTACCCTGAATGCATTTGTCTTTTTCCACAAAGAAAAATTTAGAAAAGAGAGATCAACATGCTGGGTCTGTAACAGCCTTAACTTTTCAGTTAGATAACCTGAATAAAACTAAGTCTGCCAAAATAACTGCCAACTTGGGCTTCACTTGCTATTTGCTCTTGTCGCCTGAAAAATGTCTGAAGTGGTTTAAAGGTTGTAGTGCAGCTGTGTTGTGTGAGGAGGAGGTGATGCTCGCACTTTACAGAAGGAAAGGAAGGAAGACTAGTTCCCTCAGAGGAAGACGATGATGAGGCGGGCAGGTCTGGGCAGGCCCAGGTCCTCTGACACCCTGTGTCACCTCACTGGGACTACATTGGTGTGATCACACCTGCATGTGTGTGTGCGATTGTACTGCATCCTGTCTGTATGGAATACTGATTAAGTGATCAAGTTTGTTTTAAGTTGTACCCTCTTGTAGTATATTTGATTAGACAGTTTAAGTTTAATGTGTGTACCTGTGTTTGTGCTCCACAGAGTGATCTGCCCCTCACCAGACTCTAAAATGTCCCAGCCCACAGTTACTGAAGAAGGAGGCACCTTTGAGCACCTGTGGAGCTCCCTGTGAGTGTTATAAACACCTGCAGAACATTTTTGAAAATGTATTTTAGTTATCATATGTTTTGCAATCTGCACTGGTTTATTAAAATGTTCAACATCAGAACCCTCATTCTCATGGAATGGGTTGTTTCATTTGAACATCTCATGTGACATGTTAATTAACCTAACAGAAAAAAAATTAAATGCTTAAAAAATATGTGAAGATGTGGTGATTACTGAGTTAGGCTATCGGTCAGTTATATGGTAGATCTTTATACCTTATACGTTTTTATAGTAAGATAAAAGCAAATTCTCTTTTCTGTGTATGCACCGCAAAAATATGATCAAATGAATCCACATACAATGATATAATTTTCTCTCAAATTTGGTCTTTCCATTAAACAAAGGCAAGTTTATTGAAAAGCAATGGGGCGCAGATGGCCTTGTGGATATGGCTGGGCACCATGAGGTTTGCTCTCAAGTGGGCGGCCCGGGTTTGAGTCCGACCTGTGGCCCATTTCCCGTATGTCACTCCCCACTCTCTCTCCCCTTTCCGCTGCTATCCACTGTGCTCCTCTATCCAATACAGGCACAAAGGCCAAAATAATAACTTTAAAAAAAAAAAAAAAAGTTTATTGAAAAGCAAAGTCATGCAAAAAGAGACCCAAAGTGCGTACAGAGTTAATCACAACAGTAACAATAGCAGCATTGAAATAAAATAATGTATGTCAAAAAGGAAAGCTTAATAATAACAATAATAATAAATCCATTTTGATTGCTCCTTCAAAAACATTAGTTTACTAAGTGCTTTTACAGCAAAGTCCAACAACAAAAACCAGCAAACAAACTGTGAATAAAAGGCCCGGTCATGTATAACCACCTCAGATTGAACAATATAGCAACCCAGTGGGAGCAGAAGGAGAAGAGAATTACAACCAAATTAATACAAAAAAATACAAACAAGAAAGAAAAGAAGCAAAATGAGTTGAAATAGTCACAAAAACAGTTAACAGCAGATGTAGTGGCTCTTTTTAAGTGTTCTGTGATACATTTAAACTTATCTCTCATTGATGAACTTGTATACATAATGTATTCACAGGGAGCCAGACAGCACCTACTTTGAGCTCCCCCCAGGCAGCCAGCCGGGCGACCGACCGATGCCTTCAACCAGCACCCCAGGGAGCCATCGCAGCATTGCTGCTGAGGGCTCTATGGACGTCTACCACATGAGAGATATTAACGACAATGTGATGGTAGGAACGTTAGCCTCAGTTTGTGGATAAGCTTTGCTCTGCTATCTGGGGAGAGCTGCAGCTCAAATCAAAATAGTATTTTGTTGCAGAGAGGTAGAATCTCCTAAAGATCTTCTATTTTGTTTTTCCTTTCACTTTTTCCCTCCAGTGTTGAGGAGATTCCCTCCTCTATACTTTCCCTCTCTGCTGTGGTATATTCCCTCTCTCTAGTTCTCTGTGGACTGGCCCATGGGGACTCTTGTCCTTTGTGTGTGTGCGTGTGTGTGTGTGTGTGTGTGTGTGTGTGTGTGTGTGTGTGAGTTTTGTTTGTGGGATCGTTTGGGTTTTGGGCTAATTAAAGCCAAAGCCAGGATCCTTTGCAGCCACCTGGGGTGTGACAGCTGTCTGCAGTGTGTGTGTGTGTGTGTGTGTGTGTGTGTGTGTGTGTGTGTGTGTGTGTGTGTATGTGTNGTGTGACGTAGGCTTGCAAATGTAGGCACCTGTATTGTGTTGCTGTTGATTCAGCTCAATCTTCATGTCTGTTTGACAGTAATAGTGCTAACTTCTTTCTGAGGAGAAACATTTTAGGTCGCTACTTACACAGTGTGACTTTTGTTGACGGGAATCTTAAAGAAAATTGTTGGTCAACTCAGGAGAGTACAATTATTTTATTATCAGCAGGTTATGTGGTTTTTCTTGGATCGTACTGATACTTTACAAAAACGAATACTTAATTGCGCATATGTGTAATCTATTGGTTTGTCACCCAACACTTCAAGCAACATCTAAATTGTGTTCTGCCTTGTCAAATATTGGTTGGATGTACATGTAATCTTAATGTAGGCAAGCCTGGGCCTGCCTGACTAGTTAATGAATAGTCATGACAGAAATAAAGGGGCGGACCCAGGATTTGTTGTTAGATGCAAGGCAGGGTTGGGAAGGCCCAGAGAGGCAGAGAAACAAGTGGAGGAGAAGAGGGGCTGGACATCTCCTGTATCCTCCATCATGTCCTGCTCCATCGAGAGGTCAGAGTTCTGGTCCTGCAGTCACACTTGAAGACAACAAGTAGCAAGCTTGATGAGAGCCGTATCAAAGAAAGACCCCACCTTAGCTTTCAGGAGCTTGAAGATGATCTGTGATATGGTAAGTGGACTAGAGTTGACTGTTAATGTTTTGGTCAATTTTAGTTTTTTATGTTTAGATTGAGTTGAATGTTTGGCCTTGTGTGCTTGTTGCAGTGCCAGGAGGCTGGCAGTGCCAGCCAGTTTTTTTTATCATTACTTTGAAAAATCTTTATTTAGAAAGTTGGACTCCATGCATTTGGCTGAAACAGTGATGAGTTTTGACCCAACCACAGCATGAATGGCTGGCTGTGTTATTACCTGGCATAGCTCTGAGTATTCAAGACTGTAAGGGAATCACAATAGTTTGTCATCATCTTCTTGTGAATACCAAAATCATACATGTGCCATAGGTTGGTGGGAATGTTATCCTCTGGGAAATGTGTTTTATTTAGTTCCTGCACTTGCCTTAAAGTTCCCAACAGGGGGCAACCTTCATACATGACACTAGAAAGTTGCACCTCCTCTCAACCTGACCTCTATCTAACACAACTGCTTGTTTAAACATGCTCTTCTTGTATGATGCTCTGTGATTTATGTAGCCTGACTTTTGATTTCAATTCTATTATTTGCTCATTTTATAAAAACCGGACAATAGGAGTGGAGTCTAGAATCGCTTATGGTAAATACTAAGAAAATCAAGTGTTAAGTTTAGTAAGTAGAAGCAAACACATGTCAAAAGGAGTGTGACTCTCTTCTTCTTCTTCTTTGTCTATTATGTTTCACTCATCTTGACAAGTGAGGGTTGTTGTGGCGGGATAATCCAGGTCCCTAAACGTTTTGAGGCTTTAAAGCTCAGCCTTGAGTGGCAGCTACCAGGATGGCTGCCCATAGGGGACATCAGATGCTATAGGAATGGGAAACTTAAACACTTTAACGGAGAACACACACACACACACACACACACACATACGCACACACAGCAGCAGCAGCAGCAGCAACAGCAGCAGTGCAGGTTTTAGCTCTGTTTCAACTTGTTGCAAATAGAGTAAAGGTATTAAGAGAAGCACACCTGTGAGTTTGTCAGACTGTATGTGTGTGTGTGTGTGTGTGTGTGTGTACGCACGCGTTTTGTTGTTGGCACATACACCAGGGCTTACCTTGTGTCTTGTATAGCTCTTTTAACTATATATGTGAGATGCCAGATATTAAAAGGAGAAAAGAGGGACACTTTTATTCATCATTCACAATAGCACATGAGTCTGAATAGTCGTTTCCTTCTGATGGTGAAAACATGGTGTCAGACAATTCTGTGAATGCTCTTAAATACACTGAAAAACAAATGATATAGGCTTTTTATCTCTGCTGTTTATCAACTTCCCTGGCAATTATTACCTAAAATGGATTGCTCATGTTTTGTTATTAGGTTTAGAAAAGAAAAGTTTTAACATCAATAACAAAGTCGAGGATTTCAACAACTGCTGAAATGTCTTAAGGGTAAATTAATGCACTCATTTCATTATCTAAAAAATTGATATGCAGGATCTAGTGTTGTTACTTATTTGAGGCCGAAGAGCTTTAAGGTCAACAAGTGGAAAACTGTTTTACTTGTTTTGTAACTGTTCACCCCTCATATGATGTGTGTGCTGCATGTCCCAGATTTAGAGTCAATGTATAGATCCAAACACACACGCATGCGTGCATCCTCACACAACCTATAGAGTTTACATTAAGTCTAGAACATTGACCTTTCCCTTTGCTTTCATCTCATGAACAGTTAGATGTGTTTACCGTGTTTTGCTTTAGGTTGGTGATTATCAGGTGAAAAGATGATAAACAAGAAAATACTTGAGATTTAAAGAAGAGTTATGATTTTTCTAGCTTAGATAAAGGAGGTAAAGGGATATTCATTGGCAAATATATCTGGTTTGATGTTTCCACAGAAGGTTATTTGTCGTTTAATCTCCAAAATTGTAGTTCCAGTCACAGCTAAGGGAAAAGAAAGAAATAGCCCAATTTGGCAGTTCACTTCTTAACATTTTTAATCACTGTTGTACACCTTCTCTCTGAGCCTAACTCCACCTGTAATCGATGTTTTAGTGCAAGGTGTGAAAAGTGAAAGAGACTTTCATTCAAAATGTCTTGATGCTAAGTTCATCAAATCTGTCAGAGATATACAATGAAGGGAGTGACCATTGAACTCTCATTCTTTTATGTTTTTCTTCTCTGTCTCTCTCTCTTTCTCTCTCTCTGTCTCTCTCCCACCATCAGACCAGACAGTGTTTACTTAGCGCAGGCCTTCACAAGGTGTTTGGGAGCATGTGTGTACATGCACCCCGGCATTGCCGTCTATGTCCAGGCATGCCATAATTAGAATGTCGTACCATTTTTTGGTTGCTATCCTTCTTTCCCTCTCTCTTTCTCTCCCCTCATCTCAGTCTATGGTTTCTCTGCTTCCACACCAGTCCTCACCTTTCCTGACTGTGTGTTTGTGTGTGTGGAGGGGGTGTCTATGTGAGTGTGTCTATTGATGTACACCTTGCTTGAACTCTGTGGTTAGGCTATGGTCCCGCTCTCTCTTTGCTCTGCTGTGTTTGGACGTTTCAGACAGAACAGTTGACTTATGAGACCAAAGCACTAGAAGATGTACTACGTGAAAAAGAAGGTAAAACATGTGTATATATTTATTTTAAATCTGTTTATTTTATTTTATTTTTTTAGGTGTATGTGTGTGTATGTGTGTGAGACCAAGCCTCATTTGTGTGTGTGTGTGTGTGTGTGTGTGTGTTTGGAATAACAGCAGTACAGGCAGCCCAAGCATTTCTAAAGAAAATTTCATTCAAGTGTTGATTATTACAAAAACAATGATTATCTGTTGTAATGTGTATTTTTATAATCTCTTTGCCTTGTTGGAAATATGAAATTGTGTTAAATTGTGAGGATAATGGATAACTTCGAATTAAAGCAAAGTAATGATGTTGAAAAGTTGTCTAAGGGAAGTAAAAGTTCAAGAATTTCCTGATGAAGTCTCGTGACTTTTCAGAGCTTTGTGAAAGTGGAAGTTATAAATTAATCATGGATGACATCAAACTGTTTTGCTCTCTGAAGCCATCAACTTGTTGAGCCAGTGCTGTGTACTGTCTGAGCCTTATAACTGTGCTGACTTTGACAAGTGACTCAGTGCAACAAATCTTTCCTCCTCTCAACAGCAGCAAGGACTTGAGGGGAAATGGTGGGCAATTAGGCAGATTACGCCTGTGTTTTACAAGCAGCTTCAGATAGCCCTCAGGAGGCTACAGTAGGGACCTCACAGCAACTACTCTCTAACATTTGCATATTCACAAACAGATATATCCATATTGATGTGTCTTTGACTTGAGAAGATTTGTAGCTCCAAATTTATTTATTTATTTTTATTTTCTAGTACATATAACAAAAAAGTGCAGAGTAACCTGATTGGACACCTACTGAGACAGCTTTCCCACACACATGCAGCATTAAACTCCAGAAACTCTCCCTTCCCAGTGTAACCCAACCTCCCTTTGAGCTGCTTAGCCACTGTCACTCCAGCACCTCTACCTGTGCCCTCCCTCCGCCTCCCCATCCCTCCCTCCTTCATTCTCTTTGCTCTTCTTTTCTCCTCAGTCCCAATACAACTTGCTGAGCAGCAGCATGGAGAGCCTGGGGAGCCGCGCAACGTCCGCCAGCCCCTACAGCTCCGAGAACGCCTCCTCGTCGGCCGTGCCCACCCCCTCACCCTACTCCCAGCCCAACTCCACCTTTGAGGGCCTGTCGCCGGCCCCAGCCATCCCCTCCAACACCGACTACCCTGGTCTGCACGCCTTTCAGGTGTCCTTCCAACAGTCTAGCACCGCAAAGTCTGCCACATGGACCGTGAGTACACACACTTTTTTGGCTTTTGCTTGCGAAGAGTGTGAACGTGTACGTTTCTTTCTTTCTCTCTGGCTCTCTGTCTTACTGAGCAACTTTGCTGCACTTATGTTGATATACACAGAGGCATTATTCACACGTGTACTTACACCCACACAAGCCAGCACATGTGCAGGCGTGTTGCATGCAAGAGAGAGTAGTGCATCATCAGGAGATTTATCTTGTCCTCTACTTACCTCTTATAATCAGTTCTGGTGTGACGACTACAAAACAACAAAAAATGTGTTTTTGTGGTTTTTATCTCATCAAAAACAGATAAGTTTATGTACTGAAAAGTTTCTTTTTTGTGTTAGTTTGTGTACTTTTTTTATTAGTGGTACAATTTCCCTTTTTAGTATCACTCAGTTTTTCTGGGTTTCTGAACAAAGAGTGTGATGAAGGTTTAGAGATTGTACTAACATGTACTGAATTAAGCTATCCATTATGAGAAAATAAAGACAAAAGCAAGGGAATATCATTTTAGAAAACATCATAACTTGATACAAGCTTTGAAGACATGCCCTCTGTAGAGGAGGTTTTTTCTTTTTTGTTCAATAAAAATTGTTTTTTCTCTATTTTCTTATTTGTAAGTTATAAATACACAAATGTGAAAACAAAATCAATTAATTTTGCAACTACTGTTCTCAAACAATGGTGTTCCAATTTGAATTAACTATTACTCCTGTCATTTTGATTTAAAAAAAAATAAATCTTAGGCCACAGTAAATCAGGGCCAAACATCACCAAAACAAACATCTGCAACGTGGTGAGAGACAGGTGAAATGGGAGCTGTGTAATTTGTCTTGACCCAATGAGAGGTCTCCTGCTAGAAAGGTGTCACGTCTGACTGTCACACAGTTGACCTCTCTGAAACAAGAGAACCAGGAGACAAACTGCACTTCCTTTTCTCTGTGAATGAGTGTATGTTTGGGATCGACCGAGAGGCTCCTCCACTGTGGCTGTTTGCTTGAAGTAACCATGCATGTTGAGCTCCATTACTCAACCAAAAGTCATGTAAGAAAATCCCCCTTTGGACATTTAAGAAAGGTGGTCTTTGACCTGCTGCTTTTCTTCCCAGAGTCCTTCTTCCTCTGATCTTAACAGGTACTCAGTGCTGTCACCACTGGTTCCTAAAGTTTCAGTCTGTCCTCTTAAAATATGTCTATCAACTCCTCTTTCTTTCTTCAATTCTGTGAAGTCAGGGCCCTCCTCAAGACCAAACTACACTGAGATACACCAAAGAAAGCATGCATAAAAACATTTTATTCTTGAAAAACCATCCCAACAATGGAGTAAATGCAGAAGAAACCCATTTAAACCTGTTAATTGAACTTAATATTAACAATAGTGCCTTCAGTTCAACCTGCAAGTATTCTCCTTGAAACCATTGTTGTTTCTCTGTGTCATGTCTGTACTCACAGAACCACTGATATTTTTTAGCTTTCCTTGCAACACCCCCTCCCATTTAATTGGGCATCAGAAAAATGCTCGTTTATTGTCTTTTTGCAGTTGTGAATGTGAAAGGAGTTTGTTACAGTGAACCTCCCGTTTTGCCTTTGCAACAGAAAAATGTTGCTTCGCCCCCTTCCTTTGCCGTCACGACCATTAGCAAATTGATTTATTTTTGTAGAATACTGCAGAAACTAAAATCTAAGCAAAGATTAATGCCTTAGTTTTGTTTAAAATTGTCTCTTTGGACTCACTCTGAGCCATATTCAGCTGTTTTTGTTTCAAGATGTTAAAAGAAAAAATACACCTGAACCTGTGAATAAGGTAAAATGTATGTCAAGTTTCTTGAAATAAGAATAATGTTTCAATACAAAAAACTAAACTTTTGCACATTTTCCTCCCATAGGATGAAAACCAGGGGTCATTTTGGTCTTTTAATATCTTGAAATCAAGCATTTTCTGAACTTGCCAAGTGAATGTGGCTCATAATGAGTCCAATGAGGGGTTTTTTAAACCAGAAATAAGACATGCACACTTGCTTGGATATCATTTTTTGCTGTGAAACAGTAGTCTTAAAACAAAGAAAGTCAAAGACAAATGATTTTTTTGACAAGTATAAGCTTTGAGCTATACTTTAACTGGTGATGCTGCAGAACAAGGATTGTGAGGAAACCTGTAATTATTCAGATGCCTTTGCTGTCATTAAACAGAAGGATTAGAATGAGAGAGAGAGACGGTGATTACTCACGGCTTTTATGGAGTTTACAGTAATGCTTTGTTTTTTATATTTTAAGCCTGATTATAGGATTGGAAAAATATCAGAAGATGTATTTAAGGGTTATTATGTCGTCTGTGTGTGTGTGATATAATGCAATGTGTTCATGTGTTAACTTGCAGGATACCAGTGATTTACAGGGTGCCCCACCGAGAACATACAACACTGTATATATAAACAGCAGCTCCTTTTTGCAGCCGTTTCCTTTAACAACATGAAACAAAAAAGCAAGTGGGAAAATATCCCTCAAATGAAATTTAGAAAATCATACAGGAAATTAGACCATACTTCAGAGATACACACTTAACATATAGAACTGCTTTTTAATAATAGTTTTCCAAGCTATGTTTCAGATCTGAAGAGGAAAGGAAAAACTTTTTTAGTTTCATATGTTTGAAGGAGTGTATTGTGTCTTGGTAAATAAATTTACTGCTTCCCAGTATTTTTGTCTATAACTACAAGCGCAAAAGTTTGAAAATAGTTCTATTGTCTGTTGTTATGAAAAACAGGACTCAGGGCATAGAGCAATGAAATTCAGACACAGAAAAAATAATATATTGTCAAGTGTCAAATACTGCAGAGCCCAAAATGGCCTCCTGAAGCTTGGTCCAATCCCAAATATTTTCTTCTTTTTTTTTTTTAACTTTGCCAATGATATTTTGTTTTTTTATTTTTAACCCCTGTCATGTTATCCTGTTCATAACATACAGCATGTTCACTGTGAGGACTTAATGAGTGCTCTTCAAATAGTCTCAGTTCTTTACATCAATGTTTTCATAATTCTTGATTTAAAATGTGATTATCAGCGCCAAATTGGTTATTTCTAAAAAAAAAACTATTTCTGAGTAACTAACATGTTTACTGTTGTAACTTTCAACCCAAATGCAGATCGCAGACAGTGAGAGTTAGAGGCCAGTGCAAAAGGATTTATCAAACAAATCCTCAATAAATAAAGGATAAAAAAGTCTTTAGTCCATAGGTAAAACCATGAATACGCAGGGAGTGAGCAGGGAGCCAAACGTTAAAGTGATGCAAGGCAGGGCTGGGGGTGAGTCCAGAGTCTTAAGATGTGTGAGTTCAAATGAGATCCAGAGAAAGACAAGAGTGAGACAGGAGTTATGTGCAGGTGGCTGTAAGAAGAGGAAAAATCAATCAGAGAACTGATTTCACAAGTATCAAGAAATACAGATCTGACTGACTTTCCATTGCAGAGTCTACAATCTGGCAGCATTGTGGAGGAGAAGCCCCCGTGTATGAATCAGAGTTGATCACAATGTGTTTATTTACAAAAATGTGTTTGTTTGACAACACGTCAGATAGGAAACCTAAAAAAAATTGCGTAATTAATCACAATTGATCACAATTGCAGCATAAAGAATAATAATCGCAATTGAATTATTTTTGCAAATTGTTCAGCCCTAACTTGGACGCAGAGAGGGAAGGGGGCACTCCTGAGAATTGCCTGTGTGGGTGCAGCAGAGGCCACCACAGCATCTGTGGCAGGTCAAACACAAATCCATTTGGAGCACATGGACCAAAAGTCCTTATGATGACACACCCGCTGGCAAAGTTCAGAAGTGAGATGTGAGTTGACCAAGTGAGAAGAAAGATCTATGGTGGCACAAGTGGGAGAGTTATAGAGCATTGGTTAAAATATGAGTTAAGCTGTTTATGATCATGCACCTCGCTCTTGTTATGTTTACTGTGCTTGGTGAGGTTGTAGTTGGTAGATATGCTCTGGTAGGTAAAAACCAGGATTCCCTTCATCCTGTGGGAGGCACTGAACAACTCTATAACTCCATTATTTTAGCTTGCAAGTCGCTGAATCAACCAATGAAATCAACCAATGTGGAGACAACCATGGAGCAGGTCTAGAAAACAGTCATTCATCTTTTTAGTGACGTCACAGCTACTTATTCCACTTCTTGGGAAAAATGTTGTTTAAAAATGCTTGGAAAAAGAATGATTTAGTGGATGTGAATCACTGTCTTTACATAAAGGAGTTAACAGACCCGTGTTCCCCGCTGATTTCTCATCGCTGCAGGCAGCGAAGAATACCAATGCCATAGGGGCACATTTATTTTCAGTCTCCTTGCCAACCCTCAGCCCCACACATCTACCTCCTAAACTGAGCAGTTGGTTTTTTGGGATTAACAGAAAAGAAAGCTGCCCATTGTATCAAGTATTCTGTATTAAGTCCCATTTTCACAAGCTGTCAAATGAATAATTGGAGGGGAAAACTTTGGCTACCAGAAAGTTTGACTTGAACATTCAAATGGGAAGAAAAGGAAAAGATGATGGGATCAGAAGAGGCTATTATAATATTTCCACATCCAATCCATTCAAGCTCATGTTTAGCTAGTCTGGTAATCTTTGAGTCCCTCTCCTGTCTCTCTAAAGCACCGTGCATTAGTGTAAATGTCTCTGAAACGTTGACCACTATCGCTTGATGAAGATGATTCCTGGCTTGGACGCGGACAAGCATCACTGCAGCTGAGAATGGGATTTACACCCAAGGCCTCTTTCCATACACTTAAACTGAGAGCTGTGTGTGAGTGTGAGTATGCATGTGTGTGTGCGTACAGTATGTGTCAGAGGAAGAGGGGTGTGATGTGGTGTGGTTGATGCGGGCTCGAGCATGCACTGCGAGGCGGCTTGTCAGAGGCTGCTCTTCCCAGCTATTAGCATCTCTCTGTTAGGACAGGTCCCAACACGCCCTGCACAATGCATCGTCCCTTCCTTTCCAAATGCATCAGCAGCCACATCACTGATGGCCTTCCTGCTGAGGAGAGAATTTGGAAAAATCATTCAATAAGTATGATTTTTCACACATTGTTTTCAGATTTATTTTCATCTGTGACAACAGAGATGAAAACACAGGAAGTTGTTCCTGAATTTTACTTGTTTACGATAAATTTGTTCTGCGAATGCAGGTTTTGTAGCCTGAAATTTGGGCTCTTTCTAATCAAGAGCAAGCTGATTTATAGTCCCCTAAACCCTAACATTTTACTGCAATATTATCTGCCTTTGCCATCTAAGATGATAAATTTTCAATCAAACGCTGGGGGACACACCAACTTTCTAGCATTGACTTAAACAGTTTGATTATCAATCTTACAGGTTCTCATTTCTCATCATTATTTCCCTCTTGATTCCTACAGAAACAAACACAATGGCTTTGAAGTAGAGTAGATTCTCCGATTACTATGTTGTGAATACGCATTTTTATTTAGACTTTGGAATTGAAAAGATTTCATTCAGCTGTATTCAGTAGAGGTAGCGTGTTTCGGCCCTGCGTGTCTGGATGTGCATAAACATATTGGATATTTGGATTGTTCGGTGAAATCGAGGCAGGCAAGCTGCTGCTTGTGTCTGGCAATTATCACTCTGTCTGTTGGAGCCTGTTAGGACCTGCCTGCACCGGGTCCACCGTGTGGAGGCTGGGATGCTTGGTGGTATGGATGGGTGGTGTGATGGATTGTTGGGTGGAAAAACTGATGGCTAAATTACGGGATTTATCAAAGATTTTGCAATCATAAACCACAAATTATACACCAGTTAGAGTCTGCTGTGTGTTTTATGGCTGAAACTGTATTGCATCTCTATAAAACAAGAAGACATGAACCCTGACATCCCAAAAATGTAAAAATTTCTCCCATTTAAAGGATTTCAAGGGTGAAAAAATACCCTCTTTTGACCATGACTAGTCTTATACTTTGCAATATTGGTCTGTCTCTAATTTTTTGAACCAGTTAACATGAAAATGGATCATTCATTTCACCATAATATTCTTGCCTTTCCTTTTTTATCTTTCATCCTCTCTAATCTCTCTCCTATCTTTTTTTTCCAATTATTGACATCATATCCCTTTGTCATTTATCATGTTTATGCTCTCTCAAAATCTTTTTCATTTAACCTCCCTTTTCATTCTCAGCTTGCTAAATAAAATCTTACTTAATCCATCAGCAGAGAGCTCTAGTCAGTACAAGATGATAGATGTCAGATAGTATATTTCTTTTATTAATGCTCTGCTTATCTGATGATAACACATACAGTAAAACCTTAGGATCTCTGTGTGTGTGTGTGTGTGTGTGTGTGTGTGTGTGTGTGTGTGTGTGTGTGTGTGTGTTTGCACTAGTCTGTGAAGCAGACAAGTTTGAACATCCCCCATGGCATCTGCAGCCAAAAGGATTTTTCTAAAGTAAATTATGACTTTTCAAGGTACCCAAAACCTTTAAAACTGTTTTTAAGTTTCATTAAAGTGTTACCAATTCACTGACTGACCTTTTTGTAGACAAAAAACAAGCTCTCCTTTTTTTGTTGTCAATGAAGTGTCCCAGAGCATTGTGTCATTAGTCCAATGTTCATTATCATAATAATTTATTTGGAAAATTAACTAGTGACACATGGTTTGAAACAAATACAAAATATGCACACGCTATTATTTTGTTACATTCAGGGGTTTTTTTTTCCTTGAGTTTGCCTTTTGATCTTGATGACTTTTTTCCTTTTGGTCAAAGGTCCAGTAAGTAGTGTAAAAAGTTGACAACATTTTTTCTGGCTTAACTAATCTTATTTTATGGAAACCATGAAGCTTACTGGGATTTTGGATAAAGAATATGCTGTTTCATTTGTATTCTGTACCATAAAAGCAAGTCTACACAAGAAAACTGCCTTTTTCTTGCAGGTCCCTGCTTGTTTTCAACTTAGAAGATTGTAAAGATTTCATGATTGCTTTGGCGCAAGTTGGGGCTTTCTCCGATCCTGGTCCCCCTTCTCAGTAGATTTGTCTGTCCTCAGTTTCAACCAAGTGGCAACCCTTAGTGTTGAAAGATGTAATGCATTAAAACTGTTGTTACTTGATTGTCCACTTGAGGCTGGCTGCAAAAGCCAAGAGGACACCATTTAGTCCTGTGTTGGGATGCCTGTTTTTATAAAGAGCATGTTTAAGTGTGCCTTTGTGTGCCTTTGTGTGTGTGTGTGTGTGTGTGTGAGTGTGTGTGTGTGTACCCTAACTGTCAGAGCAAGCTGCAAGTTGTTACACTGTACATCACTGTCCTGAGAATCACTATCCTAATACCAATGTATTTACCCTAAAAGCAGAGTGTTGACTTTTACAGGCACATAAATCTACTGTTTACCTTATTTACATCCTCTCGTGTCCTTAACCAATTCTACAGTCCTAATCTTATGTCATCGATCCTAACTGTATTATCTTATACCTGCATCACAGCTTTTTCATTTTTTAACCCTTTGTCCAGCTTCTCTACCACAATTTACAGCACCTGTATTGACTAATGTGATGATAGATGGCTCAGTAGCTCTTCTTTAATCATCTGTTTCTTCTTTTGAACACTTGTTTAACCTTTGTCCTCATAAATCAATAACTGGAGCCTTTCTTATCCCTTACAGTACTCTCCCTTGCTGAAGAAGCTCTACTGTCAGATTGCGAAGACGTGCCCAATCCAGATCAAGCTCTCGTCCTCTCCTCCCCATGGCAGCATCATCAGAGCCATGCCTGTCTACAAGAAGGCAGAGCATGTTACAGAAGTGGTCAAACGCTGCCCTAACCACGAACTGGGAAGAGACTTTAATGATGGTATGCTCATTGAGCTAAATTGCTGACCACATCTGATTGCACTCGTACAGTTTCTACTTGCAAAATGCCCAAGATTCTATGTGCATAAACTGATTTGGGATAATTACAACTTTACAATAACTTTGGTTGAAATGCTACACCTTGCAACTACAGTTTGATAATTTGATTTTAAACCAAAAGCACATCCCAGACTACGGAGTGTGCAAGATTACTTCGGTGAATAAACTGTGCCCTCACCTCCCTTCCATCTTTCTCTCCAAAGGTCAAGTAGCCCCAGCCAGCCATCTGATCAGAGTGGAGGGAAATAATCTTTCTCAATACGTAGATGATCCTGTCACGGGGCGCCAGAGTGTCTTCTTGCCATATGAGGCTCCACAGGTTAGTGATGCATTATCAACTGTGTATAAAAGAAGTTACTCGATGCATTTGATGTTTTATGGAACTTTAGGTCAAGTCTATTCACTTATTGAACAAAAAACCGAATCCAGCTGAGGACCAACAAATAAATACAGCAGGTTTTAAAAGTAGCTCATACTAGTTTGAACTTTTTAACAACACACATAACCTATCAACATGGTCACACTAAATTAAAATAAATCAATTTTTTCCCTACAAGGGGAAGGGTTTCTTGAATAGCTATATTTAAAGTAGTTTACTAATTTCCCATTTTTTTGAAGAACTTCATATGTTATTTAAAGATTTTAATCAAGACCGTGTTGCATGTCATAATAAAGGAGAGATAAACTGAAACAAAGACAAGTGCAACATTTTGCCAATTGATTTTTTTCAGTGTAAATGAAAAAATGTTTGGGCTCTCTCTGTGAGATAAAATGTTGAGGCTTATTTCAGCAGATTTGTATTCTTAACTTTTCAACAAAGACCAGGGTCAGTCATGAAATAAATGAACATTTGTAAACTGGTCCTAATATTCTGATCATCCAGTCTAAATGTGGTTGTTTATAGCACCAATTGTGTCAGCTGAGTTCGAAGCACAGCAAAAGTCAATTTTGGTTAGGTGCCTCATAGGAGTCACATCTATAAATAAAGGCGCTGGGCATGTCCTCACAAGCACAGGAGTGAGAAATCATCATGTCTGTGATTGCACCTGAGGTGCTTGATTAAAAAAAAGTCACAATGGGCCTGTTTCACATCGAGCTACAACACTACCCTCTAGTGATGAATTGGAAACATTTAGTTTGAGATTTTTGAGATTCAGAAATTGCTTTAGATGTTTACCCGTGAGTGCTGATGATTAAACAAAACTAGACCCTGCAGCCAATTCTGAACAGAGAGACTTGTTTTTCAGGTGGGGACGGAGTTTACCACCATCCTGTATAACTTCATGTGCAACAGCAGCTGTGTGGGTGGTATGAACAGGAGACCCATCCTCATCATCATCACTTTGGAAACAAGGGAGTAAGTCAACAATAACACCTCGTACAACAGTGAAAAATGATGATTTATATAATTCCAAATCCATGTTCTATTGACATTTGTTTGCAATGAAAGCATATTGTAAAAGGTAATTGATTTACAGTTTCCTTTTACAATGATTAGACATATTTTGCTCTGAGAGTTAAGCCTAAGGGTACAAAAGTGATCAAACTAAAAGCGTTCTGTTCAGTTGCATTCTCTAGAAAAGAAAACCCTCCATTTATGAAGTATTTGGTTTTTTTTCACCTTTGCAGTGGCCAAGTGCTGGGCCGAAGGTCATTTGAGGGTCGGATTTGTGCGTGTCCTGGCCGAGACCGTAAAGCAGATGAGGACCACTTCAGAGAACAACAAGCTCTGAATGAGACTGTGGCCAAAAATGGCAGTGCCAGCAAGCGTAGTGAGTGAACTGAAATGGCATTTTTATGTTTGCTGAAAATACAAAAGTCAAAGATCAATGACTTTTCATTGCAATACTTTTCCCCTAGTTGGCTATTGCATCAAAGATTAAAACCTTGGTTATTGTATAGAATGACACTGTGAAATGACATATAAAAATGTGTTTTATTATAACTCTCTCTTTTTCTTGTCATTTGCAGACTTCAAACAGAGTCCAACAAATATTCCCAGTCCAAATATTAACATGAGGAAGAGGCGGCATGGGGAAGAAGAGATTTACTATATTCCTGTAAGAACCTTTTGCATATGTGTCTCGTAAATTAACTACATAGTTATACAAAGGCCTGAAGACTTTTCATTGTTTCATTGCATTATTTTAAACAAAAATAACCTACTCCCCCACAAATCCCCAACTGATTATTTTTGTGTATGCTGCATTTGTGTTTAGGTTCGTGGTCGAGAGAACTTTGAGCTTTTGATGAAGATCAAAGACAGTTTGGAGCTCGTAGAGCTGGTGCCACAGCCACTGGTGGACTCCTACAGACAACAAACGCAGCAGCAGCTGCTGCAAAGACCGTGAGTCCCATTAAAAGTAACGATAATGATGATAGCATTAGTTAATGACTCTGAATTCGCATTGAGTATTGTATGCTACATGACAGGGAGTTTGATACAAAAAGAAATGCGGATCTTGTAGCTCAGATTGAGTCGGGGGAAAAAACTTGCATTTGGTGGCGTGTTTATCATACTGAAATGATTATTGCAAACTCTTCCAAGGGGAAGGTACCCTTTAAATTTGTAATTGATCAAAAATCCAAGCACACCAGCATTCAAAGATGCAAGTAAAGGTAACATATAGTGACTTCACATGCCACAGTTAAGTCTTCAGCTGAAGTCCAATATATTGTGTGAATTAGTTCTAAATTCAGAGTAAAGTCCACCTAATAAAAAGCTTAATGAAAAACTCATTAGACTTTTCTTTATAAATACACATTTGCAACATCACACACTAAAATGCCTCCAAACTTAGCCACATTATTCTTCTCAATTCCAGGAGCCATATAGCATCCCCATCCTCTTATTCTCCGCTTTCAAACATGAATAAACTCCATGCCCATGGAGGTCTCAGCAAACAGCCCTCAGTCAACCAGATGGTGGGGCAGCAGCCCCAGCATCACCCAACTGTTCCCACCTCTATGGCTCATATGGGTGAGTATTGAGTATCTGATTCAATCAAATGAAATCAACTGTGCTTAAAAAGCTCTTGTTTTATTGTAAGCAACTCATATTAGACATGCACATAGTTTCTGTGACATCATTCTTTGGTTAAAGATAAGTTTGGATCCTTTTGTAAGCACTGAAGATGTTTTGCTTGGAACAACCTTACTACGTCCCCAAAAGTGGATTTGAGGCAAATTTGTGGGCTCACCACAGGCAGCTACTGTGCACCCATCCAGCTATCTAGTCAACCATGCTCCTACAAATTCAAAACTTGTCAAATTCAAAACCAATGGGTTAAATATGATCCCTGTACAGTATATGTATATAATCTATATGATCTATTCCAGACAAATTATACTTTGCTTTGAAAATATTTACTTTTTGCTGTTAAGATTTACTTGTTTGAGTGGGCAGGTACCGTTTCTGGACCTTATTCAGCCAGCCTCAAGCAGGTGCTCGAAGAACTGCAATTTTTGGCACTTCAACAATTGCTTTATTTTTCAAGAGTAGAGCTGCCACTATATTTAAAAGTAATGTGTTGTTATGTATTGCATACAAATGCAATGCACTATTGATTATTATAATGTATTGTTAAGCATTTGTATCTAAATATTCAAGAGTCTTGCAAGCCTTTTTTTTACTATTACTGGTTACTTATTATTACCAGTTTTGGTGTTTATCTTGATAAATAATGGTTGTTACTTCTTGTCTCAAAGGTTCAAATATGCTCAACAGCCACCACATGCAGGCCAATGGTGACCTGAATGGAGGCCACAGCAGTCAGACCATCGTGTCTGCCTCCCACTGCAGCCCACCACCTCCATATAACCCTGACCCCACCCTTGTCAGGTACCTCACCCTCCAATGACACTCTCATTTGTCTACTGTGCAGGGTCAGCAAGCGATCAAATGCACTTGTCAGGATAAAACTGAATATGCTGATGCTTAAACAACAAACTTGTTGGATATGTTGATGAAAATTTGAACTTGGAAAAATGTAAAAAAGTTTTTTTCAGCAAAATGTGTGTACAGATGAAACTGCAGAGTCAGCTTGAAGGAAATATAGGTACAACTATATCTCTAATAGCCATGTGAATGTAGGTTCATGCTGATTATTTTAGATTAAAAGTGACAGTGGGACTGGAGTGATCAAATTTTGGCCACTATGATATAAAATCTGCCCTGAAGATTTGTTTTTTTTTTTGCCAGTCAGTGATTATTTACAAGACAATCATTCGAAACCTTACATGCCAGATCATAACAGCAACATCTTTCTTTGTAATAGCATCCAGAAGTCTAAACTGTATGTAATACACTCACACACTGGGATCATTTAAAATGTAACAGTTAGTGGAGGCCATCATTTGCAATAGACCACAAATGTTTTTGAAAGAAAATCTACTGTGTAAGGTCTGATAAATTTGAAAACTGTCGTCTTATTTTTATAAGATAATGTTTAAATGCATTTTTTACTTTACTTTTGCATTTTTAAAATTTGAACTTTTTTACATGTTTTTTATTGTACAGTTAAATTAGCTTCTTTATCACTTACATTGTATGTTGCAAATTTTTTCCTATTCTTTGTATTTATAATAAAGGTTCTTCATCAAAGCAAGAATGGCCTAATGAATCATTAATATAAATGCCTGATTATCATATCACTCTCTCTGCATCTATTGAGAGGTCACGTTTGTATACTTCATTGGAAGGCAAACATTTCACACCAACTAAAAATAGTAAAAGCTTTAAAGGGACGTCATGAGAGAACCTCACAGAATAAGCTGCTTTATGTTGGTAAATCAAGAAACAAAGTTGACCTTTTTAATACTTTCATCTTTGTAGCTTTTATCTGATGGCAGTCTAAGCAGCCCTGCTTTTCTCCCCACACAGTTTTCTGACCAGTCTGGGCTGTCAGAACTTCATTGAATACTTCACCTCCCAAGGCCTCCAGTCTATCTACCACCTCCAGACTCTCTCCATGGAGGTAAACACTGCCCTCACAGTCTCAGAGTGGAAATTAGAATAAGAAAATTTACTGTGTATGCAGCTTAGAAAATAAAAATGGAAAAGAGTCACAATAGGGGAGAATAATCTGGAACAAACAATATATAGGCACATCTTTGAGGAAAATTAAGTTTCCCTGAGAAGATTTTGGGAAGTGATGGATTAATTCTTAATGCACCTGTAGAGAAAAAAAAATCTGAAGAGATCTTTTTTATTCTTGCATTGTATTTGTTTTGGTTAATTACCACAGGCTGTTCAGACTCATGTAATATCTTTTTTTTTTTTGCCTACACTAGGATTTGGGTGAATTGAAGATTCCAGAGCAAACCCGCCTTGCCATTTGGCGAGGACTGCAGGACATGAAACAAGGTGCCTCCCTTCAGCTGCCTGCATCTGCTCATCACCATGAGTATCATGGGCAACAGCTTCTTCGCTCCAGCAACAACATGGCTGCTTCTGCAATGGCCGCCATTGGGGCTGCCAGCGGGGAACTGCAACGTCAACGTGTCATGGAGGCTGTGCACTTCAGAGTCCGTCACACTATCACAATCCCAAACAGATCGGGAGTTGTTGGGACTGCAGGAATGGCAGCAACTACTGACGAATGGGCTGACTTTGGTTTTGACATGCCTGACTGCAAAATGTCTCGTGGCAAACAGTCCATCAAGGAGGAGTTTATGGAAAGTGACGTTCACTGAGCCTAAAATAATCTTTGGAATTATCTCTGCCAATATTCAGCCTGCCCACAAAGTTAAAGTGTGAAGAAATAGAGGTCACTGCTGTCATGTATCAGTTTGAAATCATGCAGGGGAAAAAAAAAATTTATATTGGCCAATTGCATTTTCACCAAGAAAATTGACAAGGGGTGACACAATACATCACAAGGCACAACAAGAAACACTATGGGGTCATTGCATTGCCGGAGAATTACTAAGCACAAACAATGTGGATTTTTGTTTTGGGCACATGTTTTACATTTGTTACAGTGACTCACCCATGTCACAGCGAACTACTTCTCATTTTGTGTTTAATACTGGTAAGTATTTATTGTAATTTCAGTTTAACTTTACTTGTACAGATGTACATACTGTAGCTTGTAAATGTTTAACTCTAAATGTGGTCGTAAAAATTAGTTTGTAGTTTAAAGTGTTTTTCTCTTGTTTATTTCAAATGTCCAGAATTTAATAGAGAAACAATATCACAGCACCAGTAATACTTGGTCCTGTAGATATTAAATTGCCATTATGTGATGACCTCTTGTCCAGTCTGCCTTTATCATTTTATTGATAACAAATTCATAATGGGCATTGTTAATGGTGTGCAGTCATGAAAATTCACCACATTGTTACATAATTTAGATATTACACCGATTCCTCTTTTATCTTGATTAAAGAAATAATATGATAGTTCTTGTAGAAATAAAATATATATGGACAGTTAAAACACAAAATATGGAGTTCAGTATTATACCATAGGAGCAGGGTGTCAATGAGAATTTAGATACTAAGTGTAGCACCCCTGTTTTCCATGACACTAGATGAATCAGTAATGTTCTCTTGTTCCTGTTCTGTTTTTAAAACCTTGCAGAGCAAGGTCTACATACTGATGTTTATATTGGTTATAGTTGGTTGTGTACCGTGTTCATGGCACTTGTGTGTGGATATTTATTTGCAACATTCCAGTTTCATTTCAAGATTCCCCTTCAGCAGGATTACTTGTGGTATCACGTTGTTAAGGTGTTGTAAGTGTTTTGGAGTAACTTCAGGACATTTGTACAGTGACAGTAATTTTTACCTAGTTGTAGCCATTTTTCTATGAATGCCTTCCAAGACTCACATACTTTCACCTATTGAACACCAACTGGTCACAGAGAGAGCACTTTATTGCTTTAAAAGTGAAATAGTCAAGGATTATTTGTGCTTATGATCAGTATTATACATTACCACTATGTAAAGAATAAATTGTGATTGTTTTGAAATTCCTTGTAAGTTTTCTTTACCCGTCTCTATTTTTGATTTATAAATTTGGTGACACATCTACCGATAAGTTCTAGCTGTTAGTTTTTATAAATGTCTGTGTTTTGAGGCTGTGAAGCTCGGTATTTTTTTTTTCATCATAATACTAACTTCTCCCTCCTTCTCTTCGGTTTTGCAAGTTTGATTATTCATAAGAAGCCTAATAAATTACACTAGAACGTGCTAAAATAGCGGATATTTATTATTGTTATTATAATTGCTGTTATTTTTATTATTAATATTATTATTTATTGACCCACTGCCTTTTTTACGGAATTGATAGGACATGACAGGAAACCAGAAAACACTGAACCACGAACATCTCTAAGCAGAAGTTAGTTACTGTTACGATGAGGCTCAGTCACACCCGTGTTTACCGGACGTCTGCAATTGTTTTATTGATCTGCTGCACGCCGTGAAAATTTTGGACAACATAAAAACAAAGCTTGGCTCTCCTAAATGTGAAATTATCTCATCGAGTTCCTGTTTTTCTGGGCTCAACTATCCTGACTGCCTCGTCCGTCTCTCCTCCTCGGACCCTCGCGGAAGTACTGACGTGTTCACACACCGAGAGGAGGCTAGTTTGACTAGCTAGGTAGTGCCGGGTAGTGACACAGCGGCCGTATCAGGTAAGAAAGGACACTCGTTGATTTAATCTCTCTTGAATCGAGAACATATTGACGTTGGATAGAAACACAACGCAACAAAGGAGGCATTCAATAGGTCATACTATTCTTTGGTCGTGATTTGGTCTCCGTGGAGCTGTTTGATTTCTGGCTAGCTTGCTAGTTGTAGTAGAGTTGTTGGCAACGCAGGATTGTATCACCGGAAGTGAGTTGTCAACCTGCTTCATGTCTCCATGGTATTTGTAGTTCTCAGTTTTCCTCACAGAGTGGGACTCAATAGGGAGAAAGCGGGACGAAAACTACAATGTCTTTCTGACCGCTCTAAAACACTCTTTATCTGCTCTGTGTGAAATGTAGTTCCACAACATAATGTGTGGGTTGATGTAGCCAGACTGATGCCTGACTTAAACTACAACACCCACAATGGGATAACATGGGCCAAAGGGCAATCTCCGTTTGGGTAGCTATTTAGCTACGTGGTAGGCTAATTTGTATGCTAACGTAGGTAATTTTCTGTATTATCATTGACGACACGTTATCGGTAATAATACAATTATTACTTCATTCACAGCAATGTAACAGATCTAATAGTAAAGCTGATTGGAGAAATAAAACCTCTCAGCTTCCGTCGTGATTGCTTGAGCCTGTTAGCTAGTTAGGCAGCTAACATTAGCTCTAATCACGAACATTTCTGGGTGCTCTTGTCCATTTTTGGTAACCCTCACTTTTCAAAAAGCCTGAATTAAAAGTCCTTTGGTCACCACGCATGCTGTTTTCTGTTAATCAGAAAAATGACCTCAAAACTCGAGCTGAATGATTTCCTAACGTTACCATTGCAATTCATTATCCACTCATACGGAGTCACTGAATCTCGAAAGGTCTAAAGTGAAAGAAATGTCAGCCGAAATTACATATCGGAAGGAAGGAAAGATGAAGTTACTAGATGTCACATCAATAGCTAATATTAATAAGGGACACCCAATGTCTGTTACACGTAGCCTTCATATTTGTTCTTTCTGGTCATCCCTGTGAGCCATTCATGTTTTGTTACCGGCCAAACAGGTTAAGACCTGATAGTAAAGCCCACTCTTCACTGTTCCAGTCGTGTCTGAAGCTGAATGTTGACATTTTTGCTGGCTTTTTGTTTGTGTTTCGCTTAATACCGGCTTCATGTTTATTTAGACACGTGAATACATGTACAGAATATTACCTCTTAAGCTCTATCTCTTCGTTCACTTTGGAAATTTGTGTCCAATCTAAGCCGTTTATCTCTTCATAGCGACTCACGTTTATTATCCTTTGGTTTCACTTGATAGGAGCCTCAATATCTCATTTATATACGGAGTCATTCACCCTGCTCAAGGTTATAGTAACCTGACAAGTGATAGTACATATTTAGCTACATATTACGAAGAATAAACAGATGTATTTGTCATAGCCAAGGGTCTTGTGAAGTTTTACACTGCTTGTTGTGTCAGCACCTCAAAGTTGTGTTCCAGGTCTGCAAACACACGCTTCATTTTTTATTGATTAATAGTTTTATTATTTTTCAGGGTAATCAAACATAAACAGACAACAACACACTGAATCACAAGGACAACATACATAACTAAAATAAGCACAATAAAATTACAAACATTAATACATAAATGCATCTAAAACAAACAAACAAACAAAAAGATAGGAGGAATAACAACAACCAATACACTCACAAAAAAGATGCACAGCTGAAGGTTTCTTGTTGAGTTCTACCACAGTACCCCCACAATTGTTTACACCATTATTGTAGTACAACTTACATCAATTCACTCTTTTTGAGTTGGAATGTCTTCAGTTAGACAATGCAAACAAACGATAGCAAACACGTGTTTCATAAAATAAAGCAGGGTGTACTCGTGTTGAAGCATTTATTTAGGTGGGTTAAAGTTATTTATCAAATTTTGGATGAACTGGCTCGCACCATCTGAGAAATAAAGCATTACTTGAAATACTATCAGCAACATGTCAGGTGAAATGTTGCAGTGTGTATTTTCTAAAACTATAAATTGTACGCTGGAATACTTATACATTACATTTACACAAACTCTATCAAATTGCTAACCAATACTTGTTCAATCACTGAAGATGTTAGTCTTGTGAATATCAGATATTGGTTGTCTGCTTCTCAAAGAATCATCTGTGGTCCGTATATGTGAAGCGCCATTGTTTAAGCTGTATTTTTTTTACTTTCACTTTCAGAATGTCAGAAGGGGACAGTGTTGGTGAGTCAATCCACGGGAAACCATCCGTAGTTGCTGCCTTTTTCACGCGGATTGGCCAGGTAAAGTGCCTTTCACATGGATCACTGTGCAATTCAAGAGTAACGGTTGCTTGTCTCATTAAATGCAAACAAAATACCTTAAATTCTTGCTTACAAAGTCAGAGTTCAAACTTTTTTAACCGTTGATGAAATATCAAAAGCATTTAAGTTAAACTGATGATTTAACTTCAAGAGCATGAGTCAGTTGCATTAACATTAAAAATACTTCTGCCCTGGATTTTAACAGACCAGTGCTCCCTTACCTGATATCACTGTGTCTATCTTGAAGTTGTCCTAAAATAGCATCACAAGTAGAGGCTTACAGTGGATTGCAAGAACAGTACTTAACAAAACACTGATGATATTTCCCAGAGGCCTTGAGAAATGATGAATAATTGTAGTGTTACACTGAATAATATGACCTGAACATGTGTGACAGTTAAGTGGCAAATAGTTTTGATGCAGTAACCTTTTTGCTCTCTAGTTTCCTTGGCTTTGATCATGTATTGGACTCCCCATGCACTGCTCTCTTGCATGCTTGGCCATAATCTGTGATATTCTTTGTGCTTTAATAATAAAAAATGTTGTGGTCTGTTTGTATATGTGTATGATTTCTTAAAAGGTCTATCAGTCATGGCTAGACAAGTCAACGCCCTTCTATATAGTGCGATGGGCAACCACTCTTCTACTTACAGCTGTCTACATGATCAGAGTGTACATACTACAGGTAAGTCACATCTCAGTATTCTTTGCTTATTATTGGTTTCCAAAAATGCCCAAATTCATCACTCATCCACTCCTATTTTTTTACTTGTGAGTTTGAACAGTGGGCTTGATTTTTTTCAGTCTACAGTGATTCTCTCTAATGGTAAAAATTTGGGCTCAATCAATCAAACTGTACACCTTGTTTTGTAGTATTTTATCTTGTAACTTGTAATTGTCCCATTTTTTTACCTCTTGCATCAGTCTGTTTCTGTATGGAAATATGTTATTTGAGGTATTTAATATGTACCTGTTTTTGTTTCTTTACAGGGCTGGTATATAGTAACATATGCTTTGGGAATCTACCATCTCAATCTCTTCATTGCTTTTCTATCGCCAAAAGTGGACCCTTCACTGCTTGATGAAGGCAAGTAAACTCTAGATATAAGATCCATTTTTGTGTCACGCTTTGGTTAACCTGTTGTCCCATTTTTACCCTTTCTGTGGGTGTTTTAAATCCTCTCAATCATACTCCATATCACTGCTTTAGAAAGTGAAATCATCTTACCAAAAATGTTTTTCACATACACCACACATTTCCATCAACTTACCTCAAAGCTTATTGAGTATCTATAGTCATTTATCAGAGCACTGTTTTACTTTTTGTGCAAGTTTGGATGAATGTGAAACTCCTGTTTTGTTTAATGACTTATTTTAATTTTATGTTTTGGAAGTATGTACCCTGGCATGGCAAGCAATGCTCACATAACACTATAGCAAGAACAAAATTTAGAAACAAGTTCTCCAGTTTAACTTAATTATTATAACTGATCAGTTCCACATTGCTCAAATACAAATCATACAAACAAATCATGATTTCATTTTTTGAAGCGTTGAGTTTTTTAGTGTTTTAATGTCAGAACGCTTGAATAACTATTGATGTTTCCCCTTTATTTCTCTCCCACATGACTCTTACCACCTGCAGATGAGGGTCCATCCCTTCCCACCAAGCAGAATGAGGAGTTTCGCCCATTCATCAGGAGATTGCCTGAGTTCAAGTTCTGGTGAGTAGAATGATTGTGTGTGACTTAATTTTAACTTTTTAACTTTGCAAAGGAAGAAGAATATGAGCGTAAGTAAACAGTAGTACATTTTCTCTTAATCTCAGTTTAAACTGTTTTCCTTCCTGTTGACAAGAGATCATCTTGGACCACCGCAGTCTACAGACTCTACAGACATTCATGACATGTTGATTTAGTCGTAGAAAGGTAGAATTGATCTCCCATGTACATGATACTGTTTAAACTGAACTTATATTTCTCTCCTTGACAGGCATTCAGCAACAAAAGGCATTGTCATCGCCATGATTTGCACATTTTTTGAAGCCTTCAACGTGCCAGTCTTCTGGCCTATACTTGTAATGTACTTCATCATGCTCTTCTGCATCACCATGAAGAGGCAGATCAAGGTAAAGAACATACATTAGACCAGAAATGTCAGCGTCTATAGCAATGGTGCTGTGGCTGTTTTAATGTTATTACATGATACAACAAACACAAAGTCCAAAAAAAGAAACACAATACACATGTAGTAGATTCAACCCAGCATTCTTTATTTTTTTACTATGCATTGCACCTCAAAATCTGCAAAGGTTGTGGATTTTTTTTCATTGTTTTACACAACAGCCCAACTCTGATTCCTTACATTTTTAAAAAAATGTTCTCTACTAGAGCGTAGCAGAAACTATTATCTATAGCTGTTGCATTACTGCCTCATACTGGATCATATTGGTTTAACTGACTTCTTTTGTCTACCTCTGTGAATGAACATGCCATTTAAAATAGTTTGACAAACCCTGGAAATATGTGATGCTTATTCTTCTTTCTCTTCTCGACCCTTTTCCAGCACATGGTGAAGTACAGATACCTACCGTTCACACATGGGAAGAGGACATACAAAGGCAAGGACGACACAGGGAAAACTTTTGCTAGTTAAAAATTCCCACCGCCCCTTCCCCTACTTCTTTATCTGTCACAGCCAATGGGGAGTGACAAGGGTTAGAGATTTTTTTTCTTTTTTTATTGTAAGAGGGACAGTAACACATAAACATAACATTAAAAAAAGTTTTGACCCATGGTTCACAGTGTTGGATAAGGATATGAGCAGCACGGATCAAATTATTTTTGGGATATTGCCTTTGTCTATTTAAGGGGTAAAAGATTTTTTTTTCCCAGACCACAGTCCTGATTTTAGGATTGGTCTGCATTTGTTCATTAGTGGGGAGATTAAGTGCTGCCTTTTGCCTTTTTAACCCCAAGGGGTAAGTATGAAGTCAAGAAGGAACCACTCTGAAAAGAAAAGAAATGGATTTTGTGATAATGTTTTTCAATAATGGTGATTCCATTACATTTCCTTCTCTGAAGTGAAATCAATCTGCCAACATTTGATTAATACAGTGAGACTTAGTTATTTGTAACAAATTTGTATGAAAGTATTTAGTGTTGATAGCAAAATAACACCATGAGATATGCGATGAAACTTGAAGGAAATGGCATGGTCTTGAAGTTGTTTACTGTACCAATTATTGACAGATTTGAGATTCAGTCACTATTTACTTGGATATGCATTCACAAGAAGCAAAGAAGAACATGTCATAGTTCTCTTAACCATCATTAGCTGAAATAATTACACCCTACACAGTAGATTGTTTCATTGTGATTTATTTTGAATTTGAGAATTAATCCCCGTGCAAAACTTGGTGCTGAAGTAAGCATCTATATTGATGATTATCAGTAACCCCTAAATGATTTCCAACCTCCAACACATTGAATGCGTTATTCATCATGGATGACGCTACCTTGATCAGTTTGATATCTCATAGCTTGTAGTCTTTCTTTGCTGCCGCTTTCCACTTTCACCCCATGTAGTTGTATCAGATAAGATGCTATGTGCTTGACCACCCAAAAGCAAAACAAATTTCAGAGTTCTGAGGAGACATTTAGCTCACAGTGACATTTTTACATTTATAGTTTGAAAAAGCACTGTCTCAAAAGTGCAAAGCCAGTATTCAATTAAAATTATCAGAAAAATATTAGAAATTTCATGGTACCCACACAACCTTTTGAAACATTTTCCATCTTTGTTTCAAAACCTTGGGTCCTTTGAATTTGTGTAGACTAGCTGTTAGTAGTCCTTAATGATATGTGTATACTTTGAAAATATATGGTAAATATAGTCATTCCAAGCAAACTTTTGTTCTCTTTCTTTTGCAGAGGAAACATAAGAAAACAGAGATTGAAAGCTTTTATTATAAGAAATGGATGAAGTGGGTGGCGAACATGCTGTTTTCTATGCCTGTTAATTTCTGTCTTCATTTTTATCAGAATGCTGGGGATTTTCTGTCATCATAAACTTTGATCAGCACTGTAGTTAAGGGATCAAAACATTTTCTGTACAAAGTTTGTGTTACAAAGGACTGTCTGGAGGATTGTTGTGTATATATATATATTTTAAAATATGAAAATTTTTTTGAGATTATTTTTATTTTTGGTTTTCTTTCAACCACCATTTCCAAGTTTAAATCCATCTCAAATGAAGTTGATGAAAGCAGAGTTGATTAATTGGGTTTTTGATTTGATAAATTAAAAAATGTTTATAATGGATTGCATGTTATTGTTTTCTTGTGCTACAGTTATAAACAGAACTTGATTTTAATAACTTAAGTGTAATTTTTCACTCCAAATGCTATTAAAGAGGCTGTTTCCCTTCAAAAAGTAAACCATTGTGTCAGCTTCTTTTTGTATGGTTGGTCAGAAATTCAGCACATGGAAAGTGCATAGTGAATTTGTGGGCCAAGATGTCAATGCTTACAATTCCTGAGGATGTGTGCATCACTTTGCCCACTTTAGGAGCAAATTGATGAGTAATACATGTGAACCCCCCCCCCCCCCCCCCCCCCCCCCAAAAAAAAGGGGGGGTGCAGGCCTTTGATCACTTATGGTATCTAAAATTGGATACTTCTGTTAGTACACGCACATCAAAATACACAGTGTTTAGAATGTGCAGTTTGTAACAGCAAGCAGTCATTTTAAAATTTCTTACTATATTCTTTCGGGGTCTTAGACTTTACCGTCACCACTTGAGGGCACCATTTCACTGTCATGAATTCCAGTCTGAACTATAGTATGTTTCACTTTGGTATTGATGGGTGGTCACCTGCCCAGGTGATGAACATGTGGCCAATCAATCACTGGACTATTGATACAACTTCAAAAAATTACTATTACTAGTGTTGGGTTATGAAATTTGTCCCTATCTTTGCATCAGTAGTTTCATTTTGTTTAATGATACTAAAAAGTAAATGCTAAATTTAATCTATGTAATAAACTTTGACTTAATTGGCATTCACAGTCCCCATCTGAAAAAATACTAAATATCAGATGAGCTGAAGATTCTAGGTAACAAAATTGAAAAATATATATATAATTTGAAATCTGATCCCAATTTTCAGAAGGATGCTCAAAACATGGACACAGGAGGTTCTTTTTAATCCCTCTGGAAATACTACCTTGTACAAAATACCACATCAGTACCAGTGATGGACATAAAGTTGTAATTTAAAAAAACCTTTTGAACTCTTTGGAATTACCTAGAATTCTACATAAATTGGTCATTAAATGTATTCTGATCTTTATCCAAGTCACAATATGCTGTGTCACTTACAGTATGTTTGTGTTTGAACCAAATTGTCATCATTTGGTTTTGTTGGCGGTGGTGGCCAAATTTATGTTTTATGTTAGTCAACCATACGCTTTATGGTGTTGCAGAGTTTGTTTTTGAAATAAAAGCATGACAGATATTTCTTATGAATGTGATGTGGTGTTGATGCTACTGAAATCAAAGGTGTGTTAATTTTTTTTCTCTAAGGCTATTTTCTTGGTCTTTCTCATATTTTTAATGAGATGAGATGACAGTGGGCAGGAAACGGGGCAAGAGTGAGGAGTGATATGTGGGAAAGAAGCTGCAGACTTAATTCAAAACCAGGAAACCCGCTCAAGGGCAAACATCATGGAACACAACCTCGATCTGTGCCCTGTAATCACACATTTATATTGATGGCAAATCACCTGTCTACCAAGTAGTAGAGGGACAACCCTATGTGACCTTTGAAGCAAATACTCCTGTCGTGTAAATCAGGAGATGGTCAGGATTCAAACTTTGGTGAGAGGTCTTGCCACGGCCTTGCAATTCATTGTTGTCTTCCACAGAGTGATTGCAAATGATCTCCTGTCAAATTACCTCACTGACCAAAGCTTCAGTCACGCAAAGCACATTTGTAAGAGGATGCTACATTTTAGCATAGCAACATCCCTGCTTCAACTAATTGATTCCTTTTGGATCAAATGTGAACTTCCAAACTCATCTAGACTTAGTGTGCATGTCCAAAACTCTTTCCATTGCTCAGGGTTTATTCAAAAGATCTTCATACAGTTTTCTGGTTTTCTAATGTCAGTTGGACTAAAAGCAACGTTTGACCCTTTTCTACATGTCTACAACTTAAAAAGAATGTTTTCTTTGATTACCCATCATCCAACGTATCACGAGCTTTGCAATCTGTGCTATTACTTTCACCACAAGCTCAACATGAATTGCAGACATAGTAATAACTTTTGATTGTTTTAAAGGTTTTTTTTTATTCATCGTATGGCCATCAAAGGGAACATCTAAGATCCTTTTTGCATACTCATTTGTGTTTTCCCCACAGCCATGTTTACAAGTATGCATTTATGATTTCTGAAGCCATGCATTCTCAAGTGTATGTAAATGAACACTGTGGCTCTGTCAACACAAACAATGCATTGCTTTTTAAAGGTGGAGGCAATTCCACCTTATGAGCAGAGTTCATGACTGAAAGCCAATTATGACAATGATGGGAGTTTTTGCTCTTTTAAGTGCTCTTCAACTTATACATGCCTTACCTCAATGCTCTGTCTCTGCCTCAGAGTTTCAACTGGAGGGAGATTATCTAGTTGGTGGACTTTTTGATATTCATAATGTCATCACTCCTGATTACTATGACCTACCAGAAGCCACTGAATGTTCCAGGTGAGTCTTAAAATGACACATTTTCAACATCGAAACAACCGTACCCTTGTTAACATTTAACGTTCTGCACAGTATTTCATCTTTGGTCTTCAGGTAATGCTACAGTGCGTTCTCTCTCCACAGCGAACTCTTGGTCCCTTCAAGTTATCGAAGGTTTCAGTTGATGAGATTCTCTGTGGAGGAAATCAACAATTCAACCACCCTGCTGCCAAATGTTTCACTTGGTTATGAGATATTTGATCACTGTTCTGATACACACAACTTCCCAGGACTTTTGAACCTCATCTCAGTCAATAACTCATTTCAACCTTGGAGTGAACCAGGAAAAAAATTGTCCAAGGTGTCAGATGTCATTGCAGTAGTTGGGCCTTTTTCAAGCACTGACACCATGACTGTGGCCCCACTCTTCATGGTGGATCTTATTCCTTTGGTAAGTACACGAACAAAAGTGTTTCTAAATTTTCCAGAATCATACAACCGGTAACCTGATATAAGGAATTAACAATGACAAATATTGAGATAATGCACATTTGATACAAGTTGTTCTGCTACATCAAAACTTAATGTTGACTGAAAATGATGACACTGTCTCACTCTTTTGACAGGTGAGCTATGGGGCTGCGAGTTCTGCCTTCTCAGAAAAAGCCAAATATCCCTCCTTCTTCCGCACAGTTTTTTCCAATAAAGATGTCATAGAAGTAATTGTAAACATCATACAACATTTCAACTGGCGCTGGGTTGCTTTTCTTCAGAGTGACAATGATTTTGGCAATGATGGACTGGAAATGTTCAGAAAGAGGATAGAGCACACAGATATATGTCTTGCTTATACCAAAGGTCTCGATTACAAAACAAACTACTCCAAAATTTTCAAACAAATAGAGGAACAGAGGATAATTGTCATTATTGTTTTTGCTCCCAAATTGACTGCTGAAACTCTTGTTATGTCAGCGATACAAATGAATATTACAAACAAGGTTTGGATAGCAGGAGATACCTGGTCACTGAACAAAAAGCTCCCCAGGCAGAAAGGAATCAAAAACATTGGAACTGTCCTTGGAGTTTCTCAGCCAGTTGTGTCAATACCTGGTTTTAGTGATTTCATGTATTCCACCAAAAGCCAGACCCTTTGTAAAAAAGTAGAGCAAAACATGTTTTGTAACCAGAATTGCAACTGCAGTAATCTCAGTGCAGAGGATGTTATCGCTTTGGACCCATCTTACTCCTTTCCTGTGTACGCTGCTGTATATGCCATCGCACACGCCTTACACAATGCGTTGCAATGTGGAGTTTATCAGTGTAATGGCAACATTACAGTGCATCCACACATGGTAAGTATTCACACAAGCTTATAAAATGCAAAGCTGTATTAGTAACATCATGATTTATTTGTCTCTCCATGGCTGGACTGGTGGACTGAAAACTTTTCGTTATCACAAAATATCAAATGTAACATACCAAATAAGCTTCATGGAATTAAATTATATGAAAATCTATGAAAAAACAGACATTTGAATTAGATTTCACATAGAAGAATGTGTAAAGAGTAAACTCACACTACATTTCCCCCCTCTGCTTTAAAACAAATAAATAAATGGTTTTAAATCATGTACTTTCTGTGCCTTCTCCAGGTTCTAGCAGAGCTGAAGAAGCTGAAATTCACACTTTTAAACCAAAGTATTGAGTTTAATGAGAATGGTGATCCGACGTTCGGTTCCTATTCTATAGTTTTTTGGAATAGTGACGGTGATGCAGAGGAGATCGGCTTTTTTAAATTTCAGCCATCAATCAACTATGCCATCAGCAGCAGCAAAATTCAGTGGTATACAAACGGAGAAGTAAGTATTTGTCCTGACTGTATGGGATGATGGTTTTTAAGAGTTTAACAGAGAGATTATGTTCAGCTTTAAGGACCAAAAAAAAAAGAAATATAAGAAATATTATCTGTGGAGTTTTCTTTGCATTAACTGTACTTGTACTGAGACAGTGAGCAACATTATAGAAAATGTAATGTAATGTAATGTTAAATAATATAAATATACTGACGGATAATTAACAAAAGATTACTGCAACCAACAATAGGAGTGAAGAAATGTCCACGTGAAACTTAAATTACAATACAAAAAAAAAAAAAACATAAAAAAAACAATGTAAATGGTGATCATTTATGGTGTAACCTCAAGAGCCATCTGAACATAAAACCCAATGTCTGCTGAGGTGATCACACTTCACAAACCCTGTTTGAAGGCTTTAAATAATTTACAAGCTCCAGTGAAAATCATTGACCTCTGAATGACTTGTGTCCTTCAAGCCATTATTTTGAGTTTCAGCCAATATTATGCTATTATTTGTGCTAAACAATTGTCTTGTGCAGGTGCCCACTGCACTGTGTTCTCCAGAGTGTTTGGTTGGATATGCAAAAAAGCAAAATGGGATCCACAAATGTTGTTTCAACTGTGAGATCTGCCCCAATGGAACTTACATCAATGTCACAGGTAAATCAGTAGACACAAAATACAAAAAACACTAGAAGTGGTTCTCTAATTCTTTCCTGGATGAGAGTTTTATAGATATTTACAGAAATAGAATGTTTCGGGGGCACCAACGGGCCCATCAGTGTTATAGTAACTGGGTTCAAGAAGTACAGATGGACAGGGCTAGGAGTGCTAAGTTCCGAAAAGGACTGAGTATCTTATTAAACAATATAAAAAACAGAGCTCAGACTGATATAATAACCTCCCAAAATCTTCTGCATTTCGTGCAAAAAGCTGTCCAACCAGGCTCATTCATTTTGGTGCGTAATACATAAAAAATTGACAGTAATTTGCAACATGAAAGAATAGAGGGAAAGTTTCATCTTCTTCTTAGAACTCAGTTAAACCCTGACCTCCTTAACAATCTATCCTTTTTCCATGTCAACCAGTGGATCCCTACACATGCATCAAGTGTAAGGAGACAGAATGGTCAAATGAAGGAAGTACGTCATGCAACTTGCGCTCAGTGGAGTACATCTCATTCACACACATCGGGGCTGTACTCGTCATGTTAGGGGCTGCAGCCTTGGACGGTCTTATTTTTGTTGTGTCTGCTCTCTTTGCCATCAACTACAACACCCCTGTTGTAAGATCTGCTGGAGGACCAATGTGCTTCCTCATTTTAGGCTGCCTCAGTCTGTGTAGTTTTAGTGTTTTCTTTTACTTTGGTAAGCCAACAGATTCCTTTTGTATTCTAAGATTCCTGCCGTTTCTTTTGTTTTACACTGTTTGTCTTGCATGTTTTGTTGTTCGCTCTTTTCAGATAGTTTGCATTTTTAAGATAGCTGCAAAGTTCCCCAGGCTCTACAGTTGGTGGATGAAATACCATGGACAATGGCTGGTCATCACTGCAGCGTTTATTACTCAGGCATTCTTACTCCTAACTGGTTATTCTCTTTCTCCTCCAAAGCCCTACAACGAAACAGTTTGGTATCCTGACAAAATTGTTCTTAGCTGTGACATTGATCTTAAAGGAGCCTCTACTTCTGTGGTTTTACTTGTTCTTTTATGTGCCCTGTGTTTTATTTTCTCCTACATGGGTAAAGACCTCCCTAAAAACTATAATGAAGCCAAAGCAATAACCTTCTGTCTGCTGCTGCTGATCCTCACCTGGATTGTGTTTACCACTGAATACATGCTTTACCATGGCAAGTTCATCCAAATCCTAAACGCTCTAGCTGTTCTCTCCAGCTTGTATTGCTTCCTGTTGTGGTACTTCCTCCCAAAATGCTATATCATCATTTTTCAACCCCAGAAAAACACACAGCAGCATTTCCAAGGTCTAATTCAGAATTATACCAAAACAATCAGCCAGTAAATGTGTTTACTGAAAACATGTATTACTTTGCGGGCAACCTCTGATGTATACATTTCACTTTTGTGCTCTAGATATGTGAACAGCAGTTGTGGCTTTAGTTCCCCTGTCTTTCTGTTCATTTTGTTGATTACTTCAAGAAGAAGTATAAAATACTAAACTCTCTGAGCATTTTATGAGGGGTCTTCTGATGGCTAAGGTTGCAAAAGTTTCATTAAACACCAAAGCAAAGAGAATTATTAAAATGTTATAAGCGTGTGTCCTGTCAATAACCATATATGCGGAACAGTAAGTCAAATAAAATTATCATACTCTGTGTTTTCAATTTGCAGTTTTTTCTCTTTTTCAATCTGGGTGAACAACTAGTAAAGAAAACAAAGAAGTCAAACTAAATGAGAATAACTTATTTACTTAGTGATTATTTATTTCCATTTCATGGCTTCAGATGATGTAAAAACAAATTTGCACTCTGATTAGTGTACTCTTAACTTGTTGCTTTTGCCTTTGACTGACTTTCAAGCCTCAAATGGGGCATTATTGGAATAATCAATGAATTTGTGTGAATTAGCTGGTTTAGTTTTTGGGTTTAGCATGGACTTCGTTCAAAAATCAAAACTAGGGGATCTGAACATGATATAGTTCATTTTAGTTGGTGTGAACTGGACTATAAATATACTGACATTTTCAGTAATGAGCTTCAGAGCAACTTTTCTTTTACCACTTTGACACTGTGAAAAAAAAAGCTGTGACTATGTCAGAATTGGAGTTCAGATTCCTTGGAGATGATGAACATTTGGATGAAGCTAAATTTCTTTTAGCTATAGATGTGTTGTGTCAGTGTCCTGAGTGTGACTCAGCATGACACTGCAGCTAATTTGCAAAGCAAACAATGCCAACAATGGCATACGTACACGTCAATGGGATGTACAAGGGGTGTGACCAATGGGGAATTAAGCTGCACCCTCTAAAAAACCTTTAAGCCGACTAGTCCAGCTACACTTTTATGGGTAGTACAATTTTCCTTATGATAAGAAGTGACAGGACAGCTCCAGAAAGTTATGAGAAACTAAATCTTATTCAAATGGCATTATTAAGTTCAGGTTTAGTGTATAAATCTAAATGATTGGATGGATGTGACTTGGTGACATGAGAGGCTGGACAAAGTGAAGCTGGTATAGACAGTTAGGATAAGGAGACTCCCCACGCCACATTGTCTGATGTATAATCACTTATGGTTGAAGTTCAGTCCTTTAAGCGTTCCCTGAAGATTTAAAAAAAAAAAGAGAGAGAGAGAGAGAAAAGTCATCTTTCTTTCTGTGACTTTTTACGTTCCCTGATTTATACAGGCATGTGTTTTGGTAGCAGCAAAATTACAGGACCTACATCTCATTTATAAGGATGGTCAACATTGGAAAAAGTATCGTACTTGTCCACATGAAGACAGACTTGGATCTTGGTTTCTTTTTTATGATGCCCAGGTAATAAAACATGTATAACTTTAACTTTATCTTTTTGATTTTTCTTCTACTGCATAAACTATTGCTGTTTGAGTGATGTGTAAACATAACAAGGAGATGTTACATGCTTGAAAGCTATTTTATGAGTAGATGCTTAACATGCCTCACAGCAAAACAATGGGTTTTCCACAAGAGGATGTCTGGATTCAAATCTTGGTAGGGGTCATGACCATTCAGCCCTGGCATGTTGAGTGATCACATATTTTACTTTTTTTCAAATGTGCGGTCCACTGTTAAATCATGCAAGGATTATTTGTATGAGCTAGTAGCCTTTAAGGTCAAACTAAGGGTACTAGTTTGAATTAACTAAATGTGTGTGTAATTTCTCTCAAGTGTGTATCCTGTGAGCTCACAATTTACATGTAATTAGTCAGTTCAGGGTTAGCATATGGGGTTGAAAGTTTTTGAAAGACCTGGAGCAGAGGATTGACAGAGACAAGTTCTATTGAATTATTGAATGGATTACATTAGTACATCCTTGTCTTTTTATCGACAGTGAATTAAAATTAGATGACCATATGTACTTTGTTAGGCTGGGATTTTATGTTCGAAGATGCTACTGTCCCCCAGTGTTTCCTGAAGGTACTTACAGGTTCAGGTGTCATAAATCTGTCAATGGAATGGCAGTCACAGGTGTCTTTTCAAATTATAACTCACACAATTTTTGACTCTTTTTCTTGGATGGCAAATGATTTGTTGTTGCCTGTCTTCACAAAAGAACAACTATTAAAGAAAGTATGTAGTGCTTTTGTTTCACTCATGTCCAGAAAATGATGTACTTTGGCTTTAATTTCACAGTAAACTATCACTAGAACAGTCCAGTTAAAGCTCCTCCAGCAAAGTACATTGATCAAATAATGATATCAGTTAAGGTAGGAAAAAACGTACAAGATAGAAGAAAAAAATCGAAGACGAAGCATGTGGCCAAAAAAAGCAGTCAGTTGAAAAAGTGGGTATAAATATAATGACTGGCATTCAAATAATAATTTTCATAATATTATGAGATTGAAGTAATAGTTTTACAAGGTTAAAAACATGAAATAAGTTTTTTTTAAAAAGGTCATAAATCTATGAGATTTATGTTTCCATATCTCAAGAATAAAGTTTTAATGTTACGAGAAGAAATTCATAGATTTATGAGATTAAATTAGACATGAACAAGTCATATATTTACATTATCAAAGTTGTAATATTACAAGAGCTGCAAGGAATCAAGAATTAAGTCACAATGTTCCAAAAATAAAGTTGTTGTATACTGAGATAGAAATCTTATCATCATAGGACTCCACCTGATATTTTATGTTATTCCTGTGATTTTATTGTTGACAGTTTTAACAGCAAACTTGGGTTGGCAATAGATAAAGTTGCCCCTCTTAAATTTAAGAGGACAAAATCAAATCCAAAACCACCATGGCAAAAAAAAATCTAACACAGCTCAAAAGAAACTGCAGAATTGCAGAGAGAAGGTGGCAAAAGAACAAACCAACAGTCAGCTATCAAATATTCAGGGAAACGCTGAGTGTTTACAACAATGCTCCTCAGCAAGCAAGAAGAGACCACGTTGGGGTGTTGGGTTGGGGTGTGCGTGTGTGAGGGTGGGTCTGGTTACTTTATTTGATTTTATTTGTATCATTATTTTCTGTTTGCAAAGCACTTTGTGCTGCCACCTTGTGTATGAAAAGTGCTTTATAGATAAAGTCTAATTGTATGATTGATTGATTGATTGACTGATTAAAATTAGGCTAAATTTGTAGTTCTTGGAGAAAATAAATTACATGAGAAAAACTCTTTAACTTTGGGCTATGATTAGCCTGTATACTATTTTTAAGGAAGAGACAGGAAGAGCAGTCTGCTGTTGCCCAAAGTAAAGTAACAAGGATCCTGTGAAGTTATGCTTGAATAGGAATTTCATTAAAATTATTAGAATTATTCCAGACCAGCACCATGGTGTAGTTAATTGTAGGATTTCATTTCAACTGCTCAACACGTTGGTACTGTTATGTTGACAGGCAGACTAATGTGTCGTTTCTGCTCACGTCTGCAGCGCTGTTACTCATTCAGAAATTAAGCTGGTGGATGATTTCATATCCTTCAGTGTGAGAAGCAAGCATTCAGATTATCCATGGCCTATAATTAGGGCTTCTTTCTCATTAGACTTAATCTTAATTTTCCTGATAATTACTTTTATTCTGTTACATTTCAACTTTTTTCATGTAAGCTCTAATCTTGTAAATACAACTTTCCCTTTGTGACATTGCAACTTTTTTTCTCGCTGCATTTCAACTTTAATATTGTGACTTTATTCTCATGATTGTTTTTTTTTTCTGGCTCTAATACTCTCTTGTATGCTGCAGGGTAGTTTAGAATGTAATTGATTTATACTGTGTGTGTATATGGACTCTGTGCAGCAGCAAAAGTTTAAGTATCTTTGCATACTGATTTGTAAATTCTCCTTCAACCATCAATAGGTATTTGATTGCCACATGCATGGAAATGATTGCTGAGACATAACCAGCATCATCCAGTGTGCCAAGGGTAGAGTCATTTTCTCATAAAAGTATAAAATAAAATGGTTTATTTTTTTTCTTTTCTGTACCTCTTGGGATCACTTCTTTATGCCTTGGTTCAACAAAGTGCTTCAACCTCAGAGTTTCAGCTAAATGGAGATTATGTGATAGGTGGACTTTTTGATATTCATCATGTCAGAATTCCCATTAACAACGACAGACCAGAAGCTATTGACTGCTCCAGGTGAGTCTTACTATAAATCTGAGTCAAAATTTACTCCAGTTAAAAGTGGATTCTGTAAGGAATATTTTTTGAACAATAAAGATTTTTGCAATGGATATTGAATGGTTTACTTTGGCTGGTCTGGTATTTCATTGTATTAATCCAGTTAAGAGCAGAGATATCAAAGTTGTCATTTCACGTTAACTTTGGGTATTTAAATCTGTATCTTCACAGCCCTCTCATGATGGGGTCAGTCAAGCTTTAAGAAATGGTATAATATTAGGAAGTGAAAAACAATGGCTGCTTCTCTTTTCTGTATCTCTCCCCAGTCAACCCTTCCTCCTTCCAAATTATCGAAGGTTTCAATTGATGAGATTCTCTGTAGAAGAAATCAATAACTCAACCAACCTTCTGCCGGACATTTCCCTCGGATATGAGATGTTTGATCAATGCTCAGATGCACAAAACTTCCCAGGAATTTTCAAACTACTCTCAGTCAACGGACAGATCCAACCATGGCCTGAACCTCAAAAACAACAAGGAAAAAATCCTGATATGTCCAAAGTGATAGCAGTGGTTGGTCCTTTTACAAGCACTCAGGCTCTGACTGTTACCCCATGGTTCATGGCTGATTTCATTCCTACGGTACATTTCATGATTAATGTTGTAATAATGGATAATGTGTTGTGAGCTAATTCAGCTACCACCTAAAAACACAAACAAGGTGACACCAAGTATTGATCTAAAGGTGGTTTCAATAATTGATGTTTGTTTTTTTAATGCAGCTAAGAGTTAGCATCTGAAAATTAACCTGCTTCACTGTTATTGCTTAAACTAAACTTCATCTTTCCAGGGTTTTTTTTCTTTTTTTGAAAATTCCTGACAGTTAGAGGAAAACAACAGCAGCACCTCAATTATTTGCCTTCCCCATAACTTTTCTAATTTTTATCTTAACCAGTTCTGTAACAGTGCTACAACCATACCACTTTTGGGGTGTTTAGTTGCTTCATGTGGTTTTTTTTTTCACTTTGGTCGACATTTCAATCAGAACTTTCTGTGTTTTAAAATCCCCACCTGATCTACACAAGACAACAACTTTATTATTCTGCAGATGCATTGGCAAAGATGATGACATTTATGTTGTTTACTATTGCAATTCAATACAATAGGGGATTTGTTTGTACTAAATTAAACAGTACAATTAATAAACATCATCATTTTTTCTGCTTGAATAAAATAAATTAAGACAGATTTATCTGTGCCTTAACTCCAGATTGATTTGATATGAAATGTGTGATTTGATTGACCCTGGTGTTGCTCTAGTAAGAATTATTAACCCTGACATAAGGTTTTGACCAATGAGAATCAAGTATTTAACACAATTGGGCAATAACCAAAGATTCAAAAGACACAATTATTTTTAAATGCTTTCTTGAAAAGTAAATATTAGAATTGAATTTCACTGATAGCGCCTTGTGATTTTTTTTTCAGGTCAGTTATGGATCTACTAGTTCTATCTTTTCAGAAAAAGCGAAATTCCCTTCTTTCCTTCGAACAGTGCATCCCAATAAAGATGTCATTGAAGTGATTGTTACTATTTTGCTGCACTTCAACTGGCGCTGGGTTGCTTTCCTCAACAGTGATAATGACTTTGGAAATGATGGATTGGAAATGTTCAGAAAAAGGATCAAGAATTCCAGGATCTGTCTTGGGTATACCAAAGGCCTCGGAAGTGATGCAAATTACCCTCAAATATTTAGACAGATAGAGTCACAGAAGATAAACGCTATTATTGTATTTGCTCCAAAACTGACCGCCGAAGGACTCATTATGTCGGCAATAGGACTGAACATCACAGACAAAGTGTGGATTGCAGATGATGGATGGTCCTTAAACAAGAAGCTCCCTCGACAGAAAGGAATCAAAAATATTGGAACTGTTCTTGGGGTTGCTCAACCAGTCATAACAATACCTGGGTTCAATGATTTTATCTATTCGACAAAAATTCAGAATCCTTGTGGAAATCAAAAGCCAAACATGCTCTGTAATCAGGAATGCAAATGCAGCAATTTCAGTGTGGATGAAATCATTTCTGCAGATCCATCTTTTTCCTTTGCTGTTTACTCTGCTGTTCATGCCATTGCACATGCTTTGCACAATACCTTACAATGTGGAGCCAATCACTGTAATAACAACATCACAGTTTACCCTTATATGGTAAGTCTACGAGTGCGTACTGAATCTGAATGAACAAATCAATGAGTTTATAACTGATTTTAAATGTGTTCATGAGTTCTCTCTACTCTTTAGTATTAAAACTTATCAAAATGATTCACAGTGGGTTGGGAATAATGTTCGTGTGGATTTTGTTTGCCCATAACAGGTCCTAGCAGAGCTGATGAAATCCAACTTTACACTTTTAAATGAAAGTATTAAGTTTGATGAGAATGGCGACCCCAAGTACGGCCCCTTCTCTATTGTTTTCTGGAACAACAGTGGTGTTGCAGAGGAGATTGGCTTCTACCACTTTCACCCGTCGGTATCTTACTTCATTAACAGCAGCAAAATCAATTGGAACACTAAAGGAGAGGTGAAAATGATTTGGGTTTTTTTTTTTTTTTTGCTATATTGACAAAAAACAAAGTTACATTAATTTTATTTTCTTGTTCAACAATGCTATTCTACAGGTACCAACTTCCCTTTGTTCCACAGAATGTGAGGTAGGATATGTAAAAGAGCAAAATGGGATCCACAAATGCTGCTTTGCTTGTGAAATCTGTCCAAACGGAACTTATATCAACAGCACAGGTAAGTTACATACACATAAGAAAGAAATGAGAGAAGGCAGTGCTGATATCACTACTGTGAAAAATTGCTGTTTGGAAAAAAGGTACAGTTGGTCACCTAGGGATGTGCACGTATCTGACATTCCTCTGTCTTACCAGGTTACTTCCTTCATGCAGTACGTCAGACGCGAGTCACCTCATGTAGGGTAAGTGTCTATAGCCCCGACATGAGCAGTACAATCCCCGACGTCGGAACCTGCCAGAGTGAAAACAACACAGACGAGAGAAACGGTAGAACTACAACACCCCTGTTGTCAGATCTGCTGGAGGACCAATGTGCTTCCTCATTTTAGGCTGCCTCAGTCTGTGTAGTTTTAGTGTTTTCTTTTACTTTGGTATCGGTTGTCTAAGGAAAACAAAGTACTCCAGAAACGGTAAATAAAACAAGATATGGTAAACAGAACGTACAAAACAACACGCGAGAAAGGTCTAGCAAACATAAAAATTTTACCGACGATTCAAAGGGTTTGAGATGTCAACCACCTACTTTATAGTTCCGGTTACCGACTAGTAGTGACGTCGCAAACATTGAGTCCGTTTCTCACTTCTGATTGGCTATCTCCTTTCTCCTCCAAAGCCCTACAACGAAACCGATTGGCATCCCAAAGAAATCGTACTCAGTTGTGAAACCAAAATTGATGCATTCATTGCATCAGCCATGTTACTTGCATTTCTAGGCTCTCTTTGCTTCATTTTCTCCTACATGGGTAAAGACCTCCCAAAAAATTACAATGAAGCCAAAGCAATAACCTTCTGCCTGCTGCTGCTGATCCTCACCTGGATCATCTTTGCCACCATACAGGTGCTTTACCGTGGAAAGTACATTCAGATATTAAATTCTCTGGCAGCACTCTCCAGTCTTTACTCCTTCCTGCTGTGGTATTTCCTTCCCAAATGTTACATTATGCTATTTTACCCCGAGAAAAACACACAGCAGTACTTTCAAGGTCTTATCCAGAATTACACTAAAACAATCAGCCAGTAGTTTTCTGTAGTAAATATGTCCCTCTAAAGACAGATCAACCAACGTCCTATAACCTCCAAGTGTTTTTAATATGTATGACACTCAAAGGCATTCAAACGCTGATGTCAAATGATGCTATGTTAAGCCCTATTAGTGCTGTATTAACTCATCTGATTTATAACAAATTATTACATATTGTTCAGTGATCAGGGACTTGCTGGTATAGTGTGATGATGAGTGTGAATGATATCTCCAAGCTTTCAACTGAGCCATGACTGACTCTGAGCCCCCTCATCAGTTATGCCTCATGAAAATTTTCACTAAGGTTCTGTACACAACCAAAAAGTTCATTGCAAGACACAATTTGTTATTAATTTGAGAATAAATGTGCAGCATATACATATACATGTACACATACATGAAAAATGACCAGATAATGTGCTTTATACAACTTGACAAAGGGTAGGTCATGTATTTGAGCTCCTGTACAGGTCCATATATGGTAATGAGTTTGGTAAAAGTGATTCAGTGAACATGCACACAATGCAAAATGTGCCACATTCACTGTGACTGTACAGGCTATCATCTTCCATTTCACCCTGATTTAGATGAATCTGTTTTTGTGGCCTTTCATTGAGCCACTTATCAAAGGTGGGGGATTTTCTATGTCAAGCCAATTAATGCTCCAAATATTTAGATCACACTTCTCGAAAGAACTTTGGGAATTTATATAACATTTTTACATTATTTCTGGAGAAAAATTTGCTTTGTTTTCATCCATAACATGCATTGTACAGGGTCCTTTTTAGTATTGGATAAAAAGTCCACCATATGCCCTACAATTTGTAAAGACTGTTAAGCAAGTGTGTTGTGTGCTGTACTGGACTTGACAAACAAAATGAATAAAACCACCTTAAGATGAAAATTGTTAATAATGATGGTATATATTGTAGCAATGGGTAACACCAACAGGACTGAAAAGAAACAGCTGCCACTCTTAAATCAAAGCCACAGGAAGTTACATCAACATGACAACATACATTAGAGCACAGCTGAGGTGTCTGCTCTCATACTGGCAGTTTGCTGCTATTCAAATCCTGGTGAGGACCATATCCATTTGTCACTCTTGTGGACTGAGTGACTGCGTATTTTCATACTTCAAATGACCTATGTGGTCCAAAGTTAAATTGTGCAAGGATCCTTTGGGAGTGGAGATTGTCCCAGGGCTTACACCAAAAGTACAGGCATGGATTCATTTAATTTGGGTGTGTTTGCCTGTGGTTATGCCCTGTTTGTTATTACAAGCTCATACTTAGGAATATTCTCGTATGAGAACTTTCTATAAAAGGTTTTACAGAAACAAAGCATTGGGTCCTTCACCTTGGTACATATACTATACATTATAGATTCCTCAGATTCTTAATCATTTATTGTTAAGGAGAATTAAAATATGAACTAATTCCCCAGTCTTTCACAGATCGGTAAATCATGAACCGTTTTACCTCTGAGAGACTTCGCCTCTTTTGAGAGCCCTTTGTGTTTGCTTGTTTTACAAGCTTGACACTGTGATGATTCAATCTTCGTTTTATTTTTTGTCTATTTCGGGATTTGGGTTTTCTTGTGTGTCTGTTTTATTAAACTTTGTGGAGTTTTGGTCATCATACTCTTTAAAACTTGTCTTGTGTTCTCTCCGTTTACTGTTTTAGTTTGTAGTTTATGACATACCATTTTTAGTGCTTTACCATCAAGTTTGAGGCTAACATAAGTTTTGCGTAAAAAAAAAAAAAAAATAGCATTGTTAATTTTGACATTTGATTTTGCACTATTTCAAATATTTATAGGCTTAAAATGATTTGCAAACCATCAAATTCTAGGGTTGTATTTTGATTGTGGCGTCAACACAGAAAATGAGAAACGTGTTTATTTATATCCCTGTTCATTATCATCATTAGTAAACATATGTCTTATAAATCTTGGTAAATACTACTGAGCCTCTTAGCATCTCAGCCACTTATCAGTACCATCAAAGAATAATCACCAATTTATCACCAATACACGATAAGAGTACTTTAAAAAGAGGTTTATTTCAAGAATAAACATACTTATGGTCAATGTGATATTGTTTCCTTTTCATTAATTTATAATCTATGGATGTATTGATGTTATTATGTTATTAGCCTCTTTTCCCATAGCATTTTTCAAAAAATATTTCCTTTTTTTGTCTTTTATCTGCACCAGCACATTCAAAAATTGCAAAAAAAAATCTTTGCAGTGCTTGCCACCATAAATTCATTAAATTCCAAAAAGGCATTTCCTGTTTATGAATTAGTGTAAGTTATTAAAAACAAGATGTAGATATATTCTAAAGTGAATTCCAAGGTTGCTATCACCTTTTTAAAGCACTCATACTCATGATGCTTGTTGAATCCTGTGTGGTATTCTGCTACATCAGTTTAGATGAATTTTGCATACTGATTTGTGTGTTCCCCTCCAAGCATTAATAAGTCTCAATTTATGACACCTAATGTACTTCCAAATTCATGGAAATGAAGGGTTAAGCTGCCACCTGTGTCTATAAAGTTAATAACACCTGGGAGAAAGTCCCCATTGTGACCTCTATCACATTTTTAAAGCGACAATAATGAAACAGTATTTTGTTTCTCTTTGTCTCCTGGGAGCTTTTCTCCATGCTCTGGCTCAGTGCACGGTCCCAGGCTCAGAGTTTCATCTGGATGGAGATTACTTGATTGGAGGACTTTTTGATGTTCACCAAGTCAGTGCCACTATTCATTATGACAGACCAGAAGCTACAGACTGCTCCAGGTAAGCCTTAAAATAATGTTGATATCACAATGAATGAAAAAAGAAAAGAAAAAGATGAACCAATCTTGAGCTATTTTTCCCACTCAGCACCATGTAACATGATCAAGTTTCCTTGCACAGCATTGTGCTAACAATAAAGTCAGCAGATCTGAGTTTATTGGAGTTTCAATTATAACTGTCCAGTGAGTCTAAGCTACAATTTATCTTCCTGTCCTCAGTCAACCTTCCTTTCTGCCAAATTATCGGAGGTTACAGTTGATGAGATTCTCTGTCGAGGAAATCAACAACTCAACAAACCTCCTACCTGACATTTCCCTCGGATATGAGATGTTTGATCACTGCTCAGACACTTACACCTTTCCAGGAGTTTTCAAACTAATCTCAGTCAATGACTCAATCCAGCCTTGGGTTGAACCGCATGAGCAAAAAATGAATAGCTCAGATGAATCCAAAGTCATAGCAGTGGTGGGTCCTTTTACAAGCACCATGGCTCTGACTGTAGCTCCTCTATTCATGACAGATTTAATACCCATGGTGAGCTCACAGCACTATGTTGGACAGATCTGTTTTATTTTTTTATTCCATGATGTCTTAAAAATAACAAACTTCTGCATGAATCTTTTTACAGGTCAATTATGGATCTTCCAGTTCTGTCTTTTCAGAAAAAGCAAAATTCCCCTCTTTCCTTCGAACAGTGCGCCCCAATAAAGATATCATAGAGGTGATTGTTAATATTTTGTTACACTTCAACTGGCGCTGGGTTGCTTTTCTTTACAGTGACAATGATTATGGCAATGATGGACATGAAAAGTTCAGGGACAGGATCAAGGATACAAAGATCTGTCTGGCCTTTTCCAAAGGCCTCAATGAAAACACAAATTATCACCAAGTATACAAACAGATTGAGGTGCAGGGGATTTATACGGTTATTGCTTTTGCTCCTGAATCGACTGCTGAAGCCCTCATTGAGTCAGCAATACAATTGAATATCACACAAAAAGTGTGGATTGCAGGAGATGCATGGTCCTTAAACCACAGGCTTCCTAAGGAGGAAGGAATCAAAAAAATTGGCACTATCCTCGGGGTGTCTCAACAACTTGTGTCCATACCTGGATTCAGTGATTTTATGTATTCAACCAGAAGCCAAACTTCTTGTGAAAATCTACAGAGAAACTGGTTTTGTAATCAAGATTTCAACAGCAGTGGCCTCAGTGTAGAAGAAATCCTCTCTATGGACCCATCGTTCTCTTTTCCTGTTTACTCTGCTGTTTACGCCATTGCACATGCCTTACACCACACCCTGAAATGTGGAGCCAACCACTGCCAGAACAATGTTACAGTGTATCCATACATGGTAGGTGTTTATTTAAAATAATTAAAATAGGAAATTTTATTCTGAGAGTTTCTGGGGTTTTTTTAAATTCTGGTTTCTAAAGTTTACATTTATTTGTTTAATTTAACATTTGAGCACAAAATAATAACATTCATTTTAATTTTGTGTACCCACATCAGGTTTTAGCAGAGCTGAAGAAATCAAACTTTACACTTTTGGACCAAAACATTGAGTTTGATGAGCATGGTGACCCTAAATTTGGGTCTTACTCTGTAGTGCACTGGAACCAGAGTGGAACAGCAGAGGAGGTTGGCTTTTATAAATCTAATCCGTCTGTAAACTTCTTCATCAATGACAGCAAAATTCAATGGTACACAAATGGAAAAGTGAGTTGTTTTTCTTCATTAAAATGAGATTCACAAAGTGTATGGTAGTCTGTGAGGGGATAACAGATATGGTGAACAATAAAGCCTTATTTACTTCCTTTACAAAAAGTAAAACTTAAATACTTCTGTGCACAGTTATCTTTTTGTAGCTTTTGGTTATAACTTTGATTTACCGAAAATTCATTAGATTAACCTAAGATTTGTCTTAAAAAAAAGAAAGATAATATTTGGCAAGATTTATAAAAAATTCTGTTTTTTTAATTGTATATCTATGCTTCTGAATTAATTTTATACAGGTGCCTACTTCCCTGTGTTCCCAGGAATGTTCTGTTGGATACGTAAAAGAGCAAAATGGAGTCCATAAATGCTGCTTCACCTGTGCAATCTGTCCCAATGGAACTTATATTAACAGCACAGGTAAAGTATTAAACACAGGAAACAAAAGAAAATGTTTCGATAAAAATGTTTCGATTTTTGTGTAAAGGGTTCATCAGAGCATATGCGAAAAGATGAACTTGGTTCCACTTGGTTGCTCAGGTTAGGCACAGCTCATTGGCTGCAGTCACTTTTTTTCCCTTTTTTTCATAATTAATTTTGTTTAAGATTTCTGTCTAAAATTCTTCCTTCCCTAGCAGTCGTTTTTACACAACAAATTTATTTAGGGGTTAAAAAATGAAAGTGTTCAACATTTCTTCCTCAGATGGTGGGTCTTATTTCAGCACCAGTTTAGACAAGATGTTACATTTTTCTTGGAGACCTCCTGGGAAAACTGCCATGAAGATTACAAACTTAGGTCTCCACAAAAATTAGGTCATTGCATGCACTTTACCCTGGTACTACACGTCAAGTGTTTCGTACCAGTATCTAGTGTACAGTGAATTTATCAGCAGTCTGTCCTTTTTTCCATGTCAACCAGTGGATCCCTACACGTGCATAGACTGTAAGGAGACAGAATGGTCCAATGAAGGAAGTACGTCATGCAGTCTGCGCTCAGTGGAGTACATCCCATTCACAGATATCGGGGCTGTACTTGTCATGTTAGGGGCTGCAGCCTTGGACGGTCTCACTTTTGTTGTGTCTGCTCTCTTTGCCATCAACTACAACACCCCTGTTGTCAGATCTGCTGGAGGACCAATGTGCTTCCTCATTTTAGGCTGCCTCAGTCTGTGTAGTTTTAGTGTTTTCTTTTACTTTGGTAAGCCAACAGATTCCTTTTGTTTTATGAGGTCTTTGCCATTTATTTTGTTCTATACCATTTGTCTTGCATGTTTTGTTGTGCGCTCTTTCCAGATCGTTTGTATTTTTAAAATGGCTGCTAAGTTTCCCAAACTCTACAGTTGGTGGATGAAATATCAAGGCCAATGGCTGATCATCACTGCAGCGTTTGTAACTCAGGCATTCTCACTTCTGGTTGGTTATTCCCTTTCTCCTCCAAAGCCCTACAACGAAACCGTTTGGTATCCTGAAGAAATCATATTAAGTTGTGAAACTAAAATTGAAGCATTCCTTGCATCAGCCGTATTGCTTGCATTTTTGGGCACCCTATGCTTCATTTTCTCCTACATGGGTAAAGACCTTCCAAAAAATTACAATGAAGCCAAAGCAATAACCTTCTGCCTGCTGCTGCTGATCCTCACCTGGATCATCTTTGCCACCATAGAGGTGCTTTACCGTGGCAAGTACATCCAGATCCTAAATGCTCTGGCAGCACTCTCCAGTCTGTACTCCTTCCTGCTGTGGTATTTCCTTCCCAAATGTTACATTATTATTTTTCAGCCTCACAAAAACACACAGCAATACTTCCAAGGTCTAATCCAGAATTATACCAAAACAATCAGCCAGTAGAGCAAATAGAAACTGCAAAAAAAGGTNCCCCTGTTGTCAGATCTGCTGGAGGACCAATGTGCTTCCTCATTTTAGGCTGCCTCAGTCTGTGTAGTTTTAGTGTTTTCTTTTACTTTGGTAAGCCAACAGATTCCTTTTGTTTCATGAGGTCTTTGCCATTTATTTTGTTCTATACCATTTGTCTTGCATGTTTTGTTGTGCGCTCTTTCCAGATCGTTTGTATTTTTAAAATGGCTGCTAAGTTTCCCAAACTCTACAGTTGGTGGATGAAATATCAAGGCCAATGGCTGATCATCACTGCAGCGTTTGTAACTCAGGCATTCTCACTTCTGGTTGGTTATTCCCTTTCTCCTCCAAAGCCCTACAACGAAACCGTTTGGTATCCTGAGGAAATCATATTAAGTTGTGAAACTAAAATTGAAGCATTCCTTGCATCAGCCGTATTGCTTGCATTTTTGGGCAGCCTATGCTTCATTTTCTCCTACATGGGTAAAGACCTCGGTTTTTTAATGTTACTTCGGTTTCGTTATTGGAAGACGGACGACGACGACTAGGAGTGGACCTAGTAGAAACGGTGGTATCTCCACGAAATGGCACCGTTCATGTAGGTCTAGGATTTACGAGACCGTCGTGAGAGGTCAGACATGAGGAAGGACGACACCATAAAGGAAGGGTTTACAATGTAATAATAAAAAGTCGCTCACAAAAACACACAGCAATACTTCCAAGGTCTAATCCAGAATTATACCAAAACAATCAGCCAGTAGAGCAAATAGAAACTGCAAAAAAAGGTTCAGAGAAAATTCATTAACACCTTATTTCAATCAAAGAGGTGTGGAGTTTTTGCAAGACAGAGTAAAAGTTTGACCAATTAAAAGGCAAAAAGAAGTAAAAAAGTTGTCTTATTGGTTAATAACTTTTTTTTCATTCTCTGTATGTACCTTAAAGTGGATAGTGCCCAACAGGGTGTTTACCGTCAAGATCAAGATTTAGAGAGGATATGGAGGCCACGGCTGAATCTCTGAAGCCAAAAAATAGAAAGTTTTTTAGGGGCTTGACACTTTTGCAGTAAACTTGTTTTGGCTGCCATCCTGTGGTGAGAAGACAGAAATATAAAAAAGAACTTCAATTGTTTTGGGACCTAATAACATTGTCTCCAGTTCCTTTTCTCTTTCACCAGATTAAAACTCCAAACAGGAGAGAACAAATACTGGTTTCACTAATTTTTAATAATTAGATGATGCCTTTTTTTCAAGTTGCATGGATATAAAAGAACTCAGTCTGCTACTGTGGTTACTCATTTGAATACTTGCTAAGGCACCAACAGGTACATTTAAGGCAGTGTTGCTGGTTTCAGTGAAACTCCTTTAAAATAGATTCATTACCATATACCAAGAGACGCCCTGCAGCTGGTTAGAATTGAGGATTCATATGTCACTGTAGAAGCTGGGAAAAAATGGTTTGATGCTAAGTGCATGTCATTGTTCATTGCTAGTTTTATTTTATTTTCTTGGCTCTATGTGATGTAATGTTCTTAGAGATTCAGAAATCACTGTTAGAGATAATTCACAAACACTTTCTGATTTATATCTTCTCTATTTTACATGTTCTTTTGTCAGTTGTAATACAAAAGTAAAAGAAACGCAATGAAAAAAACCCACAGGTAATGTGTGATGTTTCTTTATTCTTTGACCAATTCTACCACATGATGGCACCACTCCACTGTGAAGTTTTGCTGTGGACTGGAGGTATATGATCCCCTACAGCTATTATTTCACCACAGTACGGGACAAGTAATCTACAAACTGTATATAATGCCCTTTCAGTTAAATCAATAATATACTTTTGAATCCTAATCCTCAAGGTAGACATTTTGAAATACTTTGGATAATTCAGATAATGCTTTTTTCATCAGTTTCAAAGTGAAAAATAAAAAACATATTTTCATGAAATAAATTCTCTTTTTTTAAAATGCTGAAAAAAACATTAAAAAATATCTGTCTGGACATGTCACTGTTGTATTGGACCCCATTTCTGTGAATTTTGATAACTGAGAAAAGTTGCTGTTGATTTGAAATTGAATCCATTACAGCCTCACATTTGATTTTAGCAGCTTGACAGTTATGGGTGTCCTTTGTCATATTTTTTGTGTCATGATAACCCAAATATTTTCAGTAAGTACAAAGTTAGAATTGTAGGGGGTAGTTTTCAGGGCCCTTTGAAAGAAATTTTCTGGATGGCAACATGTTGCTTCAACATCTCTACACACCGTCCAGCGTTTATGATGCCTTACTAGATGTGAAAGCTTTGCCCTGGGCACTTGTGCATCCCCGTATATATGATGCTAGGTTTTGAACTATTACTGATAACAAATTGGATGGTATCACTTCTCCAAAAGAACTGAGTGTCCATTATTTCCAAGATTGTAAACTTTGATTCATCAAACCAAGGACAGTGTTTCACTTCACCTTAGTCCATTTTGAATGGGCTAGCACCCACACCAGTGTCTCTTGTACATGGTTTCTTCCTTGAATACTAATTTTTTTGGATCCAGCGATGAACTGTTTATATGACTTTGAGCCTATGTCATTTGTCATATCTGTTTCTAATGCAGTTCCCTTGATGGTCCGAAGGGCACAGTCGCACAGTGTTAAGTCTTCAGTCTTTTCCTTTTTATCCAGAGATTTTACAGATTCTCTAAATGCTTTTTTTATACATACTTAATACACTTAACAACAAAATTCCAAATTGTATGTTACTTTTTGCCGCAACATTATTCTGAAATCGATGAGCAAAGCACAGTTTCTCACCAAGTGGTAAACCTTTCTATCCTATTCTGAGAGACACCACCTCTCCGGAATTTGCATTTTATACCCAATCATGTTGCTGACCATTTCCAAATGGATTTAGTGAAATGGGAACTGGTAAATATATATATATATATATATGTGTGTGTGTGTGTGTGTGTGTATATATATATATATATATATATATACATACATAGTTGTTTTGATTTGTTTTTACCATATTTAATTATTTTTCCCCATGACCCAACTCTTTTGACAACTGCTATCATCAAGTTTAGAATAAGCATATATTTATCACAAATTTATTTTTGTTTTCATAATTTAATATGTTGCCTTTTCACAATCTAAACTTGATAAAATGTTTAAAATAATTGGAAACCACCTCTGTTCCTTAAAAAATTTTAAGGTATCGCCACTCTTTTGGAAAAAGATAGATGAAGAGATTAGGAAAAGTAATCGGTCTTTGTTTTTACTGCTTAGTTTTATTTATGACTTTAATAATCTAAATGCAGTCTGCCTCCCAAAGCAGTATAACATGAAGTAAAGAAACCGTTCACCTGTCGTCTTTGTTTTCATTGTAGACATGAGTAAGAGAGCAGCACAAGAGCGTCCTCTGGTGAGAGCATCAAGGAACAGCAAAGGGAAAAGTCCAGCTTCATTCACGAAATCTGTATAAAATTATAAAATTCGGCTGGAGGAAGTGAAAAGCAGTAAAATAACACAAAACCTTTTCATCCACGCATTACAACTGTCCAAACAGTGATGGCTAGTGAACACTTCTTCACATATCAGTGAAGATTTTTTTCTTTTTAATTCTGTTCACAACATATTAGCTGTTGAATCCAACTTTCGGGAGGTTTTTTTTGTCTTGCATCGACAAGGGGGCTGGAGCAGCACTCAACTAATAGGATTTTGGAGTTGATAAACATTCAAATAGATTTACTAACGCTTCACGTGGACTATAAAAGTCACCAGGGTACCAGAAAACACTCTTTGTTGCCACACACAAACGAGCGGTTTGTGTCAGGTGCTGTTTGGTACTTGAATGGTAGAATAATATAAGCCAAATAATGTAATCTTCTTTTGTCAATACATCACTTTAAATTTTAATTTATATGTTTTGAGCATCCTTTTTGGTCACATCTGAGACTTAAGTCTACCACAATTACTAAATATGAGATCAGAGGCCCTGAGCTGAGAGAAAACTGGCAGTGGACACTTTCCTGTCTGCATTCAAAAGTCAGATTCACGCCGTGTCGCTCAGTGAGGCCGTGGTCCCCCACAAAGTGAGACGGAAAGGAGCGTACCGCAGGGGGTTTGTGGCCATTTCAGGGAGTAAATTGCCATTTTGTTAAAGCCATTCAGTTTCCTGGCAAGGAGAAGGGGAGGATGGACCGTGAAAGTAGGAACGAATTGGTAAATAGTGCCACTTAGCATGGCATATGGCACGGCTGGAGAGGCGAACGCTGACACCAACAAATTGACAATTTCATACCAATTTCAGAGTTACATTCACCACCACACACGTTGTTCTCCAGAAATTTGGTGCAGACTTATTTATCTTGGCAGGGTGATTTCATGAAAGTCATAGCAAGCAACTTTATTCGCTTAAAGTGACTCAAATAATTTGAAGTGATAAGTTTAATGATAATCGTAAGGATGTTTGTAAAATCACAGTTCTTGGATAAACTGAAACCATACTGACGAAGTGTTTTCTTTTTTAATTTGGTGACTAAAAAAACATTTATTTTCTAGTTTTATCTTTTAATGATTAGTAACTTTATTCAAGTCGGTGGATGGAGGCAGCGGTTCCGCTGAGAGGTCACATATTTCTGGTTAACAAAATATGGAGCGAAGAAAATTGGAGGAACGCCCCATGTCTTTCACTTGTACCTTCCAATTTTCCACTTTGGTCAGATAAAGAGAGAACCCTGGGAAAAACTTGGCCCGTAACTGGTCCTTCATTTGGCTGCCAACCGAGAAAACAAAAAGTAAAGACCGTTTGAGCTAGGTGGCCATATGGGATTTGCCCTTAAATCTGTCTCCTTAAGAACTTCTCCTCTCGACATGATGCTGGTGTTGATAGATCAGCTCTGCTATTTTCCTCCTCTTAGATTGTTGATCTTTCAGCACAGGATCTACAGCTGTAGTGTCTTTAAGTAATGGGTTGATTGATACAGTATTAAAAACTTTGCCATCTTGAAGAAAACCAGTGAATTGATTTACGCACAAAGTTAATGACTAAATAATTTCATGTTAAAGTGAGCTTCCATCTATAGAGTCAAGCCTCTGTCAGCAATGACAACAAGTTTCTGTTAATAGTTAGTCCTGGTTCTTTTGTTGAACTACCTGTGGGTTAATACACAAAGCCCGTCCGAACGCAAAAGAGGTTGATTTCATCAACATGAGTGTATTGTTTCTTAGTCCTCATAAATCCATCAAACCAGACCTGACCAAGGATCAGGTCTCCAGTTTACAGAGAAAAATAAAAGCATTACTCTCAAACTAAACGCTCCATTAAGGTGACCATATTCTAAGAAATGCGTTTTTGTCTCCAAATTTAGACTTATTGTCACAAAGTCTTGACTGTAATATCTCAGAATTTGGCTTATTTATCATAATTTGACTTTTTGTCTCAATAATTTACTTTCTATCGCAAATTTTTATTTTTTTTTAATCACATTTTTAATTTCAAAATTTGACTTTTCATCTAATTTTTTTCTCTTTTTATCTAGGAATTTGCCTTCGTATTGGCCGAAAATACATTCCACGAGATAAAGAGGGGTACTACTATTCTGCAGTTCGTCTGTTAAAGTTTATTTCCACTTCAGCATTTTCTGTCTGAGAGCAAAACGCACAGCAGTCAGAGCAAATCTGGACATTTTTGGGGATTTAATAAAATCTCGGAAAATAATTATACCGCAAAAAAAGGAGGACATGTCCGGGTAAAAGGGGAAGTTTGGTCACCCTCTTTCTAGCTCTATCATGGGAGGCTAACTGTTGTTTTACGCGAGGCTAAATACAGTGCACCGGAGGGTGCTTGGTTATTCTCATTCAAATCGTGTCCAAGTGGTTCAGAATAAATGACAGATGTTTTGTAATTCAGGGCGCATCAATACCCATGCGCCTTAGTCTTTAACAATGGTGCTCTCCTTTTGTTAGGCGCTTGTGTCTCTCCGTTCAGAGCTTGACAAAGGCTTCATCCTCCAGCGAGTTATAAAGTTACTTTCCAGCCAGTTCATTCGGCCCTTGAGAAAACCCTAAGCGATGTTAATGTGCACCTCTGGTCTTTTCATGCGGTAACCCCGGCACACACAGGCAAACAGCGGCCTTTGTGCTCCCACACCAAAGTAAGAAGTCTTTAAATAACCCGATGAACAGTCTATAGAAATTCATGATGCTTTTCTCTATTTGATCTATTTGATCAGAGCTGCAACAGGTCCGTCGCGTGGCCTTCAGAAAATCCGGGCTATATTTCCAATAAGTTTCCATCAGTGCACCTGTTCATGTACCTGCTGACTTTACTGTGACTGTGTTACTCACAAAGAGCTTTTGGTTACACCCGCGCTGCCTCCAGTTCATCTGAATGGAAGGCGGTTCATCGATTTGCTCCGCTCACGTTGCGCCAATTGAGTCTGTTTGGCTGCTTTCTGTGGGATAAACGGACATGTCAGAGCAGCATTGAAAATATTTGGACCAAAGTCACGAAAATGTACTATTTTGTTGTCAAGGGTTTAATAAGTTCAGGGTAGTTGATTCTTTTTCCCCGTCTATGAGGTTAGATAATTGACAAGGAACTGAAACAAAATTTTGATATCTTTATTTTTTCTATTTTTACCTTTTAAGTGCTTAATTTTTTGGTGTGTTTTCTTCAGAATCACAGCTTTAAAAATGATCTTTTCTCCACTTTATTACCGTTTGGGTGCACGCCTAAACATTGGCTTGTAAATGTCTCAGTTTCCCTCGGGGAAGAAAATAGTTTATTGCAGTAATTGCATAATTGCTTCACTAATTGTTGTTAACAAGTTCCCCAGTAGTCCAATTATTACAGCAGCATTGTCAGGTCTCCGCCGGCAGGCATCCATGACAAAGGTCCAATGGGGTTAATGAATGACCTGAGGCTGAAAAAGTGAAAGTAGAGCGAGGGCCCGCGCCCTTTCATAAACATACACTTAACTTGTCATTTAATGGCACTTGCATTATTATATCCAATGGAGACACAGGCTTCTCGGTGTGCTATTCTAATGGATTGATGAGGACAAAACTTTAAAGGGGAGTGAGGTGGAAATGGAGGGAAACACTTTTAAAGCACACTTTACTACAGATAATTGATTCTCGTACAGTAAGATACCATCACTCGTGTAACGTTTTGTGATGATAATGAATGAACAGCACAAACTATTTCATTAAATTCAGCTTAACTTGAGTGAAGATACTTTGTGGATCTAGCTGTGGAACAAAGGGATAATTTCTCCTGCATGTCTTTGAAAACATTTTATGTCTTCGATGGAAACAGAACACCGACTATAGCTGTGTTTCATCACCTACAATTTTCTTCCACAGGTTTAGCTGATTCCTTGAAAAAGAAATCACTTTCTTACCATAACATGGACAAACATCCAAACCACTTGGCAATTGTTCACAACATAATTGCATCTCTCATGAACTTAATCAAAATGCAAATGTCTTAGTACGTCCCAGTGTCTCAGGACATCTTTGTGAATAGTTTTTTGATCTAAACGGGTTGTTGATTCTCAGTCTAATGGTTGTTATCTCCTGAACATGTCAGCATCATTCCACCGTAAATGTTATCACATGCACAATATGTCTGCTCAATTGTAAAATTGGTCAAGAACATAATACCAAATATCATGAATGGAACATTTAATAAATTGATTAAGAAACAATTAGTTGAAACTAGAACTTGACAGGGATGGAGTGAATACTGACATTCATGTCAATAGAGATTGTCTTGATTTACAGCACTGTAGGCTACATATCTTTTTTTATGTGTTTATTTTACTTTCTAGGCCTATTATGCTGTAACCATTTTGTATTTAGTAAGAGGGAAATGTGTGATGTGAAACTTTGGAGGTTATACTCCTACCATGCAATCCCTTTTCTTTAGTTTTATTGAGTAATGTGTTCTGTTGGCTAGACAACGAAAATAGTCCATTAACCATTGTCAATGAAGCACTGGGCTGAGACAGAGGTGACATGAGGTATATTTCAATGGTCTTCTACCGTAGTGACAAAGCATCTGGACATTTGGAACTGCTGTCTTTACACAATAACAAAACGACGACGCATTTTGGTGGCACTGACTATCTCTATGGTAAAGGAATTTAGTCTTGAGAGAGATTTAAGCCTTTGTGTGGTGCTGAACTTTATACTGTTTGATCTTGGAGTTTTTGGTGTGTAATCACCTTTTCAAAACATGAGCCAAACCAATGGAAAAAACTGTAATATGACAACAGTAGGGTACAGTCATGTAAAAAGTCACCAATTAAAAGTTGTGAACACATTATAAAGTCGGCATTAATGAGATTAACTTTGATTCAAATGATGCAATCCAACTGCGCAATAACACAAAAAAGTAAAACTTCATGAATAAATCTGATTTTGCAACAGTGGCTCACCAATTCGTTTTTTTTTTTTTTTTCGAAAGTCCTCATTGGCTTTGTCGACCCCACAGAGAGAAACACTCATTGAAATTATACCGAATAATCAGCGATGAAAATTTCTCTGTGGCCCAGAATAACCAGAAAAGCGACTGTTGTGATGCCCCGGCTCCACGCTGAAAGAGGCGCTCCACGGTCCTGTGTTTAAAGCCAGCGTGAAAAAGGCAGATAATGTGGCGTCTAGAGAGGACAAAGGCTGCAAGAAAGCTCACTTTACACCAGCACAGCTCCACCAGATTTCATACCAATTAAATGCCCCAGTATATGGCACCACATTTATGTCCCCAGGTTTCCGGTAATTTTTACGCTTTAGTGTCCTCCAGTGTCCCCTGACACAGCGCTGATATGCATGTTTGTGTTGTCTGTTTGAAACATCAAAGCTCAGACATGAAACTGGATTAGTTCTACGAGGCCAATTTAGCATCATTATAGGATCAATGTATGTTTGTCAGAAGACCCTGCAAACTGACTTTTAGAAGATAGTCACAAAATCTGTTGTGACCCACTAATGACAGTGAAAATGCACGATAATTTTAAGCGTTTGATAAAAATTGTGGTGATTCAGGTTATGTAGGGTCTGCTTTATCGCAGTAAAATGGGAGTTTTGGGGAAGTAAACCAACCTCTCTGGCTCACTTTTAAGAGCGCGGGGGGATCTTTTGATGCCCACACGTTTGTGGTCACAAAGCAGACGAGAAGAAAGGATCAATGACTTGTTGCCTCTTTTTAGACTCCCCCCTCTAAGACAAATGGCCTTCCTTTGCCCAGGCCCTCTCCCTCTTTAACACTCACACTGTGCTCTGAATATGGCACGAAAACTCAGGGAAACAATGCCAGATGTTGGTTTGCGTTTAGGTTTGACGCGTGGCTTTTAGAGCAGAGACATTCTCCTCGGCTTATGTCTATTTAAATTTAGATGGATATAGATTATGAGGGGTAAATTAAATTTATTAAACAAAACGGAAACATTGACCCCTTAACCAAGGAGCTTCAGTCTGGCATCCCACAGCTTCAATTCAGTCCCATTTAGTGAAGTCAGATGGCCCGTTTGCGAGCACAAGATGCGCAATGGACTGCAGAGCCTGCAGTCAAGTCATTGTTTCAGCTGGTGCGACTTTCCCAAGCCTTTGCTCCTTTCAGGAAGCAGTGTGGAAAATCGAGAGGCGAGAGACCGAGGACAAGGGGCGGCCCTCGATTCTCCTCGGTGCCTCATCGCGCCTGGTATGAAGACAAAGAAAGAGATGCACAAAAGCTAAAGAATCCTGAAACGTAAATACATTTCCAAAATCCATGCTTTTCGAAATCATATTTGTGAGATGCATGTCTGTCAACAAAATTAGTGTACCCTTCCCCTTTTTTAAAAAAATTAGGAAGGAAATATAGATCAGGCCAAACAAATGTGAATGTTAGTGCCCAATGTGCGCCACACTCACAACAAGTGACTACCAGAAAATCGAAATGTTGTGGAGACACGCAGGAAATTTCCACGGTGCTGCCTTCGACCTGGTGGCGTGAAACTCACAGATAAAAGACTGAATACAGAATTCAACAGTGCCCACACCATGCTCACCAAGTTGAACCACCCTGATCACCCATTATGTTTATGATTTTTACGCTCCTCGATAGTTTATGCCCCTCATGATGTTTTGGTGGAGTTCAATCCGTCACGCGGGAAACAAAGTGTACCCACCAAGATGTGCCAAGATGTGTGGTCCAAGCACGGGATAGATAGATAGATAGATAGATAGATAGATAGATAGATAGATAGATAGATAGATAGATAGATAGATAGATAGATAGATAGATAGATAGATAGATAGATAAGATAATTTATTCATCCCACAAATTAACTGTTACTCAGTGTATTTGATATGGTTAAACAAATTCCTTGGTTCTAGCTCCTTAATTATTGCTTATTGACGGTGTTTTGCTGTATTTTTACTGCATTTTTTTACAGTGTACGCTCTGGTATATGGGAAACTTATGCAATGAAGCATGTTGAATTGCATTTAAAGTTAAATTGTATAATAGCGAGAATTGATAAATTTTTATACAGACAGAATCAGCCTCTTTTTATATGGCACCTCTGAATCTAATTCCTTCACTTGAGTTTACATTTTCTTGGTAGCTTCTGGCTGTCAGATGACGCCAACGTTGCTCATTTAAGCGCCAGGGACAGGCGGGACTGACTGCATTGAGATGTTAAATAGGAGTCGCTATATAAATCCACTCAGTGGCATTCCTCCACTCATGCGCCATTTAGTCAAAGGGATTAACTTCTAAGAAACCAGAGGAGAAAAGCAGGATGGTGGCAACAAACGACTGCGCAGAGAAGTCCAAAACTACCACTGGAAATAAGGTGTGCAGAGGACATTGTTTGATGATATTACGTAAATTTCTAATGACTGGATGAATAGCTTTTTGAGAGATATTCATTCAGAATTTTATTGACGTATCTTTCTTTAAATTTTTCAACAGGTTTCCAAACCACTGATGGAGAAGAAACGAAGAGCTCGCATAAACAAGTGTTTGGACCAGTTAAAATGTCTCCTGGAGAGCTACTACAGCAGCAGTGTAAGAACAACGATATTATTTCTTGTTGCAACAGTTGTTTTTATTATGTAAAATGACTCTAAAGAGTGTTACCACAGTATTTAGTGTTCATTAATTTTTTTTTTTTTTTTACAAATTTCTAAATATAGATTCGAAAGCGCAAATTGGAAAAGGCTGACATTTTGGAGCTCACTGTGAAACATCTCAGGAACCTGCAGAAGATCCAGAGCTGTAAGTGATATTTCCAATCTTGATGTCGATTAGACAGCGATTCATTCATCTGTGTGTGTGTGTGTGTGTCTTAACTTAGTGCACGTGCAGCTCAACCCGCAGTCTCTCTGTGTTCCTGACCTGGTTTTATGCTTTCTGCTTTCAGGCGCTGCCTCCGTCTCGGAGAGTTCTGATTACCAAATGGGCTTCCGTAATTGCATGGCAAACGTAAACCAATATCTGATGATGGCGGACAAGTTACACGGCGGTGATAATTGGATGTTATCACAACTCTCTGGCAAACTCAGCCGCTCCAGAAGTCAAGGAGAGGCCTTCAGCACCACGGACAGCGGCCCAGCCCCGGCTGAGGCAGGAGATGAGACTCCGAGGCTTCTTCCATCTGTGATGAGACCTGAGGGCAGAAAAGCGGTCACATGGAAAGCTCTAACACCTCATAGCACGAGCTCATCTTCACCAAGTAAAGACTCATATCAGCTGATCAAACAGGTTGATGACCGTGCGCAGGCTCCAAAACAGAACAGTCACGACAACAGATCCAGTCACAAGAAGTCTCAGTCCATCTGTCACAGGAATGAAGCTGCTCAGGAAAATGTGTGGCGACCATGGTAGAACTGTTAGACAACCTATTGAAATATATAGAGAACTGTTATTTTACAACTGCACTGTACAGATTCACAAAAAAGCTTCTCCATCTATATTGTAAATGTTTTATTTTCTTAATTAAAAAATCTTCAAAATGAAGACAGAGCTGTTGTCTGTTTTTTTTTAAACAGTGCTTAACCTTTCAACTGACTTGTCAAATGAATTCAGTACTGACTGACCTGTAATTGATAACTGATTAACCAAATATTTGGTGGGTAGCTCAGAAGCTACATTAAAGATCAGCCAAAACCAAACAGCCATTCTGTATCCTGGTGTTAAAAGTTTTATTAACCAACCCCAACCCCAGTGAAGTTGGGATGATATATTCAACATTCAGTTGAATACACTACAATGACAAGATATCTATATTCAAACTGGTAAACTACACTTTCTTTGCAAATATTCACTCATTTTGAAATGGATGCCTGCAACACATTTGGAAAAAGAAAAAAAAGACTGGCAAGGGTGATGAGCGCTCCAAAAACACCTGTTTGGATCATTCCACAGGTGAGCAGGTTAATTGGAAACGGGTGAGTGTCATGATTGGGTTTACAAGGAGCATCCCCAAAAGGCTCAGTACTTCACAAGCAAAGATGGGGCAAGGTTCACCACTTTGTGAACAACTATGTGAGCAAATAGTCCAACAGTTTAAGAACAATGTTTCTCAACAAACAAATGCAAGAAATTAGGGTATTTCATCATCTACAGTCTTTATCATCAAAAGATTCAGAAAATCTGGAGAGATCTCTGCAGCAAGGCCTGAAACCAACATTGAATGCATGTGACCTTTGACCCCTCAGGCGGCACTGCATTAAAAACTGATATCATTGTGTAAAGAATCTTACCGTGTGGACTCAGGAACACTTTTTCCCGTTAACACAGTTCATAGTTACACCAGCAAGTTCAAAAGCCAGCATTTGTGATGGGATGGGGGTGTGTTAGTTCTCCCATGGCATCATGGGTAACTGTCACATCTGTGAAGACAGCATTAATGCTGAAAGGTACCTACAGGTTTTGAAGCAACATATGCTGCCTTAGAAACCATGTCTTTTTCAGGGACCTCCCTGCTTATTTCAGCAAGACAACGCCAAGCCACAGTATGCACAGATTACAACAGCGGGGCTTTAACGTAAGAGTGCAGCTAATGGACTCAACTCCTAGTAGTCCAGACCTGTCTCCCTATGAAAATGTGTGGTGTATGAAGCTCAAATATCATAATGGAGACCCCAGACGGTTGAGCAACTGAAGTTCTGCATCAAGCAAAACGAGGAAAAAGGTTCAACTACAAAAGTTCAACAATCAGTGTCCCCAGTTCACAAATGCTTAGTGAGTGTTGTTTAAAGGAAAGGTGATGTGAAAGTGGTAAACTTCCCCCTATCCCAGCTTTTTTTGGACGTGTTGCAGGCATCGAATTCAAACAGAGTGAATATTTGCAAAAATATACAATAACGTTTTTATTTCAAAGTGAATATCTTTTCATTGTAGTGTTTTCAACTGAAAAAAGGTTAAATAGGGTTCATCACTGTATTCTGTTTTTATTTACATTTTACAAAATGCCAATGTACATAGTAACTGGAGTTGTATTATAAACACTGGGCTCATGCATAGCTGTACATTTAATTAGTAGTTTTTACATTAGTTACTATGTAACAAGGAAAGGTATTTGAGATAAGAATAAGAACAGGAGAAAAGTAGACTTTGGTTGTCTGTCCCTCTATTCTTCTCCGGTTTCACGCATAAGTACCGAAACAGTGGCAGCTAAATCAGATGCTTGTCGGACACCACAGCAATTTTGTTGTCTTAATTTCACGCCATGTTCCCTTTTTTTCTCTTACCCCAAAACTCAGAGACCACGTGGAGCTTCGGAATGGCTTTGAGATAAAAAAGAAATAAAAGTGAATGAATGTCGCTCAGTTCCCCTCAAATGGGACAAAGTAAAGCCTGAAAAAGTTTGAAATAATATAATATAATATAATATAATATATAATAATACATAAATAATTTTTTTTGGAGTCAAATTTGAAGTGTATGCAAATATTTCTATAGGTCGCAACAATTGCACAGAGGTTGAATCTGACTGACGCCTGAGTAAGTAATAAGCGCCCATCTCCCTGTAGCACCACAGGGATCGCAGTGACTCACTATAAAGGCCATATGCGCAACACAGCAAACCTGTCAACCAGTCAGCTCTTTTGAAGCGCCCAATAGTTTTCTTCCGCTCCTCTGGCAGGGATGTCATAAAGTTTCTGTCCATCCTTGAGAGAGCAGCGTAGGAGAGGATGGCACCTACAGCGAGGAGAATCGCTGAAACGCCCTCAGCTCTTTCAGACTATTCTGCTGAAAAGAGGCTCCTGCGCCCTGGAGGAGCTGCTCCTGCTCCTCTGCATTCAACATTGTCTCGTTCAAGTTTCTCCCTTCAAATAACCAAACACACAGCTTCGATCCTCCTTATGGCAAGTATTTGTTATTTCAGCTTTTTTGTTCGGTCTGATCAGCTCACAAAACCCGCCAGTAAATCTTCTTAATGCTCCCTTTGCCGCAAAGTCAAAGCTGCTTTTAAGATGAGACGAACAGAGGCCCAGAGCACAAGAAAAGTTTGTTTTGCTCAAGAAAGGAGCTGCCACGTGACTTCTACACTGAATGGCCTTAAACTTTTTCTAAGAATTTCTATGAACTCTTCTCAGCATTGTTTAAGGAGGCAAGTTTGGTTTGCTACCATAATAGCAACTGCACATCAGAGCTGAGAGGCAGAGTGAGGGAGAGAAGTTATTAGCATCAGACTGGGTTCAGTCAGGCGACTTTAACACAGCAGACGAGGATGAAGAGCGCGCAGACCCTCCGCCCCCTGCGCACTTTGCTGCTAAATAGTCTGAGTCCGAACTGAAGAAAAAGTCACTGAAGAAAAATGGAGCAAAAACCACATGAAGTGCAACTAACTAATGATTTTTATAGATCTGTCTGAGTCACAACCTCCTGATTTAATATGTATGTGACAGAGCTGCCCTCTAAATCTAATCTGTTTTCAACTGAACCATCAAAACAGAACCGTGGAATTACCCCTGAACTGCCACAAAGAGGCTATTAAATCTATATGACACAACTCAGGCTTTCATCTGAAGTTATTTGGAGGGAGGCTGAGGAGGTACGTGGTATTCGGCCTTATAATCTAAATTATTGTTTGCATGTCAGAAAACATCTGCCGCAATTTTCTCAAAGAAAAACACATAAGGCAAATGAAAAGGATACTACTCCCATAAACTAATCAGCCAGTGGAAATGTGTTATTTACAGTTGAAAGAGTTAAAAGTGATTTACTTGAAGAATATTAAATAAGCCCTCGAAGAAAATGAAATGTGAAATAGATGACACTGACGCCCAGTGTGTGTCCAGTGCTGATACTCAAGATAATGCTCTTGACAATAAAATGAGTATGCTGTTACCGCAAACACAATATGAGGGTACTCTTTGAGGGAGCAATAACAAACATTGCTTGTGATTATATTTGAAGGGTAATTTAATAATGTTGATGACATTAAAAACTCATATATGTTCTGTGCTCATGTTAACATACAAAACAAAGGGTCAAATGCTTTTGTAGCAGGTCAGAATGAAATTTCCCTCATGGTTTTGATCCTGCCACTTTGCCAGGTGTGCCAATACTAGATGTAAATATGTAACAGAAAACAGTCTTTAAATCCAGAAGCACAACATAGTGCCAGGAAATCAATACTGATGTCCAGAGGCAAACATGTGTTAACCTTATTTAAAAGTGTAATGATAGCTATGAAACAATAACAATTAAAATGATTAAGTTATGGTGCATGTAGTCTCTTTGGTTGTCTTAAGATTTTTATCTTGTTTATTTTTCTCAAACACAGATTATGGGGGGGGGTACATTTTTGATTCAGAGCCTCATCCAAAAAGGCAACTGGACAGGACTGTTCACATCTCTGTTGTCACAGTACAGGCATGGAAAGGAATGGGTATTAATAAGTGACACTTCTTCCCACTCGTTTTCAGAAATGTAAAAAGAGGTTAAAACTGGTGATTAAACAGATTTCTTTTTTTAAAATTTGCATTTCTGTAAAGTATGCTTGGTTTTCTTTTATCTGTAACAACCAGCAGAGTGTCAGCATCCAACAGAGACCACTCCCCGCAATGCAGCAAACAATCAGTAACCTCTTCACCACAGCACATTATAAATGCAAGGTGCTTTTGAATGTGACTGTCAAATTCCACTGGTGATAAACACTTGAAATATGTAAAATAAAATGACTTAAGAAAACCCATGAAAACTGGTGAATCATCAAGCGAATAACCAATCAATCATCAATTTTCCAAGAAATGTGTTCAACTTTTTGTGACGCGTTATCTATCCCTCTATCTATCCAATCAGGCTTCACTGCTGTTCCATTGACTTCCCTTTGTGGTGCCGTGCATATTGGGAAGGAAACCAGTAGCTGTTATATTTGATGATTTATCAGTCATGCCTTACTTAAAGAGGGGTTTTTACAAAACATGGTCACTGCTCTGTCTGTCTGATATCATCCTGCAAACCCTCTAAGCTTTCTTGCTAAGTTCATTACGGTGGACTCCAGCTCCAAGGAAAAACGTGAACATAAAGCAAAAGAACAACACAACCCATAACTGCTAAGCAAGAGTTAAAATAAGTAACAAACAACAGGCATCTACCATAAATAAAAACACATTTTGAAGCATAATCTTGTTTTAATAAGTCATATCTTTTAACAAATTCATCATTTAAACAAGAAAATCATAACATTTAACATCATTACTATTTAAATCATTTATATTTAATATGTTACAAAATTTTATTTCAATATTGTGAACACAAAGGAGCAAAAATCTATGACATAGCATGGTTTAACAGGGAAATGTAATGTGTCCAATATAAGAGGCAATTCAGCTAATTTGTTCAACTAAATAGGCTTAAGTTGGTGAGAGCAACACTCAAACAGAAGAAGAATTCAAACATTTAAAATGACTGCTGATGAGAACAAATGTATAAGCATGTGTTTTCATTAGGAGGTAGTAGCAAACAAGTCTATCAACTGATGATGGTTTTAAAGGGAACATTTTCATTTTGTGTTGTAGTCTTAATAAGGTCTTTCAAAAACTTGAATTGAATCAGTTAGATTTCAGTCATGTTCGCATCGTCCCAGGCCAAGAGAAGCTGAAGACCAAAGTTAGTACTACTCTCAAGGAAAAAAAATTCATGACCCTGTCTGTAACTTGACCCAGTGTTTGAACACAGGAAGTTGATCAACAATAGCCTTGAAGAGTTTATTCTTCGGTAAAGTTCACTGGTGGTGTTTCTCTATTTGGAGGGTGAGTTGAGTTTTGTAGTTGATCTTTTTTTATGTTTGGTTACATGACTATCAGTTGTTTCTCTGAAGTAGAATATTTCTGACTGAATTTTTGTGTACATATAGGTCTTGTCATTGGGTTCGCATAAATCAGGCACTCGAAAAGTCACTTTATAACAGAGAAGATCCCAGAATGGAGGTGTAAGCAGTCTTGTGATAATGTGTCACATTTATTGATCTACTGTTTTGAACAAGCAAGTTTTTTGTTAATCAGTAGTTCATTGAAAACAAGAGCCAGCTAAGAACCCCATCTGTTCACAATTCTTCTGTCTTTTTTTCCCAAGTTATGCTACATCTATTTAGCCTGAGGGCTGATTTGTCAACTTTTGGTTCATTTCACATCTTCATTACCAGTTTGAGCACACAGCTGGAACATATTGGAGGTGAGGTCAGGCGGACATGCCAAATTCAAAGGGATAAAGCACCATTACCGGTTGTATTGGCTGATTGTTTTGTGTGTATGAAACCGTTGTGTCTGATGATCTCAAAAATTAACACAAACATTCACAAACAATTATAAGAGTTAATGGGGTATTGTAAACAAGGCTTAAATAAAGAAAAAATAAATAAATGCAATATCCTTAACATATACATGACATGTCAATCTTCAAAAAATGACTTCACATTTTCAAGAATGAAGGGGCCTTCACATCATACCTCCAGATCTCACACAGAACTTTAGGCATCAGAAAATCACTTTGATTAGGTTCAACAAATGTCCCCCAAAACTTTTAGAGTGATGTTAATATAAAAGTCTACACCATACTCAATCAAAGAAAATGTGTAAAATGGGTCATATGCTCCAATTTCAAGGAACATGGTTGATATTGGTTAAAGGAAAAAAAGTGAAACACAAAACACACAGTTATCAGGTGCTGAATAAATACAGCTTTAACTTAAAGTTCTTAAGGTGCAATTTTAAAAAAAATTCAAAAGGAAGAACACAAACCAAACAACTACCTCCTTAAACCTCAAAACAATTCACTGAAAGTGTTATGCATCTGCAAAAACTAGGAGTGGGGATGTTCACACAACTTGTGCTGCAAAAAGAGTTTCCTTGATTGATAATTCAACATGAAGTCCTGAAACAGGGTCGTCATCTAACCTTTTCAAAGCCAACATTAAAAATCATGTTTAGGCTACTTTCTTAAAAGTTTAAAGATCATCTCACGTAACTTTGATTATTGGCACAAATAAAAAGGCCAAATAATTCAGGAGGTTACTTTTCCAAAATCCCGCAAAATTCCTTGATGATAACCTCAGTAATGATGTTGATGTTATTCAGAGAAACTTGCTTTCAGGTGGTGGAGCCCACAGAGTCTGAATGAAAGGTAATGTACCCCGAGGAGGATGCTGAAGGTGTGCTTACAAAACTGTTTGTGCTTCCTTTACCCTCCACTTTGCTTAAGCGTCTCTGCTGTCCCCAGTCAGTCCCTGCACCGTCCCCAGCACCCCCACCTGTCCTCAGCTTGTGGGCAGAATGTCCCACAGTCTGACGGCTGCATCCAGGCGAGCCTGCTTCACACTGCTGTTTCCTGTCTCGCGAGCGCTCCTGGCAGCCTTTCCCTGAATCGCACGCTCCGGGGCTCTTCTTTCCTGCAGGCCTGTCTGGTTTGGGGGAACCCTCGGGCGTGTTGCTTCGACTACGGCTTCTTTTGTGTTCAGAGAGCCGCCTGAGTACTTGAGGCTCACGCTCAAAGTCTGTGAGTGGGAAATAAGGAAGGATGACGCTCTGTTGTTCATACACGTTGGGTATAAGTGAGATGGTGGATGTGCGCCTTGGGCTTCTCCTGGGACTTGGCAGCGGTGTTTCATCGATAAAGTTTATCACCTCGTCACGACTAAAACATCGAAGCTCGTCCTCGTAGCGCTCCCCACCACAAACCACGCGTGGAAGGTGCTTGAGGGAGTGCATACTGTCCTCAGAGCGTCGCCGCTTGCGGTGCGGGTGATGGTGATGGTGATGATGATGGTGATGGTGGCTCTCCTCTTGGTAGGAGACCAGGCTGCTCCTGCGCCTCTCGTGGCGCGGCAAGGTGGAGCTGTAGTGGGCACTCACTATCATGTCCTCGGTGGAGCCCCATCGGTGCAGGTATGAGGGGATCCGGTCGCTGGTCCACATGTCGGTTTCGTCGTGGGAGTATCTTCTTGTAGGGGGCACCTGAACGCAACACACAGACCAAACCCTTCAGTTTTGGGGTGTATTAGAAATTACTTCACCAATTTTTTTACATCACAATAAAATAATGAATAAATTAACCAATGATAAGGTATGGCACATTGCTTTAGAATACCAAACACATGTTCAATTATGAGTAATACTTCATGCAGTATTTTTAACATTGGCATTTCTCAGTAATATTGTAATAACACTCATTGGCAGTCGTCCCAATGAACTGTCTTTGGTTATTTTGTGATGAAGTGAAAAATGTCCTTTATTGTGTGAAAGATTTGTTTTTTTAAATTTGTTCTGTGTTAAGTTTTTTGGTTAAGTTTCATTTTGGTTTCTGTAAAACACTGCATGTTGCACAGACATGCTGTATGTCCAAGATGTTCGTAGCAACTTTAATTGTTAGTGAATCCTTAACTTACTTAGACATAACATGCAGATGACAGGGTTATATCTGCACTACACTTTACCTCCATTATTTGGAGAAAAAAATGGAAGAAACAAAGATTACATGTTCTCTACATGTTATACTCACATTCCATTCTGTTCTGACAACTATGCAAGAGAGAGAGGGTTTGTCAGGGTGACGTCAAGAGCCACAAGATTGATATCAGCCTGCCCCCCTGTGGTTGCTTTGCGTAAACGCAGAGAAATGAGACAGCAGACGATACAGTAGCACTAAGTATGTTAGGTGGGAGAGCTCAACAGCAGAGGGCAGCACGAGCATTAGAATGAGTTTAGATGCAGGACAGTCTTGGCAGAATGGAAACAGGGGGAGACAGTAACAAACAAATATCACAGAAAGCCATAAAGCCAAATAGGCTTTATTTTGTTATCATAATCAGGCACTTCTGACATGTAGGTACTATGTGGATACGACTTGAAGGAGTTTGTTGACTTATAGTTTAGCTGGATCTTGACCATTATGGCACAGACAAAACAACAAGGGTATAACATCTGAACCCATAAATCATGCACCTCATTTGTTTCATTGTCACACATAGACATCAAGAACAATCACAGCTAAATCTACTTTATAAACACTGACTTTACAACTATGTGAAGAGATGTATGATACACAAAGCAATAGATGGAGGATAATGGATGGGTTGAATGAAGTGATAGCTACTGTATTCATCTCTGTTTCAAGGCTTCTTGAGAAGTCTGTTGGTATTTGAAGTGTCCATTGTAATTGTTGGACATCTTTGGTGTTAAACCAATTTAAATTTAACTTTTACTTGTAAAAAAGTGGTTTGGCTGCAGACTTTTCTTAGAACACCGAAGCCCTTGCTTAGTTGTTTCTCACAAAGATGACACAGTGAATTGATATTTTGTAAAGATAACATTGTGTAGGTTGCATTTTCTTGATTCTGTATCAACATATCCTCACCACAGTCTTGCAGGCCAAGTCTATCAAGACTTTTATCCTTATCAACAACTTATGTCAATAATTTGAGGTCAATTTTCATCCAATTCATGATTAAGAGATGGAACCAGAAGTCAAGTTAATGTCCAAACCAAGGCGGATCAGAAGTTTTTTATCTAGTCCTACAAGTCTGTAAATCTGGAAAATGTTTTGGTTTTATGGGAAGTCATAAAATAGTTTTTCTGTTTTAATAGCCCTGCATCAGACTGGGATGGACGCAGATATGCTTTTGGGGAGAACATGAGCAGATGTTTATGGTTTGTTCCCTGAAATCTTGACGGATTCCTGAAATATAGAAGGTAAGTCATTTATTAAACTCTTACCTTCTTGCAAAAGAGAAATTTTGTCAATTGCATGTAGGTCCATGACCAAGACAAAGTGATAAATGAAAAACATGGGACTGTTGATGGTCATATTTACCAAACATTAGTCAGCCAGAGTGTTTTATGTTTTTTTGATTAAATAAAAAAAGAAGGATCTGAAAGACAGCATTACAAAATGTCTTTATGATTCTTTTATATTCAAGCAATATATAGTACAGGCCATTGAGGCCAATTCACCATGCACATAGCAATGAAGTGTCATGTTCAATTGATCAGTTAAAAGAAATGAAGGAAATCAATGAAAATATACCTGCAAATACTGCATTTTATCTTCCTGATGTTCCCTCAATGGATACCCTTGCAGAACCCCCCTTTCTAAGGTTGAGAACTCATACTTGGCATTATGGTCTATCGTCACGATTTCAGGCGACGAGCTATAGTCATATGGTCTGTCATTTATTAAGTCGGCATGTATTCCTCCATCTTGGCTGTTTTCTGCAAAGTGCAGAAAAGCACGAGCATCAGGATTAGAGAGCAATGGACTCAATACACAAGACAGACAGACAGACAGACGAATAGATAAGAGAGGCAAGATCAATTTTTCTCTGGAAAGTTGACTTTTCATTCGGGTCTGCTCATGAAAATATGTGGTTTGGATAAAAAGTTGTCAGTTTCAAAATAATCAAACAAATGCTAAGTAAGAGGAATAAGATCTCCGAAATTGGTTCTGAACTCAGGAACCAAACCAAATAGTGGCTTAAATAATCTTTAATAATATGAATAATATTCTCAACAAAATCATACAATATTAAGTATAATTGTAACCCATCCACCATGTTTGCTTTCCCAATTTCTGCGTTCATATTCCTTAAAGATCAATTGGTTTACGATGATTAACTTGAGAAATTGTTGGCCAAAAGATGGAAGATGAAAATAGCTTTTTGCACAGGCAGCTTGGCATGCAAGTCAGTAGCTCCGGAAAAGAACAGGAAACAATCCTTATACATACAACTGTGATGAGTTATACATGGCAAGCCCTCTGGAAAAAAAGCAGAGAACTGGCAGTGTTAATTATCACACAGAGTGGCCTGCCCTGAGATGTTTTATGGCTCCTGCTGGACAACAAGCAGTTATCAGGGAGGGTGTGAAACAGGAGGAAATCAGAAAGTTTGGAGGGTTAGAAACAGGAGAAAAGGGTTTGGACTAGGTTCAGTTTAAGCAACGCCAATAGAAATCAAGACAAAGTGTTCATACTGTCATCAGTTTGCACAATCTTGTGGTGAAGTAACCATGAATGACTTTCTATGATTATCATGTGACCTAATTTTGGGACCAAATTTTGAGTGAAGTGTCTGTGATTTGCAATTGTTTCAATTTCGACCCCTTTTTAAAGTTCTGTAATAAAAGATGCCAAAGATACCCCTGTGTATCTCTTTTATCTATTAGTAAAATGTCTACTCATAGCATTGTTATAATTATTGTTTTATCATTAGTCTCTGTCTAGCACTTCACAGTGCTTTGGTTTACTTAAATCTAATTGGTAGGCTGAAGCACACAAAGTAAAAACAAACAAATAAATTCCAACAGACAAACAAAAAGAAAACAAAGAAAAAAAACACATGGTTTATTTCTATATAGACTGCAGTTCTGTTTCAAAACTTTGGTAGATTGCACTGTGACTTGAAGGAAATATGACCATCAAAATGACATGAACAGGCTTTCAGCTTTACCACCAGTTATAGTTTATCTAGATCCTTAAAAAATAAATGGAGTACCATTTATTTTATCATTCTCTCATGACAGGGCATTAGAGAAGAAGACTTTCTACTCTAAATGCATTGGAGTGAAAAAGAAAAAAGTGCTGTCAGGTAGATATGTAGCCTGTCCAGCAACTTTTATCTCTTCTTTTTCTTTGGAATGACATCAATCTCATAGCATGGTAAAGTTGAACATTTTATCAAGCACATACCACAAGAAAAGAAACTACACAGAAAAAGATTTTTCACTATGGAAAGCTATGTTACACAGACACTGTGTCTCTTCAGTTACATCTCCTTGCATCAAAGGTCACATGATAGGTCACATGATAACATTTGACCCCTGATTTCAGACCTTAAGCGACCGCAAAATACTGACAGAAAAACAAAGTCAACAGTATGTTTTTTTCAATAAGAAATATTTTAACACAAATAATGTCTTTACTAAGAGTTACCAAGATGTAACCTAATCGGAATTTTGAGATACCGTTATAATTTCCATACATTATCAGATATGTCATTGTATTCTCAGCCTTATAATGAGCCAAGGCAGCAGCAGAAGTGTGCCCCCCAAAACTGTACATACATGAAGTAATTCTATTTACGAAGGTACATTTGATTTTTTTTAGATCATTAGATACATTTTCTGAATAAAATTTCAAGAACCTCATATATTCTTGAATCATAACTAATTCAGATCAAAGATTGGCCACATCAGTAAAATTAAAACAGTTTCCATGCTCCATTAATCTGTGAATCTGTTCCTCACAAACGAGAGGGCTCGTTGGCAGTAACCAAACCAATTTTCACAAAGGTAGCCTGTCTGTGTCGTAGGTGATGCAACTCAAGAACCTTTATTTTAATGAGATAACAAGAAAATCATGAAAACATTCAGAGAACGTCTTTCAACATTTTCTCTGCTGATCAAAGAGTGATATGCCATGCAGACTACAGAACTGTGATCAAAAGTTGGTGTGTCTTCTTCCAGAAAATCTTCGATTTGAATAAGTTCATAAGATCATTTCTGACATTAATTAAAGTGATCAAAGGAATTCAGGGAACCATGAAGTCAATGAAAAGCTGTAGATAGATATAAATACCCATCTTGGTGGCTAAAACATAAACATATGGGAAAAAAAAACAATCAGCTCCTGAAAACTAGGACCCGACATTGTCTAAGTTGGAAATCAAATATTAGGCAACATATACAAATTCCTGAGCTTGAAACCAACCTATTTTTCCTTCTCACAAGATGCTTACCTCGGTTTTTCCAATAAATCAAACACACAAAAAGAAGATCCATTCCAGGTGATGATTTTTTTTACTGTTATTTTGACAGCTAGAGGCATTTAAAAAAATATCTCAACACTGACAACTCGCTAAGACCAGAAAAGTCCTGGCAAAAGGTTACTGGTACTTTAATTTTTTTAAATTTGGGACATGATTTGCCAGTTAAGAGCATCCTCACAACTGTACGCCACATAGTCAAAATTTTACCTCAAAGATCTATATTCAATCCATTTTTGGATGAGGAAATTACTATACATGTATACTTCACCATGGAGAGTGGGGAAAAAGGAGGTAGGACAGAAGGGCATCATCTGACAGTGCCTTACCCTCATCCACGTCATCATTGGACATGATTGCAACACACTTCTCCCACACCATGCGGATGTCCGCTCGATAGCGATCACAAGCCCAGAGGAACATGGGCAGCAGGATGGACTGAACAATGGAGCACCACAGCACACACAACACCATCCAGCTGTAAGAGCGGTCAAACTTTAGACTGGCAAAGCTCACCACCTGGGCAGGATCAGGAGAGAGTTAGAGGAAACACATCATTAGCTGTCACAGTTCATGGACACATGTTGAAGTTCTTACCATGTTATTCCATCTAGAAACTATTTAAGCAGACAGATGAGCAAAAATGTTACAATGGTTTCAGTTACTGTTAGAGTGATGCTGTACTGCCGTGCTTGTAATCTATGTTATCATTCTGACGTCAAGGACAGACTGCTCATGCAGAAAGTAGGTATCAGCTGTTTACAGAATGTGGTTACATGATGTCCATTCAAATATGTTCTGCCTGTGAACTTCTGGTTTTTACATAACTAATGACTATACGATCACGCCCATATGATGATTTCACTGTGAATAAAGAGCTGAACAACGGGGAAGTCGGCGACGCTGATGGGAGTCAGGGTGCTGGATGCACATCTGATCAGACTTCCCTTTTGCAAATGCATTAACTAAGTATCTGTGCCTTGGAGCTTCTTTCGACACCCACAGCAGCTGATAGCCAGTTGGGTGCTTAGACCCAACATTACAAACACACAGTGAACTTAAAATCCTGAACCAGTAAGCTTATAAGGAAGCTAGAGGTGGAGCAAGCGAGGTGTTTCCCTCGGTTTCCTTCCAAATGGAGTCAATAAGCAAAGTAAAAAAGTGCAAGTTTATCAGTCCATAAGTTCATACTACTGCGTTCTTCATCTCTAAAACAGCCTCTTGAGTGTTTTTGTTTTGCATCATGTAAAATGTATATAATAAAACTGTATGGGCATAACCCAGGGATTTACTATCTGTAACTTTATTCAGGGGATTAAAATACGTTAACAAGACAACCTTGGTCGAGAAAACTCGAGGAAGCTAAATCCTTGCACTCTGAAACTATTCGGATGTATGTTGATTAAAGCCTTTGACAAAAACTTGTCTTCAATTGCTCTCTTTCTGCAAAACTTACAAATCCAAGTTATGGTGCCCTCAGCAGACACTCTGTAAAGAAAGTTTATAAGTTTCACTGAAAACTTGGCCAAAATCTTGATTTACAAGTTGTCATGGTGCCAGAAGTGAATCTTTAATTGTTCTGTAGCTGTGTTTTCTAACACGTTAAGTAAGTGTTGAAGTTGAAGTGTAAAAAAGCATGGCTTCTTATTGGAGCTTTATGTTAATATGAAATTGCTCCATTTATGAGCTGGAACTCACTGACCAGTGCTTGATCGTATGCACATGTTAATAATTCAGTTTTGTTTTGATTTTGGAGCACCTGTAGTAATTTCATTCTCTTTTTCATCTATATCTCAGTATTTGTATTTGTGTCCCAGCTTTCAATGCATTTAAATAGCTCATTATACCGGGTTATAAAGAGGGCTTGCAGCCCTTTTGTATGCCACTGCACTAGAAATATGATCTGTCATCTACACTACAGTGAACTAACCTTTGTCTTTCTGTATGTGTGCATAACATTTCACTGTCACCTTTTTACATGTAAAAGATTTCAAACAAAAGAAATGCATTTTCACCCCTGATCCTCATCAAAATATTTCATCTGGGAGGCATGTGCCTTAGCCTTATAAAAATTATAAGTCAGAAGGACAGAAGAATGAGACACATGGAATGACAGTCTTCGCCCTGCTTTTTTTCAGCAACAAACAGCAAATGTAGTGCAGAAAGATCTGTGTGTGCAACTGCTTTCGCATACGAGTTTTTAAAACAGTTGTTCATGCACTTTCTTTTCCATTTTCCCTTGTTAGTACAAACTCCTTTGCTGACATCTGCAGAATCCCAGACAGGTCATTCATGTTCAATGATGAAGGGCAACAACAAGTTTCTGGCAAAAAGAAGTGTTTCAGAAATTTCAAAGGGATCAGTTTATTAGTCAGCTGTCTGAAAGAGAGGATGTTTTCAAATGTTCTTTGCTTTGCTATCAGGGGGCAGATATTGAACTTAAAGCCTTAATATATGATTCATTTTAAAGTCTGAAAAGTTATAGATAGACTTCCAGAAACACAGTTCAGATGCCTGTGGCCATCAGACTGCACAATGCTTCTGTCTAATGAATGAGAAGTCCTAACAACAGTTGTTTGTAGAAATTATATTAGAACTCAGACACCTTCAAAGTAAAGTCGAGGCTCTTTGATAAACAATGATCACCCACCTAGTTACGAAAGAGTGATGCATACAAGTCAATGTTTTGATTCTTCTTCTCACTGTAATCCTCATGGCTTAAACATGAGGAGAGGGCACTTTGCTTTGATAAAAAAAAACAACTGTCAAAGGATATTTTCCTTGAAGGAGGCAACCCTCACATGGTGGCTTGTTTTTAAGATGACAGGATGGCTGTTTTGGCTGCATCACAAGACTTAAGCCTAAAGCTTTCTACAGGCTTTCAAGTCTGTGTGGAAAACCAATGAATTGACTTGTTAAAAAATGGATGAGAACCTGAGGGTGGAATTTGCAAACCAAATGGTGACACACAAGGCAGAGCTCCCTCTTCTACTTAAGTCATAATGCACTTAAAGCATCAGGTTCTCTTAAAGAAGGTAAGCAACACTTCCTAAAGCTAGGGCTCCTAAAGAGACAGAAAAAACTTAGATGGTTCCAGTGCTTAACTACCAGGATCGATCTGCATATGGTTAAAATTTTTGTGAAGGTGCTGGCCAACATTTTGTTTCTATAAGCCCAACAGACAGAACACATTCTCACCCCTCCTCCCACACTCAATGGACCATACATATATAGATTCAGACACACATCACACACATGGCCTGACCTACTTACAGCCTCAGATGAGAAAGAAACATTAGGTTTATGTAAATAATAAAAGAGACCGGTGAGGGGAAATGTAAACTGAACATTTCCATTTGTTCTATAGACCATGTCATGTCTCCTGCCTCACCTAAGAATAATGCAGAGGTTTGGGAAATGGCTGTCTTGTGTATGCTACAGTGTGTTTCTGTGTCTAAAGAAAGAGGGCAACAATTTACCACATCTTAACTGGTATGGAAGCAAAAAGGTACACACACAGGTTCCTGTGGTTGTAGTGTACATGTTTGGTCCAGCTGTGTTGATTCTAATAGGGCATACAAAACCTAATTAGTATGCTCTTTTATTCTCATCAATACTGATAAATAATCTAATTTGACAAGTTGACAAAAACCCACTATTGGTTGGTTCAGCTGTAAGCTCCTCTACTGGCCAGGACTTTGTTTGCACATATAGTTTTAGGTGAACTCACCAAGATGGGGAAGCCGGTTAGGAAGTCATAGATGAAGACAATACCACTGATCAGGTAGGTGATCTGCAACGAAGTCTTGACAGGCTCTGATCCATCGATCGAAGATCTGCGCTTCCCCTGGGCGTCCTCCACCACTATGGTGGGGACATTGAACTTGTTCTTGTCGGCTTTGTGGCCCGCCTGAATGGAGAAAGTCTGGAAGAGAGCGATGCCGATGCAGATCACGCCCATGGCAACACTCCCCCCAATCAGCAGCAGAAAGCAAACTCCGAAGCCCAGACCAATCTCAGTCACAATGAATCGACAGTCAGAGGTGTAAAAGCGGTCAATGGTGTCGTGCCAACCCACTGCTGGAAGAGTGGACAGGATGAAGGACACCATCCAGATACCCATCACTGTGTGTACCGCCTGCTTCTTTGTGTTACTCAACCTGGAAGAAGAAGTACAGATTTCAGATTATGAGACACTCAGCTGGGAATATCCATAAAAAGCCTAAATCAACTTCATAATAAGTTACAAGTAACAACTTAATCAAGGTCACCCAATTGTGTGTTGGCTTGCAACTTCCAATGTGCATTACATAAATGAGATATTAAGAGATATGGAAACAGCTTCAACTAAAACAGATAAAGCTGCAGGAAAAGAAACATATCTTTTTAAAATCCGGGGGAAAAGCACTTTGTAAAACTACACTTTTCAAGGTATGTAATACGCTAAGCATGACGCAATCTGGCTCATATGTAGTCAGGACATCTATGGTTAAGAAGATTCATCCCACACAGTCATCACTTAGATTAACTGAAGATGAGTGGAGGAAAATCAATGCTTTGCTCATGGCAAAAGATTGCTTTTTACGTCCCTCGCTCTATTTGTCATCTAGGTCTATTTCAGCGTGAAGGGATTTCTATTTCCTCTCACCTCCAAGTAATTGTTACAGTTGAGCAATTTGCCAAGCCTATTTTATGTCCTCTGCTGGTGTAGCTCTTTTCAAGGTTTGCAATTGATCAAATATAGCAGGTGATAACCAGTAATCTCAGAAAAGGCTGTGCTATGTTGCCGAGACATTTGCATTTAAGTCCCGCTGACCAGTCGAATGGAGATACAAGAAGTTATATGAAGAAGAAGAAGCTGGTTCCTTCTTGGATTATGAAGTAAATTGACGCAAACTGCTGTAAGTGCCAACTGTTAAAAAGTTTTGTTTTCCTATTGACAGAGAGCTTTCGTTGTTATCAATTTGTTTCATGAACTCAGGGTGAAGCTAGGCTTTAATTTCAGAGATGAATCCTGCTCCTCCTCCAAAATGATGGACTTTTAGTTATAGTTAATATTCTTCTGTCTCTGCTTATTGCCTTCAAAGTGTAAGACTGTGAGCCTCCTCTCAGAGAACAGTCACCCGGGCCTCCCAGTCCCCCACACTTAAAAACTATGGGTGAGGATCAGATGAATTTAGGTCATCGCCTCTCTGTGCATTTACTATAATAACTACATTAACTTCAAACATGAAAATGAAATGAGATGACAGCTCTTGCACCATGGAGAAAACATGGCCACTGTGGCAGCAAAGACTCAAACTTCAAGAATGATTAAAAATGTGATTTATTATATATAAATAATAAACAGAGTTGTTTTTAGCCTCTTGTTAAGGTAAACATTTAGAATACATTTTCAATCTGGAATATTTGATTACAAATTAACAGTCAACAAACCACACAATGTTGTCTTGTTGCAGGTCCAAAAAAAAGCAAACCTTTAGTGTCTGTCATCATCACTTTGCAAAATACTGGGGTCCAGGGGGATCTGGGACCCCTTAATTAACACAAGAGAATCTCTGAAAGCCTAAACTGGGTCTCTTGCGAAACATATTTTGCCATGCCAGTGTGTATGTGAGAGTGCATACCGACATGTGAGGGTATCATGACTGTCCTGTTTGGTTACATAGCAGAGTTGTTCCCTGATTCCACAGCTGTATGTATGTTTCTGCCCTGATGCATACACAGACACAAACATGTGCACAAACAGAGACAAGCACACTTTGTATAGAGAACAGAGAGTTGGGAAAAATAATATTGCAACCACTGCATATTAGTCGTCACCCTTCACACTTTCTGCCCTCATTTTTGTGCCTCTTTTCATGCTTCCATAGATTTCTTTGACGCCGCCAAGGCGAGACGCACCTCACACTTCGAAAACCACTGGACGAATCGATTCAAGATTGTGTATCATTCATTATGATTGATCGCCTATCTTTCTTGTCCTCTGGCTATGAAAGATGTTTGATTCTGATTTTTCAAAACTTGATTTACGTTTTAAAGGTGTACCAACTGCAGAGCTCAGAGAAGGGGAGAACAGAATGAATGAATGAGAACAGATCAATGTTAGCTCAAAAATAACAGGAAAATAAGACTCAACTGCCTCAAATGCATACTTCTGCTGAATCAATGCGACAAACTGTTACCACAAATCATTTTAATTCAATAAGAAAAATCTGTTAATCAATGTCCTTTGTCAGTGTGTTTGTACCTTAAGTGAGTAGCCAGGTAAAAGCAAGCCAACGTACATTGGTCATAAATTGTCCTTTCAGTGTGCTGCTGACCTCTTGGCCAAATCACCCTTGAGAACTTGATCTTGATCTCAATGTTTTTTTTAATCTAGATAGTAGAGGGTTAAATAAAAATGAACAAAAAGAAATCGTCCTTGAAAGTTTTAATTTCATCATTGCTTCAGCATGACGTTTATAAATTGGACGTCTTTAAAGTTGGCAGGATGACAAAGTTCCTATAACAATAATGCTTCATTTAACATAGTTTTTCATAAACTGTTTATTTTAATCTCCAATTATAGACAAAATAGTTGGCAGGAATTTCAATCTGTCTCTTTATATAAGCCAGAGCATATGTGGTCTATCCTCTCTTTCCTCATTGAAATCCTCCAGGGAACCATCAGCTAGATGGAGTGTATCTCTTTCACTCTAAATGAGTCTGAAGCACAGTCAAAAATATTAAGATCAATACTGCATTAGCTTCTTTGTACTTGCACCATATGAGTGGCACAAAGGGGGCAGCACTATCCTCCATCTTTGGCAAAGACAAGTAGGTCTTGTTGTCACTGTGAATAATTATGTTAGCCTGTCCTGAATGTGCCCGGGGTGAAAGTGATGGAGAGATTACGTCACAAAGCCGCTGGAATCTGTTACCAGAGAGAGAGAGCTTTGCCAAGGAAGAGCTCCTCAAAGACAGTGAGCGCAGGGCGATGAGAACAGCTGCCCAAGTACAAGGTTGAAATTCATAATTCAGGCCTTCAGTGTGTATTAACGTCAGAGATAAGGCAGCCATGCTACCTCAGCAGGGTAAAAGTGGAGCAATTGAAATGAAAGATGAACAGCAATTACACGGTGCATCACTTGAGCTATTGCTCTGCCATATCATTCTTAAAAGTGACTTGAAAACAAGTACAGGAGTTGCGAGGAGAGAAAAGTCCATATTTCTAGACAGGAGATGAGAAAGGATATAATAAGATGAGAGAGAGAGAGACAGAGACAGAGAGAGAAAGACAGAGACAGAGAAGGAGACGGAAAGAGAGAGAGAGAGAGAGAGCGCAGACAAGGTAGAAAAAAGTATTTGTGCAAAGCCTGATATCTCACTCCAGGCACTGTCCAATAACGACAGCTGCACAAGCAGTTAAGATAGAAAGATTGAGCAGAGATTAAGAGGGAAGTTTGCATATCTTATTTGAGCGTCTGCTTATCTGAAAATTGGCTGCTCTGACTGCAGGTTGAGCATCTGCAGGCCTAACGCCACAGGAAGTGCAATCACGCTTTGTTTATCAGAAGAGGAGAAAGGAGGTGAGAGCAAGGCAACTGAATACCCTTTAATGCAATATTGCAAAGCTTGATTGTACTCTGCAAAACTGACCAGGCCATTTATTTGTGCTTGATTGAAACCTCAAGGCTTTCATTTTGATTCAATTTGTCATAATGCTTATTCATTGCAAAACTTAAACAAATAAAGCAAAATCCTAATTCATGATGTTGTACCAAGACACACACTGGCATTTTAGTTTTACTTCACCATTCATTGTGTATGTGAGGGGTCATTTAAAATCCAACAGCTGCCAAAGAAATATTAAATCCATGACTATTTCTTATAGACTCCAAGCATTGCCAATCCCACCCCTGACAAGATGAGAGTTAAATTTTATCTTAAACTAAGCAGCAATCTTGCTCTGAACACCTGAAAATGTGTGAAGAGCAGATGTCTAGGGAGTCTAACAAGTCCAAACTGGTATTACTGCAGCAAGTGTTGACTGTTGGTGTGAGATGAATCTTATCTGTATTATTCAGCGTTACTTGGTAATACACAGCCAGAGTGTTGTGAGGAACCAAATGCAGCTGGAAGCAGGAGCAAGCAGATGCCGTGTCTAGAGGGTAACACATGCTGTTATCACAAACAACAAGAAGCTGATGTGTTGGCAGGACAGAGATTTTACTTGATGCTGAACATCCTCCCTGAAAATTGTTGCAATGAGTAAAAGTGGCACTAGTCTTAACAATGGGCTACCAATCCAGAGGAATTTACTTTAGAATGCTGAGAAGGTGACAAAAAATATTTCACATGGCCTTTTTTTGGCTCATAAGTAGGCTCTAAAAGATTGTTTTAAGGGGCAGTGAGCAGTTTGAAAGTGATCACTAAAATTTATTTTTATACATATGCCTAATCATAACATGCAACGTGAAATGAGATTATCAGTGTCAAAATTTGTTATTTCTAAATGCTAATTTTTGACTTCCAATCAGGACTGAATGGGTCAGATTGGACCAGATTGATTATGGCACGTCGAGGTGTCCATGACAACACCACGCCAGCTGACAAAGTGTAGCAGTGTGGAAAGAGATCTGTGTTTTTCTCTCCTGAAAATGATTTCTGCATTTTATTTAGTAGTACAAGTGGAGGCAAGAGCTGAACTGTCTGGCAGACAAAGGGCTGGAGAGCATAAGAAAGCTAAACAGGAGCGTGACAAAGCTAGAGGCTAAAACACAAGCTTGAAGGCTGACACATGGACTAAAGACTAAAACACAGACTAAAAGTTCAAACACGAACTGAAAGCCAAAACACAGGCTAAAAGCTAAAATAGTAGCTAAAGGTGAAGACATGGGTTAGGCTGTTCTTGCAAATGTTTATTCCAACCCACATGCAGCTGTTATTCTGTGTTCAAACCTGGTCGTATCAATCAAATGAAGAGTGACGACGTGTTTGCTCTGCTTGATAGATGAGCACTGCCAGGACATTACCAGGATTCACTGAGTTACAAGGTACCAATATGCTAAATGTAGCCGGCTGAACTACGTTTCAAACTTACAAAGTTTGCTTGTTGTCATATTTCAAACAATAGTGCTACGTAACTGTTGATAAATACATAATTTAATCACATTGTATCCAGTAGAAATTGTCTTGAATAAAGAAAAGTAGTGTTAAAAGTAAGATCCAATCTCCATTCATCTTTCCAAACTAATACACGTGCCATTTCTCAAGACATCTTGAGCAAATCCTCCAGCCAAAGGGGGGCGCTGCAGTCCACTTCAAATGGATTCTGCTCACAGCCACTTTTTCTTGACTCAAAATCATCACTGAGAATTTAAAAGTGCATAAATAAATAAATTCTTTTTATTGTATTGCATCGGCCAATGCGCAGGTGAGTACAGCTATATTTTCCATGAGATGATTGATGGACAGGCACCTACGGGCAGCTCTATGTTGCTAGGAGACACCACAGTCCAAATGCAGACCATGCCTTGCTCCTCCCCTGCTTGCAGACTGCAGAGTGAGGCAACTTCAAAACTAATGTGTGTGAAAATATATATTCTACCTCTCTTTTTCAACTTGTTTTTGTGTTAAATATATTTCAATAAATGTTTCTCAAGGCTCCTAACATTTGGTATCATTGTGTCATTTTTATGATGCAAATTGAGGAAGTAAAAGCAGTCTCAGCTCCAAATATCAGCCCAAGAAAGTCTGCTGCCTGTATTGGTCATCAGCAAAGAGTGATGGAAAAAGAATTGGTACCAACACTGGCCCTGAAAAATACACAACTGTTGATCCCTGATTAAAACCATGAAAAGTTATTTTTTATCTTTGGTACACAGAAATATGCAGTATCTGACATGCTCAACATTACAGATGGATGTTCCTTTAGAACAGAATATATTTTTAGGAAGTAAAGCAACAAAAAATGCTGACTTATCAGAGCCTGATAGTTCCCCTAGTATAACAACTAAACCTCTTCAGTGCACAGCATGGATATTATTCCAACACTTCCAGATTGACTTTCTCACCCTTGGTTTGTAAATTAGATGGAATAATCCTTCTGATATGATTATATCACTACCATTTTTACAAAATGGTAAAAAGCTGAAAGAGAAATCTTTTGTTTTTGCTGTCTTACCTGTAGTTGACAGGCCAGCGCACCATCCACATGCGGTGATAAGAGAGCGAGGTGACAGAGAAGCAGGTGACCAATGTGAGCGTATAAAAGGTGGAGACAAACACCTTGCAGAGCCCCTCATTCCACTCATAGTTTGAGTGCTGGCGTCGCAGGGTTATGACACAGTACATGGTGATGGGGATGGCCATGTTGAGGATGTGTGTGCCTGCCAGCGTGCATATGAGGAACTCCAGTGGCTTCCACTTTTTCTGCTTGGCACTGACGCTAAGGATGCTCCATGTGTTAGCCAGGATGGACACGCCTGAGCAGACCAGCCAAGCCAGCGTGTTGGCGTTGATGACATCATCCTTCATGGTGGTTACCTCATCCACCATGTTGTAGTACTGCAGGGTGGAGCCTCGGAGGCCACAGGGAGCTGTTGGTGAGAGCAGGTACAAACCAGGAGAAGGAGGAGGTGACAATGGGCAGGAGGGGATGCAGGGCATCAAACAGGGCAGGCATCCTATCTGGGTGGGCGCTCACTCTCCATGAGACAGGGTAAGAGGGGAAGGGGCATGATAGCCGTGCGACAGCGGGATGGTAGAAGGGAGGATGAAGAGCCGGGCCAGTTCCCTCACGAGCCCGAGGCTGGAGAGAGACAGAGAGGGAGGCACAGTGAGCAAGCATGGAGGGAGGATGTAAAGAAAATTATGAGTCACTTCAAATCAAAATATTCATTCATCCTGTATTATGTCTCATCCCAGAGAGCTAATACGGTTATACTTATCATAACTGATTACTTCAAACATTTCTGAAAGCCTTTTTTTTCATGAGGCAAAGACAGAAAGGTGATCAGTCAGCATGGCTTATGTTAAAACGCTGCGAAGAATATGAGTGAGAATTATATAAAGCTACTGTCCTATGCAACTCCTATTTGACAAAGAAAAGTGAATCACAGAACTGAATCATAACCACTGTAATGGTTTGAGTTGTGCTAGAAAAAATAAATACTGAGAGGAGGCATGATACTTTGCATGTGAATCCACTGAAAAATTAATTAGGTAATTCTAAGAATTGTTTCAGTTGGACAGAGTGAGTCTTTAAACAAAGCCAATACAACACTATTTGCCTCGAATAAATACTGACAGATTTTGTTGAGCTCAAGGCTGAATAATTTGCCAAAAAAAATCTAATTATGATTATTTTTCCCTGAATTGCATTTGTGATTTATTTTCTTATTACTTTTTATGCTCCCCATCTTATATGTTTTTGATAACAATCGCTATATGCTATATTGCTATATTTGCCATCATTTTTTTGACTTGAATAAGAAACAAGAGGGAGGAAAGAAGGATTTTTCTGAGAAAAAAAAAATCATAATAAAAGAAGCTCTGTTTGCATATACAGGTACGTCTGAAAACTTAGAATACTGTCATAAAAGTTCAGTATATTTTGGTTGCCCATTTCAGAAAGTGAAACCCAGACATTATATAGCGTCGTTATGCATAAAGTGGATTATTTCAAGTCTTTGTTTCTTGAAATGTTGATGATTAAGGCTTGCAGATAATGAAAACACAACATTCAGAGTCTCAGAAAAAGAATATTACATAATTTTTCTAGCAATTTTCACCCCCCATCACCCAATTTTGCTTCTTTTCACTATGATTGTTGCTCTTGCAAAAGTAAATTCTGGCAATTTGGCTTTTTGTGTGATCATTGTTGAGTAACACTGGTAAAGAGCATAAAAATTCTACTGCAAAAGAAAATTAATTTGGGATTCTGACACATTTGAAGTGAAAATAATATTCCACCTTCTGTGATTAAAATATTGCAGCGAGCCATATTCTGATTCAATCTAATTTGCCCTGCCCCAGTTGAGCCTGCATTCAATATGTTATTCAACAAACATGAATGTAAAACAAGATGGCTTCAGCTTTTCTTTGATAATTTAGACATTCAATACAGAAGTTTTCTGGCCCTAAATGAAAACAACTTTTAGCTACAGTCCTGTTTTTCCTGAACTTCTCAAATTTTTGTTCTGCCGTCTGAGAGAAGAGTTAATTCGACTTACAGCAAATATCTGAGTACGTTTATTCACTTCAATGTAAAGCCCTCCTAAACACCAACAAAGACCCTCATCCTCTGACCATTTCAGTCAGTCCTTGAGGTCATTCCGAGCATATCCCATCAGAAGCAGAGGATTACTCATCCGTGGAATGAAAAAATGCTCGCCACAGCTGAAGCGTCCTGTCACATCTATTTCCTGTCTTTTGGCTTGTTCAAACCCTGATGTGCTGTGGGCAAGACCCTTAAAGGGAACACTGGAAATGACGAGAACCATGTCATTATCTCCTTACCCTCATCCTTCACTCTCACTCTTTCCTCCAATGGCACCCTCAGCATCAGTGAGCTGATCAGGTTCAGTGTTGCTGATATAGAAATTTAAGGGGCAGCAATTTTTGAGTGCTCCTCAGGAACTGCGTGACCATAACCATCATCAGGAATTTGACCTGTGGACTCTCAGGCTGGACAATGTTGCATTTCATTCATAACTCGATATTTTTCAACCATATAATGAAATACGATATATAACTCAATATTCTGACTTGACCTTGAAATTATGCTTTGAGGCACACACTGAACCTAAAATTGTCAAAAGTACAAATTTCAAGCAAGAAAAAGGTTGGGTTTTTTTTTTTTACGTTGAAACCACAAAGATATAACAAATCATTTATATAACTTAGAATGCAAATATAAATCATAATCTTCAAAAACCTATGTACAAATTCAGCAAACAACACACTTTGTACTGTCATGAATCACTGCATCGCTCTGGCATAAAACAAAAAAACTACAGAACACAGCCATGTAATCCAAACATGCTAAAAGTCACAAATTGATCTAAACTCACTTTAGCACAAACTGTTTCTCTCCCACCTCTGTAACTCCCAAACCTTCTCTTCTCGCAATATTTAACCACATAATTTTTCATTAGCTTTCAACCAATAGGAAAGCCGTGTCATGGTTTGTTTGTCTTTTTTTTTCTCTTGCCAGCACTTTAGCATTTAGCAGTCTCCACAAATGTATGTAAGCAGAAGTGAACATCTCATCAGATCCCTACAGTGTAAATATTGTGCCACGACAAATTTTTATGATCGAAAAGTTCAACTACTCGCAGTTTTTCCGCTATTCACAACACCTCCTTGAGTTTTGCCAAGATGACAGAAGGGCCAGCAGTGTGTAATTCTTTGAATGCAGACAAAATAAAATGAAGGCAAACATGAACATCAAAGGAACCTAACAAGTTGCTTCACTGTTTCAAAGAGGTGTGAATTGAATGAAACAAGAAACAAAGATGAGGACAGATAGTGTTCCTGTAACATTCAACAAAAGGGAGACCAGGGAGTGCATTGTGCGAAAAAGTGTTATCACACACTGAAGAATCTACAAAAAAAAAGAAAAGAAAAAAGGCAGAAGCAGGCCAGGATGCAAAAGAAATGATTCATAGCTTTGATCCAGGACTTCCCAGATGGGTGGGACAGACTGAGCTGCAGTGTGTTTGTTGACTGAAGACTGAAACCTCAGTTGAGTCAGACACTAAACACTGAAAAAGTAGCACGCAAAACACCACAGATTTTTAGTCCGTTTACACTGGTGCCATGGAAAAGGTGATGTAACTATTTTGTTTATAAGAGAATTAAAGGTCGGTGCAGGAATAACATCTCACTGGCTGTTTGCAAACGTGTGTGGTTCCAATTTTTTGACCTGCCATTAATATATAGTGTTTCAATCAACATATGTGTAATGAAGACTCAACCATGGAGATATCACAGCAGAACCCATTTTCATTTGCATCACAGTTGGCAAATAAATTGCCTTACAGAGGTCTCTGTCTGATTTCAATTTAGCACATATCAGATCTGAACACAGAGTGGATAAGTAGCTTTCTCACAGAAACCTGGTATTGTTTGATAAAACACAATATCACCTCATCGTTTCACGTTAGAATACTGCTGGAAAATTGGTTCAAGTGTTTTGTCGAGATCACTCCAACCTTGTTCCATCTAACTCACACGGTTGATGTGCTTTACTGTGTCACAGAGACCCTTTCCATGTTAGCTCCCAAGTAACTGCAGAGTGAATTTGTGTAACAAATCCACTCAGCTCTGCCTGTTTTTCTTTAATTTTTTCAAATGACATAAAAAATTCTGCAGGTGATTTTAAAATTAATCCTCTACATTGCTACATAACAATCAATTGTTTGTAAAAACTAAACTTGAGTATGACTGAATGCATTACTGAAGTAAATGGCGATTCTGACAGCAATGAGAAAACAGAGAATTATAACTGCACATTTTAAAATAAACAACAGCTCATTATTTAGTTTGCTCTGCCTTTTAGATAACTGTCATCCACTTGAACTTAAAGGCTGAAATTTTGAGAGAAAGCTCTAAATAAAGAGTTTCAATGAATATAGGTATGTTTTGTAATTGTTTCATAAGTTGCTGCTATCTTTTACTTGCATACAAAGAGACAAAGTATTATCACAATGAAACAACATTTAAAAGTACAACCGAAACCAATGTGCTTTATCTGCCTATACTTGAAGCATATTTTAAAATAAATCAGAGAGTACGAAACAATCATTACTGAAATAGATCACAAGGTTTGTTCTACCTGAATAGCTGTATTGATCCTCATGACTTCATCCTTGGCCTGTCATGTCTTCACATGCTATGAGACTTGTTTTGCTATAGTAAAGCTTTTGTTCAAAGCACTTCATAATTGTCTTCATCCCCTCAGTCTATACTGAGTTGTTGGAAATGTTGCCTTCTCCAATTCTGATTCCTCAGCCTGAAGCACAGTGCAATATGGAGCAAGTTCTCTTTTAGTCTTTTTTGACTTTAAATCAGTGTGTGCATGGAAATCTATAACCTAAAAACCCTCGTACAGTTTTCCCTCCTCTGAATGATCTGTCTTTCTTAGAGCATATCTAGTGATCAGAGTAGCTCTGCAACCTGAGATTAATGTGTTCATATTCAAATCAGCATTTGGGTAGCACACTTTCATAAATCCTAACTTGTGGTCTTTGCTGTGAGTAATGTTGATTCCCATCTAATGGACTATGTAAATTGAAACTTTTTGAACTGAAGACTTACATTAAAAGTGCCACAAATATCCTGTTTTCCTCTGCTTTTGTCCATGTCAGGTCTGATTTACACTACTGATTTTGCAGCTTGAACATTCAATATTAAACCAATGAAAAGGATTTATAATCTGAATTGGGAAATGCCTTATGAGACTTCCAATTTCACTTTATCAAGGAGGTGTTGAGTTGAAAATATAAAGAGACACAAACATATTCAGTGACACATTTCTTTGTCTCATTATCAGTATCTCTGTTGCTATATAGGTCTTGATTTTTTTAATACTCTCTTTCATTGCCATTCATTGCTATTCTCTAAAGAATGTAGGTCACCAATTATTATTTCATTTTGCGTGAAGAAACATTCAAAGACACGTCAAATGCTCCTTTTTATAGCAATGCTAAGTGGTAAAAATGTTTTAATAGGAACTTGTTTACAATGAGGATCACCATCAGACCATTTCCACTGTACTGTACCATCTAAGGTTCTGACTTATTACCCTCTATCACTGGAATTGGCTTAAGAAAATAAGTATCATGTTGTAGCATTGATGTCAAACTTTGACTTCAGTTTGTTTGGTCTTTCTTCTATTCACAAAGCCAAGACGGATGGAGACAATATGCCCACAGTGAAGGGAGGAGTCCATCTACTCATTTAGTTAATTATCTTGGTTGCATAAAATCTCATGTGGCTCCTGGGACAGTACAAAGCAGAGCACTTGCTTTCTATCATGATAAGTCATGTTTCAACTTAGGCACACAATACAAAAACAAGTCCTCAGCCTCTCTACCCAGCTGTGTTTCTAATTTAACAGCATAAGCTGAGAGAAGCAGAATATAAACTCAAAGCTCCTCTGCTGGGGTGATTCACAAGGCTCCAGAGGGACACTGGCAGCTTTCAATTAATACAAGAAATTGCAATAAGGTCTAACCAGGTCATTACAGGATGTTTGCAGGCAACTAGAGTTTTTCAACATGTGGGAACAGAGAGAGTAGAGTGGATTTAATCAAAGAAAGAAGAGCTGGATAATATCCTCATCTTTGTTTCTATTTTCACTTGCTTCTATTTGTGCTTTCTGGTCTTTCTGTGGTCACTCTTTTCTACGGTTGGAGCTGATCAGTATATCTTCTGCATCTGGTGTAAAACTATACAGCATTTATGGATAACTTGGAGTTGTCTATGAGACACTTAAGAGAGCAACAACACAGGTTTTTTTTTGGAGATCATAATTATATCAGGGTTTTTAAATAAAAATTATTGTATATTTTCCTTATTGCAAATTAGCAGCTCCTTGTGTGTAGTCTGGCAAAACAACTGCAGGAATTTTACTAGCAAAAAGAGGAGCTCGAGTGCACTGGCAGAAAAAAAGATCATGTTTGGCCCTTTAAGTTATGTTAGAAGCTGGCTCTATAGATTTTTTCTTTTTTAATTTCAATAAGTGACGAATTCAAAGGTAAGAAACACAAAGAAATAGTCAATATTCAGCTCAGTTCACATAGCTGCAGGTTTGCTCATTTGTTTTGCCACATGTAAGCAAAGCAAGCTCTGGGTTTTACTTGCAGGTACTGTTAACATAAAATATTATGTCCATTTTCTTGAAGAGAAGCCATCAGTCTGTGCTTGTTAACAGCTGGGTAGCAGATCATTATGGCAGGAGCCATTAACTGGAGCTGTAGCCCTTGCAAATGGTAAAAGTTTTCTTACTTTGTTTTACTAACTTGAAATTCTGCTGCTGATTTGCTGGGATGAAAAAAAATCTTGGTTCTGCTGTTTGTAAGTGGGATTATTATTAGTGATTGGCAGTTTCCAACAGTCTCTGACACAAGCATAGAAATGTTATGTAATTAGGGCAAGTATTACAAAAAAAGCTTTAAATGGAAAAAAGACTAGACAAAGTGTAACAGTTCTAAGGTTAAATTGCACAACAGCTTTAACTTTTAGGGGAAAATGTACACTCATATGGAGCCCCCAACATTACAAGTGATCTCGGTTGCTCTCAAAAAAACTTTTCAGGACATTTCTAAATAGAGATTTATACTGAACACTGAAATGAGCTTTAAGTGACAGTTTTGAGGAATTATTAGCTGTTGGTAGAATGCAGGATAAGGAAATATAGAGGCAGAAGTAGCTGTAAAGCTGTTCTCACACTGTCTCTGTGGTATTGAGCACTGTCAGTGTCAGTGGTCGAAGCATTGGCCTTGTTTTAACGCTTAACTCAAGGGCCTTCTTAATGTATTATAGCTGCCAGCCTTATCACCCACAGTCCCCTGGGTCTTTGTCTCTGAGCCAGCTCTATCCTCTGCACACATGAGGAATCAGAACTTACAATATAACACACTGCCCAGACTTTTTCTAATATTCATTGAGTATTGAATTTCAAACAAATGGGTAACTACTCTCCTGAAGTGTTGATGCAAGGAGGATTATAAGAGAGATCAGTGTCTACATACAACATAAAGAAAAATAGGAGCCTTCAGTAAGAAAAATTCATTTGTTTATTTTAAAGATTCATTTATTTATTTTAAGGATTTTTTTTGTACAAGGATAATTTCCCCCTGCAATCAGTAGAGTGTAAACATTATGCAAATGACACCCCATAGTTGAGCTACAAAGATGCAACAGTGTTTTCTGTCCTTGTTTTAATACAGGTCACTCAGTACTGTTTTATCCTCATCAAACCACTGCATTAGCCATTTAATGCAGTTAAGTGTCTGCACGAAGCCAGCAGTGTGTTTGTACAGAGGCATTTATAGACTTGCCATAATCATATGGGATTGTGATTGAGTACATGCATTGGGATGTTTAATCTCCTGGTTGACTGACTTTTATTACTGAGAACATTTCTTACAACTTGGACAGGGGAAATGTGTCTCTTACATTTTTAATTCAAAATTACCATCAGCTGAGATAGTGAGAGAATGGAACAAGCATTCCTGGAGAGATTTTGGCAGAGATACAGACATTATTCATCTTTTAAATTTTCTGGCCAAATAGATAAGAGTCTGTGTGAATAAGATGAGACAAGTAATTACATGGAAACCCTTCCAAGGAACAAAATCATTTTATTTATTTATTTTATTTCTCTTAAGTTATTTTTGGGGCATTTATGCCTTTAATTTGATAAGAGACAGGTGGGACAGTGGGGAGCGACATGTGGCAAAGTGTCCACAGGCTGAAGCCACCCACGCAAGGGTAAACCACATGGAGCGCAACCTAGACCACTAGGCTATCTGGGCTCCCACTGATAATTCTTAAGGCCCTATCTAATCCTGATAATCATGTATGGGGTTTCATATGTATAATGTGTGGACGGTGACAATGCCAGAGAGGGTGTTTTGGCTGAACTCTGGTAGGGCTACACTATTCAGAGGTTAGGTCCAAATTAACACCAGGATTCCTATGCAGAGTAAAATAATTTGGAATAACATCCATAAGCATCACTATAATGGTGAAATTAATTCCAATGTTTACAGGCTAAAAGCATGAACAGTCATTATTCCAGCACTGAAAGCAGTTTTTCCAACACAGATGCTTTGATCAACTTCATAAATTTCTTGAGTTAAAAGTGGTGAATACTCAGTGCTCAACAAGTTCATTAGACCACCACCCAGCATAAGGCATTTGCCACCACTGCCCTAAAATTATAGTCTCCCAATTGTCACTGTAATACTTTCAAGCTCTTCAAAAGGACATATTTAATGCAAAAACATAATTATTGGTGTTCTACATCAGGAGTCAAATGTATGTTTAAAAGAAAACGAAGAAAAAATAAAAAACATAAAGCATATCAGCTCTTTTTGTTTGGCAACTTACAGTTATTTACTTGTGTTCCTGAACAGAAAATGTGTTTTAGTTGTTGTTTTTTATTCTTGATACTTTTCTGACTTCTCAGAGAATTCCACTTTTCTGGCTCAAAATTGGGAATAAAATCAGAAATTCTGTTTGAAACTTCTCATTGAAGCTGAAAGCGGTGAAGTGAAGGAAAATCTTTTAAAAACACAGAGTCAGATTTAAAGCACTTAGTGATGCTGGGTGGTTTTCTCATTTCATGACAGATGGTCTGGTAAACTTGTTAAGCACTGTACATATGCATAGCATAGCATCACATTTGTAAAGAACCCTTTTGATTCTTTGTCTTCATTTTCCTTCTCACAAAGTCATAGGCAAAGAGCTTAGAACTTTAACTGAACCTTAGAAAACAGACAACAGGCTTAGAATAATGAGCCTGTGATCTCCTTTTAAATGAACAGTAATTTATGTTTACAGATACATTTCTAAACCTCTAATGAAACTTTAAGTTCTCACTGAAGAGCAAACCTTGACACTGAAGGCAGATGCTCCTTGAATTGCCTGAAAATGACCCCGTTAATCATTTTTGTAGTTTATAAGACTGGTCAGTGTATGGACAGCATCATTACCTTGGAGGCTTACTTGGAATTACAGGCAATAAGTCTCCAGCCAATTTCAGGTCATAACATTGCTTTGGTTATCATTGCAAAGGTGCTAATGCAGCTTTCCTTGTCTTTGTTAGATTTATTACCTCCTGCAGACTCAAGTAATTGCAGGTTCACACTGACAACAGGAAAAAGTAAAGCACTTTCTTTCCTCCATTATCATTTCCAGTTTACCCTCCCAAACTTTGAAACAAACACTCGCCCATGTGTGCTGCTGAACCACATCTCAAAGCGACAGTTTGGTATGAGCTGGATTAGACAGAGAAGGTAGAACTGTCTCCTGACAGGTGTGATGCATGGGGTCTCTTTGCCCAAGCAGCCACTCGTCCCTGAAGCTGTCAGAGAGGAAAATACTTTGCCCCCTGAGGCTGCCCAGTTTTCCCCTGGGCAGTGTTTAATATTACAGCTCTGATGCTTACACATGCCTGGTACTTCACTCTCAAAGTCAAGTCAGCAGGTATTTTTCCCCCTCTTTTTGGCACAGTAGCAGCAGCCCACCTTACATTAACACAATAAAAACACTCATGCTAGGTTGAACAAGTCCCCTGCAACTTCGAGGGTTAAGTGCTTGATGCCAGAAATATCAGGAGCTGTCCTTCATTTCCCGTCCCTCTTAAAAGCAAATATTCTGAATCTGAAAATGCTCTACAGTGCTCTTTCACCTACACTTATAGTTTTTCTGAATTGATGCAGTTTTTCATTGTTAGACTCTGTTTCATAGACTGTAATAAGTTAACTGTGATTAATATATATGACAAAAATCCTACCCACACCCACACAGCAGATGGAGGTGGTCCCTGCAGGTGACAAAACTACAACACAGATTAATTATGATGCAAGTTTATTCAGTGTTACTATCTTGTCAATATTCACTGGTTGTACTGACAACATTTTCTCTTACCAGGACAAGCAGTTTCTCAATGTCTAACATTGCTTATATTGTGTATCTTGATAATGATTCTAAAAACTAACAGCAAGGAGTGAAATATGAAACTCTGTCTAAGCCCGGGAAAAAATATTCAACACAATGGTTTATGTAATTATTTATATTTCCAGTGGTTCCATTTATATCCAGTGGTGTTGTTCTTCTTAACAGTTCTTCAAATTAAAAGACACGAACTGTACAACAATGTGCGAGGGACAGACAACATCTCCAGTTTCATTTGCTGAACATCTGCTTGGGATCCACTTAACAGTGGAAGAGAAGCCAGAAGCGATCTTTGGTCCCTTGTTCTGCTCTTAATGCTGTGCTCGGTAACCCCGTTGTCAAGGAGAACAATAGATAAGTAAAGGCACAAATGCCCTGACATTACAATAGCTAATGTCTTCTCTTTAATAGGCGCTATTTTAAGCCTTTATTGACTTGACGAATCAAAATGAGGATTCAACAGCGTAAAATAAACAATAAATGATGTGGCACTGTGTGAGTCTTCATTGCTTTTGGGTCTTGAGTTTGATCAAGTAAGCGCAGAGCTGTTTAGGATTAGAAGACAAGTGGTACAAGGTATGGGTAAACACTTCCCTTAAAGAGGTGAAATAAATAAAGTATCTGAAATGACACATGATGATGACCTGGCAGGACAGAAAGTTTGTGTCACTTGACTCAGCAATTTTTCTTTGGTAAACCATGGGAAAAACAGTGTCACATACTTGAATTGCATTTGTGAGGAGGGTGAAAAATGATACATATTCACAAGCACAGGAAGTACTTCTCATTTTTATCTTCTTACGTTAGATTCAAAAGAAAATCTTCTCCAGTTCATTCCACTTTTCTCACTTTTCTGTTCTGTGTCAGACCCAGAGTGCTCTTAGCTCAGAGAATACTTTCTGTTCCACTCTGTGTTCATTTCACATACAGTTATTAACCACCAACCTCACTCTTCACAAAGAGTTCAAAGATTTGTTTTGTCATTAGTTTGATTGTCTTAAGTATCATGTATTGGGGTGTCGCTGTGGTGTGTGCATATTTAGCTGGGATGCTGCATCAACAGCATAATATTCCTAAACAAAGCCAAAAGAACTCAGTCAGCCGTCTTTAAGTATGATCTAAAACTAGCTGCTGATTTTTAACATTAATTTGTATCCCTGAATTTGTTAACTCGCTGCAGAATTGATGATATACTGATATACTGCACTCACAGAGGATTTAGAACAGTGTTTTTAAAGTGGGGGACTCTCACCTCAGAGGGTCCAAAGAAGGGCACTAGAACAAAGATCTATTAAAAGACAACTAGTTCATCTGTATTTACAAATTAGACATACACATGTAGAGTCTGTACTCATGGGTTTGGATTTCTGTAGGTGTGGCATAAGCAGGGCAGGGTGTGAGAGTAGTTTTCAACAAAACTACCTTTCTTGGTTTTAGAGGCTTTTTATTTAAAAACAAAAAAAAACCCCCAAAAAAAAAACCCATGAAATTATGTGAGAGCAAACCGGGGTTACAAATGATTAAATTAGTTAATTGATCAATGTCATGAGAAGAAATTTATAACATAAGAATATCATAATGAAAAGTACTTCTTATTTTAGACTTGTCTAAATAAAGTGGAATAATCCATGTACATGAGCACATGAAATATTACACAAACCCTTGATATTATTTCATTTTGAATAGCATCAAAGAGTCCATATGTGGAGCCTGTGGAACCCGCTCAGTGCAGGTGAAGAGCTCTCTTTCACCCCATGAGGGATTACAATGGCTCTCAGAGGAAACAACACCATCAATCTCACTCATCCCCAATGAGCACTCATTATTTCTCACTCATTATACTTATCAATGAGGGCGCAGGAGCAGTTCCTCCTTATGTGACAAATGATCAGCGGGGCTGGTTTGGACTCAACTCACTGCAGAGGAGAACCGTAAAACCCACAAAGGAGATATTCTGTTCTCATAATACTGATGTTTCTGTTTTGTGTGCAGATGTTTATGTTGTTAAAAAGATGCTCATCAGGAGGAAAGAAAATCAGGGGGACAGCACAGATATGCCTCAGATTTTGTCTTTATTACTATGCATTGGTTTTGCTGAGCTATGAAGTCTTATTTTTCCCTGATAGCAAAGTCAAACAGACAGTTTCTTAGCCTTTTTAACTTCTTATGCTATTGAGCATTGTATACAGAGGTTGGTCCCATGTAAAATACAGCTGTATTCAGAAGTAGAAGGGGTTATCTCAACCATCTTAACCCGACAATTCTTCTTACCTTTGTTCGCTCTACATTTGTTAACTCTTGACTTCAAACCTAACTAATTCAATCACTGATCAACTGCTCCAACATTAGGTCATGTTCTCCACTGTACTCAAATCTGACTGGAAAGTGTATTTGGTTTGTTGCATAGCAACTGCATCAGTCTTGGAGAAACCATTCAGCAGAAGAAAAAAAATTGCAGGTCAGACTAACTGCTCGTTCCCCTGTGAATATAAAAATAAACCTGCTAATTAACCTTTGATGTGTAGTATAGACTTAATCAAAGCTTGTCCAGTAAACAGGGTCTGATGTGGCAGTCCACCAATAATCCTACTGTCATTTCTAAAGGTATACAAACTGTCCATAAATCAATGAAGCATAAGAATAGTGAAGGAATGTCATTTGAACAATTGAGGATGCAAAATGAGTATAACATAAACTTACATTACCAAAAGTCAAACCAACAGTTGTCAAGTACAGAAAACCCCCAAAAATACAGATCACCCTCCCCTTAAATCTATTATCCACGATGAATTTATGCAAAATAGAATGGGTTATCTTTTTTCTACCGCCCTGTTGTGGGAAAATGTACTCTATTATTAATGACTATATTAGTAATAATAACAATGATAATTCAATCGAGAGGGATTTGTTCAGCACTGTTCAATACTCAGAAACTTGACATATTGTGTAAGACAGGTAAAGGTGTAGAGAGTTATTATGGAGATTGAAAAGTAGTAGAGGCCCGTGTTGAAAGTTTTCTTTAAAAGTGGGTTTTGAGTTCCTGGTGTTTGGTTGGAAAGAGTTCCAGAGAGTTGAGCTATGGTGCTTTTTTGAGATCAGTAAAGGGGAGGCCATAAATGCTATTGCAATAGTCCAGTCTGGAGTTTGTGAAAAGAAAAATGTTTTGGTTATGTTCCTGATATGCCCTGTCCAGGAGAGAATGGGGTCGAAGGCACATAGATACCAAAATCAGTTTCTGTGTTGGTGTATAGATTTAGAATTCCTTAACTACGTGCTCCTGAAAACCAGTTTGAGGTTTTTGACCTATCAGGTGTTTAATGTGTTTAACACAGCTGAATGAAACCTTGTCTCAAAATATAAGTTGGGATGATGTTGCTCTTGACTATAGCGAGAGGTGACAGATAAGGTTTTGTATTTTGTAAAATGATCCCTCCAAGAGAGTAAAACTACTTAGTTGCTGTCGCTGTAAAGTATCCACTTACAGCAAACAACAGAAGCTTGTACACTTCGAGACTGAAACAACAACAGCAGCAGCAATAACTGGTTGAGGGGGAATGCCACTTTCTGTTGGATCACAGAGCTCCAGTAATGCACAGCAAGGAGGCTGAAAGAGTTATCAGCATGCAGTGGTTGGTCTCCTGGTTCTAAATTCGAGGGCACAGTCGGGGAGTCGAGGTGACTTCAGAAATTTTGTTCGGTACTCTTTTCATAGTCGATGTGAGTCTTCCTTTATTGTTTTATAGTCCGAGATCTGTGCGAATACTTTCGAACTTGAGAATGGAAGGATCTCCATTTACTACTTTTAAAGAGAAAACTTGATTATACGGCTGACTACTTTTAACATAAAACCAGCACACAACCAAAACTTAATATTATTGAGCAGCACAAAGGTTAGGTTTGAAGAACCTAGTTTAAACAGTATGAAAAAGATGAGGCGAAGTATTTTATTGACATCAGTATTTAAACATTGGGAACAGGTCTGCAACAGGTCAATATAGCGACTAAGTACAAAAAAAGGTAATCCAGAAAGGCTGAGTCTAATAGAAGTAAAGACTAAAAGTGACCAATTTCATTATTTCCAGGGCTGTTAACGATACAGATTGAAAGCAGCCAACGTGCGAACCAATATTTTGGAATTGATATGATCATAGAACTAAGCTGCTACAGCTATAACCTGGAGGGACTACAGATGTAAACTGGCAACTCTGGTAAAATTCATCAAATAGTAAAATTTCTGCTCAATGTTGTACATGGTCTCTTTGCACATGAGTAAGAAAATTTCAGATATTAGCGATTAATCCACCATTTAGTAACTGACTGATAAGAACATACTCAAACAAGATATTTTGTTCATTAGGTAGAGATTAACCATGTGTGGTCGTAGCATATTTAGCTTTCTGATTTTGTGCTGAAAGTATTATTACAATGGGTTAAAGATGGTCAGCACAGTTAAGGTGCTAACCAGGAGGCTGCACCAGGTCTCCATCAGCTTTTTTTTTTTTTTTTTTTGGGGGGGGGGGGGGGGGGGGGGGGGGGGGGCAATACACAACAGCTGCCACAACAGAGGCAGAGGGTGATGAATTCTTACAAGATGAATTAGGTTAGTAATCGAAGTTTCGACTGGTTGACAGTCACATCTCAAAGGGACTCGACCGTGTGGTTATAGATGCCTGGTTGTGGTCGTCACTGTAGGTTCACACACGAAAGACGGTGGGACTGAGTTACTACGAGGACTGACTGTGGACTGGTACTGTACGGGTATTTTTTGCAACAGAAAACTTGACTATGAGCTCTTGTTGCAGCAAATCCACATTTTTTAATCATACTAAATGAGCATCAATGTACCAAAGATTGAACTTCTCTGTCTGTTCTGCATGTTGATACTTGGTTGGACCATTTTTTAAGTAGCCCCAAATAAAGATGGGTAGATCAGAGTTCACCTCCCTGTACAAGAAGGCTTAGACAAGTAAACAGTTTCAGCTAAACATTCCTCAGAATAATGGATATTTTCTTTCACTGGTAGATAATATCAAACTTGTTGTATGACACCAGCAATTCAAGGCCTCAAAATTTGCCAATTTGTGCCAATCTATCAAAAACAAAGTGAATGGTATTGGACCTAGAATGATTCCCTTTGATATGCCCATGTGGATTCATTAGCTATATTTGTCTTGCTGATTAAATTGTCTTTCCTGATGGGATAGTGTCCCAGCTATTCATAGTTGGGGTATCAAGCCTCTTCTTAAAAAGTCTACTCCTGATTCAGGCTGTTAAACTTACCCCACAGACAGAGAGAGAGAGAGCATGTCTCTCCAGTGTTAGCACCTCTACGCTGGCAACCTATAAAATTCAGACTAGAATTTGAAATTGTTCTTCTGACTTAAAAAGCTTTTCATTGCGCATCTTAGAGAGCTCACTGTGCCATGCTCCTCTTTCCATACTCCAGTTGCTATGGCTTTTACAGTTTCCCCAACAACTCCGAACTACGGTTTATATCTGTCTCTCTGTCTATCCCTTTCTCTCACTGTCTTTCCACAACTTCTCTCTTTTTTGCCACCCTCTCTCTTTCTGATGCCTGTCTAGTATGAGTCTGGTTCTGTCCAAGGTTTCTGCCTGTTAAAAGGAAGTTTTTCCTTGCCGTTGTAATTTGCTAAATGCTGCAAATTGCTGTATTCATGGTAGGCTAAGATGTGATAAAACTTCTTAACTTGTCTTGATGTTGGGCCTCTGTTAATAAAATTAAAAAACATCAGTAGGTTGATCATCTGTGAATGTTTTATTCCATTTTATTTTAGACTGATTGATTGGTCTTCATTTCATAAACGCTGAGCAGAGAAAACATCAGGAACCCAGCCATGATATATCACTTCTAGTGTGCTTTTTTCTTTTCCTATCCTTCACTTGCTTCCCACTAACAGAAATCTGGAGTAAAAACTGAGATTAGCAGGAGTCACAGTACAGTCAGAGTTATTAAGTTAGCTGGCTTTGATAATGAGGTAGAGGTTTTTAAAAGATCAGAAACCAGAATCNAATAACTGGTTGAGGGGGAATGCCACTTTCTGTTGGATCACAGAGCTCCAGTAATGCACAGCAAGGAGGCTGAAAGAGTTATCAGCATGCAGTCCAACCAGAGGACCAAGATTTAAGCTCCCGTGTCAGCCCCTCAGCTCCACTGAAGTCTTTAAAACAAGCCATGAGAAAAGTATCAGCTACACTCAGAAGGAAATAACAAAATATCAGGCTCTAGACACGCTTATGAAAGCTTGAACTCTTACCTTCCTAGAGGTAAATGATGAAAATTTCTCTTTTGAACTAATATGCCTTGACTAGTTTTAACATAAAACCAGCACACAACCAAAACTTAATATTATTGAGCAGCACAAAGGTTAGGTTTGAAGAACCTAGTTTAAACAGTATGAAAAAGATGAGGCGAAGTATTTTATTGACATCAGTATTTAAACATTGGGAACAGATCTGCAACAGGTCAATATAGCGACTAAGTACAAAAAAAGGTAATCCAGAAAGGCTGAGTCTAATAGAAGTAAAGACTAAAAGTGACCAATTTCATTATTTCCAGGGCTGTTAACGATACAGATTGAAAGCAGCCAACGTGCGAACCAATATTTTGGAATTGATATGATCATAAAACTAAGCTGCTACAGCTATAACCTGGAGGGACTACAGATGTAAACTGGCAACTCTGGTAAAATTCATCAAATAGTAAAATTTCTGCTCAATGTTGTACATGGTCTCTTTGCACATGAGTAAGAAAATTTTAGATATTAGCGATTAATCCACCATGTAGTAACTGACTGATAAGAACATACTCAAACAAGATATTTTGTTCATTAGGTAGAGATTAACCATGTGTGGTCCTAGCATATTTAGCTTTCTGATTTTGTGCTGAAAGTATTATTACAATGGGTTAAAGATGTTCAGCACAGTTAAGGTGCTAACCAGGAGGCTGCACCAGGTCCCCATCAGCTTTTTTTTTTTTTTTTNGGGGGGGGGGGGGGGGGGGGGCAATACACAACAGCTGCCACTACAGAGGCAGAGGGTGATGAATTCTTACAAGATCTTAATCCAATCATTAGCTTCAAAGCTGACCAACTGTCAGTGTAGAGTTTCCCTGAGCTGGCACACCAATATCTACGGACCAACACCAGCAGTGACATCCAAGCATGTGCTTTCTGCCACCCTGACTCAATGATGCTCCTGACTGACACCTGACCATGACATGCCCATAAAAAACGTGCAGAAAACTTGACTATGAGCTCTTGTTGCAGCAAATCCACATTTTTTTAATCATACTAAATGAGCATCAATGTACCAAAGATTGAACTCCTCTGTCTGTTCTGCATGTTGATATTTGGTTGGACCATTTTTTAAGTAGCCCCAAATAAAGATGGGTAGATCAGAGTTCACCTCCCTGTACAAGAAGGCTTAGACAAGTAAACAGTTTCAGCTAAACATTCCTCAGAATAATGGATATTTTCTTTCACTGGTAGATAATATCAAACTTGTTGTATGACACCAGCAATTCAAGGCCTCAAAATTTGCCAATTTGTGCCAATCTATCAAAAACAAAGTGAATGGTATTGGACCTAGAATGATTCCCTTTGATATGCCCATGTGGATTCATTAGCTATATTTGTCTTGCTGATTAAATTGTCTTTCCTGATGGGATAGTGTCCCAGCTATTCATAGTTGGGGTATCAAGCCTCTTCTTAAAAAGTCTACTCCTGATTCAGGCTGTTAAACAAACCCCACAGACAGAGAGAGAGAGCATGTCTCTCCAGTGTTAGCACCTCTACGCTGGCAACCTATAAAATTCAGACTAGAATTTGAAATTGTTCTTCTGACTTAAAAAGCTTTTCATTGCGCATCTTAGAGAGCTCACTGTGCCATGCTCCTCTTTCCATACTCCAGTTGCTATGGCTTTTACAGTTTCCCCAACAACTCCGAACTACGGTTTATATCTGTCTCTCTGTCTATCCCTTTCTCTCACTGTCTTTCCACAACTTCTCTCTTTTTTGCCACCCTCTCTCTTTCTGATGCCTGTCTAGTATGAGTCTGGTTCAGTCCAAGGTTTCTGCCTGTTAAAAGGAAGTTCTTCCTTGCCGTTGTAATTTGCTAAATTCTGCAAATTGCTGTATTCATGGTAGGCTAAGATGTGATAAAACTTCTTAACTTGTCTTGATGTTGGGCCTCTGTTAATGTTTAATTTTTTGTAGTCATCCAACTAGTAGACACTTACAAAATAAGGTAAAATAAAATCTGACTAACTAACCAGAAGTAAAGTATTTGCGACTCGTCTCTTTTGTAGTCCTTGGGTCGGTACTATATAGTGAAGATCACACGAAAAAAGAAAAGGATAGGAAGTGAACGAAGGGTGATTGTCTTTAGACCTCATTTTTGTGAGATTAGCAGGAGTCACAGTACAGTCAGAGTTATTAAGTTAGCTGGCTTTGATAATGAGGTAGAGGTTTTTAAAAGATCAGAAACCAGAATCAGGATTTCTGTTTTAATGTTACAAGTATTTCTTAGAAGAGGGCCCAGCTACTAACAATCACAGAGTAAGAACTTGAATTTTCCATCACAAATGTAACCCTAGAGGGTCTCTTCCTGTTTATGTTAAGCTACCTCCAGCGATGACTGTCGCTGGATCACTGTGCACCATATGGCAGTGGGTTTCAGCGTGTGTCCCGGAAACAGCCATGCTGCTAAAGTGAATTAATATGAGAGATTAATTAGAACTATCAAATGTATTCTCAAACATACTCAATTAGAGCTGGCGCAAGAGACCTGGAGAGTTTAAAAGTGATGATAATTATTCACTTCTCTCCTCTCTTACTGCCACATTAGCATGTTCTGTGGAAGCAGACTCCAGTCAAAGTGTTGTTGGAGTCAAAAACAGGAAATTGTGAACACAGGGGGCTGACATAGTCACAAAATGACAGAGTCAAATGTGTGACAAACAAAATGTCACATGCCCTGTGAAACACAGATCTGTTGTGAGGCTTTGTGGTGTTACATCAACTGTCACATGAAGGCTACAGCACTTTCTCTGAGCAGTTAATGTTATCATTGGCAGCATGGCCTCTCTTTGACCTCTGTCTGTCTATTATCCCCCCTCCATTGCTCCTGTCTTTATCCATCTTAGTATTTGAAAACATGAGAAGATCAATTACCTGTTCATTCTGTCTTCTGTAACTCAATGTGGGATAGATAATCTATTCTTTGTCTCAATCCTCCCTCCACTTTCTCAGCAGGTAGTAATAAGATAATTTATCGATATGCAGGCCTGTAAAAAACATCCACTCATGACTTGACTCCTCCACTCGCTATCATGTTTATCACACAAGAATGTCAGAAAAAGGAAATAGATATGGTTCATGATTGTTCCATTATGCTCAGCTCTTCTCTGCAATGCTTGCTGTCGGCTCATCCTGCAGTAAAAGCAAGAGGACAGAGCATATGGTCATGTGTTACAGACTGAAAGTTTGAAAAACTCTCTCAATGGGATACTTTTTCATTCTAGTTTGCCTTTAGGGTTCTCAAAAGTTGCCTGCCTTAGCAAAAAATGTCATTTTACAAAGAAAAAAAAAGGGGAAAATGGGTTTATTTGGCTTGAATGACTTAATTCCTCTCAGATTCATGAGGTGGGGTACAGTTTGTTTACAAGAAATATTGTGCCTTTTGAAAAATAGTTGCACTGTCTTTCTGTTTGGCTTTAGGTAGATTTTTCTTTATCACTTTGTGTCAGGGAGAAGATTAGCAAATACAGAACATAATGTTTCCAAATATTTTATGATTTTAACAATATTTCCAAAAGCTGAGAAGCAAAGCAGCCAAAAATAAATATTTTCTAAGGAAACATACATTAAGTTCGACTCAAAAATGAAATGCACAAAGGTTGCTCCTGATTTATTCACAAAAAAAATGTCTACAATGTGTGTTTGTGTGGCTCTGTGCTCACAGGAGACTCGATGTTCTCGTGTCAGAAACTGCCTCAAGTCAATAGATGTCCAATAACCATGTTAGCCTGTTTGTTTCAATTGCTGATGCGTTTTTCACAAACAAGGTGTAAAGTCGGTTTCTAATCTAGGAAATTCACGGTAGTCCCTCGTCGAGTAGCACAATTAAATCATCACTCTATCCAGCGCACAGATTTGACGCTCTTATCAGAATTACAGCCTCGCGTTTGGGTTTTTTCTACACAACATTACAAATAGACCTCTCGCGTATTCTATAACAATGCAATACATAAAAAGTCCAAATGCAAAAGGTAGCATTTTGATTTACACGTGAATTCACTTTTTCCTCATCAATGGAGCTGCTCGTGCTCAAGACACCACCTGTATGGACGGATGAAGCCTTGTTTTCTGAACCATAGCTACATCAGCATTTCACGCGTAAAGCAGAATAAAAGCCGCTGTGCTTCTCATCTTACCTTTTAATGCACGTTTCTGCTCCTACAGGCTCATTGTTCCGGTGGATCCAGACACTCGTTGACTGACATCAGATGGAGTCGGCAGGGGAAAAAAAAGGTTTACATCCCCAAACTGAGCAGCGTCAGTCAGCGGTGAAGACAGCATCAAGTTAGAGGTGGAGATGAAGGATGAGCTCCGACACACATTCACACATGCAGAGCAGAGGTCTCTCTTGTGTCTTAGTGTCCTCTTTGAATAAAAGGGGGAAACCGCTGATTATCGACGTGTTTGCTCACACTAATTAAGGCGTCTACACCTCAAAGCTCGTGGTCGCTTTCAAACACCGTGATATCGCAGGTAAAGGAAGAATTTCTTTTTTCTCTTTTCCGACAATGGGAAAACGGTCGAGAGACGAGGCATGACTGTTGTGCGCGCTCCCGGCAGCACAGGCTCGTGCGCGGGTCAGACGCTCAGTGGCCGTGGGAGTGAACCGCACTGAGAAATAATTCATTGAAAAAAGCATGTAATTCTGACTGAGGAGCTGCCACGGGACGTTTCACATTTGCTTTGCATTAAATCATTTCGTTGACGATAGCTCTGAATTCATATGAGAGTTTAATTCTGTCACTATGTGAAAATAGTGGCTTTTCGAGTAGCAATTTCATGTTGCATTTAATTTTTTTTAACAACAAAAAATTGTCTCAGAACAGTGAACCACTTAAGATTAATAAATCAACATGAATTAAAGCCTGATCACTCTTAATATTTGTATTCCATCATATTAAAGTGGCTGTGAGGAGAATCCATTTGAAGTGGAGTGCAGCGCCCCCCTCTGGCTGGAGGATTCTCACAAACTGTCTTTATGAAATTACGATAATTTGGGGGTTATAATCAGGTATATTTCTGGAGATGAGACTTTTTCAAGATAACCAACCGTGTTCTCTAAGATCTTAAAAATTGTGCGTTAAAACTGGCATGTGTAAGGTTTAATAACAATAGCACACTTCAGTTACCACAAAACATGGATATTGTGTCATTGCCTAACACTTTTGAGCATTTTTCTTGGTGAATAATGTCAGGGCAGGAAAGCCACCATTTTCAAAGAATGACTCTGTTATGAATGACCTTGTAGGCTATGCTTTCATTTTTTAAACCTTGATCAGAGGAAAAACCCTACTGTATCCAGAACTCATTTGCATTTGATCCAAAATACATCATATCTATTTTTCTATTCATGTTGTTCTTTAGACTACTGCGTAGACCCTCCCTTTTATCTGTCCCATTGATGCAAGATTTTTTTTTCTTCACATTGCTCACGCTTCTTCAAATGGGCCCTTTTCATTGACATTATAAGACTTGTTATGTAAGACTCCCTCCCTGGATGATTCAGTAAGAGCAGTTTACCCCCCTCTGGGCATACATTGTACCCATGTGGGAAAACTAATAAGCTCCACATGACAGGAGAGACAGAAAACAGCTGGTGCCTTGGTTTTTGACACTTTTTATTGATGATTTTTTTCAATGTCGTTTGTTTGCAGGATGGTCTGATGAGTAGTGTGTACTCTCCCAGCTTTCCATTCATTAAATTGATTCACCCACCACACCTGAGAGCTACCTATGCAGCACACTTCACAGCTGTGCTGTTCAGTGCCTGTGGAAGAAAAGCTTCAAATGCAGAGGCGGGGTAGGAAATTTCCCATGAGCTCCTCTACTGATCCAGTCAATACTTACCTACAGCTGCAGCCTGTGGGTTTGCATTTTCTTCTCATTCAAATCATACAAAGGGATTTGTAAAAACAAATATGCTCATTCTGCAAAAAATAAATACTAAAGGATCTTTTTTCCTCTGAGAATATCAGGAACTATATATATATATATAGAGTGAAATCATGGTTCTACTAATGTTAAGATTATTTTTAATAAAGAATGTTTCACTCCTAGTTCTGGAAATAAAGTAGTCTTCAGTTACAACAACTAAAGAAACGGTAAAAAAAATCATGCTGCTAAATGCTTTTCTTCAGTAACACCTCATAACAAATGGCCATTTGGCCTTGCAGTGTTTTGCCATGAATGCACATAAAAAATATTTGCAAACAGTGCCCACTCTTTTACCATCAGTTTTGGCATTTGAACCATATGTGTCTACAAGCTGCTGTTGCCGTCATCTGTCTCCATCTGTAATTCTGCTCGCCTCTGGCCCTCTTTCCAAGTCCAACACAGTCCCAGCAGATGGCTTTTCAGCATCAGTCTGCTTCTGCTAGAGGTTTCTGCTTGTTAAAAAGAAGCTTTCTTTCACTGCTGTAACTTCCTAAATGCTTCAAAGAACTTTGCTCATTGTGGGTCCAGATGATGACAAAAAACACATTATCTCATCTTGATTTTTTTTTTTTTAAATACCATAATAGGGAGGTTGAGTTTACGTCTGCTCTCTTTGTAAAGTTTCTTGAAATAAACATGAATAAATGTTGATTGGTTGGTGTCACATATTGAGTAATAGGTTCACATCATCATAAATTTTGACCAGAGACTGATACACTTAGAAATGTACCATTCACCATGAAACCCTATGTTTTGTGATTCAGTTTTATTTTCAGCTGCATAGTTTCCAGAGGAAAATATCCAAAGGTTGAGGAAGTTAAAAAATAGTACAAAATTAAATGGATGAATGGAAAACACATTTTGCAGCTTCAAGATAAACCTCAGTGACAGAGAACATTGACAACACCTGTAGCAGAATAAGTCAGAAATCCTTCAACTCATCTCTCTAAATCCATCTCTCAACAGGTCAAGTTGGTTTATGATGCTTGTTGGTGGTGAAGATTGTGTTGCATAACAATCAACAGATTTATACTGTACAATTCTGTGCGCACAAACTCAGTGACTGCAGTTTTGCCCATATAATTCCAAAAATACGTTTTCAGACATTTTTAATATTTCAGTAGTTCCTTCTAAAATGTATGTCAATTTATTTGTTTTCATGGTATATTGTTATCATTTTAACTCTTTTGCAGTAAAAGTCCCAATTTTCTCTAGTCTTACATCTAACTATTATTCAATGTGTTTGATACTGTAAAAGTAAATGCTTGGTTTTATGGTCCTTAATTGTTGCTTTTTTACGGTGTTTTCCTGTATCATTTCCTTACTTTTTGAACAGCGGTAGGACTCTATCAAACCTGTCTGACAATGTGCAAAAGTTTAGTTTGACTTTGACCAAGAACTGGTCCGAATCTGACTAAATCTCAGAAAGATTGTTAAGTCTACCATGTGGAGTCTGACAATTTCACAAATTGGTCTGAGGGTGTATAAATAAGTCATTCAGTTTCAGTTTTACAAAAGACATCAAGTGATTCCAGCTGATTAAATGACCTACCTGAAGCACATACATAGGCGTTTATTGTACGTAGTAGAAATATATATTTCAGTTTCGCTTTTCAGAGAAAGTTATCAGATTTTAGGCTTTGTTGTTGTCCTACATTGATAACATTTACATTTCGACTGGATTCAGATTAAGCTATAAATGGATGCAATTTTTTTATTCCAAATATCAATTAACCCATGACTAAATCTTGTCAGGGCAGATGAGTTGGAGTAAGCTGAAAGAATGTGACTGTGTATCTCTAACCTCTCCTGTTGTGATGCTAGGTGACCTGGAAGTAAAAAGCAACAGAAGGCATTCCCGCCCACTGGCTCTGCTGGCGACGAGCTGCCCCCACTCCTACTGTCAGCTCTACCATCACACATCACATCGTGTACACACACACAAGCACGGACAGAGTAGCTCTTTAATAGTTAACACTGTTTTGAATGTCCTGCTGATGTGCCCTCTTACCATTTACTTTTCATGTCCTCTTAAGTATTGCCACCCCTTCTTGTGGAGGTTGTGTGCCTCAGTGTTAGAAACAGCCTAATTTAGCAGTAGGTAGTCCCAGTGAGGTCCCCTGTGACTGAGAGAAAGGGAGGTTCCAGGCTAGACAAAGTGCAGCCCATCACCTACTCCTCTGCAAGGAAAACCCCGCTGGCTCTCAGCCCAGATACACAGGAAGGCTGAATACAGGACTCGTCTCTTGGCACTGTGAAAGTGTTCCATGAAGCACACACAAACACACATAAATAAAAAAAAAACATTTACCAGGAAAATGCCAAACATTGACTTGCTCAACCTTTTTCTGTTTGAGGCCCACACTTCATCTGCATCTCCTGCCAGAGCACAACGAGAGCTTAGCCTCCCTCAGATATTATCGAACTTATATTCCAGAGTGACCTTGAAGCATGACATGCACACGCTTCAGGTTACTGTGTGAAGTCTCATGTGTGGAAGCAAAGCTCCTGCTGTCAGAAAATGACTGAGGACAGAGGCCAGGAGAAAATGCAAAGAGGGTTTCTTGGTAATAAACGATGAGGCTTCTCTCAACACTGTCCTGCTTTATCGTTTATCCTTCATTCAAAGTCTGTAATGGTTTTTCTCCTGCGCTCAAGGATCATTCATCTTCTAAATAGTCTTGTCAGTTTCTTTACACTGGGAAAGCTCAGTGAGAGGGCTGCTAGTCCTCTCATTTAGATGCAAAGACATGGGAGGAAATACTGGATCAGCTTTTTGCCTTCTTTGCATTATTCTCTGATGGGAATAAGCAGTTTGACAAACAGCTTCCTCTAGTGACTCTATGTTAAGTACACTTTCTATAAACTGCAGTTCTGGTAGGCAATAACAGCGAGCAATCTTATTTTAAAGTTGACATCACTCTTTAAATAAAATTAGAAATTTGTTGCTATCGCAAAGTGGAAAATCTTCAAAGATGTCACCACTTCTATTTCAAATCCATCCTTCCTCATAAGTAACCATGGTTACTATGTTGTGTCTCTACATACAGAAGCTATCAGCTGAAATGGCTCATTGTCACAAAAGAAAACTGATATATTTTGAATATTTTCAAAAAGGCAACCTAACATGCCTATGCTCAAGTTGTGTGTGAGGTTGAAATTTCCATGGAGTATTATCTTTCCAATGAGAAGGTTTCTTTTGCCCTGTATCATGTTTCCCCATCTCTCCCTCCTTGTGCCTTCCTCCCACACAAGATGTCTTGAGTTCAAGGGGTTAAAAATAGATATACCTCCCCCAGTGGAGCTTGAGCCTAATTTTATTTTCATGTAGGAAGTAAAAAGAATGCACAGGGGACTGAGGGGAAAAATGATAATCTCCAAGACTCAAATCAGTTTCTGTGAGGGGAAGGAAACATTAGAGGAGCAAAAGTCTTAACAAATGTGTTCCTGTTTTCGTAGAGCTTTCTTAATGGGCTTTGGTCTCTTAATACAGATCAGTTTTGGTCTGAAATAATTTTTCTTCATCTATTGTACAACACTGAAGTCTACCTTTTCTCTAGCTGTATCGGATTTTCAAAGCATTCCAATATTCCAAATGCTAGACATCTGGAGGGGGGTTTGTTTTTGTGGCAAGTTACAACTGCCAGTCCAAGCATAGTCAACAGTATTTTGATTTAATGCTGACTAAAACTGACACGTGTCCATCACTTAAACAATTCCTGCACATGCACATACTCTGGAAGTATGAAAGAAAAAAAAAGCCCACACAGACATGTTTTTTTCTTTCTGCCAGTCTTTAGAGTGGCTAAGAGGAAGGAAACATTGATATAGCACAGAGGCTGAAGATGGAGAGAACATGACAGTAAGAAGGAGAGGGTATGACCATCACAGTGAGGCAGAGCAAAGGTTGGAGTCAGAGAAAGAGGAGGATGAAAGCAGTGAGGGAGGGCGGGCATGGGAGTGATGCAAGTTGAGTCAAAGCCCCCTGAGCTCCCCTGATTTCTCTGTGAAAGACAGTGCTGAAACGATGGCGTGTGCCCTCTGCCAAGGCATGCCCAAGACAATGACATCATCGTCATCAAACTCACAAGGACGCAGGGCGAGAGCCCCAGACTCACACTGGGATCTTTTATTCATCACTCACTTAATCATCAGTTTTTGCACTCAGACTCTCACTTTGCATTTGCACCAATCATGAAGTCTTCATACTTAAAAATACTCCTACAATAAAATAGATTTCTTGCTCGCAGTCTCTAAACAGGCATAAAAAACTCACCAAAATAAAATATGTACTCTTACTTCACATACATATTCAGCTAAGTGTGAACACTTTGGTGTGTTGTACAGAAAATACTAGTCACAGGTTAAAGTCTTGAAGGAGGCTACAGTCGCATGACAGGAGACGTTTTATCCATATTGTCTACGTGATGTGGGTTATACTGTTGGTTCAGGATTTAACTTTGTTGAGCAGCAGCAGCTGCACTTTGGCGGTCCCTCTCTGCAACCCTCTTTGCTTTTCTCTGGAGGTAACGCGCTTCGCCTTCCTCTGCACGTCTCTGCTCCTCCTCTCCTTCAAACTGAGGGAACAAAAAAAGAAAACATTTTTTCAAGCACATTCATCATTCACATATTGTGCTCTGGTATGTTTCCTCTGTCTTTATGTTACGAACTATGAGTTCAAATCCAATCGATCAGTCTGTACTCTTGTTATTGCCATTCATCTTCTTGATAAAACAGAATAAAACATTGATTTTGGCCTTTAAATACATTAAAAATATGCTCTAGAATCAGTGCTGGTGAAGGTAAATATATCTTGTACATCATGACTGCCATTGCCTAAGGTCCAAAGTCTGTTCTGTCGTTCAGCTCAGTCAGTAAAGTCATAGTCACTGGTGCAGGGCAGTGTTGGTGTTGGAAAAGATCATAAACAATGCACGGCCAATGAGTAAACAGTGCAGATCAAGTTCCATACCTGCAGAGTCTCACAGGCATTACTCCATTCAATTTTTTCCACAAGTTGTATCATCAAATATCACCCCATCAGAACACTTGCTTGTCAACAGGGGATAATGTGCTTTTTATTCAGGCTTCATATTGTCCTTCTGTTACCTCTGTGATAGCTTTACATGATTTACAGCTAAAAGAAATCCTTTCCATTTCACACTGGTGTTATAGAAAACCTTTACTTCAGCCTGTGTCTAAAATTCTTCGTTTTAGCTGCTGTCTCTTTAAGGCTCCCCACTTGACAAACCCCCTTTCCTCTGATTGGCCAGTCGTCTCGAGGCCCCTTAAGACACTTTTAAGTGTCATCACCAGTTAGGAAATACTTAAATGATGATCTCATCATTTCACCAAGTCTCATGAAGATCATGTGCTATTTTTAGTACAGATAGTTTTGAGCACTTTGGTGACAGATTCAGGAATTTCTTCAACATATTGTTACTGTGTTCCCACTCTCTTTAAATAGGGTAAGAACCTTTACATTTATCTTTAAACAAGCAGGAAAAAGCTCTTTTCAAATGTTGTTTGTCAATGGCGAGCTGAATTGATCTTTCAGCTGTAATGTAGTGTTTCACAGCAGTACAATTATCTTTTTTTCCATAAAACAATGGTACAGGCATTTTTTCCATCAGCTGGGAAAGTATAATGACAGCAAAGTGGTAGCATTATGGTCCTATATCTTTAATGTTGACAGTGGCATCATCACTGATAATTCTGGGCTCAGTATTTCAAGGTTGTATATCATGACTCCTTCCTCTTACTTATCTCTCCATTTGGTTGCCGAATTGTAGGCGGAGGTACTTGCTAGCCTGCGCAGTTTAATTAGACTGCCTGGCAACCTTGTAACTCAAACAACAATATCACAACCAGCAACACTGTTAACACTCACTTTTATGGTGCTGCATGCTCTCCCACTCCCCTTTCTGTTCCAAAGGAGCAAAGGAGTGGAGTGTATGTGAGTTTGTTCCTGTGTGTATTTGTGTGTGTTTTTAAAAGTATCACACACAGAACAGGTGAGTTCTGGTGTAAGGTATAATTTTCAGAAGGAGGCCACACTAGAAGCCTGGCAGATCACAAAGCACCTGTAAGTCAGCAGCGTGCCAAGTGCAAAGCCAACAGATGATGCCTTAACTTTAGAGTAGTAACGAATAAAACAAAATTTCATGCAAGGGAAAAGCCCAGGGGTCATGGCTCTAATGTGGTGAGAAATTTAAGCTAGTGACATGGAGCCACAAGCATAACACTGATGAGATCCACTTCCCTGTGCAGTAGGTTCAGGTGCATAGAGCTGTGTGTAAGTTGTATGCTTGTTATATAACAGTTAGAATACTGCTCAGTTAATTTCATGTTTGCTGTTCATCTGCAAGTAATGGATAATTCTAGCTCACTGATCTTAAAGGAAAACAAATCAGATCGAGTTCTACCACAGTGCCAGTGTTTTCAAAAATCTACCTCAAAGAACACGCAGTTTCGACAATCTATTTTTCAAAGTGTGAATGTCTTGCAGAAAATCTGTAAAAGACAGAAGCGGAAAGTGTGGAAAATGGTTTCCAGTGTGTCATAGTTACAAACTGTAAGGATGCGCTCTCACTTAGGGTTCATGAGAGGAATGTGAATTGGATTAATCTCCAGCACCTTTTTCTCTTTTGGGAAGTGTTGCTCATTACTCTCATTAACATATCTTATCAGCTGCCAAGTAAACTGGAACAAGTCATGATGGCATACAGTCCATATCTACAGTCCATGTTGGAGCGCTGTTACACTGACACAACTAAACCTGTTTATTTCCTCTCAAGAAGATCCACTTCCTATATATATATATATATATATATATATATATATATATATATATATATATATATATATACATATATATATATAAATATATGCCTTAAGCTCATGTTGAAGCTTTCAGCCTTTTTAAGCCTTTAGCTCATGTTTACGCCCTAAGCCCATGCTCCATCGCTCTCCCTTTTAGCTTTTTTCTGTTTCTGCCAGATAGCCCAAATTGCGAAAAGGCGGGCACCAAGGAAAAAAGCTGCTGTTTTTCTAATGTGACTCTTTCCTGTGATACTGTGAACAAAAGTCGTACTGTATCGTGAGCATTTTGTATCATGTACCCTCAATTGTTTGTCATTGTATTGTGGGTTGACTATTTGTTACATTCCTAGTGCAAACATTGCAAAAAAATGGTTCCTGCATCCAAAAATACCACATCTAATCCTTTATCAACACTTGGAGCAACATCACGTTACTGAACATGAATAAAATAAACAAAGTTGAGAGTAGGATAATCATGAATTGACTGGAACCGAGGTGGAAGGTTCAGCTAATCTTGGTTTTGATTTTTGCAAAATCATTCAGCTTAAGACTGCAAATACAATTATGTACAGAGAATTTACTTTTGAATAATTCTCATGTTCCTTATTCAGATTATGAACTATTGCCCTCTGGAAGACGGTTCAGGGCTAGAAGAAATAAAAGTGAACGCTTCAAGCTCTTTTTCCTTCTTACTTCCATCACACTACCCAAAAAACAAGCTGAAATAACATAAAGCTCCTGTATGAGTGTGAGGGCGGTCTTACTCCTGCATTGATTTTAATATGACATGGCCTTTTACTGCCACACTTGTATTTTACTGTATTTATTACTTTGCTGTTGTGTCTTTGGTGTGCCACAGTGATATGGTCTTTTTAACAGTGGGCATGTTTTAGAATTAGCATAATGAATATATTGATGCACTTATGTCCATGACAAATTTCCCCCAGGGACAATAAAGTTTATCTTATCTTATGTAATTATCAAAATAACCCTCAGCAAGGTAATTTGGTAATTTGAAACAAAACAGATATATTTATTAATGATCCCACTCTAACACAGACACAGTTAAGAACAAAGACATCCATCCTGGAGGACTGTAGCTGTTTAACCAGAGCAAAATGAAACTGTAAAAAAAAAGCAAATAGGACTAACTTTAATTCGACCAAAAGAATGACTTCAAAATGAGTAAACTGAAAATATTGAGGGTTGATTGTGTAACTCTGGTATCATACGTAGTCGATGCAAAATCACAGGAAAACAGTTAAATCTAAGAGCTGTTTGAGTGGGTTTGGGTGGATTACTCAATTACACTTTTTCAACCGTAGAGAGCGATTGACTTCACCTTGAAATTTAATAAGGAGAATTTCATTAAAAGAAACTATGCACTTGACTACAGCTAATGAAGAATGACAATTAATAACAACAGGATTTATTGCCCTAATCATTTTCTGTACAAGTCAGATGAGTCCTACAGGCAAAATTGGTCTCGATTAATTCAATTGAGCATGAATGCTACTCTTAGTGCTATTTATTTGCTAACAACTCGTTGTTGCCTTCATAAAGCCATATTGGTAATTTACAGTACACAAATTTCCTAACTCACCCATTTATTTGGAGCAATATCTATCTATCTTTCCAGCCTTTATACCAGTGTGTCAATTTTTATGTCCATGTACGCAGATTATTTGCCTTGCTTACTCTTTTGCTTTGTCTGCAGCCCTGCAAGGCTGTACATGTGCATGCATATGTTTACTCTCATACAGATCCCATTTGCATAACTTGGTAAGACAATTCATTGCTAGGCATGTGATGTCCTTTTGGTGTCCTCATGTAATTAGTATTCCCACAGTGGCGTCAGTCTGATCACTGTGATTATGCAGGATCATCAACCACGGCTGCTGACTCTGGGGCAGAGCCTACCAAGCTCCCATGGTGAGATAAATCTCTTACAATGCCTTTAATGAGAATATCCAGCCCCATTTCTACCGGCGTTTCAGGCAATGTGCAGACAAAGCATCATTTCCTGATAAATAAAGACTTGTTTTGACAGGTTTCTCGGACATACTCTTGTTATTGCACAGGTTATTCTTGCTGTGCATTGATATTTGTCTATGTTGTAAGTGAGCAGTTGATTAAAATATAGCTACAGTGGTAGACTGTTTATGATATTTATCAGAATTTCTTGCATTTTAGTATTGATGTTGTCTAAATTACTGCTAAACAGGGTAGTCTAATTTATGTGGATTTTTTTTCTCCTATTTTAAAATAAAAAGCTCTACAGCCTGACAGCAAATTGGCAGCTCTATGAACACCTCATTCAGAAGCTAAATGTCCAGTTCAAACCACAATGATGCAAATCTACAGAATAAAGGTATGAAAGTTTCCAAGTTTATGGCCTTAATTAGCATAATATTTGCTCATACATGTTAACTCTAAGTGTAGCTGTGGCATATGAAATTCCGTAATCTGGTGTTGGTCAAACAGAAATTTCAAAATTCAATGTGGGGCATTAAACCATGTAAAGCTAGCATGTTCAAAATGTGTAACAATTTTACTCAGTTCATTTGATAACTTATAAGATAATTTTGTAGTGACACAATAGAGATACCGTTCAGTAGATGGTGAAAACAACCATAGTTTTTTAACACTTTCCACAGGTAACCACAGACCCAGTGTATAAAGTCAAAGGAACAAGAAATAAAAATAGCAGTTTGTGCATGATGGTCACCTATTAGGTGAACCTCTGAAAGAACATAAAGCAAACCTGGAACGTGGACTAACTGTGGGAAAGGGACTCAGATAACGCCAACAGAATAACATCGGGGTCCCGTTGTGTTGGCACAAACTGTTAGTAGAGCGGGCACAGGGCAACACAGTGACTGCCAAATGCCCAAGTCTCCAAAGTAGCACTGTGCTGAAAGCAACCAGCTCAAGAAAATAATAGCCATCTGGACTGACAGGGGTCTGGATACTAACATATGTTTCTGTGTGATCGAGAGAGAGTGGGGGAGAAAGACAGAGAGAGCGAAAAGACGAAAGAAAGAGAGATATACATCTATATGACATTTTAGACAACGTGAAAGCTGCTTTTTTTGACATAAACAAACTAAAAGATCCTCAGGGATCCATCCACTCAGTCATAAGTTGAGACTTTAAAGTTAATATGCATAATCTCGGTCTCAGCAACAGTAGTGCTGCTTATTTGATACCCTGAACTGCTTTGTTTTTTCACCCGTATTATGTGAGTTAAGAGAAGCGTTGGAGTAGTGCATTATCAAATGTGCTCAACATGGAACTACAAAAGTTCATAATTGTTGAGGAGGACCAATTTTTATTTTCACACCTCAAGCTTTTTAAAGATCCTTGTTTCAAGTACAATATTCACTCAAAGAATTCCTGATCAAATTTCTTAATCATGATCTCTGTTTGCAAGAAAAAACTCCAGCAACTCTGAAAATATTGCTATCAAAATTAAAATTACTTGTAGTATAAGTTCAGTGGTGGTGATTTGTAAAGAGCCATAGTTCTCTGACATAGACAGGGCTTTTATGGCACAGCAGGTACAGTGCTTGCTGTAGATGCCAATCAGGCATAAAATCATGAGAGCTTAGGTAAGGGTCTAAACAGTCCTGACTCGATGAGAACACGACTTCACTTGGCCTCTGAAGGTGTGCAGTGATATCTGACACCAAGACTTTAGCATCAGATCATTTAAGTCCAGGTAAAGAGGGGCTTTGGTAGATTATACTTTACTGCTCAGCACATTTAAGATGCTAAAAAGGGGCCACCTTCAGCTCGCTCTGTGGTCCAGTTCTGATGCTTACGTGCCCACTGTAGGCACCTTAAGCTGTGAGAAAGGGTCTCTTGTGGGCTCTCAAGGGGCTTTTCTCCCAACTTCCGTCTCTGAGCCTTTGTCATGAAATTGAACTGCTTTCAAAGAGGCTGAGCAATGCAGAGAAGGGGCACCTCACAACAGCTTTAGTTTTTGGAGATGCTCTGACCCCATTATCTAGCCATCATAGTTTGATCCTTGTCAAAGTTGGATGGGGGTCCTTACGCACACTCACTTATCCTGCATCTGACAAATAAACCTCAGAGCCGAAGTGTTCAAAGGCTGCCTAACGTATCTCATCCACTGATAAGTGCCTTTGTTAAAAGATTATCAATTATATTCTCTTCATCTGTCAGTGCTCAAAGTGTTGAGGTCAATCAGTGTTAATGAATGACACTTTGAAGAAATACTGTTGCATTTATCCATATAACCATACTAACTCGACAAATTAATGACTCCCTGTATTCAAACCAGTCATCACCATTTTTGAACACATGATCCATTGCCCAATCAGAAGAAATTAAGATGTGTTTCATTCGCAGCGTCTTCGATCAGAGAGAAGTATCTGCTACTCTGGCACAAGCGTGCCTGTTAACCCGTTGCTGATTGTTCTGGATATGAAGAATCTAAAAATAAATGTGCATCACTTCATGTGGTCTACAGGAGGTTGCCATGACAACTAGGCTTGTTTTTGTGTCACAGGAGGCCAGCTGAGTCCCCGGCAGCGAGGAGGGAGGAAAGGGAGAGAAGGAGATGGAGGAGAAGAGGAGAGAAAGGTAAAGACAAAGGATAATTCAAGGAATTGAAGCAGAGATGAATGGATATTGAGCTAAAGAAGGCAGCAAGGGGAGATATTATGGAACAATAGAAACAGAGGGGAAAAAAAGGAGAAAGCTTGATTTAATAAAGACAAAACTACTGCAGGTTCAGCAGCATGGATTCACACATTAGCTGTAAAGTTATGTATTTAATCCTTTATGCCTCCACACAGGGATTGCTGAATGTGCACTCAATATTAAGCACCTTCTCATTCATACCTTTGAGTATATACACACTCAGGCTTTTACCTGTGAAACCACAAGACAGATATATCCCTACATACCAGCTGTACTTAGTATGCGCCTGCAGCCTGCTGAACATTCAGAGTGCTCAGGAGAAACAGAAATCATCAGAAAAGACAACCAAAACTACTCAGAGAAGCTTTTGATTATTTAAAGCCGGCCCAGTGTGCACATACAGTATTTCAGGACAATCTTTGCAGGTACTGTTGCAGAGAGGTGAGGCATTCCCGAGATAAACCCTTTTCTGCTAATGCTACCCGCCCTTTTTTCTTAGGCTTCACCAACACTATGGTACTGTTAGTGACAGCCCATCGATAACACAAACACCCTCCCACCCTCAACACACGCGCACGCGCACATACACAGAACCCCCCTGCCAAGCTAAAATGGGAAGATCTAAAAATAGTAATTGCAGCAAGCTCACTCAAGAGAATGTGAGGATGAGAGAATAGGGGGAAAAGCACCTGCAGTCAAAAATAGCAGGAGCTGTCCTTTTGATCCAGCTATTTATAGAGCACAACTGGAGCACAATCTGCCACAATGTCATGAAAATTTCATCAGGAAGGATTTTTACATGAGGGTGCGTCCATGTTTCAGTAATGCCAGCTTTACAAAAGGATCCAAGAACAGACATAAAGCTTCATCAGATCTTCATTTGCTTTTCCATTTAACTGGCAAACAAGAGAAAGTGCTCTGGTGGGTTTCAATAATGAACATTTTAACTATTCACAGTAGCCAGTCTTGTTGTTATAGACCTGACACTGAATGGCCGATGGACTTTCTTAAAGCTTTGCGTTTAGAAGCAAGCACGTATAATGTTTAGTTAAGTTAAAAATTTTATTTCACTCTCAGAGCTCTACTGTATATCAAAACTACTGCCAGGGGTCAGTTAGCCCAGCTTAGGTTAATGACTGTACAAGAGCCTGTTTGGTTGTATAGTACAGCACAGTAATTTATCTGTGGTTGGTATTTACACTAGATAGCAGCTATCTTCAATGTGGCATGACAAACTGAAAGCACCAAAAAAACAAGCAAGAACTTAAGCGCCAGCTCCAACATCTTGCACTTATGCTCGAAATACGACAAAGACGACAATGTAGACAAATTTGTTGAACTTCTCTCTGTTTAGCCTGACTATTTATATATTCTCTCTGCCACCTTTCTGAGTCTCCTCTGGGATGTCTGCCATTCCTACTTCTGTAAAAGCACATCGTTAATATACATACCTGATCCGAATTTTAAGACTAGTTGAAAAATTGCAAGAATTCATATTTTGTGCTGTTGAATCGTAAGGAGTTCGTAAGTAGAGTTTCAGAATGTAAAAATAAAGAAATGAGAGTGAGACTAAAGAAAACTTGAGTAAGCAATTTAATGAAAAAACAGCTCAAGTGAAATAGTCAGTTCATCGGCTGATCAAAGTTTAGCACCGAAGTCTTTACATCCCAAAATCGGCAACATTGTTTTCTGTCAGGGATTCACCCAGTACTTTTTGTCCTGAACCTTTTTGAGATCCAACAGTGCAGAATGTGAATTCAGCAATTTTTCCAACTGTTTTTAAAAATTTAATCAGGAGTTTATCGGTTTTTACAGGCTCTCTCTCCCTATAGATGTTATTGCAACTGCAAAATGTTCAGGATTATAATATTTGAAAAAAATCTGCTGACATTAGCTGACATTACAGTCCCAGTTGTTGTAGAATGGCAGTAAAACTTTTACCCAGAAATTTTAAAAACTGTAACAAATATAAAGCTCCTATGAGGAGTTTCTTGCTGGTTAAAAAACATAATATGAAAGATTCTGATGGCTGGTTTATATACCACTTCCTGGTGTGTTGCACATAAAACATTTTTAAAAAAAGGAAGAATTTGACCTTTTATGTCTGAAAAACTACTTACACAAGGTCAAGAAAAGTCAGCAGAGGCACATAGGATGCCAAAAACAACAAATCCCAAAAGTTTTCATCAGGAGCACAAGGATTAAAGTTGAGGATTCATAAGCAGTTTTTTTTTTGTGAGACTATCATTCCTTCGAACACAATAATTAATATCTGCTCTTTTCCTGATTGGTTTTTGTTTACTCATTTAGCTTTTAGCCTGGTGATAACTTTCCTATGATGAAACCTGGTTCAGATATTGATCACATGTATTTCTGTCTCTGTCTTGGCATTTCCTTTAAGCCTCTGTTGTCTACATGGCTTGTCAAACAGGGCTGCAAACTTGTCACGGTTAATAAAGGTGATGATTCCCTCCCCCAATAATCGATGTAAATAAATACATGAAAAGAAAAAAATATAATGAAGGGCTGAGAAAGGTTGATAGGATTTCTTTTCTCTTTGTAGCAAAACATACAGGTCTCTCAGTATAACCCCTGAATATGATGGCTGTGTGGTTATATTCGTGTGGGGTTTTCTATAAAGAAAGACTACAAAATATGACCAGGGTTAAGAAAAAAAATGTAGCAGATATTAATAGCAGAATTGCAGTTGTGTATAATATGTACCGTACAAACAGTTTGCACCCCTGATTAAAGGTCCTTCATTTTAAACATTAATTCCAGCAAAATTACATTTCCTGATGAATCTTGAGAAGAAGGTTAACATCATACTATCTTGTTTTTTGAGGAGTTATAAACACCTTCAACAAAAACGACGATAAATACACTATTTGATAGCTGAACCTTTAGCCTCCTTATGCTATCAGTTAACATAATGTCTACTATAATAAAGAGCCGCACGTGCCGCATGTTTGTCGCTCTTTCTTATGTGGCTAACAAGGCTAATTGCTGTAATCATTGCATTTCCATCCCACACAGCCCCATCTCACAGCCAAGGGAAACTCAGGTGTTAATTGGATCAATGTGTTAAACCTTATTTCCTGCATGTGATGCCTGTCTTTCACACCAAGGGACTGATATGAACCTGTTTACTTCCATCAATAAGGTTTGAACAGCTCCCCTCTTACCCCTGGTTTGGTTCGATCGAAGCCAGTGTTAAAGCTCCCAGTAAATAGTCATAAAGACAGAAATAGCCCTGATAGAGCTTCATCATCACTCTCTCACTCATGTAAATAAACACACACACGCGTTTCTGCTTAGTGATCTGTTCAGCACGTGCCCATCCACATGCAAGCCTGTCCCCTACCACACAAACCTTGACATGCTTTATTTGTCTTTCTTCAACACACAAACACAGTCTGTCAATATTGTTATTCTTCCAAACTTTTTTTGCTAAATCACATGAAATGCCTCTCTGCGTGTCCTCATTTATCTGGCATGCAACATCAGAACCCTGGCAGCCTGCGCTCCATTTAGACTTCCATTTTGGTGACAATAATGAATTATTGAAAATTATAAGAATCCTTTTTAGGCTATTTTCACAAAATTGAGCTGGATGGAGAAATTGCTATTACCTAATCATTTCTGCCTTTCTCCCTGCCATTAAAACAACAGCTGGGAGAAGCTTGTGTGTGATGGAAAACAAGGCAAAACAGGCAATAAAGGCATGTGGCGGGGCACACAATAGCTGAACCAAATAAGGAGTTTGGTGAATTGTAAATTGTGAGACTGATTAGAAAAGGCTGCTTCACACAAACACACATTTATGTCTGGCAGAAGTAGATGATGAGTTTGTTTTTATATAAACATGTCGTGATGTTAAAGACTGATGATGGCTGTGAATGTAAATGGAATCAGGGGTCACTGTAACACTTGGCAGCACTACAACACACCTTTAACAATCCTTTGCCAGGCTTCACTCTCAGTGCTGCCAAGCTTGCCTTTCTTCCTGTAAATATGTCATTGCACACTTGTTTTTCTCTTAACATGGCATGCAGTACACGGTGTCATAAACAACCCCTTCTTTGTTGTTTTAGTAAGCTACATGCCTTTTTGAATATAAAATGTGTTTTTTTCCCTGCATTCTTTGGTTTGTGTGTAAATGTAAGTGGGAAAATGCACATTTACCCTGCTTGATTTCTTTCAAATTATTGTTTATATGTGTTCTAATGCCTTTTCCTGGCTCACCAAGTGCACTGCATACACTTAAAGTTTAATGATTTACTCAGGTGCAACCCCTGAGTTCTGTACAAGAGAGCACTTACGAGTAATGGTCTGGTGTTTGTGGGTCAAATTTGACTGAAGCTGGCCTTTCAGCCCATGCCAATGTGTTATACTTCAGTTAAATAAGGAATCTGCAACTTAGGGGGGGAAGAAAAGAAAATGAGTAGCTTGATTTGATTAAAAGAATTACAAAGTACTGCAATATCTCATCCAAAGTCCTCAAATAAATAAAGGTGCACAGCGTGTGTTTTCATTATGGGTAGTTGTACAAAACTATCTTGTGGGTATTGGGCTTTTTTAGGCTTTATACTGTTTCTGGTAACCTCATTGAAGATTTACATAATTTACTGTTAAAAAACAATTCCTATTCATCTCACACTGGTATTGGAAATGGTACTCAGGGACTGATCTGCCACAGGTTTGAGTTTTTAAAAACATAGACAAACTCGATAGTGGGCACATACCTGGTGTACCAACCAGGTGCACTGAGGTTTGCTTCTGTCAAATCAGTAAAATAGCATGCGCAATCCATTTAGCATGCCAGTAATATCGAAGCTTCATGTTGTGCATTGCATCATCAAGAAATGTCCAGACGCATCAAATAGAACAAAAATATGATAAAACAACAGAATCCACAAAATGTTCATCTTAAAGTTTTGATTGGGAGTATTATAGCCCCTGAATCATCCAAACCTGCTGACTGCCAGGCTGACTTCATCTCACCGAGCAATTGGATGTGTTTTAAAGCCATCATCACAGGGACAATCAGGGAGTGCATTTGGCGCCAGGAAATAATTTAAATGTGCTGACTTAAACAGATGGCTGGTGTGCACAGAGCTTGCACATAAAAAAAAGGGATTGGATCGTCATGTACTGTCAAGCCAGAACAAACCGCAGGCGTCTCTCTCCAGTCTGCAGGTTCACATGCACAGCTTACATCCTGACAATATGTGCTGAGTCAACCATACACATATTAGCATGCAGTGCACAGTGCTTACTGATATGCAGACACAGCAGAGACTTTAAAGCACTGACAAGGCACTGGTGTTTAAAGTTAGCCAAGAAAGACAGGCTATAATAATCTGGAGTTTCCAAAAGTCACAGACGGAGGGAAATGTTTCAGCCAAAAAACTTTGAAACGGTGAATAAAAAAACGCAAAGAAGGAAAGTGGAGACAGTGTCATGCGGTGTCTGTGGACTTAAACTAGGAAGTGAAAAAGACTCATTACTTGTATCAGCATGAGGACTCACTGCAAAAAGACTCACTTTTTGATCTATGATTTAAGTAGATTAAAAATTTGCTGATGTCTTTATAAATACCTTCTTTTTTAAAGCATGTGGAAAGACAAGTCTGCTCTTAAGGATATTTTTTGCATGCCATGACAGTTCAGTAATAATTCAGTGAGTCCCTGAGGCTGGTTTTGATCTGATCCTTCATCAGTGCTCATCTTAAACTGAACTGAAAAGGGTGAAAAGACTTTGGAGGTAGGGCCTCAGAAGCGAGGCAAGATCTCAAAATAAGACAAAGAAAAGCAAAGGGCACCAGGCTAATATTAAACGAGAGGTGTGAAACCTGAGCACATACACAGTAATGCACAGAACCAGTGAGTTTATAATGAGACTAAATGACACAAACCTTAACAGGAGGAACAGGCTGGGCCCTGTTGTATTTGTCCAGTGAAATAAAGGTGAAGAAGGCTGAGACTGCCCGATATTTCCCTTTATCGGCCTCCACCAGCGAAGTTGCATCCACAAACACTTCGATTTCCATCGACTTATTGCTGACAAACGTGAGCCGCCCTGTCACCGTCACCACACAGCCTTGAAGGGATAAGAAAAAAGATGAGAAAAGTCATAATTCAAACTGGTCTGCACCGCAGTCTGAAATTTCAATCTGATGCTGACTTAAAATAAGGAAACTGTGGAAGAGTTTTAGGGATTTAGATTTGTTAAAATTTACATGTCTTCTATCCACATGACATAACTTCAGAGGACAGAGAGCCAGAGAAAGAGAGAGGGGGGATGAAATGCAGCTCAGAGCCAGGGCAAAAATTAACTACTAAGCCAAACCAGTTCCCTACAAAAGTCTGAACATAAAGCAATAACTGCCCTCTCAACTTTATTTATTTATTTATTTAGCTCATTGTATAGATGGCCTGGCTATATAGGTCATACTTTGTTTGGTCACAAAGAACTGCAGTCAGTTTAGTGGTTTAAAAAAAAAAGTTGTATCTATTTTGAGTTCAGGAGAAACATGTTGTAGACAAGTAGAGAAGTTCAGCTCAGTATAAAGAACTGTCAAAACAGCTGATACACACTCTTTAGATTTGTACATTTATCCTATGTCATTATCAATGCCACAATTTTGAATAATGTTATCACATGGCATGTTTTTTATATCATGCTTGCCTATTAAAGAGGTTATGGGCTGAACCTGGAACAAGCTGGTGAAAAGATTTATTCAGCCTAGGGCTCCTTCAGATCCCCTCTTGCTATCTTCTTCACACTGTTACATCATGAACTTGTTGAAGTCAGTTCCACTGAGAGAGTTCGCAGAGCGAGACAGGCTGATGATCTCTGGCTGTAAGAATTTCAAATCTATAGCCGGCCAGCCGGCCAGCCGACTCAGCCGCCTGTTCTTTGGAAAAAAGAGGGATGGTGAGAAAAAAAAGTGAATCTGAAGGACTGAAAATGTGGAGACACAATATAGCATTTACCCAAAGCCTCTTTTCTAAATAATACAATTTATAGTTTTGACTTAAGAGGAAATCTACCTTCTCTGCAGAGGAGTATTTTATATAATTTGCCTGCTTCTGAATTCAAGCCAAGCAGTGTTTCAGCCATTTAATGCATCTGAATCATCAAAATGTGTGCTCTTTTCCTTTACTCAATGCAAAGAGGTGGCGAAAAAGTCAACCAATTGGATCAGGCATTTCTGATCCGTTTCTTCATTCCTTTTCATGTGCTGCTCCTGTGTTATTACGGCTGTTGCCATAGAGATAAGGGTAGAAGGTGCTCTATGTCTAAGACACATCTTGAGTTTGTGAAAAAAACAACCTGAGTCACCAAATAATAATAATAAAAAAATAATGCAAATCAAGGCAAAAAAACTAAAAAATCTTTGTGAACTTCAAATGGAGAAAAAAACAGCTTCCAAACAGAAGAAATTAGATTATGAGAATGAACTCATTAATTTCAGTCTATATTGTTTTGAGGGAACTGCTCATAAGCACAGCTTGCTGTAGCTTGAATTAGAACAGGGATCTAGGCCTATTTTCTGAAATTATATTTCAGGTTTCACAAATGACTCAATATCAAATCTTTAGCACATCAGTATTGGAGTATCAGGTTTCTGAATCAACTGTGCAAGAGAGTGTTTGTTTTGAAAAGTGGGAAGGTTAACAAGCAGCCTGTGCATACACCTACAACCCCTTTTCCCCCTCAGCTATTTAGAGTAACTTTATAAGATGATTGGCAGCTCATCCAGAATCATAAAGGATAATGTTTTAGCCCAACAAATAGATGAACCATAGCCTGTATTCGCAACATCTTTCTCTCAAAACTACAAACACATCATCCTCAAATTCTGACTTAAATCTTGTCAAACTTTCTCTCTTTATTGTATTTTAGTTTGAATCTTCCTAATTTTCACATTTTTTAATAAAATTTTACAAAAACAAATTCATCAATTTGGAACTGTTTTCTTCTTTAATTTCATTATCTATTCTTGTAAACATATGGCTTTATTCTCAATGTTGTTTGTTTGAGATTTGTCCTCTCTCATGTGCCCCTGATCTCCTTCTGTCATATCTTTCTACAAGTCTCAAATCTACATAGTTAATAATTGATGAATACAGGAAGTAGACCTGCCATTTGCGCATTGCTGAAGTCCCAGCTCTGAGGAGACATTTGATACAGCTGAGAAGAGTGAGAAGAGGGTCCATGCCATGTTGTGTGCACGAGGCTAGGACTGCATTACTTTTGAGACATAATATTGAACTGAAGTCTGCTGCCTGCAAATATGATCCTTTTCTCTGATGCCCTTTTTATCCTGAGAAGTTGCAACTTTGTTTTACAAAGAGCCCAAACAAAATATAAACAAAGCAAAATATAGATAACACAGTACTACTTCAGAAACACAACTGTTTCTTTTATTGCCTCATTTTGAAGACAATGAATCTGTGATTGTTCTGTCTTCCTCTCATCCTGTTCATAGACTTTCCCTCTTTTTCCTCTTACTTATGGCCATATCGGTTTTATGGACAGTCTAGAAGCTCATTGCCCAAACACCGCTGCATTACTTTGAAGACATCTTATCACATATTCTTATTCACTGCCAAATAATACAAAATGTTGTTCAGTAAGACATTGTGCTTGCCAGCCACAGTCTGTGGTTAGGAGGGGGAAAAAAACGCTTCACTGTGTAGGCGAAGAACAAGAAAAGACACTAATGAACAAGTGACTCATGAGCTATGACAGCCAATTTCTGATGTTTGAAGGCTCAGTGTAGTGCTTCAGCTCCACCCAGGCTTGAGTTAATTTAATGTCAAAACAATACAGCGGCATTTTATCTGAAAACATGCCAAGGGGGTTGCAGACAAGATAATCATAAACTAAAAGAGGCACATACTAAAAACTGTAATGTGCTCAATAGCAAAAAAAAAAAGTCATCAAGCACACTGGAAGTATAATATGTTAGGCAGATAAAAACTGGAGTGATAACTTGCTAAATCATGCAGTTATATAACTGGTCAGTTTCATGTTGGCAAAAGTATTTTCAAAAAGATTTTATTGTATTTTATTGTATAAATAAATAGAAAATACCATTATTCTATAAATATCTCATTTATTTCCATAAATGGGCGGCATGTAGATGCACTGGGTCGCACTGATGCCTCACAGCAAGAAGGTCTCCAGTTTCAAATCCTGGACGAGGTGGGCTTTTCTGTGCAGAGTTTGCATGTTCTCCCCTTGCGTGCGTAGGTTCTCTTTAAGTAATCCGATTTCCTCTCGCAGTCCAAAAACATGCGTGACGAGTTAACTTGTGATTCTAAATTGCCAATAAGTGTAAGAGTGTGCATGAATGGCTGTCTGTCTCTGTGTATCAGCCCTGTCTCGGTCAACAATATGTAACTGCAAATGTATACTATATTCATCCTGTGCTTTTTTTCCTCTGATGATATTTACTTGAATTGTGAAACAGCCTTTCTGCTGCTGAATCCCACAAGACTTAAAATCTGTGCAATTAGTTAAGTGGACTGTTCAGGCTGGGCACTGTGGGACCTCCAAACACTCACAAACAAATCATCTGAAAATCCTCCCTATGAGACAGACCTCTGCCTGATTAATGTTTTATAACTTCTTCGACTTATCTTTACAAAAAAGAATCGGCTCTCATGGCCCAACTGTGCCTATTTTTTCACTTCAAGAGAGTTTAGAAGAAGGACGACAAATTCAAAGGGGGCTGCTGCTTCATTTTGTCACAGAGGGCCGATTTTTTTTTCTTGCTGTTAAAAGACTGTAATGTTGCGATTTCCCTTAAATGACAGGGGTAAAAATGACAATGCTGGGAAGAAATTCTGCCTGAAAAACTAAAATTGAGCAAGTATTTTGCCTTATTTTTCATATAAACAATCTTGTTAAACTTAAAAGCAGCCACATTTACAGGATTAGTCAGAATCATCACCTTTTTTTTTTCTTTAGGAAAAAGGACACATCTTGCTTCTCATCCAGTACATTTACATGCACACAGCTGTTCAATCATAAAGTCAAAGCAGGGGATCTAGTCTTGTCTGCATATGCATGGATTTGGATGCTGTTTTTATAAAACTCTGTGCGCATTAAACTAGTTTTGATTCAAACAACATCCTAACAATGATGGCCGAGATGGATGCAGCTGCAGCTCATTATATTTTATGTATATGCAAAAATGTTTGTTTGTTGTGGTTGAGCATAGCGACCCTATTTATCATGGTCATCTACTTCCACTTTCAGGTAAAATTCACTCCTGCTGAATGCCAAGGCGCACCAGTACAGATATATTCAACCACAGGCTGGTAGCAACCACATTGTCTAAGCTCATACTTTGATTTCTTGAGCTGCATTTGAAGTTGTGCCAGCTGTAACAGTGTCACCAAAGGGACTTTCGGTCTACTTGCCATAAATGGATTTGATTTTTCCCGTTTCAGTCCGACCTGGCCACACATACTGAGAAAAAGCATTTTGAAATATTGTGTTTTGGCACTGATAATATCCTTCGAAACTGTGGATACGAGAAGAAGTGAGACTATTTCAAAATCACTTATTCTCACAGGTCCTTTAATTTTTGACTGGAAATTTCTCAAAAGGATTTCAAATCACTTAGATGTATCTGGTAGATGAAAACAAAAACATGTCGATGAAGTCTTGGGCAAGTCTCTCTTTAGATCCTTAACCTTAACTATCCTGAGAAAACCTCCTGAGTTGCTGTCTGACCCACGTGATAATTACTGAAAACCTACTGATGCCTGACAAGAGGCAGCAACTGGACTATGAGCAGATGAAAACATTTCTAAATGCTTTCAGTCAGGCTTCACTGTTTTCTGGTTCACAGCTGTAAAGGTATGTTTAAATGTCCCTCCCACTCCTTTTAGCGATTTACTTTTACTAACACCTCCTTAAGCGGACTCTGACCACTCTTAAAAAAAATCGTACACGTTATAAAATACATGCACTCAGCTCTGGTAGTTGGCTCACAGCCATCCTGTTACAGCCGTGCTGAGCTTTGAAATGTTAAAAAGTTCTTTTCACCTCATAAATTAACAACAGGGAGAGATCTAACTGTTTCATTGTTGACATCATATCCTGTGATAATCATAACATCTGAATGTCTGGGTTTTGTCTTTTGCAGCGCAAGAACAAACAACACAGAGAGAGAGAGCAGAAGAATACTGTAAGCCATAAATGTCAAGGGCTTTTTTACACCACTTAGTAAAAGCTGCTTTCAGCCCCTGGTGACATGTTAAGATACCATGAAAAGCTGATATACAAACTGCTGAAACAAATAATCATCCACTCTAAGTGAAAACAGTCAGATATCGTATATTTTTGAGTGGGGAATGAAAATAGCCTTTGTGTGTTATAACTGTTTGCATATGTTGTCAGACAGTGATCCTTTTCAGCTACACATTAAGGAATAACTCGAGTGTTGAAAAATGAAGTGAAGCAGAAGTGCTTAAAACCGCAGTTCTTCAAGTGTCCACTTGTGACTGGCAACAAAATCATGTGCCGTCCATGCAGGTGGTGGAAATGCACCTGTGTGCCAATGGCTCAACATAAGAAGAAGATGGACAACATTCGTTCCATGCATTGTGGGAAACAGTGTGCGATGCAGACTGACCCATTGCATACAGAAAATATTTCTTGACTTTTTTGACAGTCTGCAGATTTTGTTCTTTTTCACATTCTGTCTAGTCTATACTACATTTTTGCAAACCAATAGCATTTGCTATGGTAAGCAGTTTAGTAAAACGCTGTAGTCTCTGTGATTTTTTTGTGATTCCCACTATCTCATTCTGAAGTTTGAAGCCTATCATTGGTAGGCAATATACTGAAAAAGCTTTACCCAACCCAACTTTGCTGAAGGTGAATGAAAAAGAAGCAGAGCTAAGCGGGGATCTAAAACCCCTCAAACCCCCACCACATCTTGTCTTACCAAAAATTTTGTAATCTTAATAACTTCCAAAGTGATAAAAAAGAAACAAATTAACAGGGATAAGCAGGTGCTCTGTGAACTGCATTTCTTGCGGCTGGATGTTGCCACTTAGTAAAAACAAATCCTATCTCAGCCTCGAGTGAATGCCCATTTTTACAGCAGATATAAAACATTTTCTCAGCCCAGTGTATAAGCAGTCCTGGGTATAAAGCATTGTATCTCCACGTACACTATGTTCTTTTTAAGACATACAGGCTAAGAAGTTTCATGAGTTCAAGAAATTAAGGTGCCAGCTGAGTCCATATAAAGGTGGGTGGATGGGTGGGTAGGTGGTAGCTGCTTACCAGGAGGCGGGGTTGAAAAATGGTGTCTGCCCCTTTTAGGCTTCATCACCTCTCTTCAGAAACCAATCAAGGACACCACAGAGACACCGAGTCTATGGATGCTTAGGGACTTCTCCACAGCCGGAGAGTATGTACGCTTTCTCTTGTACTTTTACTCCCAGCTGTCCAGGCAAGCACTTAAGATTAAGTGTTTGTCTAAAGAGGTGCAGCCATTAAAACAGTGCTTCTTAAATGACCAGAAAATAATGCAGAATGGTATCGACACTGTGCGATGTTTCCTCTCATAAGAAGAAGAAAAGTGGAAATGGTGTCAGAACCCTCAAATAATCTTTCAGCCAAGATGTTTCAAATTTTCCACATAAATTCTGGAGCTGACAGTCAGGCAGGCGATGTGGAACATGTGCCCATAATGATTCCTCAGTGAGGACACATGGCAGGGACAAAGAATGGTAATGGAAAAATGTTCAATCATAACAAGGATGTGTTTGTCCAGATGAAGTGACAGCCCAACAAAACACAACTTGTCATGGTGAGTAAAAGTGTGACATCTGTTAACATTGGCTTTAGCCCAGCTTAAAACAGCACTAAGGCTGAATTTATGGACTGCTGACATTTTCCACATTATCACAGCTGAGCTTTTTACAGTCCGCAGTTCATTAGTTTGTCATGGAGGAGAAGTGAAAGACTTGCACCTCAGCAGGGAACGGTTTCACAGTTTCCTGCATCATAATGCCAACAGAAAGAGCACATTCCTTTTGTCCTCCTCACCTTTCTTGATCTTGCGATGGAAGTTGATGGCATCCACAGAGGCGGTGACAATGTTGGTGTTACAGTGACGTGCTGCCACAATGCCGGCAACCTCATCCATCAGCTTCATGGTCACACCTTCAGCAGACACACATATAAACAGTTTAACTTTATTATGGTATACAGTTAGGGTGACCATATTATAAAACCCCCAAAAGAGGAGCCCTTATCTGGCCTCTTGGATACACTGCAAAAACACCCAAAGATACTCAAAGACAACAAAGGTAAAGTAGCTCCATTACCCATGCATTTATTTAACACACTTCTTTTCTGTCTGGAGTAAAAATTTTATGTTATGTAAACAAATGATATATAAAAGCCCATTTCTGCCTGTTTAAAGTATTAAGATGAAAATATGGCTTTGTCGAGATTTTTTCCCCTTATTAGGCATTTGCTTAGATATTTGTCAACCTCTGGAGGATGTTTTCTCTGTGGAGTTTTCTCCTTCAGCTCTAAAAATGCTGTTTGTGTTAAATTTGGCAAACCCACCCAATGGCATATCAATACCTTTTGTAACTTTGATTTTGTTAAGTCATAGGTAATTTCTAACAAAAATCACTCTCATAATGCTTTCTTTAAACAGTTACTTGATTTGAACATCCGCTCCGGGAATTGCACAAGAAAGCTGTTTCTTTGGTATGCTATAAATAGTCTCATCTGACATATATCCCTTTGCAGTGGTTGCATTGAAAAAACAATCCATGAATATGTTGGAATACAACGTATACTTCTGTAGGTCAAAAAGATAAATCGTTATTGTTTTTAACCTGCTTCATAACCAATCAAAAACTCTTTTCCAAGGCTTTAAGGCTGCACCCTGTTTAAAACCAGCAGCACTTGTCATTTTAATGTCGTTAAAGAAACGGCACTCTTGCTATGCCTCAAGGTTCCCCCTTTTTTTATCTTGTCCAGTATTTTAGCAACCTAAATTTAACCAGTGCCTCACTTTTGGGGCAAGATTACAAACTATTCAAATGAAGTGTTGTACCATGATTTTATGGGTCATTCAGATGTTTGTATTTATATATCTCTTGGGCTTTCACTCAAACACCTGTGTATTTGAAAGTACTAGGACTTGGATAAGGCAGAGGAAGAATTGGAGATGAGCCATCTGAGGAAAACATGTTGATTATGGAAATATAAGTTGCTGCATGTTTTTAAGGCGATATCAATGACCATATGCTCTGGTTTTTATAGTTGCTTCATTAATTGTCTATTGTGAAAGCTTATCAAAATCTTTGAACCCAGCGTTTCTTTGTGACGGATGAAATTACAAACACTTTAAAACCCCCTTTCAATCTTACATGAGGTGAGCATTTGATCATGACAACACACATTTTCGGGCTAAGTATCACTTGTAGATACGAGAGCACATCAAATAATCCATCATCAAAAAGTTAACAAAGCACTTTGACAACCCCGCACCAAAGCTTTGATTTAAAAAGCAAGGGAACACCGAGCCAGGAATCAAAGTTGAGTATTACAGAAAGGCTTGATGCCCATTATTTATGCAGAAGTAGAACTCCCACAGTAGGCACAGAGGAATAACGAATCTACACCTCCATTTGTCTTCTTGTGCCATACATGCAGCCTGTGTAGCTTGTGTTACATGCGGAGGAAACAGTTGTTTCTCTCAAATAGTGGGACATCTTGTATGGAAAGGTTGGGATGGAGCAGAGACAAGTGAAGAACATGGTGGCACTTTTTTAAAAATCTTGTATAGTGTGTGTGAGCGTGAATGATGCGTGTTTTTGAACTCATGCTCATTTAAGACATTTAGACCTTCACTAGATACCTCGATTGCCCCAAACATTTCCTCTGACTTGCTTTTAGAAGCTCTCATGCTGCAGAAAATCAATAAGTCTGCTTGCTGATGGTTGATGTGTCTCCCAAAAGCTCCCACCATCTGCACTGTGTGGCTCTATTTATGACAGCCAAATGTGTGGGAGTACAAACAGAATGTGCTGCTTGCTCCCAAATGCAGAATTCACTGTAAGAGTGCTCCCACTGACTTGATTAAGAATTAAAAATGTCATTACTTTGACATCCTCCTGTCCCAAACGTCCTGAGATTTATTTCCATTTCATTCTGCTGATGATACCAAAGGTTTAGTTTGGAAAGTTAAAATGCTCCCTAAAGTTTATACCTTTCTCAAAGGTACACCAGAATGTACTTCAATTTCCAACAGGGTATTTAATGACCATAATTAAATGAACCTCTGAATGTAGTGACTGAGTGCTAGATGAAACCTAGGACACACACACACACACACACACATATATATATATATATATATATATATATATATATATAGAGAGAGAGAGAGAGAGAGAGAGAGAGAGAGAGAGAGAGAGAGAGAGAGAGAGAGAGAGAGAGAGAGAGAGAGAGCACTTTCTGATTAACAATGGGGGTGGTGACAACAGCATGTCAAGATGTAAGTGTTTTCTATGTTATAGCCTCACCCAGAACATTTTCCAGCATCCCCCTCACCCCCCACCCCAACCCCCACCCAACTCTGTTGTGGAAATTGATGGAATCTCACCTAAGACAGAAAATTTCCCCTGGGTAAAAGGCGCAGCGGGCTGCTGCTATTCAAAGCCTTGAGTGGTCGTGTCTGAGCATGTAGCACTTAATGGAGAGAGATCATGACCTGACAGGATGATGAAAGTGAACGAAGAAAGTTGAATTTCACTTAACTGGATCTAAACATTTCGATTAAAGTGAATGGTATGCTACATGTATTTGTCTCGGAGGCCCCTGCCTGAGGCTTAATATCAAATGATTTCAAACCTATATATGAGGTTTACTCACTTTCAGCAAAAAGGAAGGCTGGGATTGGATTATCAAGTTAACTGTTCTGTTTTGTCTCACTCTCATCTTTTTTTGGCCAAGCAGCGTGTATGGGTAGCATTAAAACACACATTTTACTCAGAAGAAGGAGGGGCAAAAAATATAGTGAAGAAGGCAAAACAGGGGAAAGAAAATGACACAGACAGTAGTTGTCAGTCTCTTTGTGTTACTTTGACATCTACAGTCTAAAAGTCATTCGTCATTGCTTTAAAAAGTGATCATGTTGGCTGTTTTTATCTTATTTTTGAGATTTCATCTGATTTTATTTTATTTGAGCTTCTGTGTGCAAATATTAGATGGTATAATTGAGATCAAATTTAGGTCTGGGAATAGTGAGGAAGAACTCTGACCAAAAAGACAGAAAATGAAGGAAATAAACATCCACATGTTGTCTGCAAACTTTAAGAGGTATTTTCATATCAGTTTGAAAAAGTTTTCTTTACATTACAGATCAGTTAACCAGAGATGATCCTAAAGATGCCCTTATCAAGAAGTCTAGTACAAAAATGCAAAAGTGTCAATTTTGGATCTGTGGAGACAACCAAGATTCTGAACACATAGTCTGAGAAAAAACTGACTTCTCATAAAAATCCCATATTAAAGTCTTCATTTACAATATGCCCCCAGAACTTGATGCTGTGATAAAACAAGTTACAGGAGGAATTAGCTTACTCCAGATATGCAACCTCAATTAAGACCTCACAACCCCAATTACCCCACCACACAGCCAAAGGCTACATTTACCTCAAAAACTCTGAAAACCATGCAGAACATGGCTGATCTGAAAACTGCAAGACCTAACATCTCCTTAAGCTTGAAACTTTGCGTGTCATATCCATGAGGCATCCTACTTTTCAGGTATGAGTAAAGAAACAGTCTTTCCTTTTATTAGTTTTCCTTGTCACTTGGTTATAACTCATTTGTGATTTTTCAACATCTTGGTAACTTTACACTAATTTTAAGATGAATATCTATGTTGATAAACCGTATTGCAACATTATTCCAAACTGCTTTAATATAATATACTAAAAAAAATCTTCATCTGTCCTTACGTTGCATCCTCCTTGGAACACAAAATCAATGTTAATAAACGTTTATTGTTTTCTAAAAAGTTTAATTCTAAATGTGTCATTATCTCCAACTTCACACTGTAGTGAGCTGTTATTCATGACAGTTTCCATTAAAAGTGTCCTGCATAGCTGGGAATGCTTTGTTCTTTTCTTTAAAGAAATAGCTGCAGATCTGTAAACCTTCGGCGCATCATTTTTACTGCTCAATTAGATCTGGAAGGTTCCTTTCTTTTTGTCTTTATTTGTTTTGCAGCAGTTAATTCCTTTAAAGCTGCAATCAGTCAGGATTGCCAGTGAGTAGACCGACTGCCATTGCACTGATTAAAATCAGAAGACAAGAGCTAAGTCAAGAGGAAAAAAATGTTGTAGAGATCAGCAGTAAGACTGTGTGAAAGATTGAAAGATGGACCCACCCTCCTTCCGGTGGTATAAAAGCTTCGTTAAGTGTAGTAACAATGAGGTTCTGCTGTAGTTGGCCCAAGAGACTGCACCAAAACAGCTTGTATCACAACACTAGCGCCAATACATAAAAAAGTAAAAATATTGTCATAAAAATACATAGTCTGCCAGTAAGAAATCATTCCTCTTAGATGTGGTGGCAGTAAGTAGTTTTTACCTTTGTAACAGATAAAGCTTCCATATTTAAGTTGGAGCAGAGCTACAAATAGTATCTCTCTACACAGCAGTCTGCATCAGCTGAAAGGATACAAGGATTTTATTCCTTTAAGCAAAGTGACCCTGCATTTTTGGGAGACTTCATCTGATCTAATTTCATTTTAGCCTCCATTTGCAAATATTAGATGGCATGAATTAGATTAAATGTGATTCTGTTTCTTAGTAATGTTACAAAGGCTCTTATGAGAATGAAGCGGTCTTTAGGAGGTTGTTCATGCTGTATAAAGGAATAATAATAAGTGATAGAGAGTAGGCCCTCATAGCTTTTCGGGAAGAAAGCTTAAGAGGGCAAACTTAAGAAGGTCATTCCAATGACTTGATTCATTCAACTCGAAAAATGATCCCTAGGAAAATACTTGTGATTTTGTAAAGGATTTGTAGACAGAGTAGCGAGATCAGGCTCCAGTTGTGAGCCTCTCACCAGATGACATCAAGGCTGGGGGTGATTATTCCAGTTTGCTAATGTTCTCTACTTTACCACACCACCTTAGAGGTTTTCAATACCCTAAAAATAGCTGTAGGTTGTAAAAAGCTGTAGTCTGTGGACCCTGTTTTTCTGTTTCCCCTGTTATTTTTCTGTTGATGCTTTTTCAGTGCTTTTGCTGTAAAAATGATATGCACAAGCATGAGATGCCACATAAAATAATTATTCAGCACTTTGTCAATCTTACTGCTGTTCTTGTCTTAAGTCATTATATGCAAGCCACAACCTTCAACATACTGCTTGTATCTTCAGAACATATTTTTTTTAGTTCTCCCAAACTTCCAAAAGAGGCACTCAAACTTTTTTTAATGTAGAATTAATTTTCTACAGGTTTGTGTTCTTGATTTAAAAGTGGTGAATAGTGCTTTAAGTTAGTGGAAAGCAACACTGTCCTTGAGTACTGAAGATGCTTGTCTGGATTAAGAACTGCCATCAGTGGAACTGTGAATGCAACTCCCCTTCTCCTTGTACAGTCCATGTAAAAGGTTGGAGTGAGGCGCAATGTGAGACCACAAATGAGGACAAGCAAGGCCAAGATAGCCTCAGGCCTGGCGTTACACATTCGCAGGGTGACATAGCACACTATGACTCTCCCTTTGCTGTGGGGTGGGAACTTGAAAGGCAGGGGGAGAGGAGGGCCAGAGTTGGTGTGTATGCAGAGGGAAGACAGCCCACTTTGAATGGGGAAGAAATAGCAATTAGTAACCAAGTCCCTAGTGCAGCCCAGTTGGCTAAAGGCAAAAATACCTCTGTGACAAGATTCCTTCTGACCATTTCCCAAAATCTTTATGCACAATTCTGTCCATGGGCAAAAAGGCACGAGAACAATGCAGAGAGTCTGCTGGGCAGCTCTTCTTGTCCGTCAACTGTTGTCTCCTGACTTCAAGCTTATTCTAATTAAAACCAGCTCATACACAACACACAGTACAATGCATGCTAACATCAGAGGGGAAGAAGTAAGAGAAGCATGCATGATCTCTCACACACTCTCTTATACATAAACTCTTTTTTTTTAATTTTTTTTTTATTATCTTTGATTCACAATTTCTTCCTGCTCCTGCCCTGTTTCTACCATTATCCACATTATCCACCACCACAATTCCCTCTCTCTCTCTGTTCTTCTCATCCCCTCCCCAACAAATGCTTTAATCATGGACAGTATCAAACAGCTCAAACTGCCTCCTAATGAGCTGTTACTATAGAAACACCTCCGGTTAACACTACAGTCACGCTGTAACACGCCCACTTTCTCTTAGAAAAACCCATGAGCTACATATTCTTTGTACATGTTACTGTTCCAGCTGTGGTGGGCTTTATTGAGTAGTTAGCTGAATTAGCGTGGAACATTAAGTTTCAGGAATTGCAAGCCAGTGCTGTCATGGTTACTGTTTAACTGTGAGCTCAGTGTATACTATAGGCTTGAGAAAATCACTGGGATGTGATTCCCATAATGGAAATTCTGTCAGCTAGAGAGGCTGCGGCTAAAATACAGCTCTGGCTGTGATAGTAAAGGTCACATGCTCCTACAGATTATCTTTCTAGCTGTAGGACCTTTGTAAAAGTACAAGACATGGTCATGTTGTGTTCTGTGTTGAAATGGGTGATGTTTATTTCAGCATGTTTATTTATCCATGGAGCTGGATAATCTCAATTCATTTATTTGTTTGGTAAAACTGGCACCTAGCAGGATTCTGATGTCTTGGCTAAATTTTAAAACCAGAACTGTTTTCTCTGGAGTGCAGATGGCCTAGTGGTTAAGGTTGAAGTTCATGCGGGCAGCCCAGGTTCAAATCCAGCCCGGGGCCACTTTCCCGCATGTCACTCCCCACTTTTTCCTTGTTTCCTACACTCTCCACTCTCCTCTCTACTCTCTCTCTTCCAAATAAAGGCACCAAGGCAAAAAAAATGTTAAAAAAAAAGAAAAAAAAAAAAGAACTGTTCTCTCTTGTCTAACTTGTCTTCCTGCTATTAAGCAGTCATATTTCAGATTAGATAAACTCAGAATGGATAAAAACATTGGATATGATCCTCATAGCATCATGCTTAGGGGTTTTATTTAGCCCCAGGCTTTGCCCCTGGCCTGTATCTATGCTTCCATAGCCTGTGATTGATGGAGGATGTTTATGTTGTATTATGTAGCTTATTAGATGAGCTGGGAAACAAGACTTGTTTTCAATCATTAAAAAGATATTTTAGTTCACTTTCTGTTTTTTCTTTTTTTTTTTTTTTGGGGGGGGGGGTCTCTTTGCCAGTCCAACTCCAGTGTCCACCATTACACCGAAACAAATTCAGATATGGAAGTCAGACTTTTTCTAGATCCTTCAAAAAGTACACACAAGAACTTTATTTTCTTTATAGCATAATTAGCATTTATTGTTTCCTATTTACATCTTTAAGGGTCTGAACATTTCAGTTTACAGCATAGTCCCAGGTCAGTCTGTAAAGTCTGTTAGTTCAAATTTCTCTTCTAAAATTTCACAAGTGCTTAATCAACACTCTTTTCTTAATCAATATCAGATCAGAGGGGAAACAGCAGACTGTAAAATAAATCAAAGGTAGTACAAGCCTGCGAATGCACAAATGTTTGTACTCAGACAAACTTAAACACACACACAAACTCTAGACCAAAGTCAATCACACAAGCTCCAAAGGCCAGATCTATGTCTCCCTGAATCCTTCTGTCTCAGACAGTGACACGTTTATATACCCACTGAGCATAGATCAGAGCAGGGGCCAGATTATCTGGAGACACAGTGATGGATGTGTTCCTGTGCTCAGGCTTTCACTAGCAAAGCTTTTGTCCTACACACACAGACACACAGACACACAGACACACACACAGGGTTTAATCTGTGCATCCATGAATGCATACTAACCACTTAATAATCACAAGTATTTTCCCTTACGGCTCACGCACAATCATCCACACCTATATGTGGCGGACACAGAGCTCATGTTGTGTTTGAAAACCAATACAAAGTGTGTCAAGTTATAGCTAGGTCAACTACTGATGAATGTTCAATTTGTTTGCTCATGACGAATCAAATTTTTATTTTTTTTATTATTCTATTTATTTTATTTTTTTGTTTATTGCACCGCTGATCTTTAATCAGACCAAAGTGTTTTCCACCTGTGACAATCAACTGTTGTTTCCATGGAAACAGGTGTTACGCTTCTTTAGAACATGAAAGAAGAAGGAAAGGGAATGGAGAGAGGAAAGGAAAAGGAGAGATGATGACAGGAGGTGGGTGGATGGGAAACAAGGATGACAAAAATGAGAAAAAAAGGAACTCTGAGTTAATGGGCATCCAAGAAGTTTCCGTCTCACTATTCCTTTATAATGTTTCAAGGATTTCCTTCAGCACATTGACTTTTATTTTGTAGCCACGCTCTCACAGGCATTTACTCCACATTTCATATTATAAACATTAAAGGGCTCCATCACTAATGTTTGAAATATGTGGTGAAGCTGCCTTATTACAGGTACTTTTGGCTCTGCTCTTCACATAAGTCCATGTTCATCAACGCTGTACTTCATAAAACCAAACAGGCTGTGGTTTATAGAGAAATGACTAAGGAATGTTTACAATATAAATATGTATTCTCTGTTTTCATTTACAATATGAACATGCATGCATACTCTTGCTCATATGTTCATGCATGTGCTGTACGTCTCCTCAGGCCTGAGCTAAGTAGGCCACACAACATACAACACATAACTGGAGACGTGCTGTCAGAGCAAAGGCGGCAGCTGACATGTGGAGGAAAGTTTTCTTTCCTCTAACGACAGGAAAGAAAAGAGGAGGATCAGGAGAGAGTAAAACACAGTTGGAGAAGAGAGCCAGCACTCTGGCTGCCCAACCTGACTCCGTTATGTAAACATAATAAGTGTAGTGAAAGCAGCAGCAGCAAACAACAGGGAACATTGTTTAATGAGCAATGGCATGTATGGAGAGAGGCTGTGTGTGTGTGTGTGTGTGTGTGTGTGTGTGTGTGTGTGTGTGTGTGTGTGTGTGTATTCTGAATGACCTGGATGCATGTTCCACATTTGATTTTTAATTGGACAGACTTCTCAGCCAGCTCTCTGAATTACAAAGGCAGCCATGACGAGCAATACTCATCTATCCCACCCTGCGCCCCCCTCTTCATCATCCATTCACCCTGCTGTCCTGTCCTGTGTCCTCCCCAATGTCTCTCCTTCTGAGTCAACATCTTTCCTCTGCTCTTCATCCACACTATCTGTGTGCCTTTGCGATGGCCACTTGCATAGCCAACCTCAATGAAAATGCCACAAATATGCAGAGAGAACCTGCCAGAGACAATGTACCTTGGTTGATGAAAAACATCTGCTTGTGCTGGCAATGTTGGATTTGTTGTAGCTGCCATCAAAACATTTTCCAAGCAGAACTTGTGAATTTTTATTTTCTAAAATGTCAGATAGTCAAGATGTTGATCACAGATGGCTGAGCCATCAAATAAACTCATCCAACTAGTTTCTATAGTCAATCGTAGTTTGCTATTGCCTGTTTTGTTTACACTTTAGTCATTTCTGACTACTGAAGATAATTTTTAGGAAGGAGAGGAACCAAGGAGAAACAACACAAATATAAGAGATGCTTCTGTAAGAGGTAACACAAGCAATTCTGATACTTCAACTGAAGTGCTTTTAAGAACATGACTTGAAGAAAAAGCCTTTCCTATTGACAAGCAAGGAGTCACTCAGTGTCTTTTTTCTCAGCCCTTTCAAATGATAAAAAAGGTTGTGTAAAGGTAATTGAATCATCCTGGTCAAAAATCCAACAAGGTCACAAGACGGGTCACAATGACAATTCAAGTGTCTGAGGGAGCCATCTTGTCCCTAAAGCACGGAATTGAAAATGTCACCAGCACTAAGTGTCCTGCTTCCGAGACTTTGTTTTTTTTATTTGTTCTTCTAGTTGTCTGATTATTTTTTTCATGCCTGTCATACACAGTTTCACAAACAGCAGCAACCTGGACTGAAAAATGAAGCCAATGCTGATGTGATATTAAAAACTTGTGTAATCACAAGAGTATCCTCTAAGTGACAGGTGTGTACTGTTTTCTCTCAGGTAATCCTCAGCTATGATTTGTTTTGGAAATCTTCAGAGGTTTTTTGTCCAACAAACATCTGATGAAAATGTGTCATGTGGTGATTGGATGAACCATTCAAGAAGTCTCTGCAACAGCTTTTTAAAACTGGGTTTTAATTGGAGAATTTTCAAGTTCCCAGTTATTTTGTATTTTATAATTGATACTTTTATTCCAAACCCTTTTATGAACATTGAACAAAATTAAATGTTAATTTGAGACATGAGGTTTTATATCAGTCTAAAAGCATTCCTTGTGAGTTCCTGTAGATATTAAATACTCTGAAACCTTTGTGGTTTGCATTGTATTCACGTTATCATTTGATTTTGTCCATCTTTCTCTTTCTGTGTCTCCCTTTAACCTTCTCTGCTTTTATAAAGCATCTTGATATCAAATGTGTTGTGATTTGGGGCTATTAAATAAAGAAAGGTTAATTGATGCACACTTTATTTCCTCTGCATGAAAGTCTGGATTAGTGTTGGCTTTCCAAAGGTAAGAAATTCTGATTGCTAATGAAGTTATTTTCATACAAACACTTACTACTATCTAATTTGAGGAAGTGCAGGAAAGCACCACTTTCCTGTGCGCCACAATTTACCTCAGTTTTTTAGCTGAATTATGGAAACCCCGGGGATTTGGCAACAACAAGCATTGCCAGAGACATGATGTAATGTTCAGTTAAAGTGTATAAGTCTTGGACACAGACTGTAAAACTTTAATAGCTTTGCTTTGCTGACCCTTTTCACTTCTCTCCAAGGCCACCAATGGTCACCTCTGGCTCAAAAAAGAACTGAGATGGTTACAGCCATAATGCAAGAAAGCTTTAAAATGGCCCTCTGTGTTTTCATCAGGTGATGATGCAGTGGATAAATCAAATTTAACCTGACAGTCTTTTAATCTATAACCCTTCACCTAAAGGAACCATCCCAAACAGTGCAAAGTGCTGCCAATGTCAAAGCCACAACTTCAACAACCCAAGCACTTCCTTCAGTAGCAAAACAGTGTCCATGCACAGGACAACAACTCACAAGACATCATTGAGTTGAACCTTTTTTTTCTCTACTGACATCACTTGTCCATTGAATTTGAGTGAAGATTTAAAATTTTCTCTCAAGGTCGCTTCACTTTGGATTAAATTTTGCTGCATCTTCCTCTCCATCCATCTGTGTCACCACAGGACATGATGTACCAACACACAGTCTCAGGTTTATGCCACACTGATAGCAAACACAAGGAAACCTATGAAGGTTAAATAAATGTTACAATGTGCACAGTAAAATGATGAAATGCGAAGTCACTGCTGAATTGTTTTCACACTTACAGCCCAGTCTTTATTTTCACTTTAATATTCATGGTTTTAGGTCTCTTTTTCTCTTGCTCTTTCTACTCCTTTCGGTATGTTCTCTGAAGCAGGTAACTCTTTCATCCTCATCCTGCAGTATTTCCATACTCTAGTCGTACTGTGTAAGGACACATGGACTCGTCTTGAATACGAAAGACTCTAATACTGTTCATGAGCTCTTTGTTTCACCTGTGGGAGAACGATACAGATATCTGATGAATAGTAAGTGGCAGAGGGCAGCTTGAGTTCTGGGATGGTACGTCAGCAGCTTTTAGTCCTGGATCAGTCACAGAGTGTGGTCAAGGTTGAGACATTAATTCAATTAGGTTCTAATAAATTTGACTTTTTTGCCAACACTTACAAGGGGTTGGTGTATAAGGAATGTTTTACTGCTAATATCTCCCTTTTTTGTATTCATCAGCAGCATTTGCATTCAAATGGTAAGGTTTTCTCACCAGTTCCAGTCTTTTTTTAATCAACAGTAGCAAAATCTAGAATACCAATTTCTGTAAAAAGCATATGACTGAAGATGTTGGATGATTTAAGTATTGTCAGAAAACACATGGCTTAAAAATAAAAAGCATTAAAATATAAGTATAGCAACTGAATGCGAATGAATCATAAATGTTATGTCATCATAGGCTTAAAGTTGCAGTGAGGGCTTTCCAAAAAAGCTAGTGTTAGCACTTGCACTTCTCATAAGCCCTTTGCTCCCCACTATAGTGATGAACTACTTTTGTGTCTGTTTCAGTTTGTTTGACATGAATGGAGAGCGGATCTTCTTTTTAACACTACTTTTCTTTGTTCAAAACAGCTTTTTCCAGATACAATGCAACGAGGCAATGTATTTATCAACAGTCACGTATGTTATTTGAAACATAACAATGAGCAAACTTTGTACGTTTGTATTGTATTGTAGTTTAGTAGCCAACTACATTTAGCACTACCCACAGCCCAGTGCTCTTGGATGAATCTGCAACATCAGTGAATCTTGGTTATGTCCTGCCAGTGCTCATCTACCAAGCAGAGCAAACGTATCCTGACTCTTCATTTTATTTAAAGACTCTCAGGTTTGAACAGATCATTGCAGCATAACCTCTGCACGTGACAAAAAGTTGATTTCACTCTACAACCCAAGTTCTGTAAATGAAACAAAAAAGGGTATACTCACCGCCTTGTACATAATCATGTAGAGTGCAGTCAGAGGGGCCCACCAAATGGATCAGACTGGACTGACTGAAGCCAACTGTGTGTCGTTCTGCATCAAGAATGGAAAAATGCACACACACTTGAAAAAAACCTGAGAAAAATGAATCCAATCCTCTTCAGTGTTTTTTATTCAAGGGACTCAAGGTCAACTAATATAATTCTGTAAATGTTCAACAAAGACAAAGCTTGCTAAGAAACGCACCTTTTGGATGATCCTCTGGTTTGATTGAGCATGACAAAATCAGAGCAATAATACACAAGTTTAATTTAGTCATGGTAAAATACATTTAAAGAGCAAGAATGTCTCCATCACATGAGGTTAAAGAGAATCAGAAGTTCTCCTTAAAGTCTTGTATTATAGCTGAGTTCCTGTAAGTTCATTCCACTGTGTTTAGATTACTGTCATTTGACTTCATGATGCAGATCACACTCACATTACATTACACTGACATTAAACACAGTGTCCGGTAACATGACTACATGGCTGTTCTCATATTACAAAACCTACTTTATTTCCTGCTCAGATCAGAGCAAAAAAAATGGAAACTGATTCAGACTGACAGGTCCGTGTTTTCATGTAAAGAAGAGGTGTTGCTGTGCTTTAAGGTTCAGATATGATAAAACTCTAGATGGCACTTTTAGCACCAATCACTACAAAGACATGGCAGCAACACCACCTGTGTGATAACTGCAGCTGTGATATGAGGCTTTTGATCTCAGGCTTTACCTGGGTCAGGCACAGGTGGCACCACCTCTTCAGTCCTTGCCTTGGTCTCCAGTCTCTCCAACTTCTGAGCCTCGTAACGCTTCTTACCCTCCTCCTCTTGTTCTGCAGCAGCATACTACAGACATAATATTTATATTAACAGACGGGCAGGTGTGCACAATATTCAGGCTTGTGTCATTATGAGTGATGGGTTGTTAAGAATTTGACTCTGTAAGCTTTGTCATGGATTCTGTTCTTTTGACGTTTGTGAAAAAAATGGTGAAACAGAAGAAACATGCTGTCAAATGAAAAGCCAAACTTCAGCTTATGAATGTCAGAGTGACCAGGTTTCACATGCCTTGATGGGTGGAACATCCATGATCTTCTCAACATTCTGCAGAGAGAAGGGGACGTACCACAGCGCTGCCTTGTTAGCCAGCTTTTTAGCCCCTGCAAACAGAGAAAAGGTTCAATTCTTGCACTGCTGGACATGTTCAGATTGTTTGTGACCATAAAACAGTCAACATGAAGCTTTGGCAAGTCTTAAAAGCCCTGTAATTTTGAAACAGACATCATCAAAACAGACACTGTTATCAACAGCCTAATGAAAGTCCATCAATTCATTTATTTTTCTTACAAATTCAGAGATGCTGTGCAAAGACAAACTATTTGTTAGCCCACAAAGAAGCAGATAATAATGAGTATCTTGGTTCAATTTATCATGTCTATCCACAACACACAACTTGGTACAGATGTTTGCAATCGAAAGCATCAGTAAACAGCTAAAACCTTTTTAAGTTTTTTGCCAAGATACAATTTTGATGCAAAGGAACATTTATTAGTGCTTTGATTGTTTTTGAATGCTGACTATTTGGACATTTATAACTCTTAATTCTTTTCTCTATTCCCTGTTGTGTTAAACCCTCAAGAAGAAATTTCCATAGTTGATGAATGAAGTAAACAGATTGACACAAAAATGTAGTAAATATGTTGTCCAGTCTATCGTGTCACCATGTAGTGCATGAGATACTGGGGGCGGTAGCATTGACTCTCCCTTTCTGAAGAAAATTGAGACCATAATTCTTGTAGAGAACATTTTCTAGCATTCAGGCAGAGAGGTTGCTATAGTGATATCCGTTCTATGCTGCCTACACTTTTTCTCTTAATTTGCTAACAGAGAGGGGGCTATTTTGAGGTTGGGTTGTTAAGGCACATGAGGGAGTCACAGAGACTTAAGACAGCACAGAGTTGTTATGTTCAAATAAGATGTCAGAGAGCAGTTTATTCAGCAGCATTTTAGCTATACTTGCTAATGTCAAGCATGCAGAAACTTAAAGCTGTAGACATATACCCAAGTGATATCTCATAAATAAAACAATGTGTGAGGTCATGAATGACTATGTGCACTGGGTTAATTGGTCAGCATCATGGAAACACTACACAAGGAAATGAGGGTTAAGAGAAACGAGTCTGAGCTTTGCCCTATCTGAGATAACGTTTGCATTTTACACCCAAGTTAAAACCATCCATGCAGCCGGGTCATGTTGCCTTGCCAACCATGCCTCTGTCCTCCTCCTCACATTGGCTCTCGCCCTTGCCAGCAACCAGGAAGTTGCCGAGAGGAGAAAGGCACATTTACATATCTTTGACTCCACCAAGACCGAGTGACTCCAGTCTATTATTAGCTCCTGCTGGGACTTTAAAGTGGACTGTGTTTAGGTTGGAGGCTGGATGTGGAAGGAGCGAGTGAGAGAGGGATGGAGAAACATTCCCAGTATGACTGCTCACCTTTTGACCAGAATGTAACCAGGGAACTAGCTTTCAATTTCAAATTCCTCAGTGTTAAATGAAGTTAATTTCGTTGTCACATCATGTCATCCCTTCCCTGCACCCTTACTGTACCTCTGCAGCAGGGCGCCGAACCACATATTACTTCTCTTCTCCTCATGAATTTACATTAACACACCATGGTGAGGAAAGCCTAAAATTTCTTTTCAAAATACTCCATCCAATCTGAACAATGTTTTACACTTAGAAAGAAAGTCATATTCCTTAGATACACTTAAAATTAAATCCATGATATAACAGTCAACTGGCTCAGTCCCAAAGGAGGGTTATCGAGTAGCATCAGGACAGATGGCTTCCTTAGTTAGAATTAAAGAATTATCACATGAAGCTTGAGTTGATCCCTCCACAATTCAAACACAGAAAACCTTCTCACTCTACTGTTCACATTTTGTTTCATGATGAATTTCATGGAGACACTGTGCTTGGTTTCTCAAGTTCATTGGCATTAGTCTTCAAACAAAGTGATCTACCCATGTAAGAAAAAGGAAAACAATAAGATGACTGCTAGGACAAATGGTGCCTGACAACAGCAGATCTTTTTCCCCTTTAACTGATGATGTATTAGTGCAGCACTCCACTGAGTGTGTGAATGTGCCGGAGGACAACTGTATGTGTGCAGAAGACTGTTACAAAGCAGACAATCACGCTTGCAACTCTTGGCTGATTTTACTGGAATGCAATGCCAGAAGACAGAGAACAACTTAGCAAAAAATGTGATGATTCATGATGGTGTGAGCATGGAATAAACAGAAACCACATTTTAGATGTCCCACGATCTAAGGACTGATGAGCATAGACATAATAAATTCATCTCAGTGTTAGTGACTCCAGGGAAACATGTAACTTTAAGCTGATAATACAAACAAAAACCTTGAATTTCTGGTCTTAAAATTCTACTTTTCACCACCCTGAGATCTGTACTGTTTTAACGTTATTTCTTTTCTTCCACTTGTTTACTGCATTTCTCCACAATATCTCTTTTGTCTGCACACTGCTCCTTCTCTTTCTTTTATTCCAAGCAGTTTCACTTGATTTATTGCCACATTTTACACATCCACCCCTTTGCCATCCATTGTGACACTCTCCCAAACCCCTTCATTCTTCTTCTTCTTCTTAGCAGAAAAAAGGCCCTTTTTTTCTTTTCTCCTTCCTGAACAGCATGTTCCCGGCTCAGACACAGTGCAGCAAGGCTCACTCTATCTGCTTGATCCCCATGATCAAAACCACAGATTTTCCACTGTGCCGAGCCAAGACTCCAGTACTTTTAACTAGACTACAGTCCCACTGTGGGATGTTTCTGCCCGATAGGGACAGATGAAACCCTGCCAAGAGTTTTGGGATAAGGCACTTTGATGGAAGCAGATAATCTAACACTCAGTTAGCACACTTATTCTTTTAATTATGTCAATTTTCATTGTGCAAAACAAGTCATTGATCAGTGGCACTTTGAGTACCTCTCTAGTCAGGATACATTATGAACAAGGGGGTCAAACTGTAAAACACACAGCTGCAACAAAACACATTCTTGAATGCACTGAAATGACCTTCCTGCTGTTGTGTTGTTTGTCCTGTTACAGGCCTCAGTTTTGCCCTCAGGAAATTCTTGTCTGCTCCAAAAGTCAGGCAAGTCTCCAACTTCATTTTTAAAGGTCTTTCTGTATTTTTATTTTTCCTTTATTTCTGTTTAAATTAGTATTGATAGAATTCAAATCACAGAAAGATATCATTGCATTCTCCCTGCTTTGGATGTTGATAATTAAACCATAATGAAAAGTTACTTAATTTGTAATTTTACACTCTGAGTTAGTGCAGTTGTGTGAAACACCAGGATCATGGCAGGAACTGCCATGATTAACTTAAGCCTCAATTCACAACACATTGCTTTCAGCTTTGTGCCTGAATGTGCCTGAGTGTGCATGTGTGTGTGTATGTATGTGTGTGTGTGTGTGTGTGTGTGTGTGTGTGTGTGTGTATTAAAGGGGCAGCATCTATGCATGCTGCCTCTATGCAAATGTGTGCCTGAGTGCACATGCGATTCAAGAATTATTACCTTCACTGGACTTTTGTGCACATATGTGTTCAGTGTCTGTGCAAAGACCTGTGTGTACTTATAAAATGGTGCAGAGACTTTTTCATGTGTGGAAATGTCACATCTGCAGATCTCTGTCCCCCCTGTGTGAGCAAAAGCCAGAGTGTGTGTTTGGGCTTGTATACATGCCACTCTCTATGGGGGATCCACTTTTGTCACGTTAGATCCTTGTGTAGATGTGATTGTGTGAGAGAGGCATTATATATGCACTGCATGTGCATACATAGATGGTATATGCAAATTGGTTTGTGCCAACGTGTGTGAGTTCATGTGTGTTAGTGCATGTGTATGTCTCAGTGCGCATGTGCAAACCCCCCAGCGGGAACAATCATCACGGCTCGTGCCCACAGTAGGCAGCCCTCCCCTAGGGGTCCATGACTGAGGCCTGCCTGACGAGATGCTGCCTGACTGACTGTGGAACCTGGATTCATGCCTCCTCCCCCCAACACGTACACAAACATGTGGAAAAAGGATGAATGCAGAAATACAAAGATGCATGAAAACCAAGTGTGATATACTGGCAGAACAGGAATAGAAAGGCAGTACTTTTAAGTTGTTGACAACATTCACAATGAAGAAGCTGCATTTACCACCCTGTTTTGTTTTTGTGATGAATGAGGTGTTCACACCATTGCAATAACATGCATGCATCTATTGTGCAATGCACAAAAATTCATCACAATTTTAATTGAAATCTTGAATGTGGTCAACAACTTAACAGGAACAGTTCAGCTTCTGTATTTATGATCAAGCCATCACTTTTTATCGGGAACTTGTGAGACACAAGTGTTTAATGCAGCATGACTCTTCTGATGCACAATGTATCAGCACAAGCTCCACATGGACTCAGATTGTCCCTCCTCTTTCCCCATGTGTGTGTCAGTATGTTTTGGGTAAGTGTGCACGTCGTGTTGGTGCATGTGTGCAGGTACATCTACTTGGCGTCCGTGTCTGAGTGAGCCACAGTGTGTGAGGCCTGACGCTAAGCCAACATGACAGAAGCAAATAATGTCTGCTCCCGTTATCTTCTCTTCCCCCTCGGCCCCGCAGGAACCTTTTAAAGGGCCAAACACTGATGAAATCATTTACACAAACCTACACACACACACACACACACACACACACACACACACACATACACACACAAATACAGCACTGATGAACACACCCACTGAGCTTATGCATACTGTGGTCACACAAACAAAAACATGAATCTATAAATCAATCAAGTGGAGCACATGAGGCTTACGTAACCTTTTTAAATCTTACAAAAAGTCTCCTGTACAAACTCTTCAGTTATAACATTAACATGCATCAACCCACATTTAGCACTTTTTTTTCACTCAAGCTGAAAAAAGTTTGGACATTTGAAGTAACACGTTCTTAAAGCAAATGAACATCAATAAGTAAGTGTGAACAGCAGCCCTGTTAACTTAAAGAAACACACAGAGGTGCACAGCCACATACATTTGCAGAGGTATGACCTACTTCCTATAGCTATGACCCGAAAGACAACCACGTTTTCCCTGGATCCCAGTGTTTCTAATTTGAGAGCATAAACTTGTCTTCTCGTTCTACACTGGAAAATACCACATCCAATCTGCTTTTTAGGCAAATGGATAAACGCTTTATGTGTGCTGTACTGTGTGGTGCACCAATAAGTAATGCATTTTTATTTCAGGGTTCACAGAGTTTGTATTCCAAAATTGGGCTCTGAAATATGAAATTCCTATCATAGACAGTCTTATTTTACTGTGCAGGCTTCATTCAATGGAACAGCCAACCGATGCAAAGATACACCATTGTGGAGCTGAGAATAAGGGTATTGGAGGTGGCTTTTGATATCTGTTTGACTTAATTATACCACATTGGATTAAAATCTCTGTGCCCACCACTGTAGAAATGACAGCTGGAGCTACCGATGATGAATATTGATAATGTGTATCAGGAGAATGTACTTTTATGAAGAACAAAAAGTGGGGGAAATGCAGCTAAAGGGGAAAATGATAAGTACACATAACAAAGACTATCAAGACTACTTTCACAAAAAAGGGGTTGCAAACTTGTAAACTTGTGTTCCTGTTACATTATTTTGCACTCAAAGTTTGAACAAAACATTTCTTTGTCTTCTTATGAAATGATTGTTATTTGCAAAGGCTGAATATGATTTAAATATTACTGTGCTGTATTTGGAAAAGATTGATCAGTAATGTTTTGCGAAGATGCAGTTTAATTTTATATACTACATCTCATTTTCGCAACCACTTCTTGGGAAACGATGGAAAATATTCTACGACAACTTTATAAGCAACAGTGTAAATGAACCAATGTTTACATGCTGCTTTGAATGCCTCCGCAAAGCAGCCTATCAGCTTTCTTCCTGATCTCCCCCCGTCTGGACCCTCTGAACAGGCCGTGCCCTGTAGCAGGTTGACCATGCTGATGCCTGTATGTGTAAACCCAGCTCTGAACCTGTCATCTCGTATCCCTGCCTCCGCCTCCATCAACCTGCTTCCAGCCCAGCAACCAGCCAACCAACCAGTATAAGCCTGTTGCTAGGGTAACGGCTGTCTAGGGGATAATTCTTTTGTTTCTTGCACCTCCTTTCCTTTATCCCTGTTCTGTGTCTTCCCTACTCTGTCTTTTTTTCTCAATCTTTCAATATGAAATCATTTCCTTGTCAATACATCTGTGTGTCTCTTGGTTGCTCTGTCTGCCTGCCAGTCCAACTAACTCCCCTCATTCTGTCTCTTCCTCAGTGCCCTCATCACAGTTGGATAGTATCTGCTGATTCTAAATAATACAGAGACAGGAAAAACAACAGGGTGAGTTTTTCACTTAAAGATACCAGAAACTGTCCTTCCTCCCCCTAAAACTTACTGTTGCAGCATGGTCTTCATCCTGATGTGTATTTATGAGTGTAGACATTATGTTCACCACTTTGACATCATTTCATGCAGTTACAAAACTGTCAACAGCCAACAGTGGGCTAATATAGACAGCCTGTGCATCACCCTCGCCATTGGCATTTAAAGGTTCAGAGATAATGCTCAGTCAGCCTAATGTGATCCTCTCTGCATCTTTACTCAAGGGACTGAGGCAGTTTGTGTGCGTGTGCTTGTTTGTATGTGTGTGTATGTGTGTGTGTGTGTGTGTGTGTGTGTGTGTGTAAGAGAGAGAGAGAGAGATACAGTGAGAGGAATTGCATGGATACTTAATTTTATGCATCAATAATGTGTAACGCTCACATATCTGAACAGCAAACACAAATTACATGAATTGCAGAATGGGCAACTTGGAATGTAAATGAAGAAAGGAAACCAACATGGCCCTCAGTTTCTATTCCCCTGTCACAGCATGTAATGCAGCATGTCATGAGAGCTGCATCTCATTATGTACGCTTTTCAGATGCAATTTTTATGGTGTGCTGCCCTCTGCTGGCCGAACAGCACAAGGAGGTACTTTCTGTTTGACCTTAGAAGAACAAAAGAAGCATGGCACATCCATGTATTGGAAAAGGTGCTCTACAATTAGTTTGAGAGGATCTAGCAGAGACGTAAATTAACCAAATACACTGTATAATGTGATGGACAAAGTCGTCTCAGTACTGTGACAATAAATGAAAACATCAGAGATGAAAGTTTGGTAGAGCTATGCAGAACTTTTTTTTAAACCAGTAATTAATAAATACATTGGAAAAACATTTATTAATAGCTCTCCTTTCCCTTTGAATGTTTATATTTAGGTTCTTTTACAAGGGGAGGTGAGTTGCCTCAGTCAGTGAGTGTGCAGTCCATGTTATCTTATTGTACAAGAGTTTTCTCTGCTTTGTTCATTCACATATAGCAGCTTGGGTCAACCTTTTTTCTTTTCTTTTTCTAGGCTAGGTGCCTTGATATTTTGGTTATCTGACTCCCCTAAACACAGAGGTGAGCAAACCTGTAGGAACAGGACTTGGGAGTAAATTCACTTGTAAAAGAAACTTAATGAAGGTACTTTTTTTTACAGACATGCAATTACATATGAAAAGTATGAAAATGCTCAAAGCTGTTCATATTTGCCATCATAACAAATCCTATGAGCTTGAACCATTTGATCTGGTCAAGTTTAATTAACTGTCAGGGAAATTAGGCATATGCACACAAATCAGACTTTGTTTGCCTTCTTGCAGCATCCAGTGCTCACACAACTTCCAATTCCTTACTCTTCCCTGTGAACCGACTCCATGTTTTGTGAGATATTGGTTATTTGCTTTTAATAAAACACACTACAGCATTTGTTTCCTTCATTGCATCACTAAAGTTTTAAAGGTGTTTGGCAACAAATCAAGAGTTTATGTGTGTTGTCTGTATCTTTGTGTATGTGAGTGTGAGAGAGGGAGAGTGAGTGAAAAAGACAGAGAGAGAGCATGTGGGTTTGTCTTCCTGTCTATGAATCCTTTGAAAATATTTGTCATTCTTTTCCTCCTCTGTCGTGATGTGAGTTAAAATGAGGCCAAAGGTGAAGACTACTCAACGAAGAAAGTATCAGATTCCAACTGAACAGTCCAAATCTTGTCATACACTATCTCAGCAAATAATGATAGCAATTTAGTTTGCTATGAGTTGGTCTAATACCAGTTAATTTAAACAAGTCAACAGAGACAAATATTAAGAGCAGTCACCTGTGAGGATGTTCTCGGCCATGACATGGACCTGCACCTCCAGTGAGTGTTTAGAGGTGTAAGTGATCTCAGCTGTGACATGGGTGACCTCTCCAATGAATACAGGGGACAGAAACTCTGTCTTCTCCACACGAACGAGAGCTGCCACACAGCGATCCTGAAGGTAAGAAAAAAAGTCAACAATAAACTCACCTGAAACACACATAAATAACAGGCCTAGTGGTTAAGTTGGATGCCTCATGTTCAAAAACTCTTCTCCTAAAGACTAAAGTCAGCCCAGGTTCATGACTTCGTGCTGAGGAAAGGAGTTAAAGCCCAAAATTATTTTATGAAAATCATAAGTATCACTCATACCTTTACAGAGTCTTGAGAGTTACCATGTGATTCTCACAAAGTTTCAACAAAGCTCATCTGCATTAATACATGACAAAATTCCACTTTCATGTCATCATTATTTCTTATACTTCACTCTAATGTTAAAAAACTATACCTAAGACAATGTCTGAACTTTTAAATCTGAAACTCATAATACAGGCACCAGGATGTCTTTAAAAGATAAAAAGAAAAAACACACTTTAAAGATATGTATGAATTTTCAATGTGAAACCATGAGCAAAGACAGGAAAAGAGAGTAATAACATGAGGTAGAGGTACCAGTAAAGCTTGATGTATCTTTTTATCAGCTTGTGAATCATCTGTTCAGTAACTTAACAATGTGTTTGTACAAACAAAGGATTGTGTCACATCATGACTGAAATTCTCTGAATGATTTGCATTAAAAAGGTTTTTACTTTTTGTGTGTGCTTTCATGAAGCACACACAAGGAAGCTGCAGCTTAAGCGCATATTTAGTGTATCATGTGTCTGTCTGGATGTCTTATCTCAAAGGTGCAGTGTAGGATACGATAGTGAACATATTGTTGCAGCAGGTAAGATGACAATCAAATGATGCAAGTTATGAGTGTCAGAAGTCGGTTAAAGTTCACCAGGTGAAAAGTAAAAACCAGCATAGAGGAAAACAAATCTGAGTGAAGCAATCCTGAACAACAAAATGGTCCTTCATTGTTAATGGGCCTTGGAGCTAAATTTGAGAACTTGATCAGTGTAGTGAATTTGAGCTTTGTCCATTGTCTTGATAAGATTTTTTTTACAATCAGTCTTTAAATTATCATTGTTCGGGTAGTACCGATGATAATTTGCCAAACCTGCACAGATGAGCGCACCCTTACAGAAGCCACAAAGTTGGGGAAAAAATGTTGCAACCACCAAAAAAATGCAGAAAAAAAACAGCCTTTTTTTTTGTACTGTGGCCACAACCACCACCGCCCCCAAAGGCTGTAAATCCAAAAGAAACACTGCTCTTACCCCATTCTGCGTGTTGCAGTGTCGGGTGCTCACAATGCATCCTGCTTCCTCGATCATCTTGAGGATGATGCCCCCGTGGACATTGCCCACAATGTTGGCATCATTTGGTCCCATGATCCTGCAGTAAAAATAACATTAGTTTGTGTTTCGTCAAATCCAAAGAAAGGATTCCGACTTTGGCTTCAAGAATTTCATCTGTTCAAGAGTTTCATTGTATTAAACGTCACATATTTTTATACTTTAATTTGGAAAATTGAGAGGTACAGAGTAAATTATCTTTCCGCTATGATTCCCTGTCTTTATCAAAGGCAGCTGATACTTTGATGATGATTTGCAAAAAATACAGACATAAGTCAAAATTTATAATAAAATATCTTTTATTTGGACCAAAAGTAAAAAAGGGTGACTTATGTAAAGCATGCTTGAATGGTAGATAAATTTTTCATAAGTGTGTGTTCTGGCAAAGAGGGTGCGAGCTGGGGATATGCATGTGCATGATGTATCTATATCAATCAAGACAAAGACAAAGACAGTCCAGAAACACAGAAGTGTGTGACATGTCCCCAGAGAATTTTTAAAGTCAAGGGTTTGTTTCAGTGACACCAACTTTAACCCCAATATCTATCTGATACTGCGTACAGTATCGTTATTACAATGTGCTGTCATGTAAATCAGCTGTTTCAAACTCTTCAGTGTGTCAGTTAAACTAGTCTTACCAGTTACAATCTAATCTGTTTACATACTCTGGGGTTACAAACCACACAGGTATGTGGTAACGTTCTAACATCTGGGTACTCATCAGATGGCAAATATCTACAGGAATGTGTGTGTGTGTGTCTCACAAAATCATTCATAATCATTTCATACACAAGGGTATAATTAATCAATTAATTAATGTAACAATAGTCCACAATAATGTTATTAGAAAATATGTTAAATTATTGCCTATTTTATGAAACTCAGAGTACAGACTCCTTCCTACAAGACAATCAGAGTTCAGCAATGCTGGGGTTTTACAGTTGCAAAACATTATCATCATCAACAAAGCAGAAGAAACAAACCACAAAGTTGACAATGCTGTACTTCTCTTTCTTTTCATTACACAGGTAGCTCAGATTTGTGGAGTTAATCTGTGACAAGAGCACAGTGAAAACTACCCCTTCATCCATACAGCAAACACAGTGCAGTATTTTCTAAAAGGACACAGTACTGTAAATATTCTATCCATAATTTAAAGGTGTTGCATTTATCAGAAATGAAATACCTGCTTAGTTGAACACTTTGCCCACTGAGTGCTGCTTTGTAATCCAGTTCATATCTTGGCCGTCTATTCTGAGGTCTAATACAAAGCATCTCTACTCTGTGGCTGACTCTTACTCTGGCTTAATCCTCTCCTGAATGATCCTTTCTCTGACATCTTCTGAAATTTTAGGCTCTGATGTTTCTGTGGTTAGTGACGTAATGCAGTGTTAGCGTTGACCCCGCCTCAGACATCACAACTGGTCAGACTGGATCCCAACACACCCACTTACACTTAAGAAGACGGAAGATGACCAGTGAAATGTGTCACAACCAAATTTAAATGCAGCCTCTAACGGACAGAAGAAAGAAAGATTACTTTAGTTGGGACAAACAAAATGAGGGCAACACCAAAAGTCCCCTACCAAAAATTAGAGGAAAAGGTGATAAAACAAAACCTTCCTCTGAACCTGTTTCACTGAATTATGTTGCATGTTTTAGGAAAGCTTGTCTTCAAAACAAATAAGCTAAAACTGGCAATGCATGACCACACTTTAACAGACTGATTTTTTTATGATACACTGACTGTCTCCAGGTTTGATTCAGAGATTAATACCAGGAAATTCCATGTACCCTTTTATCTTTATTACCTTCAAAACCAGAATCATGTACAGGTTGAATCACCTCTGTTATGCACAGTGCTCACTAAATATTAAAGGTCGACCCATTACATCAAAAGAAAAAAATAGGCAATTAGTGCCTGCAGACAGCGTCGTAGTCTCTGTGGCTGCTGCCTCCCAATGTTAACATCCCCCTCCACTCTCCTATTCAATACAGAAAATGTAGAGAAATACAATCATAAAAACCTGTGCACACACAAATATAACTTCCTCATTGCTCAGTGAAATAGGAAAGTGACCTTATCACTGTATGATATGTGGGTATTAGTAACCACAGCTGGAGGAGAAATTTTACATTGTTTTTTCCTTTTTTCTATTGTTTGGGGGTTTTTTTTCTTGACATTATGCAAAATACTCAAATTTCAGGAATGCAACTCGCAAATTCAGAAGAGGAATTTTACTTAAATTTTTCAACCACCTCTAGCTCATTCCTAGAGAAATAAAACCTCAACATCAGCAAAAAATTTTAACAAACTTACCAAACACAAAGTTGACACTCTATTTTCTTTGTGTAATTTCAGATTAGAAATTACTTTGTGTACACTTATGAATATGTATCTTATCAGAAAATAATGATAAGACAAACAGGCATTAGTATAACAGTTAGTTATAAATAATTACTGTGAGTGTGGTGAAAGTAAATTCTTTTTTTCAGTGAAGTTTTAAATTTGACAAGCAGGATGGAGAAAGACAGCATGCATCTCATACTGATGGCCTCACAAGACACTGTTTTTGCTATGTAATCAAGTACTATTTGTGCCTTATCTTAACCCCCATTTTGGCTCCAGATTAACACAAGAACATTTATTTAGCAACTACTTTTGTAATATATGGTATGATAAAGCTTATTTATGTAAAAATATACCTCTTTTTGAAGTAGAAAAAAAGCAGAATTTTTTTAATTTTTCACTGAGGTTATCAGAGGCACAAATATGTATTATCACAGACAGGTCTTTGTCAAAGTGCGAGGCAGGATATTGTTTGAAAATAATTTCAATTTGTCAGTGGCAGCAAGATGCTATAATTTTTTATAAAACATGATTTCCCCAAAAAGTCATACCTAAATTTATGAAAGAAAACAAAACTGTTATTACAAAATAACTTTTAAATTGGGTCAAATTGGCCCAAAGACAACAGGGGGTTAAGGTAAGTGACGTGTTTGTCTTAGTTCAGAGGGTCTTAAAATGCAGACAGGTTTGTGAAGTGACATAAAGCTGCACAGCCCCACCTACTGATGAGCAGTAATACCGCAAACTCTGCAAGCTGCTGGAATATGAAAACCTGATTATTGCAGATGCATTTTAGACCATCATAAAGTCTATGAATTTAACAGGTCATTACTGCTGCACTTGCTGTGCAACCCTTATAATTGCTATGTGTAAACAGCTTCCTCTCTGTTTATTTAGTTAGGGGGGAATAATAATAAGGAAGCAGATGGCTAATAGCATATTACGGATAAACTACGAATTACAGCAAAATGTCCCGGCTTTTGCAATGAAAATAAACTTTTCTCGCAGTTCTTTTCGTGTGACAGCGCTCTCAAGTATTCATCTACAGCAACGTATCAGTCCAAAGGTTTCCTCATGGTACTGACTGCAGTGAGGTCATAACATACGACATGCTAATGGGCGTTCAGCACCGGCAGCAGCACGAGCTCAGCAAAACGTGTCGTCTCACATAAAACAACATACGACTGATGAAGGTCTATTTTATGACCTACCAATTTTATACTCGTAAGACTTTAGACTGTGTGTCCATGGAGACAGTAGTTTATTGCATGACGCGGATTATCTGTTTGAGGACAGTAGCGACGACGGTAGGTAACGAACAGCGCGTTTATTAGCATGTGAGGGTTACACATTACACACTCCCCGTATAACTCACCTGTTTCATGTTTAGCTTCCTACCTGCATAACTGGAGAGTGGATGCTGCCTCGCGCCCCCGCGCCGGTACCGACATAGTGACGAGGATGGTGCGGAGGTCTCGAGCTTTGTTGGTCTCGTGTTGCAGCGAGATCTGTGTCTGTGCGATGATGTGACGGGAAACCAGCAGACCTCTACAGCGTCCACCAGCAGTCAGCCTGCTCACCGTTTCTATCAGAAATGACTCACATGTCAGAGTGATGATTCAGATAAACTCAACAGTGTCATTCATGTAGCGTTTAATTAAGTTATCTAAACAAAAAACTGTTTATACAAGGTCTCTTCAAACAACAGAAGCCTTACTTAATAAAAAGAGATTAGACATAACAACTACCGGTTTGCGATGCTCTGGTCTCTGCCTCATGAGGCGGCTTTTATCGACATGAGATTGTGCAACGAGGACAAAAAAAAGAAAAAAAAAAAAAAAAAATCACAGACAGTTGCAGTACATGAATTAGTCGGAGGAGGGCAGCAGAGACCGCGGTTACAGTGAGATGAGCGCAGTGTCTCATGTGGTCAGTTCTTGGCATGTTTGATAGCAGGATGATTCTTGGACCATGTGCACTTCCATGTACTTGGGCCATATATATTTAAAAAGATATACATCATTTTATTCAAACTCCACTTTCTTTGTCGAACTAACAATAATAGAAAAAAATATTAACCACCTTTCTATTATGATTTTTTTCATACTTTTCAACATCCTTACAGGCGTCAAAATCACTTTTTTTGTCTTGGTCGCACAACTACATTTTCTAACTTAAACAATTAAAAATATTCAAAAAAATCTTTTTTGTTAAACTATTGATGTATCCGAAATAAGTAACAGTAAAATAATTCAAATAAGTTAGGGAAAAAATAACTAAACTGAGTCCTCTTTTCTGTGTGCTACTGCTTGATATTTATACTTTTTTATCTCCTTGTCTTCTTTTATGCATAGAGAGGTTCATTTGATGTTATGTTTATGTCTTTCCTTGATGTTGGCAACAAATAGGTTTTTGGTCAAAACTGTGCATATTTGTAAAGGCTACTGTTCTGAGTCTTATTTCATGTGCGCTCCTCGTTAAACTTTTTAATATTTTTAGCTCTGTATCTTCATCCATGCACATAAAGGTTGGTTTTCCTCTTTGACTTGTTGTGGCTATCTCTTTTGAGTTGATAGCCAAAATTGTGTACATGTGTATAGGTTACCGTTCTGCAAAAAAGACCATACACTGCAACAAAAGGACAAGACAAGACAAGAGTTTACCACGAAATCGTAGTTTGTTTTATTTTTATATATATAATATACATAAAACATTTGCTGAAAATAGCAAAATCAATCACACCTCAACAGAGATACTGGTAGTGACATATAACATGTCTACAAGTTTCATCTGCACCGACTGTGCAAATTCATACAAAATGACCCTTTGGGTCTTACAGGGCTGTTTCAACGGCCCTTATCACTTAGTCCACGCGGAGGACTAAATATCAAACGTATACATACATGCAGATTTGAAGAAGAACGGTTGGAGAACGGTTATCTGAAATTGTCAACTTATACAGGACAACAGACTCGCGCGCAAAAACCTAAGTATATAATACTCAATTGTTACGATTTAACGACGAACTCTAGCTTTTCATCAACGATAGGAGCGGTAAATCACTGTGGATATTTACAAGTGATGCTGTTCCAACGTGTAACCTACATAAGAAACACCTCTCAGTCTCATACGCTTTCGGAAGACTCGGATGCTGAACATTTCTACCAGGGTCTCCACATGGGCGCGCTCGCAGACTGCTGGACTGGCTGCGCGCGGCTGGTATTCACTGCGCTGCTGCTCTCCTGTCTGGAGCTGAAGCTTGTTTTGAGGCTGAGAAGTTTCTGCTGGATCTGAGGGAAGGTCTTTGAGCTTTGGGCGCAACATTTCAGGCAGGTGGATGAGACGGTGGTGGGTGTGGAGCGCTGAATAAATTCGTTCATCCGCTGAGTGGCGTCCTGATCCAGGCTCGTTCTCGGGAGCAGAGTGGAGACGCGCTGGAGGCAAGCTTTGTAGCCCTCACCGTAGTTGTCTGAGGAATACACAAATGCAATGAGATGTTAGTTTGGAGGTTCTGAAATGTATGGGTCCATTATTTTATTTTATTTACAGTGTTTCACAAGCAAAACCATAACTCACCTTTGGTGTTGACAGGAGGGATGTCGCTGAGGAACCTCACAGTCATTTCCAGGATGTCGGCTTTCTCAAGTTTGGAGTAGCGGGTTTTCTGTGAGGAAAAAAGGAAAAAATCAGATGTGCAACCAAATGCCTTTGCTCAAGGACATCCAAAAGATAAAAGATGAATTTAAGTGGTTTTAAATGACTTACATCTCTGCCTGTGAGGGGGAGGATCAAATTTTTTAAATGGTTGAGACTGTCATTGATACGGGCGCGTCTTCTTTTTTCCATTAAAGGTTTCATAGTCTGAGAGGAGAAGATACAATTTAATAATTCATTCAATCATCAAAGGGCAAAAAAAGAATGAACAAATACTTAAAATGAAGCAAAAATTCGAGGATTTCACTTACCTTTCGGAGCTCAATTGCCTCTTTCCTTTTGGCCACAGTAAGCCGTGGAGAGAATGACTGGAGAGTTTCACAAGTCATATTTGGAGACATTTTTTGCGCTTTCTTTGTGTCAGAGAAGTGTTCAAAACACAAGTCTGCGAAGATGTGTCGCAAACGGCCACGGTGTGAGGTTTATATCCAGGTCTGTGGCGTCGGTTTCGTGCGTCATGGATACGCCCCCAAGCGCATACGGCGATTTGGAGTGGCCAAATGTATGATGAAAACAACAGAAAACCATTAAATTTTGTAGGATAACCATCTGTCTTTCCTAGTAATCCATGCGTGACAACCGAAGTGCGTGTCTGTGGTATGATCTATTCACCAAATCAAACAAAAACTGTGTCAAAAAGCTAGTAAAAATGCGCATGAGGCTTGAAGTTTGGACACAACGAATACGTATTCCTTAGATATCATCCTACAAGCACCAAATGCCGTATTGCATTGAATAATACACCATAAGTTTCATAACGCAAGTGGGAAATGTTTGTGAAATACAGACGAAAGTGACCACTGTTGATAGTTCAGTGCGTAATTACGCACTGCTCACGGGTGGCTTGGGGAGGAAAGACGGCTGAGGTTTATGTTGTTTTTGTTTTTTTGTTTTGTTTGTTTGTTTGTTTTCTTGAGAAGCTCTTAAGATCATACTCTCATTAAAAAAAATCCACCCCATTGTGGAACAAAAAGAAAAAGCATTGCATTATGAAGAATAATCGGGCCACAAATTGTCCTTGGCCGTTTAACGTCAAGATTTTGACATTTATAACAGCGTCAGTATAGTTTGATAAAATATACTTTAGATTACATGTTTACTTTAAATAATTATATGCTACATACTTGGAACAACAAGATGCAATACATACATCATTGGCCTAGGGGTCAGGCTTGTGTATATGGAAAAGTGCACGGACAGAGACTCTTTCTCAAATCTCATACCCAAGCCACGCTACTTTCATAAAACATCTGCTCCTACATTTTGACAACAATAGTTTTGCATATGACGTTTTTCTGCTGTTTCTGCCCAGGGGGAGTCTCTACCTGTAGGCTGTATACTGTTTTGTTGCCAACGCCTCATGGAGGGCGGTGGGGGTCGGAAAACGCGGGGAGGGTGAGCGTGTATGTGCTTTAATGGCAATAGCATGTGTCAAATAAGACAAGGAAAAGATCGTGAGCTTTAACTTGTTAATTGTCACGTACAGTAAAACTTTTTATACCTGCACACTTGGAGGATAGTAACCTGTCATCATGCCCTCATGGTCTGTTAAAGAGAAACTATAGACAGAATTGGGACTTTGATAATTGAACAAAAACTAGAGAGACATGACAACCCATCAAATGCCACTGCACTCAGGGGAACCACGCGCGCAGCACGCGCCAGAGGAACCAGATGGCTGTCTGTTACCGAGCCTCCAGCCCCACCTCCCAATCCTTGACCCCAACCCCCATTCACTCCACCTGCCATGCACCAGCATCCTAAAGAGCTAGTCTCCCTGTTTCACTTTGGATCCATGCGTCTCTCGAACATACGCACGCGCGTACACACACATACACACAGTACAGCATGAGCTACTTCTTTTGTACAGACTTAACGCGCACGACACTTGATCTCCACGCAATTTTGGCGTGGGTACCCCATCTGCAAGTGTCTCAAGGGTTCAACTGAAACAAATCATCCTCACCCCCCTGTTTGGAAACTATGCTGCACTTTCAGCTTGACTGCTGAAAATTTTGGCGTCCAAGCTATCATGATGTGCTTGTTTATCAATACTGTATAAGACGAAATACAAAGCTCAGCCTGTTTGTGGAAAATTAGGCTGTTGTGGCAAAGCATGTCTGTCTTCAATAAATAAGGCCCTTGTAATAAGTTAAACATCATTTTCTTGTAGGAACACGGCATAGCTTGTGACATGGTGGCAAGGATCTACAATAAGGGACAGTGTGAGTTGTTTATTTTTGAAGGAAAATTTCAACATGGAAGTTTGCGATCGGATGGAGGTTGGTTTAGATGCTTAATTGTTTACTTATACAATTGAACACTGGAAAGGGAAAATGTAGGATGAGAGGACCATTGTGTAGACATTTCTCTGTTGTCTACTTCAACGCAGCCACAGTCTAACCAAAAACTGGAGGGCACACTTGCTGCACGCGTATCTTTCGGCTCCTCTGGGATGCAGGGAGGATGGGGGTGGGGGTGGGGATGGGGTTGCGCGGAGATGCCCTCTCCTCCGCTCCACTCTTACGGTTAGAGTCCTCTTTTGTCTTTTCGAGCAAATTCAGCGTCGGTAACCCATCTGTGCCGGTCGGATAACAGGGAGCCTTTGTCCGAGAATGTTTCGACACTTCATGGGTCTTAAAAATCACACGCGTGTTGATGGGGGAGCAACAGCAAACGAGACTCCTGTCCATCAGCTTAACTTTTGCAGCAACGTGATGCGATCAGGAGGAAAAGAGCTGCCTCAGTATTTTCTTCCCTGACTACACAATATTTTTACAGATTACTTATTTAAGAAAAATTGTATCATCTTTTTGGACACTAACCGGCCCAAAACGCTTCAGTGACCCGATGGAAAAAGAAGATTGACGTAATGCGTAAAGGCAGCACTTTTACGCGCTGGTCTTGTTGAAATTGTCCTCCTCAATAGACAGAAAACGAAGAAGAAAATCAAATTATAATTGATAATAACTACACAAAAAATGTGTTGTGTCCTATTGTATCGAGTGTACAATACTTCACTGTGTACTGGTCCATCTTGTTTTATCCATCATCGCTCACTGAGCTTAGATTTGGCGCCGTTGTGCCTCCCCACAAGTATGAGGAACCCTTCTTTTCAATAACATTGACCGGTTGTGAAATGTAAATTCATTAATACTTAGTTAGGTTTTCAGACAAATGAGAAATAATGCTATAAAAAGTAAGTTGATATCAAGGGTTATACACTCATCTTCACTCTACAGGCTCTCTTTGTTTCACTCAATGTATCTGGTATAACATTGATCCATCTTGTGCACCAGACCGTTTATAGGGATGACTACAACTTTTCTTATATTCGTTGAGACATAAACATAAGTCACCAAGATCCCATCAAATGTAACAAAACGTAAACTAACACCGGATGACTTTTTAGTCTGTTTTGAGATGCTGAGCTCTTATGAGTTCTCACTTACACTTCTCATTGCACCATTGCTCTTTAGATAGAAGTCAGTTTTTAGGGTTCATAACTGTGCAGAAATATGATTAATGTTTGTATTGTTATACAGTTGGACTCAAAGCTTACATACCCTGGCAAATTATGATTGTTTTTTTGCCTTTTCCCAGAGAATATGAATGATATCACAAAGACTTTTTTTTCACTCATGGTTAGCAGTTTGGTGAAGACATCTGATAAACAACTGTTTACCCTTTTTAAATCAAAATGACAACAGAAAGTATCAAAATTACCCCAATCAGAAGTTTACATACCCCAGTTCTTAATACCGTGTATGGTATTAACATAGCATCAATGACGGCTAGAAGTTTTTTTTGCAGTAGTTGTGAATGGGGTCTTTATTTTCAGAAAAACTGTTCATTCTTCTTGGCAAAAGCCCCCAGTTCCCGTAAATACTTTGGCTGTCTTACATGAATTGTAGGTTTGAGATCTCCCCAGAGTGGCTCAGTGATATTGAGGTCAGGAGACTGAGATGGCCACTCCAGAACCTTCACTTTAATCTGCTGTAGCCAATGGCAGGTCAACTTGGCCTTGAGTTTTGGTTAATTGTCATGTTGGAACATCCATGTACACCCCATGCACAGCTTCTGGCCTGGTGAGTGAAAATTTTCTTCCAGTATTTTCTGATAACATGCTGCATTCATTTTGCCATCAGTTTTGATCAATTTTCCTGTGCCTTTGTAGCTCACACATTCCCAAAACACCTCCATGTTTCACAGTAGGAATGGTGTACCTTTCATCATAGGCCTTGTGACTCCTACCCAAATGTGACTTTATGCTTGTGGCCAAAAAGTTTGATTTTGGTCTCATCACTCCAAATGACTTTGTTCCAGAAGTCTTGAGGGTTGTCTCTGTGCTGTTTGGCATATTGCAAGTGGGATACTTTGTGGCATTTGCAAAGAAATGTCTTTCTTCTAGCTGCGTGGTGGCGCAGCGGGTAGCGCTTCAGCCTCACAGCAAGAAGGTTGCTGGTTCGCATCCCCGTTCGAGCAAGGTGTGCCTTTCTGTGTGGAGTTAGGTTAATTGATTATTCTAAATTGCCCTTAGGTGTGAATGTGTGTGTGAATGATTGTTTGTCCATATGTCAGCCCCGCGATTGACTGGCGACCAATCCAGGGTGTACCCCGCCTCTCGCCCAATGACAGCTGGGATAGGCTCCAGCCACCCGCAACCCTGAAGAGCAGGATAGACGGTTAAGAAGGTGTCTTTCTTCTGGCGACTCGACCATACACCCTATTGCCCTTCAAGCACCTAATTTTGTATCTTGAAACAGTCAGACCACTTTTTTTCATATAGTCCTGTATATCAGCTGAATATATCTGTTGGTTTTTCTTTGCATCCCAAAAGAATTTCCCTGGCAGTTGGAGCTGTTCTTTTTTTCTGACATTGCTGATCCACAGTCTCCAATTTTCATCAACACTGTTTGATACAACTGATTGCCAAATTCTTTTGGATAGCTTATACAACCTTTTTGGCCGCCAATTTAAAAACATGATTGTTTTTGAATGGCATAAGTCCTATCTTTTTTTTAACAGAGGGATTTTTTAAAAACAAGAATGATCTCTGCTCCAAATACAATGAGGTTACTACAAGGATCAATTTTAGGAACATTACCTTTTAACTTGTACAACTTCAATTCCAGTGAAGTTTGACATTGTGTAAAATGTTAATAAAACGGAATACAATTATTTGCAAATCCTTTTTTTTCACACATTTATTATTTATGTTTTACACAATGTCCCAAGGAAAAACGGGCCCCTCTCTGGTTGGTATTGGGGTTTTACATGTTACCCATGGGCAGTGTCAGCACTATGGCATAGCTTTCCATATTCGTGCAGATGACACTCAGTTTTATGTGGCCGCGTCTCCTGGTGACACTGGACTGATCGATTCGCTTTTCTAACAGTATTGTGGATAGTAAAGCCTGGATATCAAAAACTTTTTACAGCTCAACCAGGACAAAAAAAGTTGTACCTATCGTTGGTTCACAGGCTCAGAGAAACTTATCCCTGCACTAAATGTGTTTGGACCTAACCCACGTCATGATGCAAGGAAGGTGTTTTGTTAGGCCTGATTTTAAAAATAAAGACCAGAAATGCTCAGTCGCAAAAACGACAATCTATCATCTCACAGACACTTTCCCAGTGAGCCTATTTCTCTCGTAATCAGAGATGCAAATGCATGCTGTGATGCTCACCTTTCTGGTTCCTTAAGAATCCAAGAATACAGTTAATTAGCTGCAGTTTGTTCAAAATGCAGCAGCAAAAGTCTTAACAAAGACCGGAAGGAGAACACACATCAGGCCTTTATAAAAAATGTTACACTGTCACATCAAAAAGGACAAGTTTACCTTTGCCCACTTAATCATGTTTCTTCAAGAGTATTTTCAACCATGTTCATATAAATAAAAGGTCATGTCTGTCCAGGAAACAAAACCCATGCATGCAGTTTTATCCTCCGACACATTATTCTTGAGCTGAATAACATCAGCCCCTACAAAAATGTATAACTTAGAAAATTTTTGGTAGAACAGGCCAGCATAGGGTTATAAACCAGTTTCCTTTTTTTTCTTTTTTGTACTCCAATGAAATAACATCAAGCTAGGGTGTTTCGCACTAGACCTAGTTCCAAGACATTTTATTAAAATGTGGCCAAACTGGAAGGATAATAAAGTTTTTATCCTTTCCTCTAATAGGTCTTTTCTTAAAGAACATTCCAAGCTGCTACCTTATGCCCTCATGTAATAACTGTTCAGTAAATGAGGTGTGCAAGTTTTATCAAGTTTAATCAAGGGGATTTGATCATGTACTGCTTTATACAGTATATATACATCATTACTAAGATGCTGCAATAATACGTAAAAAATGTAAAAATTGCAGAAATGGCTTAACCCCCCTTTTGTCTTTGGGTCAATTTGACCTGATTCCAAAAGTGTTTTTGTCACAAGTTGTGACTATTTTTGTTAAATTATGTGTGTTTTATAAAAGTGTATGGCAGCTTAATGCCATTGAAAAAAACTGAAATTATTTCAGAACAATATCCTGCCTACACTTTCACATAAACCTCACTGATCATAACCTTACTGGGGGATAAAATAGAATTTCTGCTTTTATTTACTCAAATAGAGGTACACTTTCATGTAAATAAGTTCTATCATACCAAAAGTAATTGTTAAATTTATGTGCATATGTTGGAAACATCTTCCCTAAAATGGAGGAACACAAAAATGAAGAAAATTTTACACTTTGTACTTTATACGCAGTCAGAACAGATGGTACAGAGTAAATCTGAAGGCAAAGATTGGGCGTTTCACCCTTAGATTTCTTAATATCATCAGTAATTAAAGATATCCACAAACATCACACACTTTTATGAGGTTAGATTTAAAATCGTCCAACCGGTTATTTTGCTGTTGTTGTTTGGTTTGGTTTGGTTTGGTTTAGTTTTAACTCTGTAATAGGGGAAACATTTGCGTGTTCGGGTTATGCTCAGTCTCTTGTTGTGAATGAAGAAAAGAGTCGTCTCAGTGTGTGTCCCTTCAAACAACCAGTCCAACTTCCTCCCACCAATTTGGCGGCAACTTGAGAGGCGCCTGCATCAGCGACAATAGAGCAGCTGCTCATCAGCATCAATGGGCTCAGCGGACCTGCGACTTTGTGCGTTTGCGCGCCCTTTCCTCTGCGCTCATACAACTGAGATTGCTCTCATTCAGAGGTCTGAGTGTTAAGTCATTCAATTTATTAGACTTAATGAAAGACCACAGACACCTTTCAAAAACCAAGCAACACAAGCTTCTTCATTTTATGTATTTATTGCAAAAACAAATTTCAACTACAAAACATTTGAAGTGTCACAGTTTGTTTTCCCCACATAAGATCTCAGTGAATATCAGGATATTTTAACACATAGTGTTTACAGACTTCTTTTGCACAGACCAGAATACTAATAATCATAGTAAGAAATAAGTCTATCGTGCAAACCTCAAACAAAACAACCCTTGGGGTTTTACAAAAGTGTTGACAACAACCCATATCTTTGAAACCCCAAAGAGGATTGCATTTAAAATCGTTCATAGACCTGTGCTAAGATCTGTGCTCGTGCTCTCTGGCAATTAACGCATCTTGAGATAAATGTTGAATTAGATCATAATACAGTAAATCCAACAACACTTAACAGCTATAACTACGGTTATAAATACATAAGCATAAGTAACATCACAGGATAAACAACACACATGAGACACATTTCCATCTAATCTACCATGGTCTCCACATGGCTGCGCTCACAGCCTGTGGGACCGGCTGGGCGCGACTTGGAGCCACGGCACCGCTGTTGCTGCGGGGCTGGCTCTCCATTCTGGAGCTGAAGCTTGATTTTAGGCTCAAGAGTCTCTGCTGAATTTGAGGGAAGGTCTTGGAGCTCTGGGCACAGCAGTTCAGACAGGTTGGAGTGACGGTCGCAGATCTAGACTGCTGGACGAACTCGTTGACGCGTTGGCACGCTTCTTGATCCAGGCTCGTTTTTGGAAGCAGAGCGGAGACGCGCTGGAGGCAGGCTTTGTAGCCCTCTCTGTAACTCTCTGCTGAGTCTGAAAGAAGCAAAGAAGAGATTAGTGACTTGAATTCCACATTTAATCACCAGGTTCAAATTAAACAAACTGTGCTCTTTTATGGCTCGAGGGAAGATGCTTACCTTTGACAGGAGTGGAGGGAAGATCTCTGAGGAAACGCACGGTCATTTCAAGAATATCAGCTTTCTCCAGTTTGGAGTAGCGAGCGTTGTCTTTGCCAATCAGTGGGAGAATCAGGCTCTTCAAGTGACTGAGACTGTCATTGATACGAGCACGTCTTCTCTTCTCCAGTAAAGGTTTCAGAGTCTGTAAGAAACAATAAGAACGTTAGTCATTCGGAATCTGAGAATCAAATCTGAAAACACGGTAGATGCTCACAGCTCTCAAGTGTGTTTCTTTTTCTTCCCCTTACCTTTCTCAGTTCGTTGGCCTGTTTTCTTTGTGCCACGGTGGACCTGGCTGGGAGAGACTGAACAGCCTCGGCAGTGATGCTGGGACTCATTTCGTTTGCTGCTGTTGTGCTATTTTGGGGAGGGTACTTGCGCTTGGAGCGGCTCAGCTGAAGTGTGCCTCTGTGCCGCGGCGCCTCCTATTTATGTGTCCCCGGCGCGTCAGAAGGGGAGGGAACACCAACCACCAAGCAAGGGGTCTGACGCGGGGGGGGGGGGGCAGTGCCTGTGGGACCATCTGGCCCGGTCTGGCCCCTGCCTATAGGTGTACCGCTGGTATGTGGAGCTGCTCGATAACGTTGCGTATAAGTGTTTAAAATTTTGAGCTTTTGCGTTCATCCAAGATAAATTTACGCACAACGGTGTCCCCTTTCCTTTACTTTCAGGCATCAGCTTACCAGATATCTGCTTTGTAGCATCTACTGTAAACATGTTTTCCGATTCATTTTGCCTGGTTTTGCTGTTTATGTTTATTATTTCGTCAATGCGGCATTAAATTCGCAAGAAATATGCCTGACGATCTGTAAAGACTCATTCCAGTTTGATGAGGTGTATGAAATCTTTGTTTTTTCATCAAATGAACAGTAAAGGGTGGAATGAAACAAGTAAAAAAAAAAATCAACATTTAGTGAACTTCTTTATGCTGATATGGATTCCACCTGCCTCCCCCCTCAACAATTGAAACACAAAGCCAGATGAGTTATTTTGAGTTGACAGGACTAATCTATTCCAAAAATTAAAATAACAGACGCCCAAGCGACGCCATGTATGGATTAACATCTGCTTGTGAACCATCAGCAGCTTGTTTCCAATACCAACCACACCGTGTTTACCTGGAGCAGAGGGGGAGGAGACTGAGTGAAGTGAGAACCTCGAACACAAGTGCAAGAGTGTATCACAGTGTTTGCCTGTCACAAAAGAGTCACATTTAAAGTAGTCTACTGTCCTTGCAGAAAAAAAGAGTTTCTTACAGAACAAGGAAAAAAGACTAGTTATTTTCTCTGGATGGACTCTAGAGTCCAAGTGTCGGTAAAAACACATATTTTGTATCATAAATATAAAGAGAGAGACATTTGAAGAGGAGGATTCCATTTTGACCCTTTTAAATGTTTTTATTTCATGTATTACTGTTGTATTTCCCCAAACAGTGAGATGAGTGGGCAGTAGGATTCACGCGTTTGGCACGCGCCACAACCGTGCAACAGATGGGAAAGCCCCCTTTCCTCTCCTCTTCTGTCTCTGGCCCCTCTCCCCTCCCCTTTCCACCCTCCTCTCATCAGCCTCACACTGGCGCACAACACTGCTGCTGCTTCCATCAGCATCGCGACCACTGCTCTTTGTGTCCCTTCACCATCAATGTGGGGGTTTTGGGAGGGAAGCTTGGAGTAACAGCGCACAAACACAATAGATCATATAATACTGCGTTGATAAGAAGCAAACTTTGGAAAACTTGATGGTGATGCTACACAGCGTAATGCCTGTGGATCTTATAGAGCAAGTAAATGCCAATTGTGCCAGATTTCGCCGTGCAACAGCTTTACGCGCCAAATTGTTTGGACTCGAAAACTTAACATCAAAAGGGAATACCAAGAAGTCTCTCAGTTGTCACGTGTGAACTAAGTCCACTGAGTATTTTTTATTCCAAACACATGTTGTCAACAAGCTTGTATCATCACCTCGGCTTCAAGCTGCTCCCCTCTAGCTTGAGGGGTTTCAGTCCTTTTTTTAAGCATTATAGATGCACGATTTTGCACGCGCCCTGTCCCATGGGGCCCCAAATAACTGCCATCATGTCCAGTCTGGGAACGGGCGAGTTAAGACAAAAAAAGTACAACAGGCTTCAGTTGGGACCATTTTTGTCCTAGTTTCAGCGTGGGTATCCATCTGTGCAGGCTGAGGGCACAGAGACCCTTTGTGGGGAAAGAAGATTTCCCATGAATTCAGAGGAGTCCAAATATAAAAAGGAAAACGAATAGTTTCTTTGAAGAGTCAAACTTTAGACTGCAGGCTATGGAATAAATTTTTTTTCATCTATTTATATTCATTTCCAGCCCTCAGATGTTATAGTTCTGTAATTTAGGATTGCTCAAATGTCATCAGCGGTCATTGTTCATCGGGAGAAGCTGAAATTATATTTCTCCAAGGTATCATCTGAAATCTCAATGCTCCAGTTTAAAAATGACATTGGATTAATATATATAGATGGATAGAGTGTATAAAAGGCATGAGACTGACACGAGCCACAGTGTTCAGACAGATGGAGCCTCCGCAGGGTTATTGATGCGTAAAGCCAAAGCGTCGTTGACTCCTGTTGTAGGTGAACGCCACCACAGCAGCTACGTGGAGGCTTGCAAACCCTGAAGATTCACAACTTTGAATTTTTTTTTTTTCCCTGAAAGGATGTCTGGCATCCCAAGCCGAATTGTACGCCAACATGATCCGCATCACACTGAAGCATCAGTACAGCTGCTGTTTGTCTGACTCAGCATTGAGACAAACACATAAGAATGAACTGTGTTACGGACTGAATTTCTCAAGTGCATAGAAAATTTAATTCTTATTGAAATATTCTGTTAAAAATGAGGGGAAAAATCTAAACTAACCCCATGGACGAATAGATGTCTCACAGATTTTGTCTATGCTCCATCTTGTCCTTGAACCTGTATCACTGGGTTAAAAGGAGAGGAGGCATACTTTGTTTTACTCAACCGTTGTCTTGTTTCGCATTAATGTCTGTTTCTGTAAGGCACACCAAAAAAATAAAGATAGCACTTAGGAAGATACAACCAACTTCTAAAGGAAAGAGGACGTAGTAGACTGATATTTAGAGTTAGCGCACAAGAAGAAATGTTTGGATTGAACACTATCATTACATATTTTGATTTTTCTGCATTAAATGTTTGTGTGCTTGTTCTCGAGTTTACCGAGTTTATCAAGTTGTCATAAATTATTTCTATGCAAATGTCACAATATCCTGCTTAAAATACACCAAACAGTACAGAAACAAGCCTCAAAACTTGTGGAACAAAGTCATTTGGAGTGATGAGACCAAAAGTGAACTTTTTGGCCACAACCACAAACGTTACATTTGGAGAGGAGTGAACAAGGCCTATGATGAAAGGTACACCATCCCTACTGTGAAACACGGAGGTGGTTCACTGATGTTTTTGGGACGTGTGAGCTACGTAGGCACAGGAAACTTGGTCAAGATTGATGAGAGATGAATGCTGCATGATATCAGAAAATACTGGAGGACAATTTACACTCATCAGCCCAGAAGCTGTGCATGAGACGTACTAGAATGTTCCAACATGACAATATCCAAAACTCAAGGCCAACTCGACCTGCCATTGGCTACAGCAGAATAAAATGAAGGTTTTGAAGTGGCCATCTCAGTCTCTAGACCTCAATATCATTGAGTCACTCTGGAGAGATTTCAAACCTGAAGTTCATGAGAGACAGACCAAGAATTTACAAGAACTGGAGGCTTTTTGCCAAGTTTAACCATCTGAGAAAATAAAGACCCTCATCCACAACTACCACCAAAGACTTCAAGCTGTTATTGATCGTAAAGGGGGAAATAAAAAGTATTAAGAACTTGGGTATGTAAACTTTTGATCAGGGTCATTTTGATACTTTGTGTTGTCATTATGATTTATAAAGAGTAAACACTTCTTTAAGTAGATGTCTTCACCCAACCACTAACCATGAGTAACAGAAAAAATGTTGTGATATCCTTCATGGTCTCTGAGAAAAGGCCAGAAAATCATGAATTTTGCCAGAGTATGCTTTAAAGCAGAACTGTAAGTGCCCATGGTATGAATGGCCGATGCATCCGCAAAGACACTACTGCCAAACCTCATTCTGCATGTATTGCAACAGCATGACTCTGTAGTAGAAGAGTCCAAGTGCAAAACTATCCTGCCTGCAATTATAACTTGGTACCCAATGCAAATAAGGGGACCCAAAATATAAAGTTAAGCAGCAAAAATACTATTTCTGGCATTTCTATTTCAAAATTACAGAAACCATTCTCCTTGTTGACAAAATATTGATTGTGTTGGGACAAAAGTGATGATGCAACACAGTGATATCCATGCCCATCCCAATTATTTAGACAGATGTCTTGAAAGGTTTTCTGTCACCAAGGTCATCCAGGTTAACTCGAAGCTTGAACTGAAGAAACCGTAAGGAGTAGAGGTGAAAAATCTTCAAGAAGTCTATCAAGCCCCATTGCCTTTATAGATTCAGCTTGTTTTAAAATATGTTCCCGATATCCAATTCAGATGTAGCATATTTTGCTCAGAAGTGTGTTACTTTCAGTATCAGTGCTTGATTTGTTGTTTGCTTAATATTTAAAACCATAACTTCACTGTTATGCGGATGATACTCAATGAAACCAGAATCCAGCTGATGAACAAAATTGAAGCATGCTTCAAAGATGTAAGGACCCTGGATGAACAGAGATTTCTCTCCAGGGCAGATTACTGAGACTCTCTTTTATCTGACTGTCTTAACAAGTCAGTTACCAGTCTGAACCAGCTCTTGCTGGTCTGACTTCTAATGTTACAGTTCAATTATGGTTATTAACTCTGAAAGTTTGAGCTTGTCTTGTGGGTTCCTCTGCTGTTGCTGTGAACCTGCCAGACTCCAGCTGCTTTTTTCAGTTTCACCGTAATCCCACTACAATGCTCAGCCATTGACTCTCTGTCTGTTCATTTCTCTCTCCCTCTCTCTTTCCCACTCTCTATCTCTAACCTGAACACAGTTGAGGTGAGTATCTGCCTAGTATGAGTCTGGTTCTACCCAAGATGTTTCTCCTTGCCATAGTAAACTGTTAAATTCTGCAAAGTGCTGATGGTTTAAGATGAGACAAAACTTCTTTATCTTGTCTTGATGTATGGTCTAAAGACAAGGTTGTCTCATCAGACATATATATTTTATTGACAGGTTAACCTGCTAACTGTGAACCTGTTAACCTGTTAATGTTTTTGGAAAGTGTCTTGAAACAATGTTTTTTGAACGATATAGCACTTTATAAATGAAGATTGCTGAATTGATTAAGTCTCTGTTTCTTATCAAAACTTTACACACCATTCCAACTTTTTTTCTCTTTATTAGGGTTGTAATTTATTAAAAAAAAGGATTTGAACAGCACACCATGTCAGGCTTGAATAGAAATGAATTCACACGTTGGCTTTTACTCGAGCACATCAAGTTGCTCAAGTCAGCTGCATGTTGGTGACTCTGTCCATGGTTCTGAAGTGGATGGTTAAAAAGCAAGACAAAAAACTGAGTTTTGACTTTGAGGACACAGATCCTGATGGTACAGGCTGTGGTCAAGTAAATGTTTTCTGCCCCGCAGAGAGGCAAAGGGAAACCATGCATATGGCACTGACTCTCCTTTTCTTTTCTTTCCTCCCTTTCCTTTTTCTTATCTTTTGTGATGTCCAAAATGACTCTTAGCATTGCTGAAACTTTACCTGAGATGTGTTACTGAAAAGCAGACGGATTTCTTCAGCAAGGCATCCTCAATGAAGCCTCTTTAAAAGTTCAGTTTTCTTCACGTCATGCTATCTAACAGGATGTTGTGTTAGATGGAGTTCAGACACAATCAAATAGAAAGATCTTTGTTTTTTTTACCTGAGAGTTTGTGTTAATGCATTTTTTATTAGATCCAGTCCACAAACGCAACTAATGGGTAAGCATTTGTCAGAGCTACTATGGCCTGCTGAGGGAGATTTACGTCAAGTTCCTCTAAATAACAAAAATCAGGTGTAGACTTGCTCTTTGTTGAGGTAGCTTTAACTTGGTCCTCAAATGAAGAACATTTTGTTAACAAGCAAATATATTTGCATAGTTGCTGTGCACTTGTCACACTAAACACAAAGATAAAGACAAATGCAGAACAATAAAACAGCTTTAAATTGCATCTGGGAAGCAGATGTTTACCACTCCTGCCTGTCATTGAGTTTAAAAGTCCTTGTGTTGCCTTAAAAACAGATTTTTATATATTTCACCCCTGGGTGTCTATAAACCAAGAGTTTTACATTTCATTGAAGAACACTGTGGTTATAATTGTGGTGATTTGAACAGGTGGTGCCGGGGTGACGACGGTCTGTACATACCTTTAACAATTTTCAATTAGCTTCATTTGTGTTTGTACTTATAGATATTTCCTGTATCATTTGCTTTAGACCAGATTTGAGCAAACAGGGCTTTAAACATAAACTGTAGGAAAGCGAATAAATTTATTGGTTCGTGATTTAAGCATCAATATTACAACAATTTGATCTCATATATTTGCACAAAAGTCTTTGTTGTTGTGGTTGCTCTCTCTAGGGATGCAAACGAAAACCTATCAACATTTACTGAGGAGCTTCCCAAGCCTAAAACAACGCTATTTTCATAGAGCATCTGCCACCAGTGACCAATAACCAAACTTTTTTTTTCTCTATCATGAGGTTCGTTTGACGTCACTGGTTTAGTGCCGAAGGCTGCATCAGCATCCCTTGGCCACGTGACAAATGAGACGCCACCAAAAGAGACTTGAGAGAAAAGAATGGTGGATAGTCTTTCATAAAAACGTTCACCATCGGTTCACTATCGGTAAACGAGTCCATCAAAAAGTAGTTTTCACAAGGATACGTGCGTTGTAGCACACATATCCACAAATAAAGCATTTAAAAAGAATACTTTTACGCAGTCAAGTAACAGGGGCTTCTCAAATCTTTTATATCAAACAATAGTGTCCTTAAAGCACATTCTTTGTCGTGATCATCTGTGTTTAAAAAAGGACCAAACAACACTAGCGACATTGTAAGGAAGCAGCAAAGTATTGCGTAAAAGAGAAAAAATAAATATAAGCGCGTAAAAGTTGCAAGAATTTACTTAAGAGTTGTATTGCAAACATAAACCATGCCTTTTCTGTGTTTATAGACACTTCACCATATTGTTGTCTCTGTCCCTCTCACGATAGAGGTCTACATCGGTGCAAAGCGTAGTCAGGCTTTTGGAAAAAAGCTTTTGCGTAATTATTGCATAAATCAGATGTGAGGTGGCTCAGACAGGATTTGAATATTGTAACCAAGCCAGAAGCCAAGCTGTAAAACAGATCACACATCTGGTGCACATTTTTAAGTTGACAAAGGTAAAACTCTTAGCGTCGCACGCACTGGTGTCTCCACCTCCAGACACGCAGCTCAGGAGCTCTCTCTCAAAAAAAAAAAAAAGCATTTCGATCCACCACAAGCAAGTTTTGCAAGAGGAGGCATTGAGTGGCATAGAAATGATCCAACCCATCACAACAACAATGAAGTTTATTGCTTGATATTTTTTGAATGCCTCAGAATGATGTTTATTTCTTGATCTTTGTTGAATCCTGAGCTATGAATCTGGGGACTAGAGCTGCCCCCGTTGCATGTGAGCTATTGGACAGGCTGGACACAAGGCTTGTTGGCGGGCTTTTCGAATATTGGATTTCTGATTGAGGCAGCTCCATTGTGCTGCCATATCAGAGGCACGAGAAAGGCACGAGCCAGGCAAACAATGGCAGCAGATGGCTTTCCTGCTCTGATGAATTATGCTGAAGTTATACAGACATGGGGACCATTAAGAGTTGTCCGGGGGGAAATGAAAGAGTGGGAGGTGTCAAGAGATAATTTTTAAATCAAAATAGTATTTTTCCGAGAGCGAGAACATCTACCCAGATTAGCCTGTAAGAGAAAATAGAGAAAATTACCAAAAATAATTTATGCTTACCTGTCTGATATATTTTTTAATATATCTTTTTATTTAAGAAATAGATATTTGTTTTGTCATTGCAATTGAAAATGAGATGTCTACTATACAAAAATTACAGTTTTTTCAAACTGTTTACATGAAACTTTGAAAATAAGGCTCATTTTTTCAAAATATTGACACAGTTATCCAACCACCACACTCACTTTTCATAACTCCTTGATTCTTTGCAAAATGACACACTTCAATCAAAGTATATACACTTCATTCAACACACACACATATCTTATGCTGTTTTGTTTTCGCTTCAGTAACAGTCTTCAAATGATCAGAAACCTTTGCAGTCAGTTACACACAACTGTGATCAAAACACATTTGACGGAAATCCATTTCAAGAAACAGCATGTGCTAGACTTTTTTTGCAAGATATTTTGATAGAAGGGATAACGTCGAGAAAATATTCCTCATGATTACTTTGGGGTAGACAAAGAGACAGTTCACAATACTTTAACTGATGCTGCAGGCTGGAAACATTTATTTTTATTCTTACCACTCAGTTAGAGTAAAATGTCGATCAACAATGACAATAGAAATGAGAACAAAATAGTAGTTAAGAGTTTATAGTTTTGTAGAGTTTAGCAAATTTCTGTGTGTAATGTTTTGCAAAAAGTGTGAAGCTGAGTCTGTGCTCATTGTTGTGCAACTCATGTGTTTTGCTTCTTGAGTGTAAAGATGTGTCAACTGTGTGAAAATTTTGTAAAAGAAATTTTTTTTTAAAGGTTTTATTTGAAATAGTTCATATCGACTACAATGTGTACATTTTGTTTGTTCATTACTGATCAGCAGAGCAAGAACTAAGTTATTGGGGGCGTGTCCTACATTTGGTCACCGCCCACGAGGAAAGCGCGTCTCTGTCATTGAGCCCTAAACCTCGTGCTGGAAAAGGGCGCTCAATACGACTGCAGCCATCAACCAGCACAGACCTGGAAGCAGTGCAGCATGGGCTTTAAATGACGGGAAGGGGACCCACGCTTTCAATATCTGGTATGTCATTTTATTCTCTTTTTAAGCTGGTTCTAAACATGTTTGTGTAATGAATGTGCAAACATAGGCCTTATTGTGGCAGTTTCTAATATGCATGGAGCATAATCATGATTCTGTTTGAATGTAATAATGTTAAATACATCAAAGGTCAGTTGTTTCTTTCCGATATGTAATGTCTAAGCTTAATAACTGAGATCGTATTCATCTATGAACGCCTAAATATCATAAAGAAGCTGTTGCTGCTGTCACCTGTCAGTGTTTTAGTTTTGTTTCATAAGACTGCATTGTTTTACATCAGTAGGCATAGGGTTTAATGCATTGATATTCTGTCTCTTTGGGTTTGTACTACACGAGGGCCTGCTTTCTCTCTAAACAACTGAAACAAGGACAAATCCACTGCCATGATTACAGTGTATACATCACATCATAGTGGGGTAAAACCCTTTGAATTTCCCTGTACTACTTCTGTATCAAAAGGTTGTCGTGTCACATTATTGTCCCGTATCTGTCTGTCACTAATGAGCTGAGTGTGAGAAAGTCTGACCGCAGTAATTCTCACTGCAGATCACGCGTGACTGGGTCGCTTTGGAGGAGACAACACGCCAACATGGTGAGTTCACGGAGACGGAAGACAACAAAGTAAATACTGAGGATGAGAGAGAGAACGAAAATAGGATGATTAAGGCTGACGTGTCTCTTCCTACTTCTGACATGTAGCACTGAAAGGGTGCATTGTAAAGGACCATAACTCAACAATTAGCCCATTAAAGAAAAAGAAAAGAAAAGAAAAGAAAGGAGTGACAATCATTTGATATGCCCGTTTTAAGAAGTCAGAAATTCGTTTGGATGAGATAGATGATCAGGATAAAGTTTTCCCAACACCGTATTGTGGTTAAGGCTATGTGCTTTTCCATAGTACAAGAAAAGTATACATGATCAATACAGTACCTCAAGAAAACTTTTGCTTGTGATTGTTCCTAAACTACCTATTTTTATATATTCACACTCATAATTCCACCCAGATTTGGAGGAAAATAAGATAATTAATTACTTAATTAATTTAAAAAGAAAAAGAAAATTGAAATAGAGCATTTGTACAAATAGAAAAATAAAGAATATTTTTGGAATACCTTATAAATCTCAAAGACCACTTGAAATATGGAAAGCAGCTGTTAACTGGTCATTTAATGAAAGTGTCATTCTTCATAAGTGTAAAGGCCTTCTTTCTAAATCGTCACATCTTAAATGGAGAATAATTAAATGACAAACATTAAGACTATTGTCAATGGCTTTTCCATTGGAGCATAAAGGTGTGAGAAATAAAGACTAAATAAGATGATATATGATGAAATACGCATCCTTACTTTTAAGTGATTCTGAAGCACTAAAACTCGTGCAAAAGGAGGGTCCATCTTCTGATTTACACCGATAAACCAGTAGTGAACGGGTTACATGAGATTATTTTCAAACAAAGTGTTGGAAAGAAAGAAAGAAAGAAAGGAAGGAAGCTTGCATCATGGTGTGGAATAAATAAAGTCATGTCTTCTTTTTGTGTCTTGTCTTTTTTGAGCTGCTGAATAAAGTTCATTTTGTCTGGTCTCTTTTTCGGTTTAAGGTCTTCATTTACGTAAAAGTGTTGTATTCTTTGTGACATACAACCAAGATTTGAGGGTGACTGATTACCAAAACCATTGAAAATATCAAAATGAGCTCAGACAATGAGGTAAAAAGACTCCAGGTTTAGGTTTACTGGAGGCATCCTCTCTGCACGCGCCCAGGCTCAGCGGAGCGAAAGCAATTAGTGAATGGCACGCGCCTGCCAGTCAGGCCGTTGGAGACTGGCGCGAGGAGCTGGTGTACCGTTGCCCATATAAGATCAGGTTTGTGATTTGAACTGGTCAAAACCTAATTTGACGTGTTGGTTTCAAACAGATAGTGTCTGTCATGGTAACTAGATTTAAACATGAGCTGCACTATAACCCCTCATGCTATCAATCTTTCTTTTATGAAGAAATAGTAGAAGTTTAAAATCCCATTCAATATTTTGTGCCCTTTCCCCATAACCCATAAAGATTCCTCAAGAGTTCTGATTCATTCACTAAACAGAAAAGATTTTGACTGAATTTTTTGGCAAACACTGAGTTCTGAAATAGGCGTATAATTTTCTCAAAATTACACTTTTTTCATTTTTCTGATTTACAAAATTACCTGGATTTGACTTGTTTTCTGTTTTAAGGCTTTAAGTCATACTAGGGTGCAGAGAGAGGTTTTGGTTCGGGTATACAGATTGAACTTGAGCAGAAAGTGTCCTTGTTTGAATGTTCCCGCTCAGCAGCAGATGTGACCATACAATAGAGGGCCCCCACCCCTGAATAATTGAGTCTAATTTGAATAACTGTCGCACGCCCGACGCGTGCAAGAAATATTCCAGCTTTCCCAGGCTCCGCAGAAAAACCGTTGGTAGACCCTTTCCACTTCGGTGGGGATTTAGCTTCTAATTGCTTGAAGTTGTGAGAACGTCTTTAACAAAGCATGGGAAAATACTCCACATCACCTACACATGATTAAATCCTGTGTGGTACATCTTATTGATGAGCCGCGAGGCTGCAGCTGCACAAACGTCCGTTATATCTGGACATCAGCTAGCATGGTCTAAAATGGCCTTTACTGACACACACACACACACACACACACACACACACACACACAAAAGAAAAGAATAAAAATTAATTAAAAAAATTCATGGGGAAGGCCGCGAAATTATCCCCCATCTTAAATAAAACATCGTAAATGTCTTCAATTATGTTTTTGGATCAAATTTTACCTCCGAACAAGCGAGTTTTGCAACCGACAAATTAAGTAGATTCCCTTTTCATTAAAGACTTGAATTTATAAGTTAATTCAACCACAACGTTAAATAATGGTTTCATAAAAGCCTTTTACAATAAGCCAAAGACGGACTTGTTATTTTGTTTTATTTTTTTCAGGTGTAACATTCCTGTAACACAGGCCTTCAGTCACGGTATTTCAACCTGTGATAGCCGCAGTGATGTGTTGGTCCTCTGACTGATTTGGACAAGCATTGTCGTCCATTTCCTTTGGGAATTAGGTCATTTGTCAGAGCGCTCGTGGGAATTTCCCCTCTCATGGGCGCGTGGTATCTCTGACAGTTGGACCAGTGCAACAGATGGTCCGGAGAGGCACGCGCCAAGCACGAGACTTGCCCCCCTCCCCTGATCCGATGCTTCTGTCACACCCCCTGCATCAGCAGAAAGCGAGCAGAGACCTAATCCGACAGTGAAGAATCAGAAAGTGAGAAGTCTGGTCATGAGCGAGGTTTGAAAATATAATAATGTAGCAACCTTTGAGTTCATAAATTAAATAGGCTCACATAAACACAAAATCTCATCAGTCTATAAGCCGGACAAGACATGTCATTCTGTATTCAGGCGTATTTAGGTGTCCCAAATTTTGAAACTACAAACTACATAAAATGGTTCATGTCTTTGACTAAATTGTAGTCACAACTATTTGTAATCACAAATTATTGTTATTCGGATATCATTTTATTTCCCTTAGACTGTGATGACACAGCTGTGATATTCAGAAAAGATATTGCGTCTCTCTTGATATTAGACACCCCCACAGGTAGATCTACTTCAGGTAAATGTGAAGCTTTCCTGCCATCCTTTGGTGATTAGAGGTATTACAGTAAATCCCCAAATCAGCTTCATGATTTTCCCACACTCTCATAAAACGGTTATCCAGAAGATGGGCAAACTAAAAGAAAGATCATAGTAAGTTTTTTGATTAATTTACATCGTAAATGGAGCTTGATGCCATTACAAATATTGAGTTAGTCACACAAGTTATCGAGTTTAAGGCCTTTTTAATAGAGTCCTTCACTTTTAATCGTTCAGGATTTTCAGCAGAATACACATGTAGAAAAGGTGCAGCACATGTTTTTTATTTTCGTCTCATTCAGTGCAGAGTAAGCCCCCATTACACTATTGCACTGTAGTTAACAACATTTCCTTGACATTATTTTTAGAGGAAATATTTTTGAAAGCCTTTAAGTTATATTTAGGACCAAAGAATCTCATCATATTCTGGAAAACTCCACTAAGCTCTTTATTTTAACAGTTTTTTAATATGTGCATTTATCATTACTGGGCTGACAATAACAGTCCAGTTATAGTTTTGAGTTAAAATTCCAGTGAAAATTTTAGATGCATGAAATTCCTGTGAACTATCCATCCATCCATTTTCTTAACCGTCTATCCTGTTATTCAGGGTCGCGGTTGGCTGGAGCCTCTCCCAGCTGTCATTGGGGCGAGAGGCGGGGTACACCCTGGACTGGCTGCCAGTCAATTGAAGGGCTGACATATAGACAAACAAACATTCACGCACACACTCACACCTACGGGCAATTTAGAATAATCAATTAACCTAACGTGGGCATATTTTTGGACTGTGGGAGGAAGCCGCAGTACCCAGAGAGAACTCCACGCATGCATGGGGGAGAATGGGGAGAACATGCTAACTCCTGACAGAAAGGCCCACCATGCCCGAACAGGGAGTCGAACCGGTGACCTTCTTGCTGTGATGCTGGAGCGCTACCCGCTGCGCCACCGTGCAGCCCTCCTGTGAACTAATCATTGACTATTGATTGCCATTGAGCTTCTGTGAACAAAAATGCATTTCAAATATCTTAATAGAAAATATATCCAGTGTTATCCCTATAACCCCATGGCACAATTAAAGAAGAAAAAAGAAAGAAAAGAAAAGGGGCACATGTATGCAAGAACTGGTGCACAAAAAGTTGTGATAAACAAAGACCTACCCGTGGCAGTATTTTGAGGGCAATTGTCTAAGTTGTGCAGCTTTTCTGTCTCATATTTGCAGTCTGTAACCATAGTTGCAAAACACGGCCTGCCATTGTCCAGGGTGAGCAAAAGAGCAAAATGCAACCACATCTGCTTTAAAATCACAAACAGTCACAGTAGAATATCTGTTGTTTTTGTTGATTCAAATAGTGAACCATAAACTTTTGGAACTGAAAGCCCAGCTAATAATTGTTTGTCCAACCCAAAACTGAAATCCTGGCTCTGTCCCTCCTTTGGACTGCTTGATCCATTGAAAAAGCAGTTACAGAAGGCATCCAAGAGGACACCTTATCCGTTTTAGAGACATAAAGGCAGCAAGGAGCAGTCACACTCCCCCAACTCTCCTCCTTGCTGCTTGGCACTGCCAATAAAAGCTACTCTAAGATTTTGCAATTACCTATCACAAAACAAACTTTCCCCAAAGGTTTTCACTTATTCAAAAACTGTGTACCAGTTTTGTAAATAAGCAAACACTTAACCTCTGCTATAAGACCACATGTTGCACTGACTCAGGTGTCCTGCTAGAAAAATGTTTGAATGGTAAAAAAGTGAAGGCATCAGAGGTCATACTGAAGTGTTATATTGCAAAGACTTACAACATTATTAGACAGATCTTTATTTTCAGTCAACAGCTCAAAGTAAGGTTTGACCTTGTTTTTTAAGCAGCTCGTTTTTCTGAAAGGCCACCAGATGGACCTCTTTGGTGAGCAACCTGTGGGTGTCCAGTGATATTGGTTTCACTGTCGTTATGTAAAATTAATGGCGCTCAGGCTGCATGCAAACTGGGCGTGTGTTCAAACAGTCCATTGCTGAATTACAGTTTGGCTGACTACACGTATACACCCCTCAAGGCTGTTTCATGACTTTCTCCTTTACAAGAATTTTAAATGACTGCTTCGTACTGTCCCTTTAACTTCTGAGCCGATTTCCAGAGAGCAACAACCTGTAGCCTAAGCTCAGCGATCCTCCCCCTGATGGATTATTTAACAGGCGCTCAGTCCCATGTCGCCATCTGCTATAGGTAGAAAACACTGCGCATTATTCTCACAGGCACATGATACGCGTAAGCAAACAGAGTAAACAAAGAATTAGAGCTAAATAAGTTTACTGGGGCAAAAAATCATATCCAAACTTTTGTGCAACAGGTGTTGAGCATCCTGCAGACGACAGAGAGAGAGAAGAGAGAAGAGAGAGAAAAGCGAATCGTCGACAGATAAACAGCAGCAAGTTAGGACAAGACTAATAATCCGACCCCCACAATGATGGAGTTTTTTCTCGACTTTTAAAAAGCCATCACGTGGTAAGATGTGCATGTTCCAGCACGGATGGTGCTTTTGACTTATTTGACTGTGTTGGGAAGATGTGGAGCGACAATAACTGAGCTGTCCCACAACATTTCCTGGGTGAGTGAGATGCTCCACAATGGTGAGCCTGTCTGCTCGGTGAAGTAACCAGGCTCAGCGCAGTCAGAGGAAGACAGGAGAGCTCCAGTCTGCGGCAGTCATGGTGGTGGAGGGGGACCGGACGCTGCTCGCAGCCAGACAAGGAGACGTTCAGACTCTCAAAGCGCTGCTGGGAGCAAACGCGCTCACCAGCGATGTCAGGGACGTGATGGGGGCTTCACCTGTCCACCACGCAGCCAGAGCGGGGAAACTAACATGTCTGCGTTTCCTGGTGGAGGAGGCAGGGCTGGCGGGTAACTGCCTGGCGAACAACGGAGCGAGCCCGGCGCATGACGCAGCAGCCACCGGCAACCTGGCTTGTTTGCAGTGGCTGCTGACCCAGGGCGGATGTCGGCCAGAGGTGAGTCACCTGAGCTAAAGTTAGCCTGGTTGAAGTGATGCAGACAGTAGCCTAATTCTCTGCTTCCTCTGACCTGGATGCCATCTTTATGCTTGCTACGGTTTTCTCTTCAATAGATACGTTAATCAACAGGAAGTTTATTTTTACTGTAACATCACTGTGTTTAGAGTTGTCACGTGCGCTGCTGTTCAAAGTGGGAAGTTCACCACCAGACAACAACAAATGGCTCGAATCTGATCAGAGTTTTACCACCTAATCACTTATTATGCACAAATGCCTTGAAACTGTAGAAGCAGAGAGTGACAGCAAGAACGTAAATTGGTATCTGGCATGCCACTTGTGGCTGGGTGGAACACCAGTTTCATGGTATATTCCAGTTTTCAAACTGGCTTACCACTGATGGAACTGGTATGTCAGTGGCAAAATGGTATAGAATACCAGGTTAAAACTGGCTCGCCAAAAAACTGGAATATACCACCAGAGGAAAACTGGCATACCAAAAAAAAAAAAAAAAAAGAGGAATATACCACTTTATACTTGAAACACCACTGGGTCTATAAACATGCATTAACATACACGTTTAAACTTGTATTTTTATCTTTCTATCTAAATGGGTTTTTTTTTTTGTATTTATGAAAATCATTAAAAAAAACAGCAGTCAGGAAAAAAAAACACAGCACACCAGTCTTAGACAAGTGGCATACCACTGATGGAACTGGTATGCCAGTTTGAAAACTGGAATATACCGCTAGGGAACAGATATATTTCAACCAGCTGCAAGTGGTATGTCATGTACCACCCTTCGTTCTTGGCGCTGCTGGAACCAGATTCATTTTTGTGGTTTTCGTCAGTGCTTTGCCATACTACAAAATTTGGTATTGACCCTAAACCACGCAAATATAGGGCCAGTGTTATATAATGCAGATATTGATACTTTTTTCATAGAGAAGAAGTATGTCAAAATTAATCAAGAATAACATAGAACCACTAAAACTCTGTTCAGGAATGAAAGTAATATTTCATTAAGAAAATATTCATAAGCTTTACTTTATTCTGCTTTGTTGCAGAACAGTACATTTTATATTCATGGATATCAACAATTATTTTAAAATTTATATTTAGCAAATCAGCAATATACTGATAATCTCATCTCCCAAGTGTTGATCCATACTAATACCAACATTGTTATCAAAGTATCAATATTTTAGATCGATCAGCCCACTTTTAGAGTTGTCATGCGTGCTGCTGTTGAAAATAGGAAGTTTACCACCAGACAACTAAAAGTAGCGTGAAAAATAATCAGTATTTTACCACCTATTTACTTATCACCCTCAAACAGTTGAAACAGTAGAACCAGACTCACATTATGGTTTTAAAACAAGCACATTGGGTTGTACAATAACATCAGACAACTTATTTCAAGATGGCTGCCACCTTTAATAAATCACTTTAACCAGCTTTAGCATCAAGACCTTAAAAGATGTGAGGACATCGGGTGACTGTGCCTTTCTTAAGAACATCTTGCCCTCACCCACACATTTAGAGCATTTCTGTTGCCTTTTTGAAAACCTGTGAAAAACTCTAGCATCTGAAAAAACTGTGTGAGATTAAAAATAAAAATCAATGTCAACTCACCTGATTCAGCCTGTCTGAAATAATTATAATCTAAAATGGTGAAGTTAAAGCTCTGAGACTTCTGTTCTGGTTTCAGTTTGACACCCACCAGTGCCTCCATGGCCCTAAAGTATGCAAAAATAGATCTGCTTATTTTACAATCTGTATACAGCACAGGAACTCATTAAGGGAATAGAAACACACAGTGACAGAGGGGTTTGAAAATATTGTAGACAAAACATTTTTCCAACATCACACAGTGGATTAAGCATCAAGCCCAATTTCTTTGTCCTTGCTGGTAAAATGTAAAACATTCACTTAAGAAGGAATTTTGCCCAGATTTTAAGAGTCTTAGTTGAAGCTTTGCACATTTGCACTCGAGTGTTCTCTGGAGCACACGCCCACAAACTAAAAAGTATAGGTGCATATGCAGTTGTCAGGTTAACAGATGCATTGCTACGTATAACTGGCTGAAAAACTAACCTGTTGAAACCCATGTGTTCTTGAAAAACAGGACCTTATCTGTGGTGCTCACTTTGAAACACGGTATTAAGGGCTCTATCATCCATTGTCTAAAATCCAACTGATAAGACACTTGGCTGACATTTCGTCAAACATATCAATTACAACTCTCATGCACTGTGCTGGATGAATAGTCTTTTCGCTTGAACTTTTCACAATTGTGTCTTTTGTTTTGAGTCGCTTGCACTCCAATCTTGATTGTATCTGTTGTTATTGATGTTATTATAGCTGCTCCACTGAATCATAAAGCAGCTTTGGTTTCTTTGTCGATAAATCTTTAATATTAATAGACATTTATCCTAGGAGCACTCATATTACGTATTATGGGGTAAAACATACCTGTACCAGGAAAACCTAAAGCAACAAGAACCCCAAGTCTTAAATAGCCAGAGAGGTCCTAGCAGGTTTTTGGCTTTAACTTCTAGGAGCTTTCAGGTTCACTTTTCTTTTTCTCTACTCATTGTATTTCTTGGCAATTGTCACGCTACTTCAAAATGCAGAATCAGCATGTAAGGCATGTATACAGTAGTCACAAACAAAGAATGCAAAGATAAAGTTAATCAAGAACTACGATTCCAATCATTCTAGCTCAAAGCTCAATACTACTGATGTACAATTTTTTCAGTCCCCTAAAAATCCCTGAAACTTAGCGGCTGTCGGAAACATCAAACCACTCTTAAAATGATCTGTGTCACAGAGGCAACAAATACAAGGCAAATTGCCAACTCAATGACATGTCTAAGTTGTATTACAGGGAGGAAAAACTGCCAGATTTAAAGCCATGACTGTTTTATGTCATTTAAGTGTGAAAAAGGTGAGGCAGTTTTATTGGCAACTTCCCCAACAGTTGTAGAAACAGTAATCACACTCTGACTGCCTTACACTAAGAAGACAAACCGCTTGTTTCAATGGCATTAAACTTTTTAGAAGAAAAGGTAAATGTTACAAAGCTGTATTTGGGTTCTGATAAGCTTTGTTTTGGTTGACAGCAAAGGGACAGCTCGGGCGCCAACATTCTCCACCTTGCATCTCGGTTCAGTCATCATGAGATCACTGATTGGCTGCTGAGGAGTGGTGAGGTGGACCCTGGGAGCTCCACAGACACAGGTGCCCTACCTGTTCACTACGCTGCTGCCAAAGGAGACCTGCCCTCTTTGCGACTGTTATTGGGGCACAGCCCAAAGTAAGAGCACCATTATTTTTTATCTCTGCAGCTCTTTATAAACCTCCTTTCAGAATGTTTAAGAGCTGAGCTGAAGGTGTACTTTACAAGTTGTTGCTTTCCATTTGCTATTCTCCTGAATTGATTTAATCATTGGGATAAAGAATGTAGACACCTCTTTCTAAATCCATGCCCGTCATTCCAGCTTGAATGTCTGATAAGGCTGGTGTTTTGTTGTGCAAATATTTGTGTTGTAATCGCTCATTTAACTGAACGCTGCTAGATTCAGAACTTTTCTGATGTGTCCTATCCTATATAGTTTTTCACAGTCCAAAAATCTCTCACTGTGCTTTTGAAGACACTTACCACAACTGAAAAATGACCCAAAAGCATCCAGCCTCTGTAAAGAACCACTAAAATGTTGATTGTAAAAGACACATTAAAAAGATAAAATCAGTTTAGTTGGCTGTAGTCAGTTCCCTTCAGCTGTTTGTAACTGAGCCAGGTGGCAGTAGATCCTCTCTTCAGATTTCAGACTGTGGCCACTTTAGAAGTCTGACATTGATAAATGATCCAGCAGATTCTGAGGGTAAACAAATAAACTCTTACCTGCTTTGGCTGCTTAACAAACAAATTCAGGATAGACATTAGTATTGTCAGTAAACTGATGGATTTTGGCTTGAAGAAGTTTGCTGCACTTTGCTTTTCGATACCTGTGCAGCAATCTTAATACTTTTTGCTCAAATCTCATTAAGGAAAGAACCTCTTACTGGTTTAACTCTCCCAAAATACTGCTCACTGCCCATGTGCTCCTTATGTAATACTTTTACAAATATTTCCATATTGTTGCCAGAACACTTGCGCACTGTGTAAAAGCCATTTCAAGAAGCAAATTGATCTAGTGTTGTCTTAGTCTGTCTGTACTGTAAGCGGAAGAATTGAGTACAACTTATGGCAGCAGCTTCCAATCTTCATTGCTAAATATGATACTTTTTTTGCTTTAACATGTTGATCAATTAAAAGCACTTGAAAAAAGATAGAAATACCTATAACTTTATCACTTGAGTGCATGACTTTTTTTTGCATGCTTTTGATCTGAGACTTCAAACAGTTTACTTCAACAAAAGAGCAAGAAAAAGGAAGCAAAATTTCATTTATTTTTCAAGTGTGTGACGTTTGCCTCAATTTAACTTTCATTAATTGACAGTCATCAACAAAGTTTATGAATCTATTTAACAACTGTTGTTTCCTTTTGATTAAATGTGTGTTTGTGTGTGTCTGTGCTTACCCTCTGATGAATTTCAACCCTAATCAGTGTGTTTTCAGACCCACCAGTGCCCTGCTGAGATAACAACCTTTATAAGGACTGTTACAATACAATGGGCAACGGTGTGGTATTTGAATTACTGGGTTGTCATTCTTCTGGACAAGAAAAGTACAAACCAGTGCCAGAGGTTTCTGTAAACAACCACCAGTGTTTTTGTGTCGAGAATTGTTATTAAACTTGGAGGCAGGGCTGCGGTCACTGTGCCCCCACTTAATTGGAATGACACAGCGTTAAGTTGTAGTTTTGCTGGGATATAACCCAGTATTCACCAGTGTACAATGAACTTTGACTTAATGTCCTCCAAATTGGTTTAACTGTATTAGTCAGTGTTGACATTGCACTGATGCAAAAGCTGAATGGGCTAATTATCAGTTAACTAGTTAGGTATCTGGTCTCTACATAAATTGAACTGTATGTAAATTCAGAATTTTTATTTTAGAGCATTACCATCAAAGCCTATATAATAAGGGATAGTGTGTGGTTAGGTGGTAGTTCCTGGAAATAGAGCTGCAACAGGTGGTCACATTGGATTCTTCACATCCTGTCAGGGCTCTGTTTCCCATAACTGCCTGCCAACCAAACTGGATCCTGCTTCTAACCATGCAACTGTCTCACAATACATACATGTAGGCAAAAAAAAACACTCAAAGATTTTTTAAATTGATTTAAAATTATTTATGATGATTTAACACACAGTCTGAGTGATTCCATGGCGGCGAGCATCACAACTTTTAACGTTGCTGCCATCATCAGCACCACCCATGGTTTGAATTCTCCAGTGACTGGTAACCTAATGTTGTAATTAGGAACTTACTAATATCAGTACTACTACAATACTACTACCAGTATGATGTAAACAGAAACTATCATTTTACTTTACCTTATGATCCATGTTGTCAACAAGCAGAAGCTAAAAGTGCTAGAACTCTTTTCCAAGCATTGATTCGACATTACGTGTGATCAGTTTGCCTGTCGTGTTGCTCATGTTATTAACATGCAATTTCAGTTTTTTTTTCTCCTATTGTGAAGCTTTAACAACAGTCAGAGTTGCAACAGAAAAGACTGTTAAACCCATTGTCTTCATGGGGTGTTCTGTCTCGTATTAGTCTGGTTGTAATTGATTAATATTGTTAGATGGCTGCATTGTAGAGCTCAGTGCAAATCCTTTTAACTGACACATTTAGCAAATGAACACTTAAACCTTCAGACCTGCTCAGGGGCACCTTAGCAACTACTGAATTGTGGTTCGCTACAGATCATGAAAAATAGTTGCTTCTTGAACTTTTCATATTCATGTTTTAACAACAGTAAGTTAAGTGTTTTTGAATTGGGTTTGTATTTGGTACATCTCAACAGTGAGTGCACCTCCTACATTGGATGCTGTCATTTTAGCCCTTTTGTCAAGAAACGGGTCAAAGAATCATCTGTAAACCCTTTGCAGATGGGAGAACTGAAATTTTAAACGACGGATGTTGATCATATAGTCAGTGTAATAGACGTAGTCTCTGTGATGTCACCCATTGGTACAGAGTTGTGAAAGCTATTGTGAACCGTTGCCATATTTAAAATGCTGGCTGAAACTTTGGTCACCCATCTCAAGCCAAGAAGTGGAGTTGAGGTGGGCCTTTCTTACCTTCGCCAACTGCTACAGTGTTTCCTCCTGTCAGTCATATCAGCCATTCCCCTGATGGTGCATAATTTCAAACCTTAATATCTCAAAATGGATAGCTTGCAAAAAATCCCTCCCCGCACAGTGTACACTGATAGAGAAACGAGCCATTTAGGCAAAAATCTTGTTTTTAACCAGCCTATAAACATGTTTGTTTTTGCTGTGAAGTTTGGCTTGTTTACTATGTTTTCGGGTTTTGCTGTGTCTAGAGCCAGCTCTAGATGGTCAATTGAATCTGTAATTTTGCTTTTTTTTCCCCAAGACTTATGGTTGCTACCTGCCCAGAAATTACCCAGACTCATAAAGGTCCTGAGATACTCTTGTTATGATGTCCTATTTGTGACACCAAGAAGCTCTCCATTTCATGGGCATAGGCTTAGAGTTTATCTGCCAGGTAACTTTGTAACTTCCTGCTCAGTGTTTGTTTTCAAGTTTTTTTCAAAACTGGTTAATTTACATTGGAGTTGACACCACCTGCAGCAGTTGATAGCCCAGACTGCATCCTTGATCTCGGGCCAGTTTCTCAACAAAGGGATTGGGCTGACTAGGACCTCCTGTGGAGTGTACTTAACAAATGACTCATATAACCCCACGTGAACTATTCCTTTAAAGTAAACTCAGTAATTTAACAGATCCCTCAAGGTAATGTCATGTAGATGACACTGATGTAAAGGAGCTTTTGGTCTTTTTGGTTTTTTGTTCAGTGCTGTTCCCTTGAGCCTGGAGTAATACAGGAGCATTAAGGCATAAATAGTGATAATTGTCGAGCTGATTGGTATTCTCCCTGCTGTGTCCATGTCAACTATCAACAGTCCACACAAACTGCCGCCATAAAGAAGTAGAAATGTAATGAATTTATGACTTGGTCGTCAAGCTTAACAGCCTTGTCTGTTGAATTGCATTGACTTTATTGACATTAGCAGGACAAGCAGCTTATTCAGGCTCTAATCTTGTGCTCTGCACCTCCAATATTGTCAGGTTGCACCCCAGACAGGTGCATGGTTGCTGAAATTTTAATGAGTCTCAGGGACATGGTAGCTCCCTGATAGCTGGGCCCCATTCACTCTCCCCCACCACTACTGTTGCTGTTTACCACCATCTCCGTGGCGACAAACAGTAGCACCAACCAGCGATAAGATAATGAGGGAAACAAACCCTTTTGAATGGACAAGCTGCTTTCTAGTGGCCAGCCTCAGGCATTGTTAAGATTGGACTGATGCAAAAGAGAGATGGCATCCTTCTAGGGTTTAATAGAAGAAAAAAAATCCTGTTATTCAAGAGGAAGTTAGATCGCTTCTACAACCCCAATTTCAATGAGGTTGGTATGTTGTAAATAAAAACAAAATACAATAATTTGTAAATCTCTTCAACCTATATTCAACTGAATACACCACAAAGACAAGATATTAAATGTTCAAACTGAAAAACTTTATTTTTGTGAAAATATTTGCTCATTTTGAAATGGATGCCTGCAACACATTTCAAGAAGGCTGGGACAGGGGTACATTTACCACTGTGGTGCATCACCTTTCCTTTTAACAACACTCAAGAAACATTTAGGAACTGAGGACACTAATTGTTGAAGCTTTGTGGTTGGAATTCTTTCACATTCTTGGTTGATGTACGACTTTAGTTGATCAACAGTCCGAGGTCTCCATTGATGTTATGCGCCATAATGCGCTACACATTTTCAATGGGAGACAGGTCTGGACTGCAGGCAGGCCAGTCAAGTACTTACACTCTTTTACTACGATGCCACGTTGTAGTAACTTCCATGTTTTTGTGAAATACAAATATTGTTATATTTTTCTATGGACAGATTTTTCATCAGTGAATACAGGTGTTTTTATATATTACTTGCATATTAACGGCAAAGCTAGATTTCGTGTGATTGTCCAGATGTGTTGTTTGATACATTTGATGTAAAGCTTTGCACACATTTTACATTTTTAGTAACAGCTGGTAAATAGTCCATCATAAGCGAAGGAAAGCTTTCAAATCAAGGCAAAAAAAAATGTTGCTGTGTCTAGCTGTGCACTATATATTAGCTGATTGTCAGCCCACGAGCCTATACAGCTTTGTTTCCCACTAATTTATCACTGATTATGTTTTTGGTTTTGGTATTAGTTTATAATATATCTGCACATCTAGAAATTTGGCATCGAATCTTGGTGAACATGAAACAAACAGGCACATTTGCTCTCCTAATGCTGGCAACCTCCTGTGCATAAGAGCAAATAATGACAGGGAGGGTGGCTACAGACAGGTTATATAATCACTTTGTACAGATTAAGATTTTTGCCAATCATATTTCAAGAATGCACTTAAGAAGAAAAGACCTTTGCATTAGGTTACTCTGGGAGTTAGCCGAGTAAACCTCAGTTTGAAATGCAAGTTTGTCCCCACAGAAGACTATCCATCTCTCACATTTAACAGAAAGTCATAAACACAACTGTTTTATTCAGGTTATTCAGTCTAACAAAAACCTAATCTGTAATGACACGCTCATCTTCTGAAGTTAGACCAAGGCTGAAGATCATATATTTATTTAAACTTTCAGATCTAACTTTTTAGGCTTTAAGAGGAAGATTTGTCGTCAAGTACAGACACAGAGTAAATATGTGAATAGCATTTTTCATCCAGCCAGTGGCCTCGCTGCACCGCTGTACCTCAGCAGTAATCTTCTTAATATCTTCTTGGTACGACTTGGATCAAAAACCCTTTTTGTTACTTACCACAGGGGACTTAAACCAAGAAAATGCAGTGTGACTTGCCTTTTTCTGACTCATGTAAGACCACATTGACTTCCCTTCATAGTTTTATTGTCTTTTTATCTTTGAACTGCTGTTCCTTTGTGGCTTCAGGTATTGCCACGAACTGCAATGCCTACTCCTACAACACTTTCATTATTTAGTCAGGGAGGCAAATGAGGAGCTTTAGTAACAAGACATTATCAGGCAACATGAAAACTATTAGTCTGACATCAATTACTTTGCTAGTAATGAAGATAACCTTGGTGTTACTGTGCACAGTGGGGGAGGGGACTGTGTAGAAGGAATTACTGAGGCAGATAACTCACTAATAACTCACTCACCAAATACATATTAAATGTCAGCTTCATACAGGTGCAGTTTTTTTCTTCAAATGTCAAGTTTTGCCACCTGCTATCATTGTGGTCACACAGTATTAACCTTTCTTAGCCCTTTGAATTTTACTCCAGATCTCCAAAAGCACTTGTTTAGAGGACTATTAAAGATTTGTCTCCTTGTACAGTAAATGAATTTTTAGAATTATACTTCCCTTATCTTAAATAGACCCTGACATTTTTCATTTGTGTAGAGTTTGGGGGTAAGGATTAATGACAAGTATAAGCTTCTTGTCTCTGCAGACCCGGGTGAACTTCAGCCCACTTCAGTTACAAGCATGAATAATTAACCCAGCTGCCTACATCCTGATGACAGAACCACAGAATACTTCATCCTCTTGTTTCGAAATATTTAAGTTGTGCTTGCTTTTACTCGGAAATGATCACTATGACTTTCGTTACATTTTCTGATTTTTTCCCTTAAAAGCAAGCCTATGTCTTAAACTTAGCCATATGAATAACTTCATTTTATAATACTTATTGTTAATTTTATGACAGAAGTTTTTTTAAGCCTGTTTCTATTTTCCAGCTCAGGTTGATGTGATACTGATTAGGAGCAGGTACCACTTTGCGTGTTAAGATACCATCCAGAATATGTTGGTTTAACGTGGATCCTGACTCACCAGAGCTCAGCCTTGAGCCCCATCCTATTGAGGGAGAGTTTGGCTTGGTCATGTTTGTGTCTATAGGATCTGCACGTCCACTAAATACCTACTTCTCATTTTCCTCACCTTCTCTGCTCTTCTTCACCTGCTGGGTGTGGCACTGGCACTTGCAATGCTTCGTTAAGCACACAGCGAGTCAAGCAAAGCCAACGGAGTGCTAATCTGCTTAGGAGACTCATTGCTCGTTTGTCAGTGTCCAAATAAAGCACAACTTTATAGGATTTGGTGGAGAAGCAGTCGTTCATGGCCTGACCTCCCGCCATGATGGAAAAGATATGGGTTGTGGAGGGAAACAGGCATTGGGTGAGCCTCTATATATAGAAGATGGGGTTAGGGGTCTTTGGGAATGTAAAGAAGCAGATTTGACTCAGCCTCATCTCTGTCTGCTCTCAAAATAGATAACTCTCTAACAGTTTTCTCCTTGCTGTAGATACTGAATGACAGCATCCAACTGAGCTATAGATATTGTTGTTTATTAGAAATCTGTTAAAATATCAAAGAGTATATAATTGTATCGGGTAATTGTGTTCTCTATCAATAAATGAAAATTAAATTTTACAGGTCAAATACAAGGTCAGGCAGATGAGGCACCTCATACCCTCATGTGTTTAAAACAGTGTAGCATGCAGTGACAGACCATTTCATAAGCTGCTTACTAGTTACATCTTCGAGCCCTTTCTGACCTTACAACTCATTTCTTATTTTTTGGGTTTCCAGAAGTTTTTGGTGTATTTATATTATATATATATATATATACATAAATACATGTATTTGGTATAAAGGCTGCAGAAAAAAGGGAAGTCCTTTAGAAACTAGGTTTTTGTTTTTGTTTTTGGTTTTTTTTAACCATTTGGGCTTTATGATAGCATAACCTTTTGCTGAAATAAGCCATTAGAAGATGGGTAATCTGATGTCACATGGTCAGCAAAAATACTGAGAAACTTGAACTCATCAGACACATTTTCCATGTTCTCTTTAGTCATCTTGTGTCAGCTGGCTTTGTTAGTTTCTTGTTCTTAGCTGAATCCACACAAGTTGTGTAGTCTGTTGCTGAAGATCAAGTATTTGATGTGCGCTCACAGATACCTTCCCTTAGAGAACTGGTTGATTGAGCTGCTCATGCTTTCAGCTCTAGACCTCTGACCTTTGACCTCTAGCATCATCTAGCCATTAGTGCATACAACAACCATTCCCAGGATGTTTTGTCTAGTCTGGACCGTTCTCGACCTTTCGGACATTTGAGGATCTCAGACAATCTCATTAGATCAGGGGGTGGTTGAAATACTCCCCGCCCATCTGGCACAATTACGCTTCATTCAAAGTCAATTAAGAAAAAAAACACTCTTCCCATCAAACTTTCTTAAGCATTTCTGGAAGTTTCTTCGCAACAAGTATCTGCCAGATTATTTCATCAAACATCAGCATTTGAAATGAGAAATATGTTTGTTTGATTTGAGTCTTTTTATCTTCCATCTGCAATTCTGTCTTCTTTTTGACAGTTTTGTCTCTGAGTTGCATGACCATTTCTACATCATATTGCATTAAGTGCATTTTGTGATGTATATTTCAGTAGGTAGTCATCAGAATCATTAAGTTAAAATTTTTAACAGCATTAAAACCAATTTCAAGCAGCAGCAGATGTATTTCCTATGCTGTGTGTAAATCCTACAACAGATGGACTGCTCCTTGGTGACAAGAAAATATAAATAAATCAACAAGCATCTGTCCCATGAAATCTATTTTTCTGTAATCTTAATCATTTTCAACTGTTTGCATTTCATCAGTTTGCAGTAATATTTAACCAGAGTATGACAAAAGCTTTGTGGTGTGGTTACACAGGGCTAATACTGAGCCAACACACATTTACTTTAGTTCATTTGTAGTGCTGAAAGATAAGCTTTGTGAAAAGCAGTACATTATGTATTTTTGCAGAGCTTGAGTTATAATCTGTTGAAGCTCTGCATTTAGAGAATGAAAACATTATTGTTGCTGCACAGAATATTTCACCAGACTCACCAGTAACTAAATGTATGAGGAATCACTGCTTTTAGGTAAACATCAGTTTTCACTGTATTGAATTGTTGCTGTCTATTTTTGGTGACCCCAATTGAAACATTCTGCCAAACCTTAGTCTTAAATGTTCCATTTAATTGTCTTCAGTTATAGTGACAGGGACAAAATAGTGTTTGTGTGACATGCTCTGTTTTATGGTTTTTCATTGCTGTGAGGAGGAGAGTGTGACAGGAAAGACATGGAAAGGAATGAATGATGTACTGAAGTGGTTCTCACAGGAGACAAGAGGGAGACAGCTACAGGGATTCAGACTTTGTGGTATTCACTTAAACTCACTCTAGCCCCTTTTTAGGTTCTCTGCTTGAAAAATGATATACCTATATTGAACAGAGTCAATCTGTGCATCTACAAGGTCTATGTCGATCATTCTGGTGCCATAATAAAGGGAACACTTGTGAAATTTGTTCAGAGTTGTTAGTATTGGTTATTATGTCACTGGCTCAGACCTCAAAGTCTACTGACTGGGGAACCCTGCGACTGTCCCAGCCCCTCAATATTTCTCTCTCTCATCTCTCAACAGTGTTGTAAACTCCCAAACAAAGAATGGTGCCACGCCACTCTATCTGGCCTGCCAGGAGGGTCATCTGGAGGTCATACAGTACCTGGTCAAGGATTGTGGGGCAGATCCGAGCATCAGAGCCAATGACGGGATGACCTCTTTGCACGCTGCCGCCCAGATGGGTCACAACACAGTAATTGTCTGGCTGGTATGAAGCAAATAATGTTCACTGATTTCAATTTGAATCCATTTATCTTTTTGAAGAAAGAATTTGATATGTTTTAAACATTTGAGTACAATATTTCCAAGATCTACAAACAGACACAGGACTCACTTTTGGGATCTTATTGGAACAGGCTCTTTGTGCTCTTGATTTTTAGATTTGTATTTAGAAACACTGCCCAGCAAAAAGAAAAAAGAAATAAAAATGACCTCCTTGATTTAACTAAGCAAAAGAAATGTGGTCGGAATAAAATCCTGAATGATCATGATCACCCATCACTTTATGTCACGGGCATATTCCAAGATGACAATGCCAGGATTCATCAGGTTCAAATTGTAAAAGGGTGGTTCAGGGAGCATGAGACATCTTTTTCACACAAGGATTGGTCACAACACAGTCCAGACCTTAAATAATGAATGTATTACTACTGTTTTTACTCTTTACATATGAAGTATTTTGAAACCTCATTCTCAATGGCAGCTTTCATTTTGCTCTCATTCTTTAATATGTGACCTTTTCTGGTGTTGTCATCCTCCCTGATTTAGATGAGCTTCACAGAAATCAGCCTGACGGACAGGGATGGTGATGGGGCCACAGCTATGCACTTTGCAGCCAGTCGCGGCCATGCTAAGGTGCTCAGCTGGCTCCTGCTGCACGGCGGAGACATTGTCACTGACAACTGGGGAGGAACCCCTCTCCATGACGCTGCAGAGAATGGGGAACTGGAGGTATGTGTCCATATATCTTTTACAGTGTCAGCGTACAAGTTCAGACTGGTGTAGAAGGTTTAAAGGATAAAGGGAAATATACATAAAAAACAATGAAACAAGCAGAAGTCTATTCAGCAGAGATGAAGGAGAAACAATAAGAGACTGTTCCAAACAATCCATAATGAGGTTCACACAGCGTACTGTAGGAATCTTTAAAAGTTCTTCTATGCTTCTTCTATGTAAAAATGAAAGTAACCACAAAAGCAAATCAGTGGGATATTTATTCTTTGTTCTCACATTCAAAGCATATTTTCCACTTGACCATATGCTTTGAATCACTGGTCTCAGTCAGTTATTATTTTTACCACCGCGCTGACCTGCTGTTTTGACTGAGGTTTGCTGTGTTAGTATCTACTACTTCAGCTCTCGGCAAAAATACAACACAAACAACAAACAAGAAGGTGGGATTTTAGGATAACATTACCCTACAACAGAAACAACAGCAGAATAAATTTTAAAGAAGCATACAGAACAGGACTGTGGAAAATTGCAGTGAAAATCTTGCTCAATCTCAGAATAACAAGGATAGTATTGCCTCTGTGGAGATTTTGTCATGAACTGTTTAATGTAGAAAACAGGTAGGTGGCATATTGACAAAGCTAACTCAACCTACCTTTTTTATAGTTTAGATGAGGCAGGGTTCTCACCCATCCTGGAAAACCTGGAAAATGACTGACCAATTGTCCAGTTATGGGAAAGATATGGAAAATGAGAGAAAAGGTCAAATGTCCAAGAAATTGTTGTGTTATCTTTGAAATTTCTTGGGTTATTTATCCTCTCTCCTGCAAACAGGTTGAAAATTATGAACATGCCCCATTCAATATTGAAATCCCAGTTTGTCATTGTGATGAAGTGCTACATTGTAATCTATGGGCATGACAAATTATGGTCACGGACTTCACATCAAATGTCTAAGTAATAAACATAGACACAACATAGGTAAATGCAAGTTACAACTGTGGAAAAAAATCACATCCAAAGAGTGAGGGGGACGGAGGAATGAATTGGTCTAACTTGTCTCGGTAGAGGCTAAGATGTCCTGGAAAATTATTTCAAGAAAAAAATGGGAGCCTTGTGAGGTAAAGAGGTGGAGTTTATGGACAATATCAGCTTGATGAAACACTATCCACTGATGTGCAAACCATTACACTGTCAGGCTTCACGAATCAACCAAAACCTGCAGATCTGTAATAAGGAGGTCCATAATTCAATGGGGTTGATGCACAGTTTTCTTAGTTTTCCAAAATTCTTTCTTGAATCTCTTAGTGTTAGTTGAATTTCAGATTCACTGTTAAAAAATTATCCTGATAATCTTTTCTAAAGTTTATTCATGCACGACTTCCTCTTGGGTTCTCCTGTCTCCAGTGCTGTCAGATTCTCGTGGTCAATGGGGTGGATCTTGGCATCAGGGACCAGGACAGTTTTACAGCAGCAGATTTGGCTGAATACAACGGTCACTCCCAGTGTGCCAAGTACCTGCGCACTGTGGAGAACATGGTAAGAGCTGTGCCTCACACAACTTGGTGGGAAGCAGACTGAGCCCCTTATGTCCTGGTATTAAAATCAAAATAATTTACATTTTGATTTAGGTGCAGGAATGTTTTTGTTGAATGATTTTTTACAAAAGGCTTAAATAATGCCTGGGTCATGTGTCATTACATCAATTTATATAATCGCCACGGATCAAACTCATTTGTGACAATGTATTTCATGACCAAATTGCATGTATTGTGATATTGTAAGTTAAAAACCTGACTGTAAATATTCTAATAATGAGCAGTAGTAATCAATAGTTGATGCCCCTTGCCAAACTCCAAACTTGGAAAACACAAGGGTCCCAAAACCCCCAAAACAAACCTTCTGTGAAATCACAGCTTTGGATATGCGTCATACAGTAGCCTCCATGGCTTCAATCATCTGAAATCCCCAGCCAGCCAGGGGAATTATAACTCCTCCTTGCCCTGCACTCTCTTTGGTGCTTGGGAAACATATTTCCCCCTCTTGCGCTCCTCCCGTGAGGGACGCTGAGCCAAGTGAGAGCTTTGCTGTGTGAAAAGCGGAAAGCCCCGGGGCCTTTTTGATCAGCTGTGAGATGTTTCATTAGTGTGCTGTAATTAAACTCGTAATGCTTTTCTACTCATGTAAGTCATCAGGGACAGAGAGCTGGGGGGACTTGAAAATTGACACTGGAAGTAGATGTCATATTGGAAACAACTAACTTAAACATCTGTGTATGGCAGTGCTTTTTTATTTTAAACTAATCTACTAATGAGTATTTTCTTGGATTAGGAATTTTTTTTCAACCCTGAGTTTCAAATCCACATACACCAATATATATATCCTCTTGATTAACTGCATCCTCGAACAGAGTGTGGAGCACCGTGTTTTGTCTCGGGACCCGTCAACAGACCTTGAATACAAGCAGCCAGACTCGGGCCTCTCATCCCCAAACACCACCATGCCCCCTGCCAGCCAGGGGGCACACTTTGACATCAGCTCACCATCCAGCTCCCTGTCAAACTACGACTCAGCCAACTCCAGCCAGTCCAGCACCGGGGAGAAAAGAAGCAGCTTAACAGCGTCACGAGGCCCGCCAGTCAAGCTGAACGCAGTTGCACACACAGGTCTGCAACATATTTAGTAACAGTCATTTTACTTTTAACAATTAAAAGCTGAACCTAGTTTTTCATGATGAGCCAACAAAGGCAATAGTCTTTCTTTGTATTTCAATAAATTCACAATAGTTTTCATTCTCTAAATTAAACTTTGAAAGTTAAAGAGCTGGGCAGTTTATGACGTTCAAGTAGCCATAGTGAGATGTTAGTAGGGAGCAGCCACATATTTGCAAGCAAAATGAAGAATGGAGCTTACAGGTAACATCATAGCAACTTGTACCTTCTGTCTCCTGTCAGTGGTGCATGGAAAACTGGTACTGCACCCTAGTGGTCTGTGTGTATACATCTTGTTTTGCACTGAGAAAGCAATGGTAAAGTTTAGAATCTTGTTTCTCATTCACGTTTATTCACAAGAAAAAAGAAATTAGGCTTTATTGCTTTGTTTGTGTATTTATATCAGCAGTACAAGACTTTTTTGAGTTTTGTAAAAAAATCAGTGTTTCTGCTCCAAAGATGCCTAAATGGACTGTATCTTCACCACAGGTGCATCTGAATCCGCCATTTCAGACATGCAGGCGTATATGGACATGCTAAACCCTGACATTGGCTCTGATATTCCCAAGAAGAATGAGATACCTGGTAATCCTGCTTCCAGACCCCCACCACCACCTACCTTTCCACCCCCACCACCCCCACAGTCTCCCCCAGCGCCCCCTCCACCCCCAGGCTACCCTGCACCGCAGCCCCCCAAGGAGCCCTCGTCAGCAGAGTTCTTGAAAGTGAAAAGCAACCTGCGGCATGTGGAGCAAAGCAACACTGCCAAGAAAGAGGTAAGTGAAAATCTGGTCTAAGAAAAGAAAAGAAAACTTTTCAGTTGAGGCGACAGTGAAATAGTCATTTTTGATCTGAAAGGTTACATTTAGTGAAACGACATATAATTGTTTAGTGTTAGCCAAAGTAAGAGCTGTTTAAACTCCATGAATCACAAGGAAAGGGACTTTATTGCTTCCTTTGTTATCTCCTTTAGCAAAGGATACACTGGACCACCCTTTACAAAAGAAGAGAAGAATATATCAACTCACATTCCCTTGCGGCATCAACGTTTAAAGTGACACAACATTTCAACTGTTATGAAAAATCATTAAGATTTTAGTTTTAGATGGGAATGCCATTTTCACCAGATTATCCAATTTATTTTAATCAAACTTATGATTGATGTGAAAAAATACAAGTTGACTGATTCCTTTTCATTCAAATCCATCCTTCAATTAATCAATCAATCTATCAATTATTTAAACTGTATTTATCTCATTATATAAGATAACAGATTAGTGCAGTTGACACTGCCCTTATAAATTGTGATTTATGCTGCTTTGATGGAGTAAATAATGCTTGTAGTCAAAACGCAATCATTGTTTTACACATTATAATTAAGATAAATAAAAATTCAACTGGGATGTTGGAGTGTGTTTGTTTGCAGTTCATAGTGTGTTCCACATTACTCAAGTGCTTGACTCTTGTGGTGCAACAAAAACAGCGGTAGCTGTGAAACTAGTATTACTAAAACTAAAAATACAACAAGACTGGAAAAAGTAACTTTCATAACTGGGTAGAACAAGACAGAAGATGATTTTATGACAAATGAAGACATTTCTTTCTTCTCTGGAAAATGACTTAAAGTAAGGTCATCATCCCAGAGGTGAATGTTTCAGGTGAACTGAGATTTTCTTTGCAAACTGTTGTAGCAGCTGAGAGCTGTTTCATCCTAAGTGGCTGCTCTGATTCATAACCTTTAAGTACCTAACACTTTAACCCAAGCTTTCCTCAAAATGCAGCATTAAAGAACACAGCAAGAACACTGCAAGAGATGTGTGCTCTAAATAATGAATCCATGGGAAACTGATGTTTTGATACAGCAGACATTTATGTGATCCGGTTTGAGTTTTGCTAGATTCTCTGTCCCCAAACTTTTGGGACTCAGAGTTTTTGTCACACTGTTTCTTGACCTTGGGAAAATTACCTTGAGGTCAAGAAACAGTAGTCAGGTGAAGATAAAGGGATAAAATTATTATTTACTTTTTAAAAATCACTGCTACTGTGTTGGATTATGATTTTTGCATAACAGGTTGTTACATAAAGCAAGTTACGTGCTGGTTTCTCACACCTGCTACATTTGTTTGACCCTGAATGATGATTTTGTGAATTATATCTACCCATTTGCTAAACCTGTGTCATGGTGTATAATATGGAGCAGTCCTAAAGAAGAAGAAGTAAATTGGCCATAGCTGCTTTTTCCCTCGTGTCTAATCAGTTGCGCTATTTCTCTTGTGTAACAATAAGCCCCCGGTTCGCACAATGATGTTATTGTGTTAGCATGGCTAACGATTCTCATTACTGTAGCAGGTCTTCTGGGTTGGCACACACAAAGGTTGTTGTGATGGGTTTGATCTTAATTCTAGTAATTAATCTGGCTGTAGATCACTCAGAAGTATTTTTACAGCCCTGGCAAGTAATTAAAACTGGCACCAACATATGTTTCAGTGCTGTTCCTGGTAGTTCAGTGCTGCAATGAAGTCTTTAGAAGCTGGTTATTCTATTGTTATACTGATTACATCACCAGTGGTTTGTTCATGTATCATTCAAATTCATGAATGAAAAAACATCAGAGAGTTCTGAATGTTGATTTGGCTTTTGGTATGATAGTAACAAGTCTATGACAACACAGGAACTTTCCTAACTGTCCACCAGATACCATGAATGAGTTAAATATTTTCAACTTTTATTGTTCAGTGAGTGTTTTTCCAATACATTTCTCCCTGTACAAAAGAGGAATAACAAAGAAACTATTTAGAGCACTTGGACAGAATAATGTGAATGAGGCTGGTTGTTAAAATCTGTTGTGTCTGCATTAAAACATTATATTACAATATTTTTCATTTGATGTTAACTAAAGTATTATCATGTATAATGATAGTTGCATGAAAGACTTGTTTGTCAGCTGATCTGATGTGGGCAATATGAGATGTGTAGGCAGAGAGGCCTTGTGTAAGAGTGTGCTATGCAAAGTTAGGTTTTGTGAGCAGTTATATAACCCACAACATGCCCTGTCTCTTCAGGGTTATATATGTGTGTGGTGTGTGTTTGGGGGGGGTTGTTGTGTATTTCTGTGTGTGAATGCATGCATCACCACTCATACAGGAGAAGAGTTTTAATTAGTGCCACCCCCACTCCTCTCTCCACCCCTCTCCCTGAGTTGGTACCCAGGTGACCAGCACCGGGTGCGCCCTTGTTAATAATTGAACTAAAGCTGGTGCTTGGAACACATGAACAGGCACGCACAAACAGAGACAATTAAGATCAGCATGTACCATATACATCGCGAAAAACAATCCACCTTCAGCTCCATGGTAACACTGAAGGATAAAGCAGATCAGGTGGGCCAGTATCCACCAGACGATACATACTGACTCATTTAAAGACAGTTTCAAAAAGCTGAGGAATTCTGTTTGAAGGGCAGAGAGTTTCAGAGAGTTTCTCTGCTTGTTTGTTTGAGACTTGCTTGGCTCTTTTTTTTTTTTGCTGCAGCTTCTTTGCTCTCACTCCTCATTTGTCTGTATTTGCTTTGACGAGGTCAAATGTTCCATGCGGGGTAGCCATGCTGAAAAAAATGGCACGTTTTCATCAATAAGACTCACAGTAATCTCTCCAGAAAGTGTGACCTTTGAGCTCCCTCCAGCGATTAGTAGACTTTTTACTGTTTTTTTCTGCTAATTCAGGGCATTGTAAGCTAAAATATGCTAATACTTCCGAAGCCTTTGAGAACTGAGCGTGTGCGGCCATGATGGGGGCAGCTCCTTGGTCTTAAAGTTTTGCATAAGAGGCACTGGCCAGGGCTAGGGAGTGGTTGGTCTGAGGGCTGGTGGTGGTGACATCATTGCCACTGCTGTGGCTGGTCTGATTGGTTATTGATGAGGCCTGTGGGTAAAGTGAGAGGGCAGGTAGAGTGACAGGCGTAGCGCTGAGCAGAGAGGAGGTGACGTTCTGGATTCGGTGACAGCTAGCTTCAGCGGTCCAGACTGGAGGAGAGCAGCAGGAGAGGACTTTTACAGCTAAGGTCAGTTTAATTGGAATGAGAACGCTTTATTATTATTTTTTTTATTGTATTTATTTCTCACCATCAGCTTTGTTAATGCTATGTCAGAGTTCAGGTTGGATACACAGCATAATGCCAGGCTTAAAAACTGGGCAATTTTCCTAGGGCTGGGGCTGTTTGAGCTACCATATTGTTAGACTCTAAATGACTGTCACCCTTTCTTGTGTAAAAAAATATGTGCTCTTTGTTTGTTATCAGCTGTTGTCTTAGAGAATTCATGTTATCTGAAAATATCACAAATACACTGTGTGTGACATTTCATGATGAAGAAAATCACAGGCAGGCACTGAATAATTTCATATCTGGGCAAGACAAGCTTTGATCATGTTTACGCAAGAGAAGACTGTCAAAACAACTACCTGCACAAAACTGTGCATTAATACTCACAGACAGATGTGTATAATGGAAGGAAAAGCTCCCTATGTGTGTAAGTTGGTGTGAGGGATGGGAGGGGGCGACATAAAATGCTTTGTGCTCTAGCTATTGTTGGACCACCCTCCCTGGAGGATGACAATCAAACCATCTGTGGCACTCCCCTACTCGCATTACCCTCCCACCTGATGAGTGCACAGGGACCATTTCTTTGACAGCAGACATGAGTCAACAAAACTGAACAGGCTTATAAGAACCCAGAACATGACACCACAAAGAAAGAGAGGTCAGGGGTCAGTTGCCTATTATTTCCGCTTATGTTAACATTGGACTCCTGCTCATCACCTGTTGCTCTTAACCGGATTTCCTGAGAAACTGGGGCATCACCTGGCTTTAAAATGTAAACGAACTCAAGTACTGAGCTGATTCCTTGATTTGAAAGGCAAAGTAACTACGCACTTTACTATGACAGAGAGGGAGTGCTTCTGATTAACAAGTTTTATGGTAATTCTTGGAATATCTGTGTGGAAAGGGGCTTTCTTTTCCCACGTTTTAACTATTTTTTTGCTTGAATGTAGTTGGATGATAACAATACGAGCATTTATTGCATGTGCTTTGAGGCAAAAAATGCAAATAAGTAGCTTTTTGCATTAGGAAAATGCTTTTACAAATGGAGCTCAAGAAGACGCAGGTAGGCTACAGTGGTCACTAAAAGTGCAGGCTGAGTTTATTCACTGCTTGAGTTTGGTTCCTCTGTATGACAAACTGTATCTGTAAACAGATATCTAAAAAGGAAAAAAAAAAATCTTCAATTTGATCAAAGAGTGACATCAGACCCTCATAACTCTTGTGGGAGATTGATGTCAAAGTGGAAAGTGAGAGTGCTTCAGTGAAGGGACCAAGTTAGCAACCTTTGACCCTGTTTGTGGAAAGAAGGATCTCTCTTACATTCTTGCAAAAGCTCCATGTAAATGCTCAGGTTCCTTCGCCCATGTCCTTAAATGAAAGATAAATGCTCATGTTTTTTTCCTGCACATGAATTAAAGCCTTGTTCTACCATTGGAATAAGTCTGCTTTGGTCACGAGAAGCTAATCTGGCAACAAAAGCTTCTAAGTATGTGTTAAACTCTATTGTCCAACAAATGAAACATTCATCCCAAAAGCAGTCTTTAGCCATATTAAAACTATTTTATGCCATTCAACTCTCAACTCAGTGGAATCAATGATTTTATTATTTTGTCAACCAAATGCCTGTTGGAAACAATACTTTGGGATCAAATTGAAACTTCATTTTTATTTACAGACTTTTATGAGGAATATTTCATGAGAGAAAGCAATTAATTATAATCCTCAGCAGGTGAAATCTCTGAACTTGTTCAGTGTCTCAATTTATAATTCATTTCACTTTGAACTATAAATAATGATTATCAACAGAGCAAAGATAAATACAGCCATCAGGTTTTTTTTATATATCCTCATGCATAACACTCCAGCTGCATTGTTTGATTTTTTCAACATTGAAACAACTAACCATTTGAGCTATTTATTAATCAAAATTAAGACTAACATGCAAATAAAAGTAAATGAGTAGATAAAGCCCCGCTATCAAATTTATTGCCATCAGTCTCTCTTTTTTTTACAGCTGACTCCAGGGGAAAGTCACGACAAACTGCGACGTGTGGATTCAAATAGGAAGTCGAGGAGTTTCAGCAAACAGCCCAGCACTGGGGACTACTACAGAAACCTGGGCAGCGACGCAGCAGAGACCCGAGTGTACAGAGGCATGGCACCCAATGAGGAAGTAAGTCAGATCCCAATGTCAATAACAACACCAATGTAATAAAAAGGACACATCAAAGGTTATCAAACTTATGAAAATAAGTTTTGTTATATATTAAGCATCATACAGATAATGTTTATACATCATTAGAAATACCACAATTTTTGGTTCCACTGCTGCTCTTACCCTCACCCATCAAGTGCTAAGAATTGGTGGAAATGGACACATACATAAGGCACATGCATAGCTAGTTGTATTATTCTCTGCAGTTCCTTTTTTCACATTTCTTTTCAATTCAGCATGTATTGCAAAGTGAAAGTTAAAAGAAAAAAGTGATGTATTACTCCAACAGAATGGGGCTATTCAACCTCATAAGACCTAGTGTCCACAAATGTGGATATTACATTTCTGCCTCTCAGGCCCATGAAACTTAATTTTTTGAGACTTAAATCTACAAGCCACATTAAGAATCACTTCCCACATCATCTCTTGGTGATATCACAACTTTACACCCATTTCAGTAAGAAAAAAGCATAGTTATGAACAATAACACTTATGACTAAAATCTAGTGGCTGACTAATAACACTAAAAATATAACTTCCTGTATAAAGACCAAGTGTAACTTTTATACTAATAAGGTCTTACTGATTCTTAATAGCAAAGAGAAATAAGAAATGCACAGCAGACAAATACTTGGGTCTAAAGAAGTTAAATCAGAAATATCGTTTTTTTGGTCAAAGGACTGAACTGGCTTCCAGCACCTTTTAGAAAGGTCTGGTTCAAGGTAAGTTCTGGTGCAGTGATGGCATTTGGCTACCACACTGACTGTACTTTTTGACTGTGTATTGTGTGCCCATAGTGCTACATAATCTCTTGTCCTTTTGAGCTCTCTATTGCACCTTATGCAAACTACTATTTAAATGGCTACTTGAGTCTCCACCTTGTCGTCTGAACTTCCTTGAAATCAGCTTTAGACAAATGCTCAGGACAATCATACAGACGACTCAAGCTCCGTGTGAGTCAATCTATAACAAGAAAAACAAACCTGAATCATTTTTTTATCTTCTTTTATTTTTTCCCTTTCAAGATGCAAGAAATGAATGTCTTTGAGATTGCATTCAATACAAGAACAGGTGAAAATGTAATGGGTAAACCTGGCATTAGGTGGTGAGAGCACTGATCCACATTTGTGCAATGAAAGCTCACAGGTTTAACTGTCAGGTACTTTGAATATTTTTCTCATTGATGGAAAAATACAGAAATTTGAATTTAAATTCTGAGCACATATTAAAATAAACTTTCCCCCTCCTGTTTCTCAAATTACATTAAAGGAAATTTCTGTCTCTTGCTGAACGATACCAATAATTATTGACCAAACCACTGGGTTTTTTTTTCACTCAGCAAATCAACACAAGAGGCTAAGTGAATAGACTGTATCAGACTTTTGTCAACGTCCTTGGGGAGGTGTTCATGTAATATAATGAGTATCAGGAGTGCAAATGTTCTGTGTGAGCCAATTAAAGCCCCAGTGGGGCCCCTCTTGGACTCAGAGGGACCCTAGCAGATGGATTTGCTAATCATCTGGGGAGATGGCACGTGCAGCCAAGACCCATCTGGACAGTTCCCTCCCCCCATCTCTCTTAGGGCATTTAAAAGTAAAAGGGACAACAATGAGGAGCACGCGTCTGGAGATTGTTTGGGGGGCGGGGTTGCGTCAAATGTCATGGTTCATTAATTTGATTGCAACAGATACGGCACGCTTACAGAGTGTGTCACACACGCGCGTGCTGGGGGGGTCTGGGGGTCAAGGCCCTATCACTTGCAGTGACAGATGGCTTCTTCCAACTGTTTACTCTCCTGAATTTCCCCCCTGAGATTAGGTCATATTAGCTGTGTAATAAGTAACAGGGTATTGTGTCTTTATGAGCTGATTAAGGATGACAGGAAGCAGAGGAAGGGCACATCTCAATGGGCCGCACACATCTGTCACTGTCGGTCGTCTATGTGGAGGAATTTTGATGCTCTCTGTGTCCTGCTGAGGTTTTACTTGCATGCCAATGAAGGCTAGGAAAAATGAACTGCTTTTAGTTTCCTGTTTGAATCAGTAAATTTCAATAATATGTTTTTAGCAAAAAAGTCACCAGAAAAGGTGTTTGAAAGAAATTATTGTGCCAAGTGTTGATGTTTTGTTTTTTTTGTTTCTTTTTTTTTAAATAAAGAGCAGAAAACTAATGATATTAACTGAAGTTGCTGTGTTTAATCAGCTTTTTTACTTGTATTTCTCCAAGCATTTTTAAATCAGTATTTTTTTAACTTTAATGTTTTTCATGTAATGTATTGTCTTCTTTTACCTAGAGTAAAATGATAAGTGAAAGAAAAAAAGACCCAAAATTTGTATTGACAGCTCAACTGCTAGCTGGTTTGCTAATGGCTACCACTCAGGCAGCAGGCTCTGGTTTTCAAATATAAAGCCAATGTGTAAAGGCTAAAAACTGCAGTTCATTGAGTGACAGCTTGAGGCTGGCTACCAAAAAAAAGCAGACTTTTACAGAATTAAAAACCAATCATAGCCTGGTTAAAAAACTGCCTGGGTATGAATCTCTAACTTATCTGTCACACACTGAAGAGGGGGTGAATTTTCCTCTAACACAGGGGTTAACTAGATATTAAGATCAGAGTTTGCCCAATCAGAGGCACAGCTCACATGACTGACAGGCTCGGCACCATGTAGCCGTTAGTGAGGCGACTCAAGCCTCTTGAGTCAGTAGAACCAACATGTCCCCTTCCAAAGCAAGACTTTGTTACTATGTATCAGGAACAGACGTGTGACTTCACAGAGACTGTCCGTATATTATACAGTCTATGCTACCACCATACAGTCACTCATAGCAGAGACACTTGTATACTCAGGATGAAAACAAGTCGTTGGAAATACATCCACAGTTTTGGCAGTGTAACCTCATCAGCAAATCATCGCTTTTACAAATCCAACAATTTTTTTCCAGACCCTAAGCCCCGACCTAATTTCCATCCTGAAAGCGGGACAATTTGCAATGAACTCTGTGCACAGCAGGCTATGAGTTGATATTGGAGGACCACTGGTTATACTTTGAATTTACCTTAGAAAGCTTTGACCCCAACCTTATTCCCCTCCTCTTGGGTAAAAGTAGGAATTTAGTCCTTTGCACTTTCAGAACATTTTAGATTAAGCTGTTTTGTTGTTTCTTGCTTGAATCATTAAAAATATGATTGTAACATTATCTTTCACAAAGCAGAAATGTTTTGTAGGCCACCTGTTCCATACTTTTGTCAGAAACTGTCCATTTGAGTGATGTGTCAGTTTGTTCTATAAGAAGTGACAACAGTCGGCTGGTGGTTAATGTGACGTACTGATTCTGATCCATCCCTCCCAGGGCTCTGTGCTGTTGGAAGAACCTAATGACAGCTCGACCCAAAACCCAGAGAACGGCACCATAGATGACTCTGTTGGGCCCCCACCTCCGCCACCACCCCCTCCTCTACCTCCAATCAATACAACACCGACACCCCCTCCGCCTCCTCCATTGCCCCCAGAGATGCCACCGAATCACTCTTCAAGGTGCAACTCCATCAACCAGCGACGCCCGTCTTCCTCATCAGGAAGTAAGAATCCCATCACGCCTCCTCTCTCCAGGCGGTTCTTATCTTATTTTTCCATGTTTCCTTTTTTTGCCTGGTAGCAAATAATGTACAGAACTCTTCAAAAATTAAAAGTACAATTAATTTATGCACATGACATAAGTGGTACAGAGGCTCATGCACTTTATAGCACATTTATTCTCTAGGCAGAGCCCCTGGTACTGATGGAAACATGTTATCTTACTAGGTCAAGATGAGTTGAGTCTAACTCTCGCATCCTAAATAACAGATTATAAATTAATGATGTGGGGCTACCATTACTTTGAGAACTGGTTTTGTGTTCAGCTATTTCCTTAAGTGCCCCAGGTTGCCCTGGATGCTGCTGCTGTATACTGTACACACTCTTCTTGTCCCAGCTAAAACTGGATGAATTGTTTCTTTTGTATATGACTTGAATTCTACAAACTCATACTCTGGTTATTTTTGATTATTTACTATTGATCTGATCAGTACTTGGGTTCCTCCTCAAGATTAAGAGTAATTCAAAGGACTGGTTCTTCTTCTGATTTCTGATGCCATCACTGTTCTCCTAATATTGCCCAATCATCCTTTTTATTAACCACTACATCTACACTGAATCACTTCAAATTTTTCTTTCTGAACTTTTCTCTCCTCCTGTTTCTCTGTTCTTGTTTTTTTTTGTTTTCCTCTTTTGCCTGATGTGCTACTTCCTCACTGCTGCTGCAACAAGGCGGGGAAATGTCTGCCTCTCTGGCAGAGGGAGGGGCACCAAAACAAATGAAAAGTAAGTACAGTTTAAGTCAAATGAAATAGCCTAGTTTCTGGTGGTAGAATAAAAATGATATTTTAAAGGAAAAAGAGAAAGAAATGTGTCTGGATATCAGTGATGTCTGTACGGATAAATAATAAAGGGGAGTTTATGCCATGTTAAGCAGTTGAGGTAACAAAAAAAACTTGAAGATAGATAAAAGTGTGTGAATAAATAGTTAGAAAGCTGTAAAAATACAGTTTGAGAGCCCAAAGTAAATTTACAGCTGATCTTGTTGAGGTGATACCTAAAAACCAAGTTTTTAAATCAGAACGCTGCTATGTTAACCAAATCCCGTTCTGGTCTAGACCCCTTCAGAAAGCTGTTTTTCACTCTTCAACCCACAGAAGAAAATCTTAAGTGCCGTGATGTCCAGCTAGAGAAGCCATTAGTCAAACGTTCTGGACCTGTCGCAGCCCCACCCTGCTTTGCACTCACTCTAACATGCCTGATGAGTCCACACCCTCAATCTAAACAGAATGTTACCCATACTAACACATTACCTCTGATTCAAAACAACACAATCACAAAAGGTGTACGGAAACAGTTAACTCCAGTCCTGCTTAATCTTTTGTCCTTAAATAAAATCTGATTGTGGCGACTGGATTGTGTTCTAGAGCTCTGCACTTCAGCTTTGTCAAGCAAAAATGAATGAAGGTAGGCTGTATTTGCACATCCATCTATAACTATAGAGCACTTATTTTTTTTAAACTGAAGCTTGATTAGCAGTTAGACTTTCTGAGATTTCTGGTTGCATTTATTGGCCGTTGAAATTGATTTACTGGAGAATGTAATCTTCTGAGGGGAACGTTTAAGAGCTGTCACATGCCGTCCCAAAGTGTGTCAAGGTTCAGCCGCTGTTTCTTTATTTATATTTTTTCACTGGAAGCAGTTTGAGTTTGTATGAGTGTGCGCTGAAGAAAGTGTGGAGGTGAACGTCTCGTCTCCTTCAGCTGAGTAGAGGTGAGAAGGTGTTCATGTCACTAATTTGTTTAGGACTGAACTATCAAGCTTGTTGCAGTGACGACTGGTCTGGTAGGACAGACATACAAGCTGTTGGTTGACGGCTGATTCTTTGTGTGCATTGTGTGTGTGTGTGTGTGTGTGTGTGTGTGTGTGCGCGCATGTGTTAGTTAATTCCTTGCCGGCTTGCCAGTGGCTTGCTGTCACTTCGAGTTACCGGTGATTCCTTTAGATTTCCCCCGACTGTGATGATGGGTCTTTAATAGAAAGCTGGGCTGGCCTCCCCGAGAAAGAGAGAGAGACAGACAGAGGGAGAGCAAGGGAGAGTGAGGAGGGGTGGGAGGCTAGCAGGGGTTCATGTCCAGCTAGACCGTTGTGGTCACCTCGACGGAAAGCAATTTATTGGAAGATTTTTTTTCCCCTGGCTTAGCAAGTAGAAAATGGGTGATCATTGAGAGACTGAGGACACTCATTTTACTGGAGGCTTGTATTCAACACAACAGGTGAGATAAATGTTGATTCTTTATAGTTAGGCCGAGAAAGTTTAAATGTTATTGTGAAGAGAAATTTGTGCATAATTTTGTCCGATCTTAACATCTTCAGTCAAGTCCAAAGTTTGTTTTGCAGAAATAAAACTATTGTTAGTGCTCCACATTTTGGTGATTTCTGCTTGACAACAGAGTTTGATGTTGGAATAAATCTGTCTTGAATTGATTACATGCTCACTGACCTCAATGTGTTATTGTAAATTAACTTTAAGCGTGCAGTTATGCCAGTCGTGTCAGGTGCAAAATTAAAACTTTTTTCCTTCTGTTTATTCTTAGCTTCTTAAAACTAAGTTTCTTTGTTAAAGTGTTTACAGTAGAGGTCGCAGCAGGGGTCTGAAGTTGTTGCTTTGTTCAGTCTAAGTAGATTAGGACCCATGAAAGCTCAATGTATATTTGACATAGACTTACTTTTAGACGAGTTAGCCGATGCTTGGCTGCGTACTCATCAGGTGACACTCTAAAAGAGGTTGTGTGCTTCCTCTCTATGGGCTCATTGTAGTGAGATAATTTTGAATTGCTAGAAATGCTCCTCCCCATCTATTCCCGTCTCTATTCAAAAGTTGCCTAATGATCTGGTTTCTAATTGGTTTATTTGTCTTTGAAATCTGCTGAAGGGAATTTGTTTTCTGAAAAGCTTTTGTTAAATCCAAATGGTGTCACACTGTTGTATTGGTGAGGCGTAAGAAAAATCTGGAACCAAAGAGTTATCAATAAATCTAAAAGGGAAATTCATCAATGAGAGACAGTAACTCCGTGCCATGAACTCCCATCACTGTTCAACATTCTCCAGGTCAGCATTGTTACTTGCCTGATCAGATGAAATATTTAACAGTGAAATGTCACCCAACCCTTCGTTTGCTACCTCTTCTTCAGTGTCTCTCACTCTTCCCGTTTCTCTCTCCCTCTGTTCCGTCTCTCTTTCTACCTGGTTTCACTTTTCTGTTCCATTGTCTGCAGGCACAAAGTCTTTCAACATGATGTCCCCCACTGGAGACAACTCTGAGCTGTTGGCAGAGATCAAAGCAGGGAAGAGCCTCAAGCCCACACCTCACAGTAAAGGCTACACCACTGTGTATTCAAACAGCGGACCCACAGGAAACAATGTATGTCCAACTTTCCTCCACAGCTGATACTTCCACATAACGGCCACAGGTCAATTCACAATTCTTTATCAAAGAGGTCGTGCAACTGTTTGCATGATTGACAGTCATCTAAAATTAAATTGGAAAAAAGAAAGAAATCAAACATGCATTTACACATCATTGTTGACCAGTCACCCTGCAGTAATAATTCTTTGATGACTCTTTTAATGCATTGCTTCTTCTGAACTGTGTTGCTGACTGGAGTAATGGATTCAGAAATTCAACATATTTACATTCCACATGGGGTGGGCAATTAATTAAAAATTAGATAAAATCACAGAATGTCCTGTAGTGCAATTTTTTTTTACCTTAAATATGTCACAATACCAGATACAATTTTTGCAGTAGATATTTTATGCTCTACAACAGTGTCAGTCAACCCTGCTCAATCAAAAAGCCAAATTGTTTAAGTTGTTAAAGGTAGCAAAAATATTGTTCAAGGTGGCAAAAATGGGTGGGAAAGGGCAAAAAGTGTGAGAAACTTTTGGACAAAGTCGGTAATTAGCAAAAAATGGTCCAAAAGTAGCAAAAAAATTAAGTGAAAAGTGGCTAAAATCAGCCAAAAGCATTGCCAAATAGCAAAAATAGTATTGTGTACATAGAAATGAACATTGCTTGTGTTTCAAACATACAAGATGGGGCACCCAAAGATAATTGCACATTAAATTGAAATTGCAATATAGGGAAAAATAATTGCAATTCTATTACTTTTGCAAATCGTTTAACCACAATACCACAACAGTTTCTTTGCACTGTTTTACAACCGTTTAAAAAAGTGTTCATGATTTTGTTTTATTTTCCAGGGCAACACCAGTTCTCCTCCAGAGACCCGCACATGTAGTCCACCACCAAAGCCATCATCCCCTCCACCATCCAACAAGTCTGTCACCCCTCAACCAGCCACCCCGAGTCCCAGCCCCAGTCCAACTAACTCTGGATCTGCCAGAACCATGTCAACGTCTGCAAGCTACGAGCAGCTGAGCTCCAACTCAGTGATCAATGGGAACAATGGTGGAAGCACGGCGGGAGCAGAGTCTGGGCGCAAGACAAGCGTTGCAGATGTGGAGACACTAGTCCCCACTCACGATGAACAGGGGAAAGCAATCCCTGAGTGGAAGAGGCAAGTGATGGTTCGAAAGCTTCAGGTCAAGATACAAGAAGAGGAGGAGCACAAACGCAAGGTAAGGAAGATGTTGCAAGGCTGTGAACTGGGTCTCAGGTTTATTGAGTCTAAGCTCTCCCATTTCTGGTCCTGTAAAGTTAAATTCCCTTTGTCATCTAATAGTTTCAATTAAAAACAGCACAAATGGGACAGCTTGGCTCAGATTTTGTGTGGATCTGAGTGACTGAAACATGAAGTTAGTTAGATCTAGATTTTCTGCATGTTTCAAGTTCTTTCTTTTATCCTTTCAGTGTAAGACTTGTTTGAGAGTAAAATGTGCAACACCTCTAACTTATCTCCCGACCAAATGATCTAAGTCATCAACAGCTGAGTTAGTAAAACCACATGAGGGTTTAAATGTCTTTGAGAAAGAAATCTTGGTCTGAGAATCAATTACATCTATCCCTGCTGGTGTGTAGAAAGACTGTGCATGTGGTGGGACAAATATGAATAATTCACTCATACTTTAGTAATCTGAATACACGTTGACCCTGAGACTTACTCGGGTAATTTTAATACAGTTTGATTGAATGAGCTTAGGTTATAAGGTTTGCAGCATTATATTTTGCAATGACCAAAGAGGAATCATTTTCTCCCCATTTTCATTGTAGATGCTGACTTTAAGTGAGTTTTTTTTATAGATACACTGGCATCTTAACTTGCTGGCCAGCCATATGCTAACTAAACAGTATGTTAGCTCTAAACATTTCAGTGAGAAACTTCTTGAAATGGAAAAAAAAGACCTATGAAGCACTTCCTGTTGTTATGTATGTTCTCATAAGTTTTGACATTATTTCTCTTGTATGTAATTCATCTACATGCATGTTTTTTTCTAACTTTTGCTCCAGATAAAAAAAGTCTTTGGATTGCAGTGTGTTGAATACTTGGCTGCAATTTCCATCACAACATTAACACACTTGACTAACGGATTCACAGTGTGGGCTGGTGTTTGGTGATGAGGTTGCGGCTCCAAGTTTATACATGCTGATTCAGTGGTGTGATGCCAGGCCCCTTCACACTACGGTCAACCAGTTAAAATCAATAAATACATAATGTTCACTTCTGTGAACCATTTCACTCATAAAATGACTAAATATTATCAATAATGTGTGTTCAGAGAAGATGAAATGAGAGATGGGATGTCATCTCCTTCAAGACGTTTGTTTCCAGGGAAATCCTGAAATGTCAAAGAGAAACTCCATATCAAGTTCACTGAACAGAAATAAGATATATGGTTTCCTCTCACTGGATAAGGGCTGAAGTGTGACAGTTTGTTGAACTGGTGCTAGAACCCAACCATGATCTTACTCTGTACTACAGTTAAGGGATGCATTGTAGTTGAAAAAAAGCAAAACGTAATAGCTGAATTTCAGTAAAGACAGAATTCCTAGTTGTGGACAGAAACTATGAATAGGGATAGAGCAAATCTAGATTTAGAAATTATGCAGTATCAAGTGTTACACCTGTCGATAATCTATTCTTACCTCTTTGGTATAATTGATATGTAGTTGCGAATTAGTTCAAAAAGGACAAAGCCTTCTCTGTGCTCCTAGGCTCAAAATTAAAGTAGAAAGTTCTGTGCTTGTAATGAGGCAGTGCCATTGCACCACTAAATCCATGTAAATCCTGTTTGTCAAGATGGATTTGTACTGAAGCTTATGTTCACACCAGGAACTTCGAGCTGAAGGAATGCCTCCCTCCTTTCCTTCTTTCTTGTCTTTTGGTCTCCTCTGACATCTGATATAGTTTGCGGAAAGCGGGCACTACCAGCCTCAAGAGTGGCACTATTCCCACGTCCACAATGCCATTTTGGGCCCGTTTGGGGAACTGATGACAGAGGGTGACCTCAACCGAATTGAGAAGCAAATTGAGAACCTGCAGGTCATGCATAAGGTCTCAGAAGTTGAGAAGGAGCTGGAAGAGCTGGAACGAGAGCTTCACCAGCTCCTGCCAGTTTCTGCTGCCTTGAGTCAAGGGCACTTCTCAGTCAACCCCAAACAGGTGCATGGTCAAGCTGAAGATCTTCCAGCATGGTGCAGCAAGATCTCTACCCTGCTCAAGAGTATGGCCATTCTTCTTGCCACGTTAGGCGGAAAAGAGATAGACATTTTGGATCTTATACATCCTGGGTATTATCAGGAAAAGACAAGGAGCATGAGCACAGTTCAGTCTGAACCACCAGGATCAGTTTGCACTGGATTTATTGGACGGTCTCAGTCGTTCTCAACAAGAGAGGATGTAGAGAAGGAGATAAAACAATGTGGAGTCTCAGTAAAGAACCTCAAGGCCAATTATGAAATCCAGGGTCAGATACAGTTCACAGACGACAAAACAAACAGGGTGTACAAACGAAAGAGGTCACTTCCTGTTATAAGTGAGTCTAGTTATCATCCTGAGATAGTTAGTGAAGGTGCTGTCTCATGCATCTCTGCTGAAGTCCCACAGCTACACACTAATGGAGATTTATCCTTAGTGGAGGAACCAGTCTTACCACTCATCCAAGAGCCAGTCATCGTTGCATCTCGTGCTCCACAAACATATGAACCTGCTGATGCAATGGCCCCAACCAACATTGAAGAGTTCAACCAGATTCTTTCTGCAGACCCAGTTTTAAATAATGATCAACTAACAAGAAGCTTGGAGGTGCAGACAGATCTTAGTTATGTCCAGGAATGTATTGAAATGAGGAAAGAGAGAATCGTCTTCTTGTTCCTCGAGCACTGGCGGAAGTACACCATCTCTGAATGTTATCGAACTAAATACGCTGGCTCAAAGGGAAATCATTTGACTGTTGGTTGCCAGGACTATGATCAATTCAGTGCACAGCTTGGTGAAGAGATGCAGAGCGAGGATGACAAACTTCTTCTTTTCATGAAGTCAAAGCAGGTAGTAGGTAATCTGATCGGCCATTGGAGGACAATCATGAGTCAAGTGCCCACACGCCAGATCCGAAGACTGAGTCGTGCCCAAATGATCTACTGGCCTGAGCACTTTTTGCCCCATATCAACGGATCAACCATGAGCTATGAAAGTCTAACCTTGGACCTCTTCATGCTTGGATACTTCCAGTTGCTGGAAATGACTATGTCTCGCTGTGAGCGGAAGTTTCGGCACCTCTTATGCTACGAGATGTTTGACCGTCTTGGTAGTCATAAATGGGAGGTCATCAGACAGTTTCATAAGGAGGTTATGGAGGAAATTGAAAAAGGAAAGCGAGACTGGGCAGATGGGTTTGAAGACATTAAAGTCAAGTATTTTGGATACTGCGATGGTGGTGGAGGTGTAATGACAGCCTCCTTGCATTCCATGTCCCCAGACTTGTCACTTACGCCAATGCAGGAGCCACTTCCCCCCCGACCGTCTCATCCCCCACCTCCACCCCCACCCACCCATCCTGCACCCCTACCTCCAACTGCACAGTCAACCCCAAATGAAACATCACTGCAACTCCCCCTGCCATCCTCACAAGCAGATGTTTCTCCACCATCAAAGTCACAGGACAGCATATCAGTGAATTGTCAGTGTGTTGATCAGAGAACCTTAAAGGAGACACTGGAGGACAACGCTCATGAGGCTGATAAAGCTAATTTGCAGATGTCACCGACAGACAAAGTGGCTCTCAATGGAAACTTTTCAAAGGAAGCCCATAAGCAGGATTTGGCAATTAAAAATGCTCCAGCAGAGTCAGAAAAACGTCAGGATTCACCTATAAGTGGTGTAGCCTTAAAAGAGCCACAAAGTGAAAAATGTACTCTGAGAGATGAACGTAATGAAGATTCAATCAAAGTGATCTATGAGCTCAAAGAGTTCAGTAATGAAGAGATCATCAGATACATTGACAGAAGCTTTGCTTTTTGGAAACAGAAGGAAGCAGAGCTTTTTGATGTCTAACAGAGTTTAGTGCCCCCCAGAGGCCAAGCTCGCATGTGTAAACAGGGATTCTAACCAGCAAATAATCTGACGCTAAGTAATATAGATCATTCATGATCTATGTACAGCTACTAACCTTTTTTTAAATGTTAAACTAGGTGAAAAGAAAGCCTGTGACTTCAAATGACACAATGCTGTTAAATATTGAAATTTAGAATTTTATTGAACAATGAGCTTTTGAATACAGTTCACTAATTGCCATGGTACATTATTTCTAGAAAACACATTTTATAAGGATTTTTTGCTATAAAAGTTAGCTTGTGTATTTGTATTGATTGTCTATTTAAATGAGCAGAAAACTCTGTAAAAATCTTCTCTCTCCCACTCTGTTTATTTTAAAAACGTATTTCATTTTCAGACAAAGGCAAAGACTCAACTTAAAAATAGAAAAAAACTTTGCTCACAGGGATCTTTGTCACTTGAAATGAAAGGAAGAAAATCTGGGTTTCCAGCTGGTTTGGAGGAGATCAAGGTTAAGTAGTTCACGAATGGTCTGTGACCCCTTGACTCTGTTAAAACAATGTGTGCCTTTCAGTATAGATTACAAAGATTAGCAGGTGTGGGTAATGCAAGGCCTGAAGACATAGCTTGGTAATGTTTAAATCTTCTGACTGAATAGAAGCACTCAGTTGACAAAGAAAAGAACTTCAAGATTAGCATTTTATCCATGATGGTGATTCCAGCCTTTTTTGACGCTTTAGCTAAACCCTCATATTTATATCTTTATCATTTGGTTTTTACATTGCTGTTTGAAATAAAGTTGGTTGACATTTTTGTGATGAAAAGATTTCTCCAAGTCATTCTGCTGTAACAATGAGAGCTAGGTTAGTGAACCAATGCTCTCACAGACTACCTTTATGTAATGATGAAAAAGCCAGTGTGAAACTCAAAGTTGGTGAGTGTGCAGTCCCTCAGTGTAATGCTCGTAGCAGTGAGGAGCCACACTCCACTGTCTCTTTTACAGCATCAAGATTACCTTCAAGTAACCCTCTTAGCACCACCTGCTGTCATGCTATCTATGGCTTACAGGAGTCGTAAGGAGGTTACAGTGAATCTTGATCAACTCACAGACCAAAAGGGAAGGCTGGAAAACTTAAATGTGTATATATAGATCTGGATTTATGCGTAGTATTTGATTCAAAGTTGCTAAATATTAAAAGCAGATTAAGTAGTATGAGTAAACGGTGATGTTTAAGTAGCAGCAGTGACGTTATGTAGTAACTTTAATGCATACCTCTTTTAGTCTACCAAGCTTACACACTCCAGAAGAGCAAGCATATGTGCCACGTGACAATATGCAAGTTACTATGAATTCACAAATCTAAAGAAGATAGCATGTTTTTGTCGTTAGCTGCACCTGAATTGTAGCATGATGGTCTATTGGCTGCAATGATTTTTTTTCTTTTTTTCCCATTAAGTACAGGTTGAAAAACACAATTTGAACACCCAGGCTGTTTATTGACTTTTTATAGCTTTATCTTTTAAGAAAAAAATGTCCACTCTCTATAGTCATTGCGATATCCTGTACTGAGTTTGTTTACCTTGTGTTCTTCCAGCCTCAAATTAGAACTTTGGCACCCCTTAATCATAGATGGAGATGGGTTTTTTTTAACAAGAAGTAATGGCGGGGTTGTTTAATGCAAGTTACTCAGGCAGTGAATTGTATTTGACATGACAGAGCTAAAAGGTCAGAGAGGTCACTGGTTGAATCAACATGTGTTTCCTTTCATGAAAGTTGGTGAGAATGAATCTAAAAACTAAAAACTAAAAACATGTTGAAAACTACCTTTGCACGGCCACAATCAAAGTGGTGAAAAGTGGCAAAAACAGCAGGAAGAAACAATAAAAATTAAAATGTACAAAATGTTCATAAAGCAACTAAAATGAATGAAAAGGGGCAAAAATAGGGAGAATACTCAGATTATAGTCAGAAAGTAGCAAAAAATGGTCCAAAAGCAGCAAAAAGTGGAAAAGTGGTTGAAATGGGCAAAAGTTGAGGATTTTTTTTGACAAAAAAAAATCCCCTTTCTCCCACATGTATGTGTGGAGGAAAACAAGGATCATCCCCTTCAATATAGTAAATGATATCAAATGTGCCATTTTAATAATAATAGCTCTTCTTGTTCGAGTTATTTATTCCTAGTTTTATTGATCTAATATGGAGCCCTTTTTCAAGGAAGCATGATTTATTGCTGGTGTTTGTTTAACAACACGTAAGATGGAAGACCTGAATCACACAACCAATTACAATTGCAATACTGGGAAAAATAATTGCAAATAGATTATTTTTTGAAAGTAGTTCAGCCCTAGTGATATATACACAGTGAAAAACACATTCAAAAGAATTATTTGTACTGGACCCTACAGTATCATTGAGTGTCACACCCACAGCCTAAATGACAACTCTGAGAGGGTTAACGAGAGTCTGTGATATGTAAATAAGCTGAGATTAGCCTTATCCCGATTTTTGTAGTCTATATCCAAATGTTAACGTATCTACTATGCATTAAGTGCATGCATTTCTGTTCACTTGTGATGACAGACTGCCATTGGAATTGTATCAAGTATTGCCTAGTAATTCTTACTGGAATCTTCTGAATTTACTTTATGGTAATCTCATCTGGATTCATGTTTTGCCACAGCCAATGAAAAGCTTTGGTGAGAGGAACTTAAAAGAGTGATGTTTATTATCAGTCTGGCAAGATGAGAAGCCTGAGATGGATGCCATCTCTGTCCTTGTACCACCTCAAATTACAGTCCTGAAAGAGAGAGAGAGATCCAGTTACTTTTTGTGCTGGTTGTCTTAGAGAATATTTTATCAAACAATGTCCCGCCCTGTCCGGTAAAAAGGCTTTACATTAGTAAGAGTAAACAGGACAGGAGTACCCATTGTGAGTTGTATTTGTTCAGATAAGTGCATACATCAATTCACACTGCAAGCCATATGCAGGTCCTACTTGGATGTTCCTTGGAGGCTTTTGATTCATTGTGTTTGCACAGTGTTTAACAATGAAACTAATGTTTTCAACAGCACCCCTCTTATTTACAAAGGTTTTCCTGAGCTTCTCAACATGACTTTTGACCTACATTGTGGTTTTCAAAGGTCTCTGTACTATCAAAAATGTTAAAAAGAATAATAACTACTAAAAAAAACTAACTGTTGACTGCAGTTTCAGCGAGCAGGTTTAATGAGTTATCTGGATAACTTTGATGAGGCAGACCATGGAAATGGTTTGCGACACTGATGATGTAAGTATATGAATGAGTGCTTTATGACTATGTTTGACACAATTACGACTGATGTTTTTTTCTGATGAGGGACATAAGTGTGACACATAGTTTAATGCAAAAAGCATGAATAAAATGACCCATTACATATTTTTCTTACACTCAATTTTCTTTTACACCTGACACCTTGGCAAAGTGATAGGTTTGAATATTATCTCAAAAATGCTTAAATCCCCCTTAAAAGAGGCAGAGTGCTTGTTCTGAAAAAAATAAATTAATAAATTAACTCAAAATATAATCCACTGAAATCAAAACTCTACTGACTAGTTTTAACCTCTCTCTCCATATATGTCTCTGTCTGCCCCCTAAATCCCTCTGTTGTCTGTCTACAGGCTGAGGAGGAGGCTGCACGCCTGGCGTCACTGCCTGCCTGGAGGAGAGACATCATGAAAAAGAAAATGGATGAAGAGAGGTGACTAACAGCTGTTTCAATCCACAACCTTTTTAATTCCTGGTCATTTATCATACAACCAAATATGTTACTTTTCTGTAGGTCTACTTTGTTGTGTTAACCGTTTTATTTTTTTGTTTTAAAAACAACAATTTTAATGTATTTACATCTTTGTTTAACCACAGTTTCTCTACACAATTGTGAATGCTTTTGTGGAATAACTGTTATCCCTGTTTTGACATCTTTTTTTCTTGTGCTTTTTTTTCCCCTGACATCACAGGGAACTAAAAAGGTAAGAGGAAAAAACTTTTCCCCTGCTGGTTTAAAATCAGGTTTCTTCAAAGGCACTGAATATTGCAAATAACAGTCCCCTGGTACTTCATTTCCTTGTGAGAGTCTTAAGTTTGGTAAAAAAAAAAAAAAAAAACATCACTTTACTTCAAACCATGATAAAGTCCAGTGTTTTAGACTGTGAGATAATACGGATATATCAAAATTGATACATGAGTGATTTTGTCCTACTATGTACTTCCAAAAATCTTTAAGCCCATTAGACTCAACTGTGTTGGAATTAAGCTCCACTCTAAAAATATGAAGCTTTTTCAGAAGTGCTAAAAACCACCGTTTTAGTGTCCGCTTGAGGCTTGCAGCAGAAAGACCGTTTACCATGTGTACACCAAGTCAGAAAAGCAGACCTATACAGCGCTAGAATAGATATTTACAGCCTGGTTCAAAAAACACTATAGGTCTGAGTTGCTCATTTCTCTATCGGCACACCTTGTACACGTTTTTCTAACTCAGCAGTTAAGAAGATACAGTATTAAGATCACAGGTTTTCCCAATCAGAGGTGCAGCTCATGTGACTAACAGGTGTGGGGTCAGTAGGGAGGCTCAAAGCCCGCCTCTTGAGTCAGCAAATCCAATCTGGTCTCTACCAAAGACAAGCTTTGTTATTCTGTATCAGGGACAGACCAGTGACGTCCATATACGCTACAACACTACCTCTATATGTTACAGTCAGTGGCTGGGAGTTAAATACAGGAGTTAAGGAATATTTAGGAAGTGTTAATATTCACTCAGTATAAACGATAGACTTGTTGATTGTTTGTTTTTCAAACACTTGATCAAAATCACAAGACCAGTTGAATAATTTCACAAATTAAAATTTTGCACCGTTAGATCTTAGAAAGGTTTTAAGTAGAGTTTCAAAATGCAAAAAGGAGAAATGTGAGTACACTGCAAGAATTCAAATAAGCAATTTATTGAAAAAGATGAACTGTAATAGTCTGTTCACCAGCCAATCAAAAGTTTTAGACCACAGCCTCTAAAAGCCAAATTTTTGGGGAAAAAAATGTTAATTCAACATCATTTTCTATCAGATATTCACACTGTCATGACCTCCTGAAAGCAAAGGCAAAATAACTTTCTCTCTTTGAATGTGGTCGGATTGTTGAGCTGTATTTTTTCACTTATGATTAGCTGATAAGAAGAATGTTTCAGCATAACTGTTATTTTCAATAAAATGCTTTGTAATAAATAATTATTATTATTATTTTTTTTAATCATTCCCACCTCTTCTTTTTGCATTTTGAAACTCTACTTAGAACCTTTTTAAGATCTAACACTATATGTAAATTCTTGCAATTTTTCAACTGGTCTCAAAATTTTGATCAGGTGTATATATTAATATATGATTTTATTTTGTAAAAAGACAATTCAAAATATTGAATACAAATATTATCTTAAGTGTAATTTACTAGAGTATGTTGCCAGATGCAAGTTATTGTTTTAGGCAACCAAGCAGTTATTGGTGATCTAAGGGACCATGTTCATATCTGCATAACTTATTAAACACTTTCATTTAAAGTTGCAGCTGTTGAACTATCTGGTAGTTTGTTGAATTGTCAATAATCTGCTTTGATTGAATATGCTATATGCATTTTGTATAGACTTGTCTTGTGTGATATTTGACTCTCCAGTAACAGAATTTTCTTTTACTTTTCACCCTTTCTCCACCTTCTTCATGCAGGAAAGCAGAGCAGCAAGCCAAACAGGCAAAAGAGATTGAGGAGAAGACAGAACTGGAGCGAATACGGACCCTGGGCTACGATGAGACCAAGCTGGCCCCCTGGCAGCGACAGATCATTCTGAAGAAAGGGGATATAACCAAACAGTGACCTAGGCCATCTGCTCCTCTCACTTGCAGCACTCCCATTGTCACCCACTCCAAGGCCTTTACTGAACACCTAGTCCTCCCAACTTTTCCACCTCGTGCTCTACACTGGACAGTGTGCAAGAGTTTGTCCCCTTTAAACCCCATTGCAATGTACGGCATCAATAAATATTGAGCCCCACGGTCGTTCCTGCTTTCTGCACTGGCTTTGATATAACCCCATATTGAAATCATGTGGAACAGGCTCTGCCTTGTGCTGACGACATTGGTAACATGCACTGATTTTCCTTGTTTGATGCACTGGCTATGAGTGCTAGTGTACTTAAGTTAACTAAGATTTTCCGTAGTTTCTATAACTTTGGTTTCCACAAATCAGTAGAATCCATTCCACATGAAACAGAGTTGAAGTAAGTGGATTGGGGCTACTTACAGGCATTTCTGCCAGGGTGAAATTAGCCATTTCATGTATATTTTTTTCTGTCATTTCACATTCATTGTAATGTTATGAATGCAAGTGTAGCTCTAATACAGTTAAGACATTTACAGATGGCATGGGCTTATTTTGCTAATGCATTTGGTTTGTAGATGATATCTAGTTTTGTATCAAGTTCATAGAAGCACTTTCTGAACAGCTTAATTTTACTGCCAGAACTGTAATCTCAACACTACTCAAACTAATCTGTATCTATAGTTGAGCTTGTTTTTATTTCTCTGTGGGTTTTAAATATTAATGTAGATCCTTCCTAAATAATATAAGGATTATGTAGCTGTGCAAATTAAGTTTTATGAACTATCACTGACAAGGCTGCATAGTACCAGAATTTAATTTTCAAAATGTGACCTTTGTTGATCATCAGTATGAGATGTTGGGTGCATAAGTTGCATAATGTGTATCAAGACTGTTCTGGCACATCTGACTCCAAGACCATTGACCGTTAATGATTAAGAAAAGGAAAAATACAGACTCATCATATGTGTTTGATCGAGATCACATATCCCCAATCTTGAGCTCTATTTGTCCTTATAACTAAAATCATGTAAAGGTCTTTGTTGTATACTAAAGATTTCTTCTCCACAGTGCATATTGCAGAAAAATAGACAGTAATTCATCCTGTGGCGTCTTGAAGCTTTTACCCCACTGACCTGGAGAAAAAAAGTGATGAGTAGGTCAGCTTACAGAATGAGACATGTATATCTGCGTAGCACTGTTCTTTAGTTAATGCCAACCATTTATTAGTAATCTGCAGCCACGTGTGTGGAGTCCAGTGTCAATACTCATGCTGACTTCTTTCGCTCAAGTTTCGGATTACTTATTCACACAAAATGGGCTTTTGTTGTACTGTGTAACTGACAATACATATCTAGAGTCAATGTTACACCATAGGGCTGACACAAATACTGTGTTGATCTGTTATAACTAAACAAAAAAATGTATTCCTCATTCTTGTGAACAGTTCCAGCTTTTAACCACTTTTTAGAATTTACACACCTGATGGGCCTGGTTTTGTCAATTTGGGATAAATATGATAACATTTGAAACTGAACTTGGTTGAGCGTACCTGGAAGAGTTGAGCTTAACACCTAAGTATTCCCACATGATGGGTTAAAATCCTCTCTCTTTCCCACATTTATGTTGGATGTATATTTATATGAAGGGTTTGGAGTGTACACATTTTGTCAAAGTGAGAGATATGGTTGTGGTTTAGTTATCATTTGGAAATATTTTTAATTTACTTCTCATCGGATGCCATATGATGCATAAATTTAAAATTATGTAAACGTCATTGCCATTTGATTTTCTATATATATTTCAATTGTGTATATAGTGTCCCTCTCAGAGCTTTGTCCTTTCTTTCTATAATGCATTATATTACATGTCTCAGCCTTGCTTGAATAGACTGTTGGCTAATTCATGTGTAATTATATTTTCCGACAATAAATGAAAACAATAAACCTTTGATCACCAGACAAGTTCAGAGCGTGTGTACGTCTCCTACAACAGAAACAGATGAACAGTGAAAACTGCAAGACTAGTACACCAAGCAGGGCTTTGAACCAGAATCTTTTCTTATTTGTTTGTTCAGAAACAGTATTTTAAGGTTTGTGGTTTTCACCCCAAAATTTAGGATATTAATTTAAGTCTCGAGCTGAATATTAACTGGTTGGAACAAAAAATATTGTTCCGAATCAGCCATAGTTGGTAGGTGTATCATTAACATTTTCTAATGGGGTGTTATTTCTCCTAACAAACACTACAGTTCACCAGGCCTGTCCTCTATCAGGGGTTTATCAGGGTCAATTTGCCACTGACCCAGAGGGCAGATCTCCTAATTTAATTACATATTAGAAGACAGCACAAATTCATTCCTACAAACAACCTACCTAATCTTTTAAATGTTAAACTTACTTTTCTGCAAATTTCAGCATTGATGGGCAGAATTGGAAAAGACTAAATTATCTACATTGTATCCCAGCCAACTCCAGTGGTCTTGCCTGTGTGACTGAAATTTCCTCTGCCTTGTGTTAACATTTTTAGCAACCTTGTCTGGAGTTTCCTAGAAGTTTTATAATGTTTTAGTTTTATAAAGTAACATTTTATCTTTCATAACAATAATTCTATAATATGATGTTGATATTTTGTCAAATTCTCTCTACCCAGCCCAGTGGCTGGCACAGGTTTGTCGGGGCATGAACGAGCAACATGGAAAATGAATGTGTTTGGACAACATGACCAACTTGACAGACATTTCAAAAACTAAGAAAATACCAGTCTTAACTGATTTCCATTGGTTTTTAATGCTCTGATTCTGCTCCAGATCATTACAATTCCAAAAGTTTTTAATTTTGTTTTCATTACATGAACCTGTTCAAAAGCCTCAGACTCCAAGAGAGGTGTATATTCAGTGTGTAATGATGATTTTTCACTGGTATTGGTAATCCATGTGTCCTATTGTGTTTTAACTGAGGTACGGGATGAATTTTCAGCCTTTCGAGAGCCGACATACTGGGTTCAAATAAAATATATAATATTGATGGAAAGAAATTGTTGCAAGAACCTATATAGAGTCAACAAAATTGAGAGCATGTCAAAAGATGTACAACAGAATGGGTTTATGATAAATACAATTTAAGTAATACTAAAGTCAGTAAATGTAATTCAAAATAGGTCATCTACACAAGAAATAGTGACAAATTTCGTCTTTCGGAAGGCCTACAATTTTTACACATATCTGACATGCATGAACTGGTGTCTGCTTTGATGAAATACTTTTTAAAAATATCTTCAATTCTGTGGGAGATTATTTTGAATGACTTATTTCGCATGTGAACAGTCTTATCCATTAAACAGTACTGATCAGCATCTTTGCCCTTTTTGGCCACCAGATGGCAGTGAGAACATTAAGTTGACAAACATAGGGATAAAATGTCAACAAATGTTATAAGGAGACAAAGCTAAACATAACTGAAATTATTTTTTTATTGTGTAAATAAGCATGCTTGACATTTTTTAATTCCAGTGCTGAAAAACTGTAGGCTCGAATTTCGCCTCTTCCAATAAATGAGTGTTCAAAAAGTTTTGAGTGAATTTCAGGGATCTCTCAGGCTGTGAACTCCAAATATCATCCTTGTTTTGAAGTTTCCCCCCGTAGCTTCTTGCTTTTCTGTTAAATCGACTCTTATCGGTGAGAGACACTCACCTGTAGTGACGTAGGCAGCAGAGCTTAATGGGCGCCTGGAAAAGGAGGAGGAAGTGAGTGAGTAAGAGAAATATGTGACAGCGTGAAGCGGACTACAGCTGCCCGAGCTGTCCTCCTCTCTACCGGACAGGACATTCACGTTTCCACCGACAGGCTGAACAGTGCTACCATTACCGACACGGCCGGTGTTTCACCTGACACAGGTAAGAGAGCTGCTTCTCCACCCTGGCCCTTCTGTTTGCTTAACTTCGTGATAAGTCGCTGTTATGAACTATGGGAATGTGAGGCAGACATTTTTGCTCCCACCCTAATCCGTCTTCAGGGAGAGAAGTTATTGGGAATTCCCACTGCCTCTAATTTTTTTTAAGCATTTCTTCTTCGTTTTCAACAGGAACATATTTAATGAAAATGCATTTAAACTCATTTTCATGAAGTCCGGTGAATGTAATTTTCAACCTCTACTACAATATTCCGTGTATGTAAAGGTAAAGCTGCAGAATGTAATGTGACTGTATTGGATGACATGACAGGAGCAGCTTTACAGTTGGCGACAACAGGCACTGGTGGCGCACAGATTTACTGGCGCAGGACTCTGCTTGTTTTTTTTTTTTTTCTGTTTTCTTTCTTTTTTT